>ML681963.1:91801369-91820082 GCA_007922195.1 Podocnemis expansa | reverse complement strand
GCTCCAATTTGTCTAGGTCTCCCTGAATCCTGTCCCTGCCCTCCAGGTTGTCTACCGTTCCCCCCAGTTTGGTATCATCCGCAAACTTACTAAGTGTGCAATCTATCCCATCATCCAGATCATTAATGAAAACATTGAACAGAACTGGCCCCAGGACCGACCCTTGGGGCACGCCACTCGTTACTGCTTGCCAACTTGACAGATTAGAGACTAAAGACAAAATGGAGAACGGGTGATGGCCTTTTATCTCAGAGTCCTTGCCAGATCAAAATGGAGGTGGGCCACAACGTCAGTCTAGGTAACTGGTCGAACAGGTTTCTTCTTGTGTCCACTGTAGTTGGGAGTCCCCTCCTGATGAGCCATCAATATGACAATAGTTTGCACACACCCAGTCTGGGATTGCTTTAGCTCAAACAACTTGGAACACACATAAAAACAAATAGATTTCTAATCTCCAATACAGGCATGATACCTACATACCAATCATATAATCATTCCTAGCAAATTACAGCCTTTCTGTTGATACTAAACATAACACATCCCATATGGATCATTGTAAATATGAAATATCAATATGAAAAAAATCATAAACAGTGCCCTAGACCCTGACAGCATCAGACAGGGCTCTGGCCTGTCTCCACAGATGGCTGGGCAAATATCTAACAGCTGAACACCTTGAGCATAAACTTGTTTGGACTATGAGGTTAGTTTAAGAAGAAATATTAGCTTAGCAGCATATCTTACCTTTTATTTTCTTGTGGTCTCTTCTGACTCATTTATATTGTGATTCTGCCATGATTGGCTATATTCTCACTTAGAATTATAATTCCATCAATAAACTGATAGTTCTTTTATCTAAAGCTGTTTGATGTTTAGAGGCTGTGAGTGCAGAGGGCTTGGCTCAGTCCATTTCTTTGTTAAATGAATGGATTTGAGAGTGTGGTGGTCAGGAGTGGTTCCTACTCTCTGTAGACAGTGGCTCCTGGTGTAGTAACTAAGGATGGGGTATTGTCCCTCAAGCAGGGGCGTCGCTGGCGCTGGGCACCCCGGTGCACATGCCCTGAGCCCCAGTGCCAGTGCCCCAGCTCTCCGGGTCCTGCCCCCAGCCAGCAACGCCCCTGCCCTCAAGTAGCTAGATAGCATACACCCACTGCCTAGGACTGATTGCACGTGAGCGGCCACAGTGGGCTTCAAAAGGGCTAACTTCAAAAAATTAAGGGAATTAGCTAAGGCAGTGGACTGGAACAAAGAATTCATGGATATGAACATTAAGGATGCTTGGAACTGCTTCAAGACAAAGCTGCAGGAACTATCTGAAGCCTGCATCCCAATGAAGAAGAAAAAAATTTCCAGACATGTGTTCTAAACCAAGCTGGATGAATGTACATCTTGAACAGGTGATAAGGAGGAAACACAAGGCCTACAAGAAGTGGAAGTTGGGGGGGATAGGAAAGGAGGACAACCTTTTAGAGGTCAGAGCATGTAGGGATCAAGTGAGGAAGGCCAAAAGCCAAGCAGAGTTGGACCTTGCACAGGGAATCAAAACTAATAGTAAAAGGTTCTTCAGCCATATAAATAGAAAGAAAACACAGAAAGAGGAGGTTGGACTACTATACACTGAAGATGGGGTAGAGATCAAGGCTAATCTAGGCATGCCTGAATATCTAAATAAGTACTTTGCCTCTGTCTTTAATGAGGGTGATGGTGAGATTGGGGACAGAGATAGGGCAGCTAATGGGAATGTAGAAATGGAAATTACCGTATCTGAGGTGGAAGCCAAGCTTCAGCAGCTTAATGGAACTAAATCAGGGGGTCCAGATAATCTTCATCCAAGAATTTTGAAGGAACTTGCACATGAAATTGCCAGCCCTTTAGCAAGGATTTTTAAAGTCTCATTGAACACAGGGGTTGTACCTTATGACTGGAGAATTGCTAATGTAGTCCCTATTTTCAAGAAAGGGAGTAAAAGTGATCCAGGTAACTACAGGCCTGTTAGTTTGACCTCAGCAGTATGCAAGGTCTTGGAGGAAGTACTTAAGGATATCGAGGAAAATGGTAACTGTGATAAAATACAACACAGCTTTACAAAAGGTAGATCATGCCTGACCAACCTGATCTCCTTTTTTTGAGAAGATAACAGATTTTTTGGATAAAGGGAATGTGGTGGACCTAATTTACTTAGATTTCAGCAAGGCATTTGATACAGTTCCACACAGGGAATTATATATTAGTTAATTTGGGGAAGATGGGGATTAATATGAAAATAGAAAGGTGGATAAAGAACTGGTTACAGGGGAGACTACAGAGGGCGATAGTGAAAGGTGAACTGTCTAGCCGGAAGGAGGTTACTAGTGGAGTTCCCCAAGGATCGGTCCTGGGACCCATCTTATTCAACCTTTTTGTTACTGACCTTGGTACAAAAAGTGGGAATGTGCTAATTAAGTTTGCAGACGACACCAAGCTGGGAGGTAATGCCAATACAGAGGAGGATCGGGATAGCATACAGAATGATTTGGAGGAGCTTGTTAAGTGGACCATTAGAAATAGGATGAAATTCAATAATGGGAAGTGCAAGGTCATGCACTTAGGGACAAACAACAGGAATTTTTCTTGTAAGTTGGGAGTGCATCATCTGGAAGTGACAGGAGAGGAGAAGGACCTGGGCATGCTGGTTGATCACAGAATAACAATGAGCAGCCAATGCGATGTGGAAGTGAGAAAAGCTAATGCGGTCCTGGAGTGCATCAGAAGGGGTATTTCCAGTAGAGATAGGGAGGTGTTAGTACCGTTATACAAGGCGATGGTGCGACCTCATTTGGAGTATTGTGTACAGTTCTGGTCACCCATGTTTAAGAAAGATGAAGTCAAACTGGAACAGGTGCAAACAAGGGCTACAAGGATGATTCATGGAATGGAAAATCTTCCCTATGAGAGATGACTTAAAGAGTTTTGGTTTGTTTAGTCTTCTCAAAAGAAGGCTGAGAGGAGATATGATTGTATTTATAAAGAGCATTAGAGGGATAAATATAAGGGAGGGAGAGGAATTATTTGAATACAGCACCAATGTGGACACAAGAACAAATGGATACAAACTGTCCTTCAGAAAATTTAGGCTTGAAATTAGATGCAGATTCCTAACCATCAGAGGAGTACAGTTCTGGAATAGTCTACCAAGGGAAGTGGTGGGGGCAAAAACCTTAGGTGCCTTCAAAACCAAGCTTGATAAGTTTATGGTGGGAGTGATATGATGGATAGTGTAACTTGGCCATTGTCTGTCTTTTACTACTGGTGATCACTGTTCCCTCTAAGGCGCGCGGCAGCGCGGCCGCGCGCTTAAAAAAATCCTGCCGCGCAGGATTTTCCTGCCCCCGCGCATGGGGCAGTTCAGGGCGGCAGCGTGGCCGCGGGGAGATGCGCCGGAGTGACGTGTCCGGGCATGAGCCTCAGCCCAGCCCCTCGGCCGGAGGAAGGGAGGGTCTGCGGGCTTGGGTCAGCCCTGCCACTCCTCCCTCTCCTCCCCTCCCCTCCTCAGAGACTGTGGAGGCTCCGTCTCTTCCAGCCGGGGTCTGGCCGTTCACATGGCCAGCCCCAGCCTCCAGCCCAGGCTCATCCTTGCTGGCCAGCACCGAGGCCTCCTGCCCCCCGCTCAGCTCTTTGGCCAGTGAAGAGGGCTGGGAGGGGGAGGGGGTTGGTCAGGCAGCTGGCACAGAAAGCGTGGGGGCAGGGAGGGTGTGGGGGGGGGAGAAGGGGTCAGGATGGTGGGCTGGGGAGGGCTTGGGGGGGCTGAAAGAGGTGGCATGAAGATAAGGAGGTGGGGGTGGGGTTTAGGAGGGCTGGAATGGGGGCAGGGAGCTTAGGGAGTTGGAATTGGAGCAATTCTTCAGCTTTTTAAACAAGAGGCATGGCAAAGAGTAAGTGCCATTCATATCCTGAAGTTTGAAACTCCTCAAGTGGGAAAAAGGGAGTGCATAGTGCCAAAATGTCCCTTCTGTAACTAGATAAAGCTGTGGAGGTGAAAAATCTAAAAATCAGTTGTATATTTCCTGAAAGCTAGTGTGGATGTTACTTAAGTGGAGTGACTGAGCAGTGAGAGTGTTTGAGCATGTTAACCCTGTGCCTTCAAAGAACCTGGAACATGTTTTCTCCAAAATCCTGTAACTCACAACAATTCATTACAAAACAAACAAGGATTCTTGTGGTACTTAAAGACTAACAAATATATTGATTGCATGAGCTTTCATGGGAGAAAACCCCATTTCATCAGATGCTTTGAAGAACAGTTCACAGAAATCTTAGAGATGTAACGGAGATATCAGATAAGTACTTGTTTTAAATATAGTAACAGCCAAAAGACTGGGAATCAAAGGAGCCATGAGATTATTCTCTTCACTATGCACCCTAGTCTGTCCATCAGAAGAAACCATAATGCATTGAAGTGATGTGGTATTTTGGTAGAGATTTTCTCTTAAGTTGAAATGTAGCCCCAAAATGATGGGGCAGGTAAAGATACAAGGGACTGAAAATAGGCTTTTAAGAAATACTGTAGCCTTATCTTAAAGCAGCTAGAAGCCCATTGTTTTGATTTCAGCTGTGTTTAGCATCCTCCTTGTAGCAGCATTTTCCTGAAAAGAGATGCCTGGAATCTTTTTTTGATTTTTAAAATTTCAATAGAATTTACCCCTCTGGGACCATCAAGACATCTTAAATGCTGCCAATTTCCAAAGCGGTAGCCATGTTAGTCCATTCCAGGAAAACAAAACAAAACAAGGAGTCTCCCACGAAAGCTCATGCGAAAAATAAATCTTAGTCTTTAAGTGCCACACGACTCCTTGTGTATCTTAAATGCTGTCAGTGATAATTAGCTGGCTTCCATGTGAACTGTAACTCTGCATGTAGAACACAGGAGATGAGGGTATTAGGCAGAATTGTGACACCTAGGATACGGATTGAATATAACTTTGGTCTTGGGTTGTTTGAAAGCCATGGATTAGTTTCTTTTGATTGTATAGCAATTTGGGTAAATTTTAAATAAACTGGGTGATTTTAGTAATAAAAAACAACTTTAAATAGTTTATATTAATTTTTCATTGGTCTAGATTTTTTAATAATTTTTGTTGCACGAGTTTGCACACAAATTTTATTCAGAAAAAGTTTTGCACACGGGTTGAAAATTTTGCACACAAGCTGCCAAACCTTAGAGGGAACATTGCTGGTGATGGGTATGATAGGGACGTGGGAAGGGGCATTTGATCGAGGGGTTTCCAAGTTATTACAGAGAAGTTCTTCTTGACTGGCTGTTGTGGACTTGCCGTCATGCTCAGGGTTTAACTGATCGCCATATTTGGGGTCGGGAAGGAATTTTCCCCCAGGGCAGATTGGCTTGGGCGCTGGGGGTTTTTTGTCTTCCTCTGTAGCATTGGGCATGGCTCACTTGCTGGTTGATTCTCTGTATTAGTCTTTAAATCACGATTTGAGGACTTTAATAGCTCAGTTATGGGTTTGAGGTTCATTGTAGGAGTGGGTCAGTGAGGTTTTGTGGCCTGCACTATGCAGGAGGTCAGACTAGATGATCATATTGTTTTCCTTCTGACCTTAGAGTCTATGAGTCTATGGACAGAGCAAACATAACATTGATAGCTCCAGACTGGCCCAGACAACACTGGTTTTCGCCCCTATAGGACCTTTCCATAGAGACCCCACTCCGCCTCCCCCTGTGGGTGGACCTCTTGACAAAGGACTCGGAGTGCCTGTGGCAGCTGAACCTAGGTCACCTGCACCTGACAGCATGGAGACTTCTCAGCTCAGCAAGCAGGAAAGGCTTCGCTCAGACAGGGTTAGGAAGGTCCTGGTTGGTGGTACAAGACTGTCCACCAGGTCCACCTATACAGCCAAATGGAAATGGTTTTCCATCTGGGCTCGGGGTAAAGGTGTAGACCCTGCACTGGCCCCTCTGCACCTAATTCTTGAGTATCTGCTAGACCCTAAAGACAAAAGCTTCTGTCTTTCCTTGCTGAGAGTCCACCTAGCAGCAATCTCAGCTCTCCATGAAAAGGTAGATGGGGCCCCTGTTTTCTCCCGTCCGACTTCCAGTAGGTTCCTGAAAGGGTTGAAAGGCTTTTCCCACAACCCTGTGAAACCCCTCCCTCCTTGGGACCTTAACATGGTGCTCCAGGTATAAACGGAGCCCCCCTATGAAGCCTTAGACTCGTGCACCCTACTGGTCCTCTCTTGGAAGGTGGCCTTCTTAGTAGCAATCACCTCCACTAGAAGGGTTTCAGAGCTAAAGGCTCTTTCCTCAGAACCCCCGTACACGAGGGTCTTCCCCAACAAAGTGGTCCTGTGACTCCACACCTCCTTCCTCCCTAAGGTGGCCGCTCCCTTCCACCTCAAGAGATTTGCTTACCAGATTTTTATCCAGACCCTCAGGTTACGGAGAACCAGAGGAGGTGGCATACCCTGGATGTGAAGAGAGTGCTCCTAACATACATTGGGTGGATGTGCCTGTTGCGCAAGACCTCCCAACTCTTTGTGGTGGTCACCAAACACAAAAGAGGTCTTCCAGTGTCCTCACATTGCATTTCCAAATGGACAGTAAACTGTATCAAAGACTACTACAGAAGGTCAAATACACGCCTTCCTGGGACTGTTAGAGCCCATTCTACCAGGGCTCAAGCATCGTCAATAGCCTTCCTTGCCAAGGTCCCGATCCAAGAGATCTGCAGGGCAGCTACATGGTTGTCAGTACATGCTTTCACAATGCACTATGCTATCGTCCAACAGGCTAGAGAGGACGCCATGTTGGGCAACACCATACTCAGTGTGGGCAACTTGTAACTCCTCCCACCATCCTTGGGTATGGCTAGCAGTCACCTGTAACTGAATGATGTGAGCAGCGCTCTGAGAAAAACGGTGGGTTACTTACCAGTAACTGTCCTTCTTTGAGGTGGGCTGCTCACATACATTCAGGCCCCTCCCACCATCCGCACTAACGGAGTTGGTGAAGGTATAAGGGACTGGGAGGGTCAGGGTCATGGTCACCTATATAGCTGCGGTTGCGGCACAGAGGGGCTGTTGGCCATGTGACCTGACTTGACAGGCTAAGGCTAAAGACTCTCCAAGCTACCGTGCGCTGCAGCATGTAGACACCTGTAACTGAATGTATGTGAGAAGTCCATCTCGAAGAAGGACAGTTATTGGTAAGTAGTCCACCATTACTGCAGGTAACCCACCATTGTCTGTAAGGCAAGGGGGCCAGGGGCCTGCCTTTATTAGCATCTAAAAATCATTGCTCCAACAGCAGCACCCCCATGGCTGATTTGCAGATCAGGGAGGCAGTGTTGTTAAATGGCTTATTAAATTGAATAATCAGTGTGTGAACGCTGAGGCACAAAAGTGCCCTATGCGCTTTACAGCCTGCTCAGAAAGGAAGGAAGAAAGAAAGCAAGAATTCAGTTCTCTCTAATTTGGTGCCCCTTGAAGCCTGGCACCCTAGGCAACTGCCTGTTCACCTGTATGGTTGGGCTGGCCTTGACCTGACAGTAAGCCAATGGCAAATGGTAAGGTTGAAAATAGAATCCGTCTTTCTCTATCCAGTAATATATGTCCAGTGATATGACTGACACCAACTAGGTTCATCAGTATCATCATTCCATCCAATCCATTGCTTTATCTTTGTGCTGTCCACTCACCTATCTTGACAAATGACATGGCTATCTCCCTCCCTTGTTACAGTGGGAACAAAAAAAATCTACCTATTGCAACCTCAGATGTCTCTGGCAGCTTGTATCTGGCTGACCAAAAGAGTTCTGCAATGGAAGAAATGGCTAGTACTGCTTCTTAAGTCAGATGTGGTTCCTTCGACTTCATGTTTATGCTACATCTCTTTGAAAGTGAGAATGGCAAGTTAGGTGTCTCTAACCACTAGGGCATTGCTGCCGCAACTCTAGGTTTTGCCCAGGGGTGACCTCTAACCCTTTTCATTTCTAAGCCTGTGAATGTCCAGACGAAACAACCATCAGCTCCAAGTTAGTGTGTCCCATGCCGCCGTTTGCCAAATAGTAAATTAATGCAAGCTTGATGAGATCATTGTGTCCTTCCTTTTGCACAGTTTTTTCTGACCCCTGTCCTTTGGAACAGGGTCCAACTCTGAAACTATTCAAATAGTTATGCCATACCCATCACCATGCTGCTAAAGGACCAGGGTTAAGTTAATGCTTTAAACATTTCACAGAAGAATTGACTAATCACAAATAATTTTCAGATGCTTAGGAAGAGAGTCTGCTCAGCAACATGACCCTGTCCACCAGGGAAGCAGTCTCCCTGTGTTGCTCCGGGCTAGTCTCTTCTCACAAATATTGTGGTTTCTATAAAGGTCTGCCTCTCCGATAGCCTTAGTAAGTGACTGAGGGTGGGAGCATATGTGTCCCTCCTTCCCCCCAGCACTATACAGGGGTAAAGTCATTTTATATTGTTGTTGATTCCATTGGCCTAGAGGTTTGTGGACATGTGACGTTCTCTCCAGCAGTTGCAGAGGGAGACAGACACATGCTGTCTTCTCCCATCAGTGTGATAAGTATCTTATTGGCTACATAGACGTGCAAGCAATAGGTCCCCTTGGTCCTCTTCTAGGTTCAGGGAAGGGTGTTCCATTTTCTAAATGCAGGGAAGGTCTCTGATGATAAAAGTGCTGCACGGTGTGATAGGGCTCCTATGTGCTTGGTCAGGTCAGAGGGCTTATATTCCTACTTGTCTAGGGGGTAGAGATGAGAGTTTCCCCAGTATCATCTCTGGAGAAGGCTGTAGGCCCACACATCTGAATGTAGGTGGAGTATCCAGTATTCCTGGATCATTTCTTTGATTTCTCCGTATAAGTTCCTCATTCTGGATCAGTTCTTTGATTTCTCCCTATAGGTTCCTCATTCCTGCCTATGCCCTGTATCTGTTGCATGAAAAACCCTGTAAGTCCAAATCACTAGCCCTTTGCCATAAGAAACTTGTGTTAAGCTGACTTACACCAGCTGCTTTCTTCTCTGCTCAGTTATCTTGATTAGTTTGGGAATGTTGGAATGTTGATGCTCTCCCCACCATCCTGGACTCCTATCCCACTGTGAAATGTTCATGTTCTGAAGGTCTGTGAAATACTCGCTTGGAGCTGATGTGATTGGATGTCTTCCCTGCTTGAAGAATGTTGAATACTTTTGTCTGGAAAGGGGCAATCTGTAGCACAGGTTCAGAATGAAACAAGCAAACATGAAGCAAAATAAAACTTCCTTCAGGGAATGGTTGGGCTGGAAGAGTTCAAATCACCAACTTCTGCAAACCACAGCAATGAGTAGTGCCTTTCAAGGTAACAAGAAAAGCAGACAGGTTGAGAGACAGACATGCAGGCCCTGTCACTCTAGATCACTATAAAATCTCATCTGCCTGCCCCAGGTCCCAGTAAGCTGACACTGTTCCTTGTGGATGCTTTTCAATAGATGTTTGGGTTATTCTTCTATTCGGGTAAGGGAAACTGGACGCCAGACTTGATTTATAATCAAGGCTCAGCAAAATAATGCCAAGCAAGGGTAGATACGTTTAGGATGAGCTATTGGAGCTGTATCAATGCAAATAATACTTAGCAATTTAAATTCCTGTTTCTCTTCTGTAAAGTTCATTACTTTTGAGCATAACACTCAAGAGCTGTTTTGTTTCCCTCTGCAAAAGCTGGAGACAATATTTGAGATTTCTCCAGGCTGGGAAAAGTCCTGTGATGATGTTAGTGAAATGTAACCCTTGGCAACCCTGGAGAGGCCTATTCTGTGATGAGATCACTTATGTTTTACAGCTCTTCATTGTTTATACTTTAAGGGCTCAGATTGGCACAAGATGCGCAAAACTCTTCTCTTTGGACAAACAGCTTGCAGTCCAGTTGAACAGAGTGGGAAAGATGAGGCAGGCATGCTGGGGAAGCCAGCCAGGAGTATCTTGGTTGCTGGAGGGGAATGGGCCAAGATGGAAGGTTATTCTTTAGATGTTTGAACTGGTTCCTTTCATCCAGGCGCCATGGAAGAAGTCAGGCTTAAAGGAGGACTTGGATTTGTGGAGGCAAATCTTTCATTGGTGTTCTTGACTGGAACCATCACCGCCTCTCTTTTGGGTTGTCCCTTCCTCCCCCAAGATTGCTGCCTACAGAAGATTCATGTATGCTAGCTGCACAACCAGCTGATACCTGTCCATTTCTTGGCTTCAGTAACAACACCGAAGGCTAAGGGATGATGATGCTTCTCAGGCAAACCAAATGGAGGATTGTTTTAAAAAAATAAAAAAACAGAACTCTCCAAACAAAAGCTTAGCATACTCGTAGTAAACAGCTTAGTAATTATCTAAAATGTCTAAACAGCACCTAATTCATCTGCTATCTGTTCAGAAGGTGTCTAACTGTGAGTGGTTGTGGTTAGTAAGTCACAGGTATACTACCTGGCTGATGTTATGTCTACAATACAGTCCTGTAGCACCATAATATGGCCATGTGCTACAGTGACAGAAGGGGTTTTTGCATCACTGTACTGAATCCACCCTTTCAAGAGGAAGGAGTCTTCAATCAGTCTAGTGAGATCTATACTCACTGGGGTTTAGATTGGCTTAACTACATTTCTCAGACATATGAATTCTTCATTTTCCTAAGCAGCAATTAGGTAAACCTAAGGGTTTTTTTCTTGGGTGTGGTCTATTCCTCATAACATTGAGACGCAACTGGAGACACCTGCACAATAGAAGGGATTAATAAAATGAAATGTGGTGATCCCTCCCAGGGAGTCAGCGGTGGAGTACACTTCAGTTCCTTCTGGGTCCAATAAGATGGTGATCAAATTTACACTGTCCCCTAAAGTTACAAAAGCCCAGCCCGGAGTCCACTGCCTTAAAATTATTTCCTGGCTTCCAAAGCTAACCAAGTATGGGAAAATCCTGTATTGCAAACTCCTTACCAGCTTGTAACAGGTGCCCTGATGTGGGGAAATCTCTTCTGTCGTGTGCTGACAAGGGAGCTTGCAGAAGTACTTTGTAGCAGTAGGATGTCCTGGTGGTTGATCTTGCACAGCATGGACTGTTTCTTAAAGTGCCACACAACTGCTTGTTGTTTTTTAATTGCCTGCACAACTTTGGGGAAACTGTTTTTGCAGGATGCTGACTCTCAGCTCCCACCCATTTAGGGGTAGCAGTTCAGGGAGAAGGACGTTCTACGTGGAAAGTGCAGGACATAGGCAGAGGAACTGATAGTGACTGAGACAAAGAAAGGGAGAGGGAGAGTAGTTTCTTAGCAAGAGAGTTCAATTCTGTGGTGGCTTCTGGAAGTGGAATTGTCTATGCCTCCTTAGCCTTCCGTGTTTAAGATAACCAAGCCCTGGGTATGATTAGTAAATTTTAAAAAAGACTAGAAAAACACCTCGTTTGTCATCAGTTCCTCCCAAGGGTGAACAGACACCTGACCCACTGAACAACTTAATCTGATGAAGTGGGATTTTCTCCCATGAAAGCTCATGCGAAAAATAAATCTGTTAGTCGTAAAGTGCCACACGACTCCTGGCTTTTTTAATGTGCTATCAATCAGCAAAGGGCCGTATTAAGTTATACATATTCATTCAACCTAGTTTAGCTCTGACAGCACTACAAAATGTAGTGTTAGTCTCTATGTATGTGTGGGAATGTACATCACACATCAAAACTATTCAAAATAGAAAAGTAAAGTTAGGAAATACCAGAATTAAGGTTGCATGTGCAAAACATATTTTTCACTAGCCTTATTCTTGGAGACAGCTGAACTGTTTTGGCTGAAATTTAAATTAAATAAATAAATTCAGCCTGAGGCAGACACCTGGCATGGTAAACTTCAGCTCAGAGAGTTAGTTTGACAAAGTTATAAGTAACTGAAAACAGGCTTTTATAATGAGACGTGTTGGGCAACCTTAATAGGCATTGCGACCCTCCCCATTTATAATCAAGGCAGGTCAAAACATCAGTTTTTCATAGTGATGAAATTGGAATATATTTCATTTTAATTTTATTGCAGAAATGTTTAACTAGTCAATGTTTGCAGTGTTGTAGCAGTGTTTGGGCCAAGGAGATTAGACATGCAAGGAGGGGTGAGTAATATCTTTTATTGGACCAATTTCTGTTGGTGAAGGAGATCTGAAGAAGAGCTCTGTGTAGTGCAAAAGCTTGTATCTTTTACAAGCAAAAGTTGCTCCAATAAAAGATGTCACCTCACCCAATTTTACTCTTCAGTGAAATTCAACATGGGATTATTTTTAAACAATTTTCTTTGAAAACTTAAATGTAATTGAAATTGAATTGTTTTTGCAAAACACTTTAGAGGAAAGGTCATCTTTCAGCAAAAATGGGATTGAAAGATTTGACCAGCTCTAGTGTTTACTCATTTCCAGAAATATGTCTCTATGGCTACGTTCACACACAGGGGGTTATTTCGATACAAGTTGTTTCGAAACAACTTGTATCGAAATAACACCTTATTTTGAAATAAGTTAATTCAAATTAAGAAAATGTTAATTCAAATTAAGGAAAAAAGTTCAACACGAAATAGCATGTTCGGACAACAGTTATTTCGAAACGAGTCACCGTTGTTTCGAAACAACATGTTCTGACGGTATTGTTTTGAAACAATCGTTTCGAAACAACGTTGTTTCATCACCAAATGGGGTTTAAGTTGTTTCGAAACAACACCGTTGTTTCAAAACAGCGGAACCCGTTGTTTCAAAACAACAGTACATCATGTGAACGTGGCGTTTCTTATTTCGAAACAACCTCTGTTGTTTCGAAATAAGACTGCCGTGTGAACACACCCTATGTCTCTGAAGGAGAAGTGATATCTCCTTAAGCAGCAGATCTGCTTGTCTGTAGATAGGATTCCAAATACCTGCAACGTTAATGATAATAGCTGGGATTTTCAAAGGAGCCTGAGCACACCTCCTTATTCTATCTAATCCTGCAGAGAGTCCTCATGCTGACAGAGTTGGAGCCTTTCTTGCACATTCTCAACAGAATTATTGATTAACATTCCAATCCATTATAGCTGTAAACAGGGCCGGCTGAAGGGGTTGTGGCGCCCCAAGCCAAATTTTGACTTGGCACCCCCCCCCATTCATGGAGGTTGAAAACAGTTTTCCAAAGTGCATAAATCTCCAGCGTCTGCCTGCAGAGGGATTTAAAGGGCACTCTGCCTACATGACTTAACCTGCAGGTTGACTAACAGCGCCTGAGCTGCTAGGAAAGAGTTGAAGAGGCGGGTACCAGCCTGATCTTCAGGGGAGCTAGGCACCCGTAAGAACTGTCACCTGAAGCCATGTTTGTCTCTTGCCTCATGGTAGACCCAGCCCTGGTGGTAAACCAATGGCTTTCCATGTAGGTGTCAGAGAGCATAATGTATGTTGCAAAATCTTTACCACTGGTAATAAGTGGAGTGGGGGGGGAGTGCATCAGTGCAGCTATGAACCTCAGAATCTAAGCTGAGTTTGCAGAGAAAGCAGTAGTATGTAACCCTGCATTTTTTACCAGGTCATTTTTCAGACTAGCGCCATCCTTTAATGATTAATATTAAACACTTAGAGCTCCCAAAAATCTTACAAGAATAGTATAATTATCAAAAAAACAAGCATCAGAACTACTGTCTTATGTCCCATATCACAGTGAGTTGGTTGAATTGTTATAGATTTGGTCACTTTAAAAAAAAAATTGGCCACAGACCCCCCCCCACATGCCAAATTTTGAAGTGGAGAAGATTTTTATTGGAAGCTTATGAAGAAGCCAGAACTTGGCTTTGTAATTTATTTGATAAAAAGAAAGTCTAATTTGAAGACTTCAAATTATGGAACAGTTGCTCCATAATCTAGGCATATAAAGAGTGACCATACAATCCACTTTGAAATGTTATTAATAAAGGGTTAATTATTGATAGCTTTTCATTGTACATTAGACATGTAGTCTGATAAAGGTGGCTATAAGCATATCAGTAGGAGGTGTTTAAATTGTGCATTAGCAGCATTTACCACAATCTATTTATCTGTTAATCAATGTAATCCATTTATTAACACGTTAATTGTATTAACCTTTTATAAGACATAGATGGAACCATAATAACAGTGTGACTAGTTCTATACAGTAGAAGACTAGGACTTTTTTTTAAAATGTTTTTCTGGGCTATACTGTTTTAAAAGGTTTTAAAGCTGTTAGTCAAACTGTATCTACCCTCTTAGAGTTACTGGGCATGTTTGCTAAGATAGATGATCAACAGTGAAATAGTTTAAGGATGACGTTTATATCCTCTCCTGCACTGTTCGGTTCTCAGTTAATATCAGCTGAAATTAATGGTGATAGACACAAATCTATTGTGTGACTCAGCTTCTGTTAACTCCCATGGGATGCCATTCTAAAAGTTTCCTTTCAATCAAAACATACTTTTTAAAAATTTGAAGATAGTTTGGAGAATCTAATAATTTGGAGAAACTAAGGTCACCATGTAAGGGTGGGTACAAAGCATTGCTCTGACAAGCTTATTCTGACTCCCGATATTGTTCCTTTGGATACTTGCCTCCTGTAACAGGCCTCATGTACAAACCAGAGATTGTAGATTTTAGATTATTCTCTTCTGTAAAACTAGCGTAATGCAGTGCAGAGACAGGTCCCATGTGTTGGCCACAGGAGGTCTGTAGAGAGCAACAGGAAGTGCTCTTCTGCCTTTCTCATCCCTATCCCGTTGGGCTCATGGGTTGATTATACAAGAGATGCATAGTTTGTATTGTGACATGGAAGTTTCTATGTATAGTGAGCACCTGTACCTGTCAACTGCTTATGGAGAGAGCTGGAGCAAATGTAATACTTGTGAGCTGACACTATGGGGATTGAAGTATTCATTGAACAGATACAGCCAGGATAGTGGTAATTCCTCCCACCATGTGATCATCTACTTCTTTCCCTTGATATTTATATAGCCAATAAATGGGTAACAGTGCAGAAATGCAATGGTGCCTGGGAGGGGGGAGGGCGCTTGTCTTCTGTAGAGGTCTAGTGGACTTTGCCCCAAAGAGTTTATAACGTATTGTTCCTACCATAATATGGCCCTGATCCTGACTGAGCCTTTAGGTGCTACAATACAAGTAAACAAAAATCATAGACACTAGGTTGGCTTCAACACCTCTGTTGTATAAGTCACCAAAAAGCCTTCTGAAGATAGTGATGCTTGAGCATGACCAAGCTGGGCTGGTTTTAAGAAGTCATGGTAGGTAGGGTAAGTGGTTTCCATGTGACCACAAACTCTCTGTCCCCTCACTAAAGGGTAGGGAGCTGGTGGGTTCTTTTCTTTTCTTTTCTTTTAACTGAGATGGGGATTTGAAGGCTGTCACTTTTCCTCTTCTTGAAACTCTTATGAGCTGTGTATATGTTGTACATACAGATCTCTGTGACATGCTAAATTCCTTTGAGGTTCTGAACTTCTTTCCCCTTTAATGCCTTCCCCACAAAAGCTTGCAAAGACAGCTTTTATATAAAAAGTATTATGGAATTATTAAACTCTCTTCTGGATAAATTCAGTCCTGAGGTAAGCTGATGCAACTCCAGTGGAAGTCAGTGAAGTTGCACTCACTCCCATCAGCTCTGAATTGTGCCCTTTGTGGCCTTGAAGAAAAACCACAGAAAAAAAGTCATTTCTCCCCCTTCCCCCCCTCACTTGCACACATGGGATACAGACGTAGCTGGTGAGGTATCCATTCTCTTTGCCTGCAAGAAAATGAAAAGAAGTATTGTAAGCCCAAGACTAGTCTGGTTGTCAGCCAGGAATTAGTCTTCTAAAGGGGAGGGGAGGGGAAGAGAGAAGAGGCCTGGGTGGGCAGAGGGGCAAAAGTACACTTAAAGATCACTTTTGCCTAGCTTTAGTGTACATGGCTAGAGCTGTAGAAAGGTGTCCTGGTTCCTAAGGATGCAGGTGTCTGGGGAAAGTAAGGAAGGGGCCTTTGTTCTTGGGCGTATGGTGGTGGGGGGGTGGGGTAAAAAATTTAGACTATTTACTTAATCCCTGGGAACCGTTTTTTCTCTTCTGTTTTCTTTTTGTGTTGAACAGACTGCTTTACAGGGGACACGTGTGGTCATTAACACATGCAGCTGTAGGGCTTTAGCCATATGTCTGAATTTCAAATGGCTATTGATCCAGGAAAATGACTGCCATTCCCACCCCCACTTCTAGGCCCTCTGCCTTGAAGATGTGAGGAGATTGTATACAGCCTTACCTCAGAGAGAGTAGGGCAGGGGGGAGATGGGGGAGAACCCTTTTTATATTTTAAGAAATTAATAAAGAATTTTGAAAATTACTAATTGTGGCCCTGTCCTTACTGACAGCCTGCAAAGCTCAAATTGGGCTCAGTGCAAAAGGAGGTCACTAGCTTTCTCTTTCTTTCTGACTCCACTGATCCAATGTAAAAATAGTGGTGTATGGGAACCCCCCCTGTTCTCTTAAAAGCAGATGTTGCCTGCTTTTTAAACACATGCAGCTTTCTTACAGCCCCCACACATGTAAGGTTTCCTGCACCTTCTGGAGGTGTCAAAGTGGTAGTTTTGTGCAGATTCCTGAGCAACTGTTTCTGTGATAGACTTGGTTGGAGAGGAGGGATGTCTAAAATATTTTCCTCAAAAGCTGGGGACTGTGGAAGGAGGCATTTTAGGCGGTATAGTTTGAATCTTTAGTTTGATACAGGTCTTAATCCAGTACTGTGGTGACTGGTGCTGCCTGTCTTATGAGCCATAACACTGCTATTGAGAATTTACAAAACTGTGCAGCAAACTTTGCTCCAGCTTGTGTTCTACAGAGTGGGAAGGTGAGGCTGGAAGAACTCTGGGATGCTGAAAGCTATGGTGTCTCAGATAAAATCTGTGCTAATTTTTGGTTTTGTTTTTTACTCCACTATACAAGTTCCAATGGTGCGCTATGCAGAAAAACCATGGAGTTGGGTCTATGATTCAAAATAAATATATGTTGCTTTTAAGAGAGACCAGCAATTCTCAGTCTTATTTATCATGCTAGCAGTACTAAGAGGATCAGATCAAATGCTCTCTCCAGTCATATGGGAAGCTGTAAAACGTGAGCATATCTCCTTTTCTCCACCCTGAGTTTATTTTTAGGACTTGACATTGCATTGTGTGTTGAGAGAGAACACGGGCTCATGCCAGTTTCCAGAGCTCATCATTCACCTCACAGTTTAAATAATGCTAGCCTCTGGAGGTGTTCCTGTTTTTGGGAAGAATGACATCCCTAATAAAAAGTGAATGCTGTGATTCTTGTTGATAGTGAGTGTATGACTTATCTGGCACTGATAGTCTCACTGTTCTGCCTGTGCTACTCCCCAGTGATCACCTAAAATCTAAATTTAAAAGGTTAGTCTGGAGCAGAAGCACTTCCTTTCCTCATGTTACTCCTTTACTTGGGGGGCAGGATGAACACTTGTTTTCTAGAGGAAAATGGCCTGTGTTCCCCATTGTCAGTGGGCCAAAATCTGCACTGACTTGCACTTTGCGCAGCTCTTTGAAATAAATGCAGGATTTGGTCCATTCATTTTCTGCATATTCACTTTATTAACTTTCTGCTGTCTGTTTTAACTACTCCTCTCCCTTCTAAAAATCTTTGCTCCTGTTTTATTGTTTCTCTTTTTCCCTATCTTAATCTTGTTTAACGAAGTTTAGCTCTGGGAAAAGGTCCTGCATTGACAGTAACTGGAGAGGGTTAGCATAGCTGTGAGTGGTGACAGCTTTCCCCAGCTCCTGCTGCCAGTGTACCTCAAACTGGAGATGGGAAGGGGAGTCATCTTCATGGTTCATTCTGTTTCTTGGCTTTGGAGACCTACCAATTATGTTTCTTGGCGGTTGTCCACTAGAAGCTAGATTGAGATCCCTGAGTCAGACCAACAAATAGCCGTTGAATGGTAATGAATTTGGAGTCATGTGGCACTTTAAGACTAACAGATTTATTTTTCGCATGAGCTTTCGTGGGAGAAAATCCCACTTCGTCAGATGCTTCAGAGATGGGTGAACTTACAGAATGGAATGAAAATAAATGTAAGGGGGTGTAAAACATAGGATCAGGTCATACAGCAACAGCAAATTAGAGCAATTGTTAGGTTCAAATTATGGGAAGCCTGAAGTCAAATTACCTTTTGTAATGGGAAAAGAACCCATAGTCTCGATTCAATCCTGCTTTCACAGAATTTAGCTTGCATGTTAATTTGAGTTCAGCTGTTTCTCTTTGAAGTCTTGATGTCCCAGCCACATCTTAATTTACCTGGCAGTAAAATCATTGCCCTTTATCCTTACTCAATCCCTTGACCATCTAGTCTCCTTCCTTTTTGATATTATTCACTTCCTTAAATTCCTCTGGCTGTGTTCACACACACAGGGTTATTTCGAAACAAGTTGTGTCGAAACAACTTGTTTCGAAACAACACCTTTATTTCGAAATACCTTATTTCGAATTAACAAAATGTTAATTCGAAATAAAAAAAAAAAAGCGGGAAACGAAATAGCAAGTTCACAGTGTGAACATGCTATTTCGTTACCCCTGGGGGTGAGCCGCTGCTGGCTCACCCTGCAGCCCCAGAAAGGGGGCTGCAGGCACCAGCAGGGGGTGAGCCACTGTGGGGTGGCTCAGCCCCCCCGCCAGAGCTGCCCCCAGACCCCGC
>ML681963.1:91742822-91800969 GCA_007922195.1 Podocnemis expansa | reverse complement strand
AGCACCCTGGCCAAGGTCCTGAGGGTTCCCTGGCCAGGGTGCTGAGGATCCACTGTTGTTTCGGAACACTTTGTTCCGAAACAACATGTTCACACGCCTTGTTTCGAAACAAGGGTTTCGAAACAAGTTTGTTTCGTCCCCAAATGGGATTTAACTTGTTTCGAAACAACTGTGCGTCGTGTGAACATGTTTTTTTTTTTTCGAAACAACGAGGTGGTTTCGAAACAAAAGTGCTGTGTGAACACAGCCTCTGTTATCGGAGAACAGTTCCTGCAGAGGGCTGTGGTGCTTATTTGGCTGAGTCAGTGTTATGGAGGGACAGGGGATGGAGGAACAATCATCTTGTGCTCTTATTCTCAGTCCTATATGAAACCGAACAGGACAGTAGTTCTCTAGCTTTTTCATATGGTGGAGCAAGTCTGAGATCCCCTCTTAGCTCCAATGCTGAACCTTACTTGTGGCAACTATATTGCTCAGTTATGAGAAAATTAATACTAGGACAATGTAAAGGAGACCAAATAAAAATAAACTCACTCAAATGGGTGTGGTGTTGCTGGATGGTAACATCCCCTCTTCATACCAATTGATTATTTCTTCATAGGGCATGTACAAATCTATTCTGGTATTTAGGCCTGGTCTACACTACACAGTCAGATCAACATAAGGCAGAATCTACACTAAGATGTAGCTCTCACCAATATAAGTCATCCATTACTAACCTAACCTCATCTTCATGAGAAGCCTCACACTTTAGTAGATGAAGTTAGGTCAACACAGGGTCAGTGTAGATGCTTCGTTGCTTACACTGAATGATGCCTTTCAGAAACTGTCCTGTAGTACTCCACCCTAGCAGTTAAATCAGTGCATGAACTCCTGGTGAGGATACATGCCACTTACAGAAGAAGTGTAATGTGGATATGTAAAACTGATTTCAATGACCGTAGTGGCTGTACATCAACATAAGTCACCTTAATTTTGTAGTGTCAACTTTATCTTGTCTCATTACCTTTCACTTATGTGGCTCTAACCTCTCCAGGTCACTTTGGTGTCTGGTTCAGACCTCCTGTATCTAGTTGCTGCTCCTCCAGTTTGTTACACTTCCCAAATATAATCATGTGGTATAGGTTACACTTAAAGAAACACCTAGTAAATACGGGAAGTAGCTACATAAGCCCTCTTATGGCTTGTGTTAGTGTAGCTGGCTAAAGTCTCTT
Source organism: Podocnemis expansa (assembly GCA_007922195.1). Taxonomy (NCBI): domain Eukaryota; kingdom Metazoa; phylum Chordata; order Testudines; family Podocnemididae; genus Podocnemis; species Podocnemis expansa. Next base: position 91,799,755 of record ML681963.1, on the reverse strand, counting down.
GTGGAAGCTGCACAACCTGGACGAGGCTACAGTAAGCAGGTATCAGCTTCTCTTCAAAACCTTACCTGGTGTGGATACAAACCTGCAGAACTGGAATTTCTGTGCATTCTGTGCCCTGATTCACTTACAGGATTTAGACTTGCTTGCTTGAAGCAATGGTAATGTGCCCGGCCCCTCCTGCGACCCACTGTCAAGAATAAACTTTCAGCTTGCATGCAGTGTTCCAGATGTAAAATTGTTTGTTTTAAACTGTCTGCTATATCTAATGCTGGAAAATACACTTTAGACATAATGGTTAAGCCTGGTTATGTTGGGCCCAATTGCATCTCTGCCAGTATGTCTTAAGCCAAAGTCTAACCCAATTTATTCCTTCCACAGCCTCCTAATCTAAGTAGGATTGACTTGGGTAAACAAAGGTCAGGTTTGGCCCCATGTATAGAAGCACATGCTTGACTTCTGAAAGTGAGACTAGTTTTCCATGATCTTCTCCCCCTTCTCCTACTGCTTAATGGAGTAGTGAGCAACTGAAGAACAGAGAGAGAAGACCAGGAAATATGTTGGGGGGCGGGGGAATTCATGTTTTTACAGTAAATGGGTGACCTTTGTGATCAGTCTGTCTGTAGTGGAGAGGATAGGCAGCACCAATGTGGAGAAGTGCCTTAGCTAGAAACTAGAATTTAAGACTATCCACTGACTTGCATCTTGGCAAAATCCATTTGGAGCTTTCCTGTATTTGGAGTGACAGATGATGAGCATGTTCTTTTAAGGCTCATCTGTTAATCATAGCCGCACTGAGGGGGAACTGAGGGACTTTGACCAGACATGGTGGGTTTAATAAATCAAGGTAATTAAGAGGTCTATCCCTCATTTCATGGGAGAGGCACAGATGAATGTGGTAAGCCTTGATTCCGTAGGTCAGAGCTAATGATACCATAGCCATGACTAGGTCACCTGCCACCATATGATTTGTGTAGCTCCAGATGTGAGATGCTGCATAAGAGAGCTGCATACAATACATTGATGAAAACATACTGGGGATAATTCCTTCATACTGTGAGAATGTTTTGGCCTCTATTTGAATTAAAATAGTGTTTTGTGCAACTTCATTTTGTGAACTGGAGATGGCTCAAAACTGCCATCTCAGTTAGGAGACCTCATGCATTTCAGAGGTCATGATTCAAACCTAGCCTCGTGGGTTTATTTCCTTTCAGGTATAAAACCCCAAAGAGGCCTATTTTGTAGTTCTGGTGTGAATGTGGCTGTAAAGGCCCAAGATGGTAGAAATATCAAGTGGTAAACATCATTCTAGTGACAGCTCTTTTCCACTTAGGGCTTAACTCACATGAGAACAGATCAGGAGATTTCAGCCATATTGAATCTGAACTCTATGGAATCCTTCCTTGATTGACCTAAATGCAAACCCTTAACTAAAGCAAATCCAAACCTGATCATTTGTTCCTATTCCCATCTCTGGTATAAAGGAGATGGGCAAACAGATTAACTAAAACCAACCTGAACTTTTTTCCTAAGATGTTGAACTGAGCCTCTTATAAAGGTCAAAACTGATAATGTTTCATATCGCAATTCCAAGTTTTTCATTACCTCATGTTCTGGCTGAGAGAAGATGACATTTCCTACCCAAAACTCCAGGCTTCAAAACTGGGTGAGCCTGGACGAAGCATGCATACTTCAGAGGGCCAGTCAGAAAAGTACTTAACTTTTAAAATTTTACTCATTACTCCTGTCTCTGCTTTTTTTTCCCCACAGTAAAACTCCAAAAGTTTTGTTACTGAGGCACAATGATACAAGACTTAGTTTGGTTGTACTGCCTTTCATACAACAATCTGCTGACTCTGCACAATTCATGCGCAGGTAAACCAGGTACCGTATATCATCGTGTATAAGCTGAGAATTTTGTGCCTGAAAATTGGCTTCAAAACAGGCTCTCAGCTTATACTCAAGAGAATACGGTAGACAGCCCCAGCCAGCAGTTTCCCTGACCATGCAGCAGGCCGGAGCCCCAGTGTTGCCGGGCGGCCATCTTGGGCAGTCAGCCAGGGCTGGGGCTGGAGTGAGGAGGGGACCCCAGCATCTGGAGCAGCCAAGTAAGGGGGCCCGGGGGGAAGGTCAGCCTGGACATTGGTTCAGGGAGGCCAGGGAAGCGGTGGCAGGGACCGGGGGTTGGGGAGGGGGTCTGGGAGTTGGGGAAAGTGATGGGATGGCCGGGGGGGGGGTCAGGGAGACCAGGGAAGGGGCGGCAGGGCTCGGGCATTGGGGGAGGGTCGGGGAGTCCGGGGAAAGCGGCAGGAGGACCCAGGGGTTTTGGGGATCCCAGGGAAGCACCAACAGGGACCAGGGATTGGGGGGTGTCTGGCAGGCTGGGAAGAGCAGCAGCAGGGGTTGGGGGGTGACAGGGAAAGGGTGTTGGGGAACAGGGGAGCAACAGCAGGGGCACTGAGAAGGGAGTAGGGGGTGGCAGTGAAGAGCCAGGGGGCAACAAGAGGAGCAGGGGGGCAGCAGTGGGGAGGGGGCAGCAGGAGGAGCAGGGGGGCAGCAGTGAGGGAAGAGGCAGAGCAGGGGGGCAGCAGGTAGCAGTGAGGGAAGGGTGGAGTTGGGGGCAGCAGTGAGGAGGGGGCAGTAGGAGGAGCAGAGAGCAGCAGTGAGAAAGGGGCAGAGCAGGGGGCAGCAATGAGGGAAGGTCAGAGCAAGGGGACAGCAGGAAGAGCAGGGGGCAGCAGCAGGAAACTGAGAAGTGAGCAGGGGGGTAGCAGCGAGGAAAGGGCAGAGCAGTGGGTAGCAGGGGTGACGGAAGTGAGGAAAGGACAGAGCAGGTGTGAGCAAGGGGGCAACAATGAGGAAAGGGCAGAGCAAGGGGCAACAGTGAGGTAAATGAGAAGTGAGCATGGGGGTAGCAGTGAGGAAAGGGCAGAGCAGGTGGGAGCAGGGGGGCAACAGTGAAGAAAAGGCAGTGCGGGGGGCAGCAGCAGGAAACTGAGAAGTGAGCAGGGATGTAGCAGTGAGGAGGGGGCAGCAGGGGTGAGGGAGTGAGGAAAGGACAGAGCAGGAGGGCAGGAGTGAGGAATGGACGGCGAGGGGCAAGGGAAAAGCAGCAGCAGAGATTTTGGGGTAGGGAAGCTGTCAGAAACTCAAGAGGAAGCCAGCAGCAGCGGGTGGGGGGTTAGGGGCCAAGGGCAAAAGGGGACCTCGGCTTATACCTGGGTCACCAATTTTAGCTTCTTTTGGGGGCTCAGAATTAGGGGGTCGGCTTGTGCCCAGATCGGCTTATACCCAAGTATATATGGTATTTAAGGGGTCATTACTACACTTAAGTTTGACCTGCATAGTTCAAATTGAAATCTCAACTTTCCCACAGCTGGGGGAGGTTTGCACCTGGTTTTGACTTGACCTGTTATAGTACCAACTCTGACTTCCAGATACAGAGGATTTGGATTCCGAAGGCACTCCAAACTATGAACTATTCCAATTCAGGGTTTTTGTTTGAACCCATCTTTAGGATGGTATATAATAACTAATAACTAAAATCATATCAAATGTAGGAGATAGCTATGAAACCAATTTTACTGCTTAATAGCTTGATAGGTTTTCATTTTTTGGAAGGGGGTTGTCCTTGATGGCTGTGAAGAGGCTGGGAGGCAGATATAGGTTTGTTTTGACTGGATACTGTTGGATGTTTGAGAACTTGGGCAGTAAATGAGAGACCTTCTGAATGTCAGAATTTGAGGCTGTTCTTTTTTAAAGTCAGTGAATCCCAGAGACCGAAGTGATGCCATTAATACAGAGGGTGCTGCTCTGGGCCCTTTTGACACATTGCTTTTGAAGGACCAAGACCAGGACCAGGAAGAGAGAGTTCTTTGTTTGCAGTCAGAATAAACTCATTGTACACCCAGACAATTAACTCTTCAATTGACTTGCCAGCCTCTTTAAAGCACTTCAGTCCCTCTCGTCTATCTCAAGGTCTATTCAGACACTTAAGCACACCAATGTTTTTTGTTTATTATTCTGAAAGTCCTTCACAAGAATAGTCCGAGCGGATCAACATTGTCCGCCTAGCAGCATTTATCTCCGCCTGGCAGTGAATGTGTCAATCAGGAATCAAAAAGCCAAACACAAGAGGCTTTGAATCGTGTCATCAGGGGTCGAAGCAACTTCCAATGGACTGTGCGTGGGACAGGCTTTCTTGCAGGGCAAAGAATTGTGCTGTCATACAAATGCACTGCCTGTATTGGACCACAAAGTCCTAAGGGCCTGAGGGTTTTTTCATATCAGCGCACCTGCAAGGAGATGTGAAAAGGGGAGGGAGCGTGAAAAGGAAAAACTAATGCCCTCCAGAAGGCCCACTAGAAGCCACCCTTTCTACTTGCTTATTCTCAGAGCATATCATTGCAGTGAATGCCATAAGCATTTGTATAACATACGGTATGATTAATTTAGGAAGCGCACAAATCTGTTATTGCTGTAGTGCTTAGCAGCCCCTATAGCTGAAGCTCCCTGAGCATTTCTGTTCTAAAGAGCCTTTTCTTGTTAGCCTGAAAGGCAAGTTTTGTAAAATTGAAAATTTCCAGATCTGGTCTCTGTCCACTTGTGTGCTGCTGGTGGAGTTTGTTACTCAGTTTGAGGGGAAAAAACATTTCTAGGAATGAAGACAGTGAAGGAAAAAATATATACTCTTGTTTGTTTGCTTTTAAAAAATATCACCACCACAAAAGCAGCTTTCCTTAACAGCCTAAGAAGCTCAGTGGCTCACGGTGAAGAAAGATACAAAAAGTTGGCTGGCAGACTAGGCTGGACACGTAACTGAAAGTGAAAGGTGCCTGGTGGTAAAGCTCTCGATCTGGATAAGTTACACAGCTTTATAAAATACTTTCTGCATGAGCACTATTGCACTTTTTTGGCAATGGGCATCTGTGTAGAACATTTGTGTGGCATTTTAGATCCTACTAGAACCATTAGAAGCCTATTTCCTTCACAGCACAGATGCATACTTGAATGAGGCAGAGGTTTTTTGCTGTGATCTTGTGCACAAAGCAATATATATGCTGGTGCTATCTGGCAACTTTTTTTACTTTATGGAATACTTTCAATAATTAGAATTTTTTACAGAGAACTGAGGAAACAGTCAAATGGGGGTTAAAAAATAAAATTAAGGTTGCAAAATCAATTATTCAAAATTCAAAATAAAGCAAAACTAAGATTCTCTTGTATTTACTTAATTCACAGGGCAATCTATTATGTTGTCCATGCTATGGAAAAATTTGAGAATCCCTGCTTTATGGTAATATGCACACCCAAAGGGGCAGAACTAAGACTGCATGGGTAATGTTAACTTTATCGTTTAGTGATTCATTTTGCAATTTTAGTGTTTTTTTAACAAAGATATTTATGTGGACTTTCTTGGGTTCCTTATTTAAAAAGAAATTCCATTTTTCCTTATTTTTTTTATGTGAAACTATTTGCTAGACAGTTGTAGAACACTGAGCATCTGACATGAAGCCTTGCCCACAACAACAACAAAAATTCTGTGGCACACTTTCAAAGACTAACAAACTTGTTTATTGCATATGCTTTCATGGGTGTAATCCCACGCTGTCGGATGCATGAAATGATAAAGCGAGATTACACCCATGAAAGTTTGTGATAAATAAATCTGTTAGTCTTTAAAAATGTCACAGAACTGCCTTGTTTTCGTTTTGTTGGAACAGACTAACATGGCTACCCCTCTGGAACTTGCCTTATTTAGTTTTCAGTGCTGAACAATAAATGAGACTTCAGCATGCTCATGAATAGAGATCTTATGGAAAGCATTGAGTTTGGCTTCATTCTGTGGTCCTCCTTATGAATCATAACTTTCCCAGACTCCCCTAGAAATTACAAATGCAGTTCTACTCCAGCCTCTGACATCCACAAGTGCAAAGCCAATAGATGTTAACAGCGGCTGTTAAGGAGAGTTCCCACTCAACTTGCATGTATGTCTGTGCAGTGCCAGTGGAATATCTGGAGAGCATTCATTTAAAAAAGCGTCAACCAACCTGTTGTATACCAGAACCCAACGGACATACACAAAACTTGCATGCTTGTAACTTAGCCATATGAAACCCATTTCAGTCAAAACTATTCAAAGGCACATGTGTGATCTAGGAGCTAGCCCTTCCAGTTGTCAGGCTTCAGCAGGAGCCTTTCTAGAAATCATTCTCTCCTCTTCCTCTGTCTGGCACAGTCACAAATTTTGCTGATCTTTAAAAAGGGGACAGTGCTGTCTGGGAAGAGGACAAGGTGAAGCTGCACCAGGGGCGTTGCTATACATAAATATTAGGGATGGCCCTGGCCCCCACCAGCTGCCAGAGCCCTGATCCCTTCCCAAGCCCCCTGCTGGTTCCCTGGGCCCTTCCCTAACCCCCCGGTCCTACCGCTGTCTCCTGCTGCCCTAGGCTGACTCCCTCTCCTTCACCCTTTCCCTGCTGGGCAGGTGTGCCTGCCCCTGCCCCCCCCCATCTGGTTCCCTTACCTGGCCGTGGGGGGAGCATGGGGCTGAGGACCCTGGCATGAACCCACTCTGAGCATGCTCAGAGCAGGATCAGGCCAGGGCGGGAGTTTTAAAAACTCTCAGCTCAGCCTGGGGCAGTTCCCTACTGGCCAGAAGACTCTGTCTTCTGTCTGGGTACAGGCCATGGCTGCTGGTGTGTTCCCTGCGCGGGGGTGTGGCCCTGCATTTTAGGGGAGCTGAAGCTCCCCTGAGTCCCCCCCAGCGACGCCACTGAGCTGCACTATTATTTAGTACAGTCTCTTTGACAGCCTCTGCCTGTGAATCCGTAAAGCCCTAGCAGGTAGCTAAACTATCCACCCTTTGTGGAACAAAGCAGAGCAAAAGAAACTTTTTTTTCAAAGCAGGTCTCTTCTTGGGCCCAGCTACCCAGTTAGTTTGCATCATCACTGAATGCCAGCAGATGGAATGAAGTCTGTGATCTTGATGCTTCCAGCAATCTAGTACCTGTCTGCGCTGCAAATAACATGAGGCCTGGATGGGCCCATGCTTTAAAGACCTGGTTTTTTTTGCAGTACCCTTGAAAAGGGGAAGAAATGAGCTATGTCCCTCACCTTTGAAAATCTTAGGGTTTTTTTTTGTTCCTTCTTCATTGGGGTTAAACAGATGAATTGCAGGTGAGTCCTGTAAGACGGAAAACAGATTGAGCGACGCCTTATGGCAATGCAAATACAGAGATTCTTCCAGATTACACTGCAGAAATGGCAAGTTCATTTGTTTGCCTGTCTTGTCAACATGCTCCACAAATGCATACATCTCACTTTTGTGCAAGGAAGAGCTCTACCAGGCAAGTGATGCTGTGTGCTAGACCAGCTTTAGCACTTCTTTCCTTCTCCTCTGACTTCTCGCCATTACAGCCTATGCCTCTAAAGAGACTGTTGATCAATGTCAACAACATGTAAGAAATGTGCCTCTTTCCTTGACAATCACAGTTCCCTTTGCTCCTGACAAACACAGAAGTCACAAGCAATTTCAGTCTGTGGCTTAGAGAATAAAGATTACTTTGTTAGAGCAAAATTCTTTTTCCTGCACTGTGTATAATGGCTCTTACTTGAAGTGTGGCTCTCTCCTGCGTATTCACAGGGAGTGCTGTATGTGGATGCATATGGAATGAATGTTCTCTAGAGAACTAGTGAGGTTGACAGGAAGGGTAAATTTCCCCTGAGTTACGCTATATGAAAAGTTCTTGCCTTGCTAGTTATTGCAGACAGTTGTCATCTTATCAAAGCAATGGCAACACTAAAATGACAGAATGCTTTTCTTTCGTGCTCTGGAGAGACCAGTGATAATGGAGGTTAGGTGGCCTTCTGACCCATGGGCACAATGTCATCCTGAGAAGGTGACCTTGGGAAAGAAGAGTGTTTGAAGCTGCTTGCATCTTACTGTTCAATGGTTAGGTTTTCCAGCTCCACTTACAGATTTTTTTTTCATCCCCTTCTCCCAGCAAGTGATGCAAGTGTGTCACAGAGGGAGGGGGACTTGCTGGGATGAAGATAGGTGGTTTCAGGATTTTGCACCACATTGTCGTCTTTACCCTATATTAATGTCTGTTTCTAGCCACCCAAGGAACACCATGAGAAACGAAATACCTGATCCCATCATCCATATTGGGTTATTATGGATGTGAGGGTAGGGTACGGTACAGCGGGAGTTTTGGGAAACAGAAGCAGCCAAGAGCACAGTCGCTTCAATGAGTCTATAGGTGCACATCAGTCCTGATCTGGAATCATTGCCATCTAGTGGTGGTAGGGAGAAAGTAATTCACCTTCTATTTCTGGTCTTTGGCACACTAGGGGAAGCTGCCATTCTTGCCTAGCTTTCTTAAAACTGTAGAATTTTTTAATTTCTTACAGGAGACAATAAAGTAATTTTGAGTAAATGTTTCTTAAATAGGATAGCAACTATGTTTTCTTATGTTTAGAAACCATAGTTTTTGTTGCTACGATAATGGATTTATTAACTGGAAATTCACTGTTGACATTTAACGATGGGAAAAAGTTGTGTGAGGTTATACTTGTAATATCAAGATACTTAATTTTTAGAAATATCTTTAATTATAAACACAGTTCATAAGCTTGGGGGGTTAGTTCATTTGGTGTATTATCCTGAAAATCAAGCTGATTATTAAATGCTTATTTTTAGATAACTCTAAAAGGATGGCTTCAGTTCTCAACAAGGAGTCACTGTTTACCCGTGATATTATAGTTGTTACTGGCTTTATTTATTTATTTGTACCCCCACACACACCTGCTTGATAGGCCTTAAACAGCATCTCTGATTTAAATCATGATGAACTTTGCCAAAGTTCAGATCCAGAGCTGGATGCAAAATGTGCAGTTCATATCCATTTCTAGTTTTTCCTCTTATTTGTTCTGAGTTTCTGTTTTAAATTTGAAAAGCAAATCTAAAATTACTTAGTGGGTAACCATTCATGGTAACAGTAAAGAAGTATATTACCATACTGGCAGTTTATTATGCCCAGTCCTTTCCCAATTATGTACTATTTTTCCAAACTGCTTTATCTCACAGACTTTTCACTGCAGAATTGAGTTAATTTTTAGATTCTTACGATGTAGCTAAACTGGTGTGTTAACTGCCTCAGTGGAGTAGCAGAGTATTGCCTAAGAACTATACTTCCAAAAAAAAAAAAAAAAAAAAGGACAGAAACCACCACAACCCTAGCTGCTGTGATTTCACAAGTTATGCTGAAACCCGCTATTTTGTTCTGTCAGAAGATGGAGGTTAACCTTACTGTCATTAGGCAGATTTCTTTTTTAAAGGCATAATATCAAAATAGAAATCAAGGGCTAAATTCTGCTCTAATTCCAATGAAACTAAAGAAGTTAACTAGGAAAGTGTTTGCCCACTATATCTAATACTTTCATCGCCTAATAATATTAAAACTAATGGCTTTCTGGCAAAATGCAGTTTCTGCACAATTAAATGTTGAGAGAATTACAACTTTTTTTTTCAAAACTCTTTGCTATTTCTGTGCGGAAAACAGCAACTGAATATGTGTGGCTAATGTTTCATTTCAGTTCATTGAACTAACCAGAAATGTTTCATTTGGATACAGTTAATCATTAAACTGTTTCTCGTTGGTGCCTCATTTCTTTATCGGAATTGTTGCCTGATGCGCTCTCTCTATGGACTGCGCTCCATGGGTAGACTTCATCTCCCATGATGCACAATATGGCTCAATTAGAGGAGAGACCATTGCATGAATCATGTAAGTAGTATTCCAGCCACTCATGCAACTTTCTGCTTACCCTCAGGCCATCTTCTGTGGTGGAAGCCCAGTATTGAGGCTAGATTTAAAAAATATTTTTTTTCTAAGACCTGGATAATTTTATGACAGTAATACTTGTAATGTTACTTATTAAAAGTAGCATAATCTCATGGTTCAGGGAACAAATTGATTTTCTGCAGGTGTAAGAAGGAATTTTCCCCTCATGTGTAGTATTAAAACAGGACTAGATGATGTGGTGTGTAGGATTCCATCTTTCTCTGAAACCTAATACATGGATTACTGTCAGAACACAGCATGTTGATTTAGATGGATCAATGGTCTGAGCTGATAGGACAAATCCCCTACTCCTTGAATAAGGAAATGATTTGTCTACAGGGAAATCAAATATGGTGATATATTTAATATAAATGACTATGTAAACTAAAGGTTGACTTTGTTGTTAGTCAGTAGTATATTGTACTAGCAGTATGCTGATGTCTACCAGCTAGCTTCCTTTGTTTATTAAAAATGAAAAGGCATTTGTAGCCCATCGAGGTATAAAGATGACCTTTAGGCTGTGTCTCAGTGTCTTTCTTGGTCTTTATCTGACTGCAAACAGTGAGTGTGAGGTGACAGCTGTAAAGGAGGAGTATACTGACCTCATTTATCACATGGAGACACTAACTCTGAAGTCTAATGATGGAAATGTCAACATTAGCTATTTAACTGGTGGTCATTTTACTAGATATAGCCATATATTGTTGGCATGTGGGCACAGTTGGTGATTGTGGGAGGAAACTGAGTAGAACACACTGCCTTTTCTTTGGTCTGATCACTGATGCAAATGCTATTTATTGAAAGTATAAAGAATAATTACAAGATTCAGGCAGTGCATAAATGTTACATTTATTGTACTAAGCCTTGATTTTTTTCATCCCCCTACTCAGGTTTTACTTGGTTCTCTTTCAGGAAAAACTCTGGTTAAATGGGAGTCTTGCCCAGGCCAGATCCCATGAGTTGCTGAGTACCAGCAATTACTAGTGTCTTTTACTTATTCCTTGTAGCATTAACAGTTTCAGCTGAGAACTTGGCTCAAGGCTATTAGCTCTGTGTTTTACATCATATGGTAAAAATAATATGCTTTCGATGTTTTCAAATATACTTTAACTATACTTGTTCAACATACAGACAGTGTATCATGAATCTAGGGGGCAAATGTAGAGAGTCTGTTTAATCATTTTCTCCCATTTCTTTTACTTTAGTGGAATTGCACACTTTTTCTCTGTTACCTTACTGATTAAAAAATGATCAGTGCTTTGATGAAAAGGTATTTAAGTGCAAGTCTTTGTTTAAAAAAATGTCTTTATAATGAGGAGGCTGTTGCCTGGATAGTCATGTTTTCCATTGATTCTGTTCCCTTGCTTTCAAATATTCTTTTAGGGACTTTGTAACTGTGAACTTCTTTCCTTCCTGTGATGTGTCTGGTGTGATGTCATGTAACAAAAACTGGTGTTGCAAGTTCTCTAAAACCACACCCTGCAATAAATATCCAGGTTACTCCCTCCCGCCCCTCACTCTGTACAGCACCATAACATTGTACAGTAAAAGTGAACCGAGGAGTTGAACTGACACTGTTATTTTCAGTGCAACTCAGTGTTTCCCAAAACAAACAAGGAATCTTGTGGCGCTTTTGAAGATTAACAAATTTATTGCATGAACTTTTGTGGGAGAAAATCCAAGCATCTGAGAAAGTGGAAGACAGAGAATTAGTATCTGACAAAATGAGACTTTTCTTCCATGAAATCTAATATGATAAATAAATTTGTTATTCTTTAAAAATGCTATCAGACTCCTTGTTTGCTGAACTATATTGACACAGGAAACTTGGGTTTCCCATTTCATTTATTTCTCCCTCCCCCCTCGCATCCTTGCCATGAATGCACACACTCTCTTTCATCCTTTCACACATGATGTTTTAAGCCCATGTAGAGGTGGGCTTGGAAAAGGACAATGAACTTGTATCCAGGCTTGTCAGTAAATGCCTGTCTGCATAATGATCCAGATTTTGATGGCTTCTCATCTTTTGCTTGTATAGCCCCTGTGAGTTTTATTTTTTCTTGTGGGTTTGATTTAAGCTTCTAAATGGGAAAGAGTCCAATTTGCCATGGAGGGCATTGAAGCATCATGTACTAGGGAAGGCAAATCGAAGAAAACAGTTTTTCATCCCATCACTTTTATAATCACACTGTCAAGCTGCCCTCTAACTCCATTGACATGTTAAGAAATGTTTTCCTATTGACAGCCCTTTTCTAACAGCTCTTCAAAGAATGGGGATGCCAGACTCCATGTTGGTAAGTTTCAGAAAATAAGTTTTTTAAACAAAGGCAATAGTGGGAAGGACTTTGGTTCATCGATTACTACCCCCCCACACACACACACACCATCACAACATATCAACCATCTGAGATAGTTCCACCTGATCTGCAAGGATAATCTCCAATCAGTGCAGCAGGGGGAGGGGAAAATAAGTGTGGTTCATGTCTGTTTCCTGTGGAGGCAGAGGGAAAGTCTCTTAAATCTAAAGGCATTGATCAGTACATGTTAAGGCATACTGGGATATACCACTCATGTCCACGTAAACACTGAAAATGTATTTTATTTTGACTTTCTGACTTTCTATCTGTCTTTCTTCTCTCTTGTGGACTTGGCCGGGCCATGTACAAATCCCAATCATTCAATAGTACTGGAGAGTAGATAGTATTTACCTCAATAATGGTAGTTTCTTTTCGGTTCTTTCTAACTCTCAATTCAGATGATGGTTTGAAGCCCACGCCCACCATGGAAACCCAGCCTATTTTTGATGGTGAAGGTAAGAGCCTCCTTTTAAACTCATATTTCTCTTCCTCATGCATTTGTTGTTCAAACCTTACTTTAATCTGCAAGGTAGAAACACCCTCAATCTTATAAATTGTCTGCAGTTCAGAATGCCCTTGGGACCTGAGGCATTTTTCCAAATCTTTTCCCATCCTCCCTTCTTCCCTGGAATCCAACAATAACATCCGTTGGACGGATACTTTGGACAACCTTGGAAAGGAAGGTGCCATGGCTAAAAAACGCTTACTGAGTCAAAAAGGACAGTTATGAATATTCTAGCCTTCCCTCCTCCTATTGTATTGATGCAGGGAGTTTCATAACTTCTGCAAAGCACAGCAGCTTCACAAAAGGGAGGAAAAAGTTGAAGTGCAGTCTGTGAATGCTGACATGGAGGAAAACGTTTTTGAGGCTGCTTTACCCCTTGCTTTCAGTAACACAAGTTCTTCATCTTTCAGCTGTGCTGACCCAGTGACTCTTGAACTGTTGTATCTCAGTTCACTGTAATCCTTGAATTAAAATAAAACTATGATCAATTAAAATGACACGTGGGCCAAAACCTCGAATATGAATCACTTTGAATTTCCTCTCCTTGCAGGAGAGAGCTGAATATTTCAATGCTGTGCCTAAGATTATGAGATGGAGCCAAATCAAAAATAAAAGGGACATGGCAGAAATAGATCGTGCCATCAGTACCTCCTCCCTTCACTTCACATGAATAGGTGATTGTGGTGGGTTTTCCCCCCTAATATAATCTTATTTAATAGCAAGCAATTGCCTTTCCATCACTAACATTTGCATGAACCTAACTTTTATCAAATTCTTTTATCAGCTTTTAAAAAAAGGGGAAAAAATAGACCAAAATCTTGCATTCCCACATAGATAAACAGAGGAGACAGAAACCTAGTTGTCAGTCTCCTCTTTACATTTAAAGAAAATCAAGCCTGTTCCTTCTGGAAGCCATCTGGTATTGTATTCAATTGCAGTTTATAACAACAGCATGTTCCTCGTCTTTCAGTTTACTCCAGGATGGTGGTTTTCAATGCACAAGGGAGGGAATGCACAAAGAAAGTGTAGACTTAACTACAGGAATAATTACCAGAGAGTGAAATCGATTAGTCTGTGGAAGCCCCATCAGAAGCTTTGTGGAATGATAAAAGTCCCAAATTCTTGGGTCATTCAGAGAAAGCACTAGAGAGGACTCTGCAGAGACAGTTCTGCTCTGGCTGCTTGGAGGACACACAGAGCCTAATAGTTCTTATCCACCTCTCACTTCTGTGCAAGACATTTTGAAATGTTTCTGCTCATTCAAAAGACCCTTCTTTCTGCACTGAGGTGAGACCAAGTGGGAAACATAGCAAGCTTGTTTGGCGTAATGACAGACCATGCACCTCCTCTGCTTATTTTATGTTTCTGCTGTGAGTCTTGCAATACATCATACAATCGCTTTTTTCCTTTTCTACCATACACCTCCCATAGCAGGGATTATCTGATTTTAGGCCTTCTGTTAACTTGGTCAGCATTCCTTTCAGTCCAGTGGAGAGGCAGCATGAGACTAGGCACCATCCAAGTGCTGATGCTGGGACACACTGTGTGACCTCGAATAAGTTGTATGAGAGCAGGTTTTCAAATGGGATTATAATCCAATGTGCTGAGATGTTTAGGATGTCTGCTCACTTACATAGATGAATGAGAACAGAGCTTTTTTGAAAAGCAGGCACCAGGTGTGGGAATAGAGCATTCCTGGAAACATTTTGCCCTTAAATCTGACACTATCTCATATCAAACTCTCTCAAAGGGAAAAGGAAAAAAGAATAGAAAGCAGATCAGAGAGGTGTCATTTCTGACTCTGGGCTGAAGTTCAGTAGCTCATGACCATAAGGTACAACACAAGACTTGGGAGATGAGAGGGAAGATGACCAAATTGCTTCGGTTCTCCTTTCACAAGCCAATGGCCCTCTGATTGCTATGGGTGTCGTTATAGCTCAGACTGGTTAAGAGAGAAAACATTTTGCTGTCTTTCAGTTTGTTTACCTTGTGCATTTGATGTATTAGTTTTTTCTGCATATAGTCAGTCAATCAGCTTCTTCCTTGCTGAAGAGACATAGATGAATGTCAACAGGGAAACAGATACCCCTTCCCCCCCACACACAAAATTTTATACTACAAAAATAATAAATCTGGTGCTACTATTTACAATCTTTTACTTTTCAGTAGAGGATGGTTTAGTTAGTTTTTGAAAGCTCCTTTTAGAAACCACTCAAGGCATCAAGTACCTTGCTGATCACCTATTTGGATATCTGTGAAGCAACCAGTTTGTATCATTCCCTTGAGGTGTTGCGTAAGGCTGGGTTTGCTATATTTTTTCACATGAACAGTACAGCACAGTGGTTCCCAACCTTTTTCAGGCTGGGGATGCCTTTTTAACAAAAAAAATTTTTGCAGCCCCCCAGCTGATGATGTAATCTGGCCTATGTGGGCAGACTCTGGCCCGCATCACTCTGGCAATGCCATTGGGACAGCTGATGAGCAGCGCTGTCACCACCATGGCCCACGCTGCTGGGGAGCCGAGCTGCAGCAGCTATGGCCCCCTGCCCTTGCCCTGCTGGGGAGCTGCCGCAGCCCCATCCCCCTGTCAGGATTGGCCACGTGAGGGGAAAGGCAGCTCTGGCGAGGAGCATCAGCGCTGTAGTTGAATTCCAGCCCCAGTAGGGAGAGGCTCTGCTGACCTCCTGCAACATGTCCGTTGACCCCTGGGGGTCCCCGGACCGCAGGTTGGGAACCACTGGTATAGCATATTTCATCCAAGGATTTCTAAGCACTTTTTGAAAGTAGATCTCAAGTGTGTGTTTTGATTTAGTGCATCAGATGCATGTTCTTTAACCAATCTGTTTCTTTAACATGCTTTCCTTTACGTATTCTCAGCATTTCATTTATCTGTTTGCTTGTGGCTTTTTAGAAGAGAATTGACAAATGAAAATGGATGATCTACTGCTCTCTGGGCTCTAATATTTAGATTTCTGAATTGAAAGCATTTTGCTGAATTTCCTGCATCTCTTCATGAAAAGAAGTGTAACATGCAATACCACGTAACATAGTCTGTACTACTTCTGAGTCAGGACTGAAAGACATGAGGCAGGATTCTGTGAGCTAGGAAAAAGGAAAGAAGGAAATGGATGTAACATGGCATGTATGTGTGCATTGTGATAGGAACCTAATTAAAGCTTAGACTACACAAAATGCATACAGGAGCCCTGGAGGACACGTCAAAACTCAAAACATAGGATGGACCAGTTAGGACATCTTTTACCATGTCCCCACCCTCTTAGTGGGTCTAATATTTGTGCCTTCGTTTTGTGTGAAGTTTCTTGTTTTCTTTCAGAAATCACAGCTCCCACACTTTGGATCAAACACTTGGTCATCAAGGATTCCAAACTGAACAGCTCCAGTATAAGAAATTCAGGTAATTCTTGCTTTAAAAAAGTTGGCAATTAATTAAGCCCTCTTTTCCAGGACTTTTTGTTTCTTATTTCCTTCATTGCAGCTACAAGGCTGCTGTCTCACAGCATTGCAGAGTGGGAAACCCAGGCAATAAAAGGTGGGGATACCCTCACTGTGTTCTAGAAGCCACCACCAGTGTGTGCGGAGGGGGCTTTGTTCTGTAAAACAGAAACTCAAGATATGAAGGAAATATTGGCTTTGTTCACCCACTGCTTCATATCGAGGTGTCAGCCTTCATTCCATTCCCATCATCACTCTCATTAACCCTTTTCTGTGACTGTGAATTAACACTTTCCTGAGAATAACTTTATTGCAATGTGTACTCTCCAGATGAACTAGGTTGTTGCTGAACTTGGATTCCAACATAAATAGATGCCATTACCTGAGGCATTGGTAATGGTAGTTCTTCTTCAAGTGCTGCTGGGATACATTCACTGTTAGGTGTCTATGTAACTCAGTGCATGATTGGTCGGAAGCTTGTTGCCGTAGCCTGTCATAGCAGGGTCGGCAGCCAACGGCCCTTCTGGCCACTCCTGTAGCTATGGCTATCAGTGTTCCCTCTAATTTTTCATAGGCTGTGTGTGCAAAAAATTTCTTTTGTGCACATTTTTGGAACCAGTGTCCAAATTTGTGTGCACTCCAGTGAGTGTGGTCAAACTTGTGAGGGCAACAAAGTAAGTGTGTATGATGCAAATTATGTCTAAATTTTATTTTGATTTGGTGATGGAAATGATTTCAAGTAGCATGTTTCAAATAAGGTTTTGTAATTTATAAAATCACCTTCTTAAAGTAGCATAAAAATATTAGCACTGTTGAATTTTTTTGTACTCACTTTATTTTGTTGTGTCCCTGGGTTTCACAACCGTGTGCGTGTGCACACATGCACAGCTTAGAGGGAACATAGGTGGCTATATATACGGCCCCAACCCTGATCCTCCTCAGTTCCTTTTTCCACCCTCAGCAATCGTCTCAGAACAGCCCTTTCCTTGTGAACACAAGTGCCTATCGTTTCTCATTGTATGAGACACTTGTTTAGATTAGAGGACCTGTCTGTGGACATCGTTCCAGCAAGAAGTGGCACTTCTTCAGAACGTGCAGAATTGGAGCCAGAAGATTGCTCCCAACAGCCACCTAAGATGCTAGGGTTCAAACCCTGTGCTTCTTGCAGCAAGGCCTTCCAACGGGATGACCCCCATGAGAAGTGCCTCCAGTGCCTGGGTGAGTTTCACCAGGCCACTGACTGTTTTATCTGTCAATCCTTCAAGCCAAGGACACTGAAAGACAGGGAGCAAAGGCATCGTGTGTTGGCCCTGGAGCAAACATGCATGCCTGTCGCTGGAGAATCAGAGTTGCCTTTGGCACAAGCATGGCATGCAACGTGAGCACTGGAGGCCTTTTGGCGCCTCTTCCCTCGGGAGCAGAAGACAACGTGGTTGGCATCAACATCAGTGCTGAAATGCACCCGCCTGTCTAGCTTTCCCTGCCCGGGCCGTTCTTGGCACCGGGGGCAGGAGTTGGTGCAGATTCCCACCACTCTGGAGGCTTTCAAGGCAGCAAAGGCTTTTCTGCTCTTGCCTACGCCTACCCCTCCAAAGCCCGCTAAGCAAAGAGGAAAGCCTTTTTTCCTTTTGGGAAAGTGGACTCTGTTGGAACGGCACCGCTCTCTGGCACCTAGTATGGTGGCGAGCTCCCTGATACCACAAGGCGAAGCTCCCCCAAGAACACCGGGCAGCACCACCCCAGGCCCTACTCTAAAGTGCCCTAGATCGCGCTCAGCTTCTCCCTGGCACTGAAGCGCCACTACATCACTGCCACTGCCTACTCAGCCCGGCACTGAGTCAAGCCCTCTGACTGTGCACTGAGAAAGCTCCCCCTCCCCGAGTCTGGAGGAGATTACTCCCTCCAGAAGGGTCAGATGAACTTGGGGAAGGTCACCGGCACCGAGTGCCTACCAGTATCGACCTCAGGAATGGTCTGTACTCAGAGAAGTCCCCTTACAGCGGGCTTCAGGTACCAAAGAGCCACAAACCATATTTGTAAGCCCAGATAGGGCATTGAACCCTATGCCAGGGTCTTAGAGGGAGGACATCATGGCACATTTTGACCTTCTACGCCAGGTAACTGCCCTCATGGGCATAGAGGTCAAGCCCATTGGGAGGACTAGGACCCCTTATTCGACCCTAGTTTGACATCCTCCCCAGATGCTATAGCAGTGCCCAGGGCCGGCTCTACTGTGAGTCCAGAGAGAGGAGTGGTTTTGGGTGAAAGTTGCTTAAGGGGGTGTTCATAAAGCCTGTTAGTTGTAACACAGTATCAGCCTTCAATAAAGAGCATTGCAACAAAGGTGAGTCATTAGGATTAACAATGAGATGCTAATTGTTTTTCAAACAACCTCTATGCCTCCTCTCTGAGTCAGTATCTCTTTGGGCTTCTCTCATTCATGAGAAAAGGACTGAGGTCACTGGCAAGCAGACTTTGTGTTTTCTATCAATAGACCCAATGAAGAGAAGAAAACACTTTGAACACCCCCTTATTATACCATTTCTGGGATATGGGGATTGCGCTTATTTTGCAAACTAGGAATTGGCTCTTTTTTCAGTGGGTTGAGAATTCCGTTGCTTGCAACAAAAGTTATAACTTGTAGATTTTAATCAAAACTCCAGAGATTTTTTTTGACTGATAATTAAAAAGAGAAGAGAAAAACAAACTGTTCTAGTAGGAGCCTGTGTTAGAACATATGGTATTTTTTCTACAATTAGAAAGCCTAAGTAACAGAATAAAATCCAACTCTGGGATGTGTCTGCTGGAAGGAGAAGTTATAACAAGGTTCTAATCTAAAGGCAGGAGTGGATAGCCTTATTGTGTTGTTGCCTTATGCACACAGACAGCAACAGGGGTCATCAGACCAAGCAGAGAGGGCTGGCACCCCTTCAATCACAATATTGTGGACCATTGTGTGTTCATGGAAACTCATGCAGACTCAGGGAGCAGATGAAGTGCCAAGGTGAAAGTGGAACCCAGAGGGGCTGCTTCAGTTCCTGGGATTTGGCAGTGGAGAAGGGAGCAGGACCTGGAGGGACTTGGTCAGGCTCAGCAGCCAACAGGATCTTCCAGGAGCTTTCTTTCCAGCCTGGCACTGGCTCTCTGCTTCCTCTGTCTCAGCACTTCCATCTCATTTTTCCACCCAGTCACACCCCCCTACACACACATTTGCAAGGAGCTTCCACATGCACACTCCAAGCTACTACATGCAATTGTAGAGACTTGACTTACTTCCTGATTTGAGACAGGAGTATGGCACGTGGGATCACCCTCTGCATGTTCCATATAGGTGATCTTAAATTAGATCTGTAGATTTCAGAGAAGCAATAGAAGCCTCAAGAGAAAGGATGAAAGCCATGAGGGATTGCCCCCCCCCCAGCCATGGTCATTGTTCAATTTTCTGGCGGCAGCCACTTTTTTTCAGTGGAGGGTCACCACATGGCAGAGGGGTCCAGACATAGGTCCTAAGGAAAAAATTTTGACAATCACTGGCTTAAGGGCAGCTGAGAAACCAGGGCCTGCACTCCTGTTCCACCCTTCCCTACCCTGAGCCAGTGACTCTGGGCTCGTGGGGGGGGGGGGGCTCTGCTCTCTTGCCCTGCCTCTGAGCTGGCCCTTCCTGCCCGCAGAGCGAAGCTGGCCCAGAGCAAAGGCTGGGTTCCACCCCTGGAGTGGGGGGGCACTAAAGCAAAAGCTGGCTTGGGGCACCACAGCCCTTTGAGCCAGCCCTGGTGGTGCCACTGCACCCCAGCGTGTATGACGTTGCCAGATTGTGCTGGCAAAGCCCTGCCTCAATCCCTCTGATGTTGGTCATAGCAGGCTGTAAGTACCAGGTCCTGCTGGAGGACTTCCTCTTCTTGGCCCATCATCCAAGTCCGAGTCCCTGGGTGATTGAAACCACCCTAGGGTACAGGATACAAACTTCCTCAGATCGCATGCCACAATCCAGAGAGGCGAGACAGCTGGAGGTCCTGGGCAGAAAAGTGTGCTCAACTTCTGCCTTCCAGCTCCACATAGCTAACTGCCAGGCACTGGTGGCTAGATACACCCTAGACATATGGGACTCTTTAAGAAGGTTTAGAAACCTCCTTCCTTAGGAGCACAGGGAAGATTACGAATCCCTCATAGAGAAAGGCTTGCTGGCATCCCAAGATTCTTTCTTGGCTACATGGGATGCCTCAGATACAGCAAGTCGAGGGGTAGCCTCGGCTGTCATCATGAGACATGCAGCATGGTTACAGGAGGCAGGTCTATCTCAATCTACCCAACAGGCTATCCAGGGCCTCCCCTTTGAGGGACGGTCCTTGTTTGCAGAGGACACAGACTTCCTGTTATGTGGCACTAGGGACACAAGATCGTACCTTCAATCTTTGGGCATGCTCCCCTCACGAATACCTACTCACTCCTCCAGTCCACAGTCACATAGAATGCTAGAGACACCAACCTAGACTCTCACAACAGGGTACAGACCAAGATCAGCACTTCGGGGACCCAGAATCCTTGCTCCCATGGGTTTTTTTTTTCTTGTGAAAGCCCTCTTCAGGTGCACACCACCTAAACCTTTCCCCACCACCCTTTTATCCTGCCTAAAACCCCTTGAGATCAGTAACGGTGTTCCTAGATAGGGCCAGTCCACAACTAAAGGGGCGCAAAACACCACCCTTGTTTTTCTTTATTTAGCCCTTCCCTAACCAAAGAGATAATTAACAGGTCTCAGTCTTCCATACCCCTTCACATCGGAGCTCCTTCTTATAGTATGCCGTGCCTCACAGCAGATAGTCTTAGGCCTATGGACCATCTCCAACCTCTCGTGAAAGATCACCCCCTTTCTATCATCTGGGGTCTTGCTCTGACTAAACAGCTTTCCCTAGGGTTTAGTGAGGACCAGGACTTTGCTAATACACTTCCATATTCCTCACCCCTTCCTCATCTCCCCCACAGTCTGATAAGTTCCGATGACTAAAGCCTCTGGAACCTTCACCTTGCCTAGACCCCTACTTTCACTAGCATGAATCCGCCTGTGTTAGGAATATCTCTAGAAGGGTACATATACCCAGACAGAGACCTTCTATTCCTTAGGGCAAACCCTGCATGGCCCAATACATAAACAATGGGGCCCTTATAGCAGCTTATAGCCCCATGATGGTCTCTTAGGGGCTTCTTACTACATCCCTTCCTTTTATCCTGAGGAACAGCCGCGGAAATAACCCAGAAAGCCCCAATCACCTCCATAGATCAGCAGGGTTGTTCACAATCCTGTTTAGGTGAACAGCACTCATTTGCTCCGTTTGGGGGTTCTGTGCCCCTTTAAGAGCGGGATGTACTTCCTATCACACCCCCCTTTTTCTTCTCCCTTTCACCCTGGGGTTTTCTCAATTTGTGGGAAATGAACCAAACGGCCCCGACACCAATCAGTCAGCACCCTTAGTGTCGTCCACCTAAGGATCTGTTCTCCTTCCCCTCCAATGAGGCCTCCCCAAAAACCCTGGAGGCTTTCTTCCTTCGGTGTTCACAAGGTTGGGATGCCTTGGTGTCACTCCCTAATATCTACTCCTTTTATGGCGTAATCCTTCCAGCCCATGCATCAGTCTGCCTCTGCCTTCTGGTAGGAATTTATCCCACCCCCTTTTTTTTTTGGCCAGCGGGGTAAAATATCACTGAGTCTTTTCCACTTCCGCTGTCCCCATCGGTTCTCCGCTGCTTTTCCCGAAGGAGTCCCATGGGAATCCAGTGAAGGTACCCCTCCCCCCAGTTAAAAGTGTGAGGTATTCCTGCCCTCAGGGTTGCTATAACAGGCATCTTCCCGTTTTATGCGCTACCTCATAGGTCTCTGAGTGAGTGTGTTTTGGGACATGGGAGGAGGGGTGTCCCTGATGCCCATGATCCACACATTTTTGGCTGTACAACTCCTATATGGTCATCTTTTCTTTCCTCTGGCATAACCCCCTACCATCTGCCGAAGGGGACCCTCAGTGGTTCCCCTTCTTCACCCCATCTCTTTAAGATCTATTGGGGACAATTTCAAACCTCGCCTACTCAGGAAAAGGAGAGGTATATGCTCTCACTCTGCAGGGATAGGATAAAGGAGACAACTCATCCAATGCACATCCTCCGATACAAGCGAGGACCCACAAGGGAGGGTAGCCCCACTTATGCCCAGAAGACTTCCAGGGATACCCCTGGGTCAACCTCGTGACCAGGCCCTGCCACTGGAATGAGTAGGTCAGGTGATATTCTCAGGCACATTGCCTTCAACCTGGGCTTTTTACTTTCCAATTACTAGGGGTGCTCGGGATCTCCAGCCCTTGTACACTCACCCCAGAGATTGGGGGGTGGCTGTTTTGCAGCTCAGTATTGGCTGACCCTCATGTAACATGTATGGGGCCTGTGTGTAGGTGAAGGCCAGCCTCAAGTTGCTGGCCATACTGCCTCCCTATTCCTGTTATTTTTCCCCCTCACTGCCTGAGATCACGATCACAGTGTCCTGGGACGAATTTTTTTCCTTCTAATGTAGTGGAGGGGATTAAGGTGGGATTTACTCCCTTCTTCCCATTTTCTGGTTTCTCAGAGTTTCTTTTCTCGAGAATCCTCCCTTGCCACTCCCGGCTCATTTCTACCCTAAGGGAGAGACACTCCCTGAGTTTTCATATACAGGGATCCCACAGAATTATTCATAAAGGCCACACACACCCCCCACCTCAGCACATGGGACAGCTCATATCACAGCTTCCCAAGGCTGAGGAGGGGACTAAGGGGGGGCATCCCTGTCTCAAAGTTTTTTTGAGACTGACATCCTTTAACCCTTGGGTTCCTGGTATTACCCCTCCATTGCCCCTAAGGTAACCCCCGTCTTCAATTGGGACTGCTCTGCTAGTCTTATTCCCTTTGCAGTCTCCCATCCTGCCTAGGGATGCTCGATAGCCACACTACTGCTTCCCTCCCAAAGTGACTAGGATATGCCTTAGTTCAACTCCTTCAGTAGAGGTACGAGTCTGGGGTTTTTGCCTCAGAGCAAGTAACCCACTTTTGGAGCATCCCCTCATCTGCAGTATCTGATACCTCATTTGGGATCAAAAGGCCTGAGGAACTTCAAAGGGGCCCAAGGGTCAGTCCCCACCTTTTGTTCAGGTGGCACACTCCCCTCGCAGGTCTTCCTGAACAAAATCTTCCCCATCTCCTGACGTTTCATGCCTTATTCCCTTTTGATAGGCTCTCCTAAAATGCTTAGCAGGGCCTAGTAACTACAGGGCAATCAACATACTACCTCCAGCGTACAAGAATACCTGGTAGGGTATCTATGCTCACCTTCAAAGAGATGGTTCCCTTTCCTCCATTGACTTCCTTGGGAAGTCGTCACAGAACAACTGAGAGGTGCAGTCTTATCACTACAAGGGGCGAAGAAGCCTCCCCACCCCTCAGACTCTCAAGTCTCATGATCTGGGATACTAAAGGCTTAGCTTAGCCAACAGTGCTCCTCTCACCCATATGACATGGTGACGTACAGATTTTTTTGGCTCACCTCACTCAGTGTTTTTCTCGGGACTCCTGAGAGTTAAAGGATATCCCTTCCAGGTGGGCTAAACAACCTACCTTTTCAGGCACTCTTCCAGGGGTTTTGAGCTTGCCTGAAGCTGTGCTGATGGTGGAAAACTCCAACTCCACCCACCATCCATGGTACAGCTAGTAGCCACCTAACACTGAATGTATCCGAGCAGTACTCAAAGAAGAACAGTGGGTTACTTACCGGTAATGGTCCTTCTTTGAGATGGGCTGATCACATACATTCAGGACCCTCCCACTGCCCCTACTATTTGGAGCTGGTGACTATAAAGGGACTGGGGAGGATTAGGAGGTATATATAGCTCTGGGAGTGGCTACAGGGACTGTCAGCCACTGACAGTGCTCTGATAAGCCAACCAATCGAGCACTGTGGCACATAGACACCTAACACTGAATGTATGTGAGCAGCCCATCTCAGAGAAGGACAGTTACCGGTAAGTAACTCGCCGTTTTGGACAGGCAGATGGCAATGATTCTTAGGTGAGTTGTCCTTGTTGGGCTTTGCAATAGAAGTGAGTTGTAAATAAGCAAGGAGAGAGTTGTTGCTTTTGTGTAGCATTCTCCCACAAAAGCTCATGCAATAAATATAATTGTTAGTCTTCAAGTGCCACAGGATCCTTCTTTGTTTTACTGAACTAGACTAACACAGCTGCCCCTTTGGGTCTTGAAATGATGTTGTTGTATTTCACTTAATAGAGTTTTTTAAACTTCTTCATTCCTGAAATAGATGAGCACCATAGTGTGAATACACAGAATGTGCATCACTCTTAAGTTCGCATGAATGCATTTTCATTTCTTTCATGATAGATTGTTTAGTGTTATGTGTAAACATTCTGGCTCATAACTGCACAAAGTGCAACAATGTTCTCTGTGTAGGGTTGTAAGCAGAATCCATTGCAATAAATTAGAATTAACATAGCCGAAAAACATATCCAGAAATTTTGTTCTTTCAGTCTATTTTTCCTTTGCTATTCACAACACTGTATAATTGAACCTGTCCTTTTTGTGTATTCTATTATGGGCTTTGTCAGAAAAGGAGAGGAAACTACTTGCTCCAATAAATGGCAGCTTGAATTTCCAACCTCTGCTAAACTGGTCATATGGGCAGCAAAATTAACAACTGTACAGTAAAGACAGGGATATCAATAAGTTCTCTGTTGATAAAAGGCTCTACCATTTCAGGAACGATTAAATTGTAGGATCAGGATGAATTCTTAATTAAGAAGTATGTTTAATTGAGGATTATTGTCTGGTTCTGACTAAACTGTCTGCCAGTTTTTACTTGGCTAATGTTTGACATAGTGCAGGGGTCTTAAACTCAAATCACCACAATGGCTGCATGAGGACTGGTAGAGTGCCACATGAGGACTAGTACACTAGCGCGAGGGCCGCATCACTGAAACCTTTTCATACAGCAATATTCCAAATACTGGTAACAATGGTGTCATTGCAGGCTGCAGTTAATAGTTTTAGGGGCCACATTCAGCCAGCAAGCTGCATGTTTGAGACCCCTGACATAGTGCAACAAGAACCTAAGCACTAAATCTGCCTCTCAGGCTTCCAGTGAATTTGGAGAGTAGAAAAGAATGATATTTCTAATCTAATTCTATTTTCTTGCTTTTTACTTATTTACAGTCAGTGTTCTCTCTAAGCTGATGATGCAGCTGAGCAAGTCGTTGGATGCACTGGGGGAGCTGGCAGGCAGCAGGGAAGGAGCCCAGTGGAAGTCAGGGAATTTGCTCAGCTGCATCCAGAACTTGCTCAGCTGCATCATCGGCTTAGAGGGAACATCGGATGACACCCATGAGAAATGTCTCATGTGTCTCGGTGAGTCACACCCCACAGAAGATTGCTCCATCTGCAAGTCCTTCAAGTGGAGGGCCCGCAAGGACAGGGAGTGGAGGTTGTGCAACCTGGCCCAAGATTGGGCATCTTACCCAGCACCCAATACACCTCGTGCGCTGAATGCTCTGCCAGCACTGCATGCGAATTCTGCCGTGGAACCTGTCCGGCACCGCTCTCTGGCTCAGACTACGAAGTTGTGATCAGCATCCAATTTGGCACCGGTACAGTGCTGTTTAGCACCATCTGTAGACACTCCTCCTCAGGAGTCGGGACCAGGGCACCTTTCGGTGCCATCGACGCTGGAGGTCCTCTCAGAGGTTTGGGCCCTGCTCCAGGCGCTGGCTCCGGTACTGATGAAGAAAGCCAAGTCCAAGGGCAAACTGGCATTTTGACCAAAGGAGTGGAGCACAAGAGGCTCGGTACTGCTCCCAGCTTTGGCACCATCAAGCTCTCCACCAGCACCACAGAATGGTACTGAAGATCATTCAGACGACCACTCCTCCTGGCACTCATCTCATGAGCCCTCAGTACTGTGCTCCCAGGGCTTAAGAAGGCAAAGGTCTAACTCATCCTCACTGACCTCTTTCTGCTCTCCTTGGTGCCCTGGATCTCTGAAAGCTGCAGAGCAGAGCTCCGGTACCGGTGGACAAGCAGGTAAGTGGTGCTGAAAGTGTTCCCTGATGCCCCCATCAAGAGGAGGAGTGACCCTGGCAACCCCAGTGCAGGCGACACAGCGGAGCTTCACAAATGCTAACAAGGGACCGGTGGGCAAACATATGGAAAGGGGCTGCTCCTGCTCCCGTCAACCCACTGCTCTAGGCTCCTCCAGTGACTGGTCACAGGAGTGGCTGGACTGGACGGCTGACAATGACCCTGTCTCCTGGTATCCGTTGGTACTGTTGCCGACCCGAGCTCCAGACTCTTTGGACTTACAGATGACAAGCCTGACCCGGACTCCACCTAGTGCAGTAGATCACGGGCCCCCCTCATTCTCTTTGCTGGACGAGGTTACCTTTCAAAGACCTCTGGCATACAGGGGTGACCCCCCCCCCCGTGTGCAACAGGAGCTGCTTCATCATATGACAGCAAAGCTTAACTTGGATGTGGGGGTGGTCAAGGAGGAGTGTAAACCCCTTTTTGACATGGGTGACACTGCAGCACCTGCAAAGGTCTCTGTTCCCCTCCACGAAGGGGTGTACAGTATTGCGAGGACATGATGGCAGACCCCATCCTCAGTCCCTCCTGTGTCCCAGGTGGCAGATCAGAGGTATCATGTTCCCCCCAACAAGTTCGCGTTCCTCTTCCATCACCCTATACCAAGGGTCCCTGGTGGTGGACACAGTTAATCAGAAGGCAGGACCAACTGGGCTCTATGCCTAAAAACAAGGAGGCAAAGAAGCTTGATCTATTTGGCAGGAATGTTTACTCCACCTCTGCCTTACAGCTGCGCATTGCTAACCACCAAGCCCTCATGGGGAGATATGTGTTCAACGTCTGGGGGGCTATGTAGGGCTTCTGTGATTGCGTCCCTAAGGACCGCCTGAGGAACTTCAAAGCGATGGTGGAGGAAGGGGTCTTGGCCTATAGAGATGTCCTTATGACCTCCTGGGATGCATCTAACATAGCTTCACGCAACATGGCCTCCGCGGTGGCTATGAGACGAGTGGCCTGGCTTCAGGGCTCAGACCTGTCTCAGCAGATGCAACTGATCATAAAGGACCTACCATTCAAAGGCCCTGCCCCCATTGCCAAGTCCATGGACTCAAAGCTGCACGGGATCAAGGACTCTAGGGCCACCCTTAAATCCCTAGGGATGTACACGCCACCACCTATTAGGCATTCCTTCCAGCCCCAGCAGCTGCTGCAGCAACAATTACAACAGCTGAAACGGCAGACCCAGATTTAGGGCTCCCATGCCCGGTCCTACCAGTACCCCAGTGCTAAAACTCCCAGGCCTCCCAGGCCAGCTATGAGGGACAATGTACCACACATTCAGCAGGACAGAAGCAGTGCTTTTGACAGTCATCCTGAGGGCAGCAGAACAACAGCCTCGACCCTAACCTTTGCCAAACATCTGGCCCGGTACGCTCACCACTGGGCCAACATCATAACTGACTCGTGGGTACTGGACATGGTCTCGAAAGGGTATCTCATACAATTCTGGTCCACGCCTCGGGACAGAAAACCACCCCCTCACTTGAATCTCGGGAGCCGGGAACTAGACCTGATGCTCAGGAGAGAGTGTGAGGACCTCCTTTCCCTCAGGGCCATAGAGGGGGTCCCAAGATCGGAGTGGGGAAAGGGTTTTTACTCTCACTACTTTCTAGTTCCCAAGCCAAATGGAGATCTGAGAGACCCATTCTAGACCTCAGAGCTCTATACAGGCATATAAGGAAAATAAAATTCCGTATGGCTTCCCTGTCACAGATCATTCCATCTCTGGATTTTGGGGATTGGTTTGCAGTCCTCGATCTAAAGGATGCTGACTTTCACATAGCGATATGCCCCTGCCACAGAAAGTTTCTGAGGTTCATGGTGGGGGGAAGACGTTTTCAGTTCACTTCACTCCCTTTGGGCTCTCCTTGGTCCCCAGGGTGTTCACAAAGTGCATGGTGGCAGCTGCTGCGCACCTGCACCAGGAGAGTATAAAGATATATCCCTATCTAGATGACTGCTTGATAAAAAGGAGATCAAGAGCCCAGGTCCAACACAGCGTCAGAGTAGGGAGTCGGCTGTGCAAGTACTTGGGGATTTGCATAAATCAAGAAATGTCAAAATTCTGCCTGTCCCAAAACAGAGTTCATAGGAGCTCTCCTAGACTCCCAAAAAGGGAGGGCTTTCCTGCCCCCCTCAAGATTTCAGTACATTTGCACCATAATTGCAGAGCTGCAGGACTCCCAGGTAACCACGGCCCGATGCTGTCTCCAGCCCCTTGGGCACATGACGTCCTCCACCTCAGTGATAAGAATACCCCGCCTGAAAATGAGACCATTCCAGATCCGGCTGTCCACAGTGTTCCATCCACAGAGACACTTTCTGGGCAAGGTAGTGCTGGTTCCCTGTGACATCCTGGCAACACTAGAGATCTGGAGGGATCCCCTCTTTGCCATGGGAGCAATTCCCTTCGATGTATTAGTCCCTACAGTAACCCTGATCACCAATGCCTCAGATTTGAGGTGGAGAGCCCACATATCAGGGGGACTTTCCACCCAAAGGCACTGGTCTCCTGGAGACAGACCCCTTCACATAAATGAGAAGGAACTGCGGGCTATCAGATTGGCCTGCAGGACCTTTCTGGACAGGATAAAAGACAAAATGGTCCAGATCCTAATGGACAACACTACAGCCATGCTCTATATGAACCAGCAGAGGGGTGTCCGTTCCCCAGTTCTCTGCAGGGAGGCAACCAAACTCTGGGAACTAGTCCTGAGATACAGCTTCATTCCAGTGGCAGCTCACCTACCTGGGGTGGATGACAGGCTAGCAGACTCGCTCAGCAGAACCCCTCTAGCTCACCACAAACGGTCCCTCCACAATGCAGTGGTATGCCACTTAATCAGCAAGTGGGGAATACCTCAAATGGCCCTATTTGCAACACGTCAGAACCGCAAACGTCATTACTTTTGCTCCCTCAGGGATTGAGAGGAAGGTTCACTCACGTACGCCATCCTCCTCCATTAGTTGGGACCCCTGTTGTGTGCCTTTCCCCCAGTCCCACTGATATACAGGGTAGTCGTGAAGGTCAAGAGGGACAGAGCAAACATGATATTAATAGGTCCGGATTGTCCCAGACAACACTGGTACTCACTCCTACAGGATCTGTCCATAGATGATCTACTCCACCTTCCCTTGTGGGCAGACCTCCTAACACAGACTTTGGGGCACCTGCAGTACCCAAACCCTGGTCTCTTGCTCCTGACAGCTTGGAGACTCCTTGGCTAAGTGAGGAGGAAAGACTTTGCTCAGACAGGGTCAGGAGAATACTAATCAGTAGTAGAAGGCCCTCCACTAGAGCCACCTATACAGCCAAATGGAAACATTTTTCCTGCTGCGCATTAGACAAAGGGGCTATGCCTGTATCAGCCTCTATACACTTAATCCTTGATCACCTCCTAGACCTCAGGGAGAAGGTCCTCTCCCTCTCCTCACTGACAGTCCGTCTGGTAGTGATTTTGGCGTTCCATGATAAGGTGGAGGGTGTTCCTGTCTTCTCCCACCCTACCTCCACCAGACTGCTGAAGGGATTCGAAAGAGTCTTCCCACAACCCCGTGAACCAGTTCCACAATGGGATCTTAACATGATGCTCCGTAGCCTAACAAAGCCTCCTCATGAACCCTTGGGCTCATGCACTCTGCTGGTGCTGGCATGGAAAGTGGCCTTTTTGGGAGCGATTACCTTGCCAAGAAGGGCTTTTGAACTTAAGGTCCTTTCCTCAGAACCTCCATACACGAGGTTCTTCCCTGATAAGGGGGTGCTCCACCCACACCCATCCTTCCTTACTAAGTTGGTAGCTCCGTTTCACCTTAATCAGGACATTTGCCTACAAATGTTCTTTCCAGACCCCCAGGTTACTGAGAACCAGAGGAAGTGGCACACCCTGGATGTCAAAAGGGTGCACTTAACATATATTGAGCGCACATGCCCATTCCGCAGGACCTCTCATTGTTCGTGGCAGTCGTGGAACATAAAAGAGGACTTCCAGTGTCATCACAGTGCATTTCCAAGTGGATAGTGAACTACATTAAAGACTGCTACAGACAATCGAATACGCCCCTCCCAGGGAATGTCAGGGCTCATTCAACCAGGGCCCTGGCTTCATCAATGGCCTTCCTCGCACAGGTCCCAATCCAGGAGATCTGCTGGGCAGCTATGTGGTCGTTGGTGCATACCTTCACAACACACTATGCTATCGTCTAACAGGCTGAAGAGGATGCCGTGTTGGGCAGAGCTGTACTCAATGTGGGTAAGCTATAACTCCTCCCACCACCCTTGGGTATGGCTAGCAGTCTCCTGTAACTGAATGATATGAGCGGCGCTCGAAGAATGGTGGGTTACCAATGTAACCATTCTTCTTCAAGATGGACTGCTCACATACATTCAGATCCCTCCCACTGTCCCCGCTAACCAGAGTTGGCAAAAAGAAGGGACTGGGAGGGTCAGGGTCACGGTCACCTATATATCTGTGGTTGCAGCATGGAGGAGGCATTGGCCGCGTGCCCTGACCTGACAGGTTAAGGCTACAAGGCTTTCCAGCTACTGTGTGCTGCAGCTTGTATACACCTGTAACTGAATGTATGTGAGCAGCCCATCTCAAAGAAGGACGGTTACATCGGTAACCCACTGTTCAGCTAACACTTTCCCATCACAAACACATTCCAAACAAAACCACCTTCCTTAGCACCTTCCCATCTTCTGACTTGGTTAATGAATCTCCACATTCAGTAATCTGGCCTGAAGTGCTTCTTTTAACTGAGTAGCTAACAACCGCCTTCCTTGTGCTTCCATTGCCTTCCTTGTGTACTACATATTATAATGCTTTCATATAATATTTAGCACTTTACAGCAACTAACTAATCCTCCCCTCTGCCCAAACCAATTAGCCCACTTTTACAAAAGTGGAAGCCTAGGTGCAGAAAGATGAGTGTGCGACCACAGATAAAATAAGGAGTCAGTGGCAGAATCAGGATTAGAAGTAGGACTACCTGGCTCCCTCGCTTCCAATTCAGTCCCCCACATCCCGCTGCCTCCCATTTAGATGCTTTAATATACCTGCCACTTCTGTGTTACTTCCACTCTAGCAAAATGTGTAGAATGCCCTTTGAAACTATCTACTGTGATTTTAAAATATACATGGGTGGCAGCTCTTCTTATAATGCCTGCCCTCCTTCCCTCAGCTTTATAAAACTTGAAAGGTGACAGGACAGTCAGAGGTTGGTTTTTAACCTTTGGTCTGCAGAATGGCTCCGCAGACTAAGATTTCCAAAGGTGCACATGGGGAAGAAAGACTGAAAACCGCTATTCCAGTGGATGCTCTTGCTGTTTGTTACAAATCTTGTTCTGGGGCAATGCCTGAAAACACAGCTTATTTTCAAGAAAAAAAATCCAGTCATCATCCTTTGGGGAGTGCCCATCTCCACTGAAAAATTCATGGCTATTCCTTTGCTTATGAAGGTGGGCCTTCTCCAAATTCATTCATCCCAGTAATTGATATGATTTTGGTTAGAAAGAGTCTAATCGTGTAGCCAAACTATCCTGACAATCTTTAAGAAAACCACAGAGGTGATGGAATGAGCTCATGCATGGAAAAATAAACAGCTCTAGGAAAACTAGCAGTAGTAATCTCAAGTAAATACTTTGCAGTCAACAGGATTTGGAACATGTTACGTGAAAGAAAGAATGAGTAATAGATTAAATTAGCTGTGGAAGGCGCGTGCACACGCGTGTGTGTGAGTGAGAGAGAGAGCTTGTTTATTTCTAAATCCTGCTCCTTGAATGAGTTCCAGGTCTGTGTGGGTTTCTCTGTGGGTGTTTCTCTTCTGCTCTGGCACCCTGATGCTGTCCGGGCATCCTTTATTGCTACTTTCCACTGATAAAAGTTTCTGCTTTTTGAAGTCTTCTAGCACAGTAAAGCTTTGAATGAGCTCTGAAAAATAAATGTGCAGAAATGAGAATAGTAGTATTCATGGGTTAGTTTTAAAAACTCAGGTTACTCTAAGCCTCATCTTTTAGGTATCTTGTGTGGAAGCATGAGGTGTCTGTTGTGAAAAATGCGAAAGTTGTGCAAGAGAGCAATACAGTAGTAGTGACCCCACAAAGTGATGGTGCACCCCCTTGTGTAACACAGAGGTGCCCCAGTTGGGCTCCACAGATCTTCATGGTGAGGTGGAATTACCAAAGGTTGGGTTGCTTTACAAAGTTCAGCTCCAACTGGCCAGAAAGCTGCTTGGCGGTTGTGGGAGGGAGAAACTGGGAGCCATGTCTGCTAGTGCTTTGGGTGAGGTTCAGTTTCCCCCATCCCACCCCCCTACATGGACATTGTAGTTTCTGAGGACAAAACCCTCTTTCTCTCTGGGCTTTGTTCATGCCTTTTGTAAGGCTGTGTGTACCTCACTGGTTACCACAGAGGGTATGTCTGTGCAGCAGTGGAGGAGGTCCCATTTGCAGCTTGAGCAGGCATGTATGCACCGGAGGGGGGAGGTAGCATGACCCCAGTGGCTAGCCACTCACATGCAACCCCACCTGCCCTTTGGCTGAGTATTCGAGCTGTTAGCCTGAGCCACCACCAATACTACACCATCAGATTGCTATTTTTAGGTGCTAGCTGAACTGGAGCTAGCACATCTACATCTGCCTGAGCTGGGAATTACATCTCCCAGCTTCTGTGTTGATCTACCCTAAGAACTAATAGTCTTGCTCAGTTGTCTACCACCTGATTGTATGCCTTGCTTCAGGAGATGGGACAGTGAGAACTCTCAGGAGGTAGATACAGATACACCAGGGGCTCAGGTGCTATAAAAACAGCAAGGAGTTGTGTGGCACTTCAAGACTAACAGATTTATTTTTTGCATGCAAAAAAATAAATCTGTTAGTCTTAAAGTGCCATATAACTCCTTGCTGTTTTTTTACTGGACTAGGCTAACATGGCTATCTCTTTTGAAATTGATGAGGTGCTATAGTTCTGCATTAAGAATTAGGGTGATTACCACTCAGCTTTGGTAGCAGCTGTGTCCGTCAAAAGGGGTGGACAGATGAGGCACTGGGGGAAATGCTAGGAACAATCAAGATTAGGAAGAAAGCTTAGACTGACTGTATTGCTACCACTGAAACCAACTTGAAGGCAAGTGCTAGGCTTGGACTCTAACCTAGAGTCTCTTTGCTTTGATACAGTTGAAGAGGTACTGAACCCACTCAAGTTTGTGGGCTGAATTATCATTTGGAGTTAAAACAAAATTCCTTCATGTCCTTAGGGCGGGGAATAGGTAGGTTGTAGTGAGCACCTGATAGGAGCAGATGGACATATCACATACAGTTCCTGCAGTTTTTGGTGGTATTTGGTGAATTTCAGTAAGAGTGAGAAGATTTTTTTGGAAAGCACAACAGACACTTGGGGCTGGAGATAATTGGGAAGGGCATAAATAGGTTTTCCCATCTGCTTTTTTTGTTTCCCAACAAATGTGCCACTTCCACATGATTCACAGACCCTCCCTCTTTCTGCTGTTTAAGGGGACCTCTGAGTCCAGCTGCCTCAGCTGAGCCCAGCTTTTGCTGCCATCATGACTTTCACTCCCACTCCTTCCTGCTGTTAGATTGGCTGTGGCTGTTTTTGTCACAACATATTACCCCTCTCTGCCAGTCACGCTGCATTTACCACATCATCGTACATTGGATTATAAGGCATCCCACACAATGTCCTCACAGTCTTTAGATGGTAGTTGGCACAAGTCAATGGCCTGTCAGCTGAAAGGAAGAGAGATGGTACATTCAAGCCCAGTGCAAGCATAGATGGACTTTGCATAAACAAGGGACAGGGCAGCAGCAAGAGATGGGGACAATTTAAGTAGGCACAAAGCTGGTTTTAGGCAAAGTCTGTCAGAACCAGGAAAATCCATGTAAACAGTGGAGATCTACTCGCCCTGGGCCAACCCCTTTTGTCTTACATTTCAAAGCCTCCATCTCTTCTTGGCATGTGTATGAAAATGTTGAAACATGACTGGTCCCTGCAAGTACAAAGGGGAAAAAGAATGAAACTCAACTCTCACACCAGGAAAGGGGCCTGATTGATAGGACAGAACAGATGTCGGAAAGCTTTTGGCCATGCCTATTGTGCACCCATCATATGGCCTTCTTCTCTGCAGGCCTGTATTTTGGATGCATGCCCTCCCTAAGTGGTATTTGTCTGATGTGCCAGAAGTGTTGAGCTACAATGCTAAGGATGCATTATCATCTTCCTCTCTCCCCTCCTCACCTCCCCCCTACCACCACCCCCCTCAATTGGGTGCCTTCCAAGTTTGGTCATTTGCTCTATTGTTTTTATTTTTCTGTTTTCCATTTGGCCTTTGCTAGGTGTCAAGCCAGCAACATGGCCTAAGCAACCACTACTGAGGCAAAACCTTCACTGGGATAAAAACTAACCTATTTCAGTTACAGGCTGGATTGATTTAAATCACTGATTTTAATCATGATGTAAATCATTGATTAGTTTTGCATGTGTACTTTTTAGTTATTTTCCTAAAGAAATATTGATATATTTTTCTGACTGGGTAACCATAAAACATGCTGCTTTGCAACTAAATACTGTCTTTATACTAAATAGTTGTAAAGGCTGTATTTAGTTGTAAAACAATGATGACCAACAGTCATGAAGCTTCTTGTTAACCAGGAGGGTACACTGTGTCTGTGTACTGACTCAAGCAATTATATAGCTAAACATATATTTATTTATTCAAACTTTTAATTTTTATATTTATATCACATTTGAGAATGCAGAATGGTGCATTTCTTATTTACTAGATTCATTTTCTACTTCTGGTTTGCATCAAGCTGCACTGGATGGGTATTGGAATTCAGTTAATGTACAAAACCAGCGTTTTCATTTTTTTAATAGGTTAAATCTTAAATGTGCTAGATACATAAATTTCCTTTGTTTCTTATCAAAATGTTTTAGAAGATAAGAGAGGCCATACTGGGTCAGACCAATGATCCCTCTAGCCCAGTGGTTCCCAGCATTTTCTCTGCTGTGACACACCTTACTACCTTTAACTAATTTGAGGCACACCACCATATAGTTGCCAAATGAACTCATGAATATTCATGAGCCAATGAGCCAATCCGGAGTTTTTTGAATAGTTTTTCAAAAAATTTTGTGGCACACCTACTCAGACCTGATAGCACACCTGTGGGCCACGGCACACTGGTTGGGAAACGCTGCTCTAGCCTAATATCCTGTTGTCTGACAGTGGCCAGTGCCAGGTGCTTCTGGAGGAATAAACAGAACAGGGCAATTATCGGGTGATCCAGTCCCAGCTTTTGGTAGCCCAGAGGCTTACAGGCAGCCAGAACATGCAGTTAGATCACTGATCATCTTGGCTAATGAGCATTAATGAACCTCTGTCATATCCCTTCATATCTCTTTTCCAAGTTGAACAGTCCCCATCTTTTTTATCTTTCATATTTAAAACTAACTGATTTATTTAAAAAAGGAAGTATTATCTGTAGCTCGTGAATTGAACTGATTGCTCTGGTCACCATGTCCTTCAAGGTTTTTTTAGTGGGTGCCATCTTTTCATGCTTAGTTTTAATTAAGGAGTGGAAAAGGAAAACAAGCTTTCCTGCTTTTATACCTCTAAACTAGTTTCTTAACTTTGATCAAACCAGCCATTGAAGTAAACTAATTCAATAAATAAATCTAAATGATGAAAATATTCTCTCAGCACCTGTTTAAAGAAAAAAAAAGCCTACTGCTATTACAAAAAAAAAAAGTGGTTTAGAGCTTTAGCAAACTCTGGTCTTGGTTCTTTGGCACCAGTTCAGGGGTGTGACTTGTTCTAAGGTGGCAGCAAACAAGTACAGCTTAATATTATATTTTTGCATTTAATTTAATTTTACTACATTACTATAGTCACCCTAGCCTAAGCATAGGTTGTCTGTTTCCAAGTTAATTTTTAAATAGGTTTAGTTTTACAGAATAAACCTGTATTTAATTTAAAATTAATTTAAATATTTAAAAGTACATAATTTTTATTCACACAGTATAAGTTTCATCGTGACTCCATGATGTTCTCTGGAAAGATCCTGCCTTGGAAGCTGGATAAAATAATATTGTGTTTATGTATAAACGTTTGCATAAGTATGTAGTTGCTCTTCTGGCTGTATATACGTCTCCCTCCCTCCCCTTACAGCTGCAGTCCCCTTGCTTCTTCTTTCTTGGCTGCTGCCAGACTCCATCAATGAGTCTCTAGCCTAGATGCTATTTAAAGTTAGAATTGGAGTGATATATCATGGGCAAGTGTGATCCTTCAGCAGACATGAAGTGGCTAAGAAGAGATCTGGTGGGGGGGGAGACACTGGAAGAGTCTAGCCAGGACCTTTCCAAGCCCATGAGTCAGCAAACAAAGTCATAAATAATATGCCATTGGGGAGCAGTTAATCCACTCTGTGGAAAGGTGCAAAGTATACAAGTGGGAAAAATAACCTAGTCTAATAATCAGTTTGCAACCATAGGTGCTAAACCATATGCAGCTAGGCAAATAAATGAAGCTCCCCATTAGTGATAAATCATTCCCAAAGAATTCTGTCTCCTCTACCCTCAAAGAAAGAAAACAAATTACTCTAGGCACAGTCATAATTGCTACCCCCACAGCTGCTTGTTAAGGAAAATGGGCTGGAGGGGGATGGGGAGCAGAAGGGCAGGAGTTGGAGCACAGCTCTTTGCTAAGCTCCCACAGATTTCCCTTTAGGAGTTGAACAAAAAACAAGATGGTCAAATTCTCCTCTTGTCTAACTTCTGCTGAGGCCAGGGAATTACACCAAGGATCTGCTTAGCCCATAGCAACAGGAGGAGGTTGGAGGGAACTGAATTGGATTTTACAAATGCTGTTTTGTTGAAAAGGGGTCTGTGAAACTGCAGAGAGAATTCCCTTAGTTGCCCCCAGCTCCCACAGGCAGGCCTACAGTGTGCTGCATGTGCATTACAACCCCTCCACAGCACATGTACACTGGTCTGGTCCCCCTGCCCCAAACCCATTTGTGTGCACACATCTGCCTGGGCATGGACCTGCCTGCACACACCTTACAGTCAAAGGTGGCCATTGTAGTAGGTGGCCGAACAATGTTTAAAGCAAGTTAGCCTGAATTAGTTTAAAATGGTCTCCTACATACCATCCTACTGCCATGCTTCCTAGTCCCGCTACTGCTGGGGGAAATGTTCTTCTTACATGGTGCAACCACCAGAGGCAGGTGACTTTATTAAGATATAGTTCCTTTTGCTCACAAAAATGGTATGGGAGTGGAATTCAGGGGGGGCAGGAGGGGGGTTCACCCAAGAGTACTGAAAGGCTTGGGTAGAAACACAGAAACTTATTACAGTCAAGTAGCATTTGCCTAATGGTTATTCCTCAGTTGTGGAAAGGGAGCTAAAATAGAAAAGCCAAAGAAATGGGGAGTGAAGAAATGAGTTCAGTTGTCACCCAGGAAGCAATCAAGAATTAAGTAATGTCACAAGCTGACACTCCGTGACAAGGAATTACACGGACAAAAGGTAGTGGCGTAACCTCCTGGCTCCCTCCCAAAACACAAGAACATCTAAGAGCAATTGTTTCCATCGCCTGTCTGACACATCCTCTGAGTGGAGTTGGCCTGGAGCATTTTTCATAGTTGAACTTGGAAATTAGATCCAAGTTTTCTCCATTCAGAGGCATTCAGACTAAGGCTTATGGTTTGGCTGCAGAAGGGATAATGCTTAGATACAGCCACAAGAGGTGCTAAATGAAAATTAGCTGGCTGTGAAGTTCTCATCCAAACCTCCATAAAGTTTAGGCATCTGAGTTAAGGGGTTTTTGTTCAGGTCAATCTCTGCCATTGGGGATTTTGGCTGCATTTGCAGAGTGGTGGACTTCAGGGTCTGGGACATAAGAGAGTTTCTCAGTTTCCATCTACCACGAACCACTAACCAAGTTCAATCAAGTCAACAGGATGACACAAGTAGCTTCCAAGATGTTCTCATGAGCTATAATTTAATAAGTGTCTCATGTGTAATGAGATCCAGTGGCCAGGGAAAATAGTTGCTGTAATTTACATCTTTGCCAGGATGATGCGCTGCATGTGTAAAAATAATGTGGTCATTTTCCTGCTGTCCATGAGCTCCGTAACTTGTTTGGCTTCTGTTTCAGGAGGTTTGCAAGGACTCTGTGGCTGCCTGCCTTGGTGAATGCAACAACAGATGGTGTTTAAGGACAGTCTGGAGGACAACTGGGGTAGGCTTGCAGGAATTGATGGCTCCTAACATGTACAAGAGCAGAGCTCTACTCCTGTGAGGCTCAAGAGTGGCACATAGCAGCAGAATAGCACACCACTCCTTTGCAGTTTAATAAGAATGAGTAGCATCTAGTTCTTTCTGCAAGCCTATGTTGATCCTCAAGACAGTTCTTCACCCCTTTCTGGCAACCCCTGTCTTCTGTCGAAGGGGCTACTTGGTAGATATAATAGTTCTGTAGTTGGTTAATATTGAGATATAATACGTACAGCTCTGCCATGTCAGCGAAGGGCGAAGTATGTTTGGGTGGTGTTGAATAATTTAGGTCCAATGTGCCACTTGCTACAAGGCACTTTTAATGTAGTAAATCAACAGATTAAATTCTGCAGCTTCCTATATATATGGTAACCCCTCCCCCCCTTGTCTGCTGAAAGATTAACAGTCAAAGCAAGGACAGCTGAATGTGTGCACTGGGGACACCTGCAGGAAATATTATTTTTCTTTTTTACCTTAAAAATAAAATAAACCCTGAATGCTCTTCCAGGCTGATGGGCCAAGATTGAAAGAAGCGGGCATGATGGTGGTGCTGATGAGTAAGAGGTGAGGAGAGATTTACCGTACCCAGCTCTGGTATTTGCTCAGCTGGTATTGTGCTGTCAGTGCAAACAGAAGGGTTTGTTTCTGCTCCTCCACCACAGCCCAGCTTTGTAGAGTGGTGTCTGAAGCTTGTTCACCATAGAATCATAGGGTTGGAAGGGACCTCATGAGGTCATCTAGTCCAACCCCCTGCCAAAAAAAGCAGGACCACTCCCACTAAATTATCCCAGTTAGGGTTTTGTCTAACCGAGCCTTAAATATCTCCAAAGACGGAGATTTCACCATCTCCCTAGGTAGCCCATTCCAATGCTTCACCACTCTCCTAGTAAGAAAGTTTTTCCTAATATCCAACCTCGATCTCCCCAGCTGCAACTCGAAACCATTGCTCCTTGTTCTGTCCTCTGTTACTAGTAAGAACAGCTGAGCTCTGTCCTCCTTGGAGCATCCCTTCAAGTAGTTGTGCTGCTTTACCAGGCCTGCTAGAACTCACCCTAGATATTTAAAATCCTTCTTTGTCTTTTAAGGCAGTGGTTCTCAAACCATGCATTGGGACCCAATACTGGGTCACAGACCCTCAGATACTGGGTCACAGCACCCCCTCTTGTTGCCGCCAAAAGACTGGAATGCATTACTTAAAGATGTGATTGGTGGGTTGCAGGCATAAATTATGTTTTTCAGCTGGGCCCCAAGGAAAAAAGGTTGAAAATCACTGTTTTAAGGTGAAAGGAAGGCAACCCTGCAACAACATATGTAGAAATTTTTTCCTGGGATGGAATTTCCTCCTCTCTGGTCCATTCCTTCTGAGTGTCATAACTGGAGAGAGAGACGCCTACTGTTCCAGCATGTGAGTGCTCTATAAGCCATAACGGGTCTATTTCTCACTTACACAGAGGCTCCTTTGCACTGCTCTAGAAGAGTCTTGATGTTAAAGTAATCTTACATCTGTAACCCTTCTGCCAGGGTGAGATGTCAGAACAAGGCCTGGGTTCTATATCTAGGGGTTTCCAAATAATGTTACAGCACCAATTGGCTCAAGCCCCCACCCAGTTTTCTGGGAAATTATGCACTATTACCTGAACATCCCAAAGGGGTAATGCTTCACAACATGCGAGCACAAGTCTGAGTGTAGTATACAGAATTTTAAAAGCAATAGGAAAGACTACAAAGACACAATAGCAAAATTGATACTGATTTGGAGAATCAGTGCAGATCAAGATTTCCACCAAAACCCCACACAGCATAACAGAACATATAAACTCAATAGCAAAACCAGCACTGATCTGAAGAATCAGTGCAGAACAGAATTCCCAACAAAACCCCAAGGTATGTAGGGAATGTCCCTTGTGCCAGCTGTGTGCTGGTGCCACCCGCTGGTCACTCATGTTGTCTGCTCACACCATCTGCTGGCCCCGCTCACTGTCCACCAGCGCTGCTCCCTGGTTATTCCTGCTGTCCAGCCATCCACTGTCCACTCACACCTTCCACTGGCCCCAGCACTGTCCACCAGTGCTGGCCACTGGTCACTCCCATTGTCCAGCTGTCTGCTGGCTACTCGCATCATCTGCTGGCTGCTCTTCAGTGATTTCAGCTCAGAGAGAGAGAGAGTCTCCTCCCTTAGTGATTTCAGCTCTTAGAGAGTCACAGCCCTCAGTAATTTCAGCTCTTAAATTCAGACCATTGCAAACAGCTCCTTTGGTTAGAATAACAAAAGAAAGACTTCACAAGCAGCTGGGCCATTGATATATCTTTTGACAGTGGGGCAGGGGAGAGGCAGCGCCTCAGGTATAGCTCTGGACCAAACTAATGATAACCACTCCACCTTTCTACCTTTCCCAGGCTGAAAACAGAGGGTTGGTCCCTCTTTCAAGTTCTTTATTTCTAATGGTGACTTTTCCCACAAAGTAGTCTAAATGAGTTTGTACCAACAAAGAGTGGCATATTACAAAAAGACAATATTTCATGTTTCTTTTCAGTAAAATTACAGATATTGACATATTTTTGATCAAATCAGCCTAAACACCATTAACCATCATGCCCTGCATCCACCAGTGAGACTGTGCTAGTCCCTAATTGTGCTCTTCATGCTCATGCAAATACAAAACCCATGCAGATTAGTTGTCCCCCTTCACGGATGTTGGGCACAGCCTCTAGACCTGCCTTACACATCGCCTTACATGCTAAGGCACCTTGATTCTGCTGGAAAGGGCCTTAAGTATAAATAAGAATCAAGCTCAGTGAATTTAATTTTTTTCTTTGAGACATGGACATGTTATTCCTGTTTCAGATAGGGAAATTTTGGCACAGAGGCCCTTGCTGAAGACCAGTGAGTCAGTGACAGAGCTGGAAAAGTAAGTGAGGAGTCTTGGTTCCAAGTCTGCTGTTCCCATTTTTCAGACCGTTCACCAGCATTTGCTGTAGTCCTTTAGTTCCCTATCTTGCACCAAAGCCAGGCAGTTAGGTGCCATGGGCAAGGCAAGTTTGCATTTTGATTTTTAAAAGATACTATTTCTCACTGGGCTGGCAGCCTCGTGCTGCTTTGTTAATAATGTGCTACTAGGCAAGAGATCAGAGTCCAATCCCCCTGCCCATGGGTTAGCTGTAGGCGATGAGCTAAATACCAGCTCTGCACAGCAACTCTCTAGCTGATCTTCCAGGTTCTTCCTGCAGTTGAATCTGCAGGCTTCTGAGTTGGACTGCAGGTGGAACACTGGGGAGCAACTCAGGAGGAAATCCTAGGGCCCACGCCAGAGATAAGATGGTGAATATTGCTCTTCAGACACAGACACACCTCTGGCAGTGGAGAAGAGAACATTATATGCAGTGCACTAACACTTGAAGAGAGATTTCCAGAGGAGTAACTGTCTTAGTCTGTATACAGCGAAAACAATGAGAGTCCTGTGGCACCTTGTAAACTAAGAGATTTCTTTGGGCATAAGCTTTCATGGACTCCAACCCACTTCGGCAGATGCCTGAAGTGGAAACTACAGTTGAGAGGTACGCCAGGACAGAGGTGGGCAAGTGTTAGCAAAGTCAGTTCAGAGGGCAGATTGGGCCCGTTCACACCAGTTGATCAAAGGAAGAGAATGTGTGAACGGGGACAATCACTTTCACTTTTTGTGTCCCTGTTCAGACCCAGTCTGATTGTGTCAAGCTTGCAAATCAGCTCCAACTCTGCAGTTTCACACTGAAGCCTGTTTTTGGAGTTTCTGTTTTGAAGTGTTGGAACTTTCAAGTCTGCCACTGAGTGTCCATGGACACTGAAGTGTTCTCCTACTGGTTTATGGATGTTGCCATTTTTGAAGTCTGATTTTTGTCCATTTATCCTTTTGTGCAAGGACAGTCCAGTTTGGCCAGTGTACATGGCAGAGGAGCATTGATGGCACTTGAAGGCATATACCATATTAGTGGATGTGCAGGTGAATGAGCTCCTGATGGCGTAGCTGATGTGGTTGGACCCTGTGATGTATCACTGGAGTCAATGTATTAGCAGAGTTGGAAAAGGGGTTTGTTGCAAGAATGGTTCTTGGATTAGTGTTGTTGTATGGTGTTCAGTTGCTGATGAGTATTTGCTTCAGGTTGGGGGGCTCTCTATAAGCAAGGATAGGCCTGCCTCCTGAAGCTTGAGAGAGTGTGGGACAATCTTCTAGGATAGGTTATAGATCTTTGATGATGTGTTGGAGAAATTTTAGCTGGGGGTTGTAGGTGATGGCCAGTGGTGTTCTGTTGTGCTAATTTGCAAGCTTGACACAATCAAAGTGGGTCTGAATAGGGACCTGGAATGGTTAACACATTACAAAAAGTAATTATCCCTGTTCATGCATTCTCTCACTTTGATCAACTGGTGTGAATGTGCCCCATCTGCTCTGAACTGACTTTGCTAACACATGCCCTCCTCCACCCTGACAGGTGTATGTATACCTCTCAACTGTAGTTTCCACTTCATGCATCTGACAAAGTGGGTTGGAGCCCACAAAAGCTTATGCCTGTAGAAATCTGTTAGTCTATAAGGTGCCACAGGACTTTCGTTGTTTTTACTTGAAGAGAAGCAGTTCTGTAGGCACGAGTGTCCTGGATAGCTACTGGTATGCTTGGTGTCATCCTGTCTTCAAAATTATTTGCTTTTCAGGTGGCCAGACCGACCCTGCTTTTTGACCAGTCATCTCCCCTTCCTCATGGCCTCTCATTTGTTTCAGTTGGAACTGATGGGTCTGGATAGCCTGGCTGACCAGCATCAAGGCTACTTTTATTGTTAACAGAGGACTTAAGTCTTAATGTCTTCCATTCAAGGACCTTAAAGTAATTTCACCGGTAGATTTAGCTTAAAAGAGTTATGTAAGTGCCAGCAAACTGAGGCATGGATGTCTTCAGTGACTCATTGAAATATGTGGCAAAGTTAGGAATAAGAGCTTGAAGTTCTCCTTCAAGTGCTTATCCATGTGCATGTTCCACTGAGGAGGTGTGGAATCATGGTCCCCACCCAATCCTCCAGGCCTGTGCTTTAACACTAGACATCAGTAACTGCTTTGCTTTCTAAAGCTCACCTGTTTTCTCAAGAGCAGGAGAAACAATTGTTGTTGATGGTGTGATACTTTGGGAAAGTCTTTAGGTGTTTTAACTATTGAACATTCACAACACTTTTTATATCTGTTGAGCAAGAGCCTAAATAGGAAATCTCCTGTCCTGTGTTTTTACTAGTGCTTCTTGGCATTTGTTATTCTCCAGGTC
Organism: Podocnemis expansa; assembly: GCA_007922195.1. Lineage (NCBI taxonomy): Eukaryota > Metazoa > Chordata > Testudines > Podocnemididae > Podocnemis > Podocnemis expansa. Next base: position 91,755,855 of record ML681963.1, on the reverse strand, counting down.
AGCCTTGCATAAGCAAATTCCCCAGCTCTTTAGTAATCACCTCGCTAATTAGACAGTGGACGTGTTCCTTACCTCATCAGTCCACTTTTGTTTCTGTGTGGTGATTTTAGAAGTATGTATGAGGGAGAAAGAGATCTTTTAGGAATGTGATGATGCATGTCTCAAAGAATCATTGCCAGGAAAAATTTGTTTCTAAGTAGGTCACAACATGAGGTGCACTGTCCCCATCTTTCTGGCAGTAGCACATTGCCGCAGCCACTAGGTTTTTAAAATATTTTAAAGTGTTAAAAGCAGTCAAGAGTGAAAAATAACAAGTAGTTAGTAATTTAGAGCTGAGCAGCTACAGTAAAATAGATATTTCTGCCAGTAACTTCCCCCTAACGCCATCCCCACACCGCCCTCCTTCTCTTGCTGTCATGGGATAATGGAATCTCGATTTGCTGATTCCCAGAGGTTTCATTTCCCAGCAGCAGCAGTTTGGCAGTGTTATTGGGCTTTTGTGCTGATGGCTGTCACAAGTCACAGCGGAAAATAGGGCAACATGACAGTCTTCCTTTTAAAAATGGTTCTGTTATTGTTGCTGATCCTGGGTAGCCTCTCACTCAGCACAGGCCCATCAACTCACTGTCTTAAATGCTCTCCTTTCACTAAATGTAGCAATATACATGTTTTAATGTACCAGTTTTTTCTTTCTTTCTTTCTTTCTTTCTTTGCCTATAACTCTTGCTAATTCAAGAGGGAATCCCTCTCATAGACACCTCATGCTTCAGTGAGAAGACAAGCATTTTTGAGCTGAAGATTAATTTTATAGCTGGTATCTGGCTCACAGCTTGCTTGTCAATACAAAATTTCTTCTTCCCCAGATCCTGAAGACATCTCCAGGGATTCACCAAATCAAACCACTTAAGACACAAGGGATCCATTTAGAGTGAGACATCTAGTCTTCACTGTCAGTGAAGGTGTCTGCAGCACACTCTCAGTTCTCCAGTCTTGTTCTAAATGACTCTCAGAATTGAGAATCCATCATTTCCCTCAGTGGAAATGTTCCTTACTGTAATAGAACTGCCTATCAGAATCTCCTCCAATCAATGTTCTCTATTTCTGAGAAGTGAAAGCTTGTTCTCATGGTTAAAGAGCAGGACGGGGACCAGGAACTTAGAATTCTGGTTGAACTTCATCAGTAGCTTTTTATGCCATCATGGGCATATCACTTAACCTCTGTACACCTCAGTTTCCTCATCTTTAAAATGGGGGGAGTACTGCTCATTGCTTCATGGAGATCTGAGACTGATTCATGGAATGTTTATAAGACATTTTGAAATCTTTGGATGCAAAATGCTTTAAAAGTATAAATTGTTGTATAATAGGATCATGTTTTACAGGCCAAGGGGCTGGAGCAGTCTAATTCCTCTCCATTAGCTGTGTTAGTACTCTTAAAATTGGTCACCGTGGCCCCTTGTTGTCATTTGTGGAAATTACACACACTTAGAAGAAGCTCCAAAGTGGCAGCTGTGTTAGTCTAGTTCAGTAAAACAAATGAGTCCTGTGGCACTTAAAAACTATCAAATTTATTTATTGCATATGCTTTCGTGGGAGAAAATCACACTTCGTCAGACGCTCTGAAGAATCTTCAGAGCGTCTGACGAAGTGTGATTTTCTCCCATGAAAGCTCATGCGATAAATAAATTTGTTAGTCTTTGAGTGCCACAGGACTCCTTGTTCGTTTTACATTTAGAATAGGATTTCTGTCAGTATCCATGTAATTCTTTTCCTGCTGAAAACAGTAGTAAAACTCCCCCAAAGTTCAGTAACGGTGGATTTTGACCAGTGGTGAGTACTTCTGAAAATACCCCCCTAATCCTCTGTCTTTCCTAATAAGTAAATCACTCTAACCCCTTACTCAATGGCTTTTGTAATAAAATGTCTGGAAATGGGCACAGTAGGTCAGACCCTCTCTTGGTATAAACCAATGAAGTCCACTGAGGTGTACCAATTTACACTAGCTGTGGAGCATTCTCAAAAGTGCTTCCTGCTCTGTGGGGTGATGCAAGTCCAAATAGCAATGGCCTTTTCTTTTGCTAATGTATTGCACTGCAAAAATGTATCCAGTTTGCTGTCCACAATCAAACCTAATCCCCTGTTAAGAATATTACTTTCCAAGAGACTCTTTCGTGTAAAGTATAGGTTTCTACTTCCTATCTTTATCCAAGTTGACTTTCATTTCATATTCTAATTTTTTTGTACTAGTTCCATTCTTATTTACCTGGCTCACAATCTCTGGTATGACTACATAGTGTCAATTCTAGATGCCCTTGTGTATTTTTTGTTTTGTTTGTTTATTCGTGTGGGTATTGGCAACTTTTCATGATTTTGCATCAGTTGCAAATTGTGTTCACACCTAGTGATAGTATTAAATGTGTAATACTGAGAATATATATATTTAACAGATATTTAGTAGCAGGTAGTAGCATTTTTGCCCTAAATCCTATTTCACAATTATGGTGTAATTGGGGAGGTTACCGTACACAGTTGTTGGATCCTGCTCTTTTTAAAAGTGAAAAGGAGGGAAAGAAACTTCGTTTATTTGTGGGAGAGGCAAGTGGGGTAATTGTGGAATAGTTGCTTTCTATCTTGTGGAAGCGTTTATCTGAAAGCCCATAGTAGTAGTTTGTGTACAGCAACCTTACATTAACCCAATATCAGCAACCTGCGCCTTAGGTGATTTTGTCTCTGAAGATGAGCCAGCTACTTTCACATCCCCATGCTGCAATTAAAAACTGTCTTGAAATATATATAATACCTAAATTGCAAAGTATGTTTTGTAGTTTTCTAACAAACTGAAACTTTCAGAAATAACCCTATAAGAGGCCTCAGGTTGTCATGACCTTGCCATGTGATTTTTATGGAAACATTTTTTTCATGTTAAAAATCTTGTGACGTCCTTCAAGGATATCCAACACAACAGAAGAAAGCTGAATAAAACCTGGAGTGTACTTGAGCCTTTGTGTGTAGGTGTGTGCGCACACATATGTATATAATGTATCATAGTGTATGTGATTTTTCTTGAATATATATGTTGGTCCATGAAAGCAGCTTTACATGCCATCTCTATTCATGTGTTGGTACAAATCCAGACATTTTAGAAGCCCTGCCCTCTGTCACATGTCATAGATTGTACTGTGCAAGGGAGATGCTTTCCCAGAAAAACATCTGCACATCAGGGCCTGATCCAATTCCTGTGAAGCCATTTGGAGTCCTTCTGTTGGTTTCAGTTGATGTTAGATCAGGCCCTAAATATTAATTAATTTAAAAATAATTCCAGGACTATTATTTAATGCTAGTGAAAGGTGCCAGAGGATTCCATTTCATTAGTGCCTCAGACTTGACTGAAGGAAATTCCTATTCAACGTCTTCTTCATTAGCAAGTTTCAAAGCCATAATTCGCCATTGGTGACACCTATGGTAGATTCTGAAATATAGGTAAGAATCTGGGGTTTTCATCACAGTTTTGGCTAGAAGATGTGATAGTAAAATTTACACTGAGGTCCTGCCCACATCCACTTTTCACCAACTTTGGAGAATGATAGCCACACATTTAGTTTAGACAGTCTTGGGTGAGTGAGAAATATCATCTAATTGGTCCATTCAGTTCTTGCCCCTTCTGCTGAGGTTGCCAACAAGGATCCAGTTAGTGCTGATTCTGATGATGTTTGTTGGGCCATGGACGCCTATGTGCCATGAACTAGCCAAAGGCTGCCAAATTCAGTTCACAGGGTCCGTCTACACAGCAAAAAAGACCCAAAACAATTTCTGTGGCAGCAGGTCTCAGAAGCTGCATAAACTGACTTGGTCTCACAGAGCTTGTGTTATGGGGTAAAAATAGCCGTATAGCTTTGTGGACTCAGGCTGGAGCCCAGTCTGAGACCTCCAATCTCATCAGATTTCAAAGTTCATGCTCCAGCCTCTGCCTAAACATAAGTGCAGCCACTTTCAGCCTCATAGCATAAGCCCCAGGCAGTTAACCTAGGTTCTGAGACTTGTTGCTATGTGGGTGTTTTTGTTGTGTAGATGTATCAATAAACCATTAAATATCCATCAAATAATGATTATCAGTTAGTTCTGTAGTATTGCATTAGGTGTTCTCTGCCAGGGCTGGATTAAGGGAGGGGCTGTAGAGGGTTCAGCCCTGGCTTAAAGGGGGACCCTGCACCCCCCTCTCCCAATCTGTCCCTGGTCTGAGTGGCTGGGTGCCACGGCTTCCTGCCTGCCCAGCTCCTAGGCTGGCTAGTCTACTCCAGAAGAACCAGCCTGAGGATAGAGCATGAGTGCAGCAGACCATGGCCTCTGGCCCACCCCCTGCAACAGCACTGGCCTGTGGGGCCTCCCTGCAGCCCCTGAACAGTGCCAGCCTGCACCTCCCTGTCCCCCCAGACTCCCATAGCAATGCAGTCTCACGGCTCCTCCCCACTGCCCTCTCTGCAGCAGCATCAGCCACGGCCCCACTGACTGGGGCCCCGGAACTCCTGACCCAATCCCACCCCCTAGGTAGAGTGCTATGGCAATGGGGGGGCTGGTGGGGAGGGCCCCCCGGCTTTGATCCAACACTGTTTCCTGGTGTCCTATGCAGAGAGTAAATGTTTTTCAGATGTCACTGGTCTGTGGCAAACATACATACGTGTATATGAATGTACATTTGTGTACTGTATATATATGGATAGATCTGCGCTCAGTATGATATAGTGTATGAACTAACGCTATGATTATTTAAATTATACTAAAAAAGAGAAGTGATTAATTTATAACAAGCTGTATATGTTGTTGTGCAGGGCCAAAAAAAGCGTGGGTATTTATTTATTTTTTTCCAAAAGACACTTTTAGTGCCAATTTTGCAAGACTCAAAGGACTCAAGAGAATTTGCGTACTAAGGAAACTTCAGGGATTTGAACACAAAAATGTCTGGAATGCACTTCTCTTCAATGGAGTTTTTTCTTTTGGTTATTAAATAAAGTGAATTAATCAAAAATGAGGTGATCATGATTTGTAGGCATGAAATTCTGGCTGTCTTGTTTGCTTCATCAAACTAAATGAATTACCCCCTCACCCGATGGCCAAGGTGTAAATTGCTGTCAAGCAGGGACCTTGAGTAAGCTGGCCCCTTGTGATGTAATTGATTTGTTAAGAAGCCTGCAGACCTCTTACTGAATGACTCCTCTGTCTGCACACAGCTCAGGAACAGTCACAATTATTTTTTAAGATGTGAAATCTGTCAGCAAAGTCAAGTCAGCTTAAATATCAGCTGAGACTTGATCCCTTTCAGTTGTGTTGATTTTAGTCCCCCCACTCCTTGCCAATCAAGTTTCTTTCTGGGTGAGTCAAACTCTCACATAGTTAAACCTCTTATTTTAAACCTCAGTTGTGTGGATTTGTATATGACAAAGTTAAAGCGTCTTTCATTCATCACCCTAAGGAGGGCCTGACACACATGGGATGGTGGATATTGTGTGATCTCTTAGAACTTCTTTCTTTGGCTGCTTTGTTATAATTAGAAATCATGGCCCATTTCGCCTCTGGTAACAAAAAGAATGGATGCCAAAATATCCCCATTCAGAACTGCCAGACCAATTCTGTGGTTGGCAGCTTCCTCTCTTATTGCTCTTCTGCACCCTCACTCTCCACAAAAAGCAGACAGTTGTGTAATGTCATGTCTTCCAACTGACCACCAAAATGTCTGCAAGTTCAGGTAGAGTCACCTGCTACCTCCTCAGTCAGAGTTTTGAGTTATTTCCTTTACTGTAAACTTGGAGTAGTACCTGGGCATGGTAAAGGATTTCAGGCATTATGGCCTATAAAAGTGACCTGTAAAAGGGATTAGGGGAGCATTTGTGTCCCCATTTTTTATGAATATGGCACCTATATTTAAAAATTCAAAAAAGTTATAGGGATGTTCTCTATTTTTTTTTTTTTTTTACCCTTAAAAATGTCAAGTCTTTTCTTTCAATTCTTTTCTAGATTTCTTAGGTGACTAGAGAACATGAAACAGCAATTTTCTCAGTCCTCAGATGGCAGTATCTAAGGTCTTCCAACAAACCAAAACTTTTCTCTATTTCAGTTCAGTGGGTGTTAATGCAATAGGTTTGTAAAGTGTTTTTCTTGTCCCTCTCTAGTAGCTGGTGCTTATAGAGGACAGACAGGAACGGTGCTCGGGTTTCTGGCGCCCCGCTGCAGCGCAGCGGTGCTGATGCAGAGGAGTGACGTCATCCAGGGCAGCACAACGGCGCAGTCCCCATTTTGGCGCTCCTCAAACATCAGCACCCTCTGCAGAGCTAACGGGGCTTACTGTCTTGCGCCAGCCCTGAGGACAGAGGCTTACTATATATGCCAGCTAAATGAGTTTTCGCTCTAACTCGTGCTCTGGAAGCCAGACCTTTGGAGCTGAAGGTTCCAGAGTCCTGGATGACTCTAGGTTAGGGGATGTTTTCAAATGGTCTGTTATGTAAATTATCAGTTCTCTAGTGGATTATGCCAGTAAAGGGGCCCTTTTTCTCTATAGGATCAAAGCCCTCTCTCCAGTCCCCGAGGGGGAAAGAGAATCAAGGCTCTCTCTCCAATCCCCAAGGGGGAAAATGAAACCTAGGGGCCTTCTTTGTTCCCCAGCATATTCTGGGAAATAAGGAAGCAATAGCAGACCCTTTCCATGTGTGAGGATGGTGTGATGAGGTAGAACCTCCTCTCTGTTTCCCCCAAAATGTGTTATAGATGCACTCTTTCTATGGCTGGTCAAAAGCAGGAGTGATTCTAACCATTTTGAAAACCAGTGTGGAAAATGTTTTTGGTGCACCCTTTCATAAGTGGCAACGTGCACTCTCCTCCAAAAAGGCAAGCAGCACAGTGGTTTGACACTTCTCGGAAGTTGGCACTCAGGGTATCTGTCCTGCCTGCCTACATTTAGAACCATTCTGAGTGGAAGGGGTGTTACTGCAGAGTGTACTGGAAGGGCAGAACTGCTTGAAGGAGAATGGGGCTTTCTTCTCGCACTAGTACTCCAAGACATGATGGAGAAAGAGCTAGTTGGAGGGTCCTCATCTCTGTTTCTGAGCACCTCAATTAACGAAGAAAGGACTAAAGACTGAAGGGCTCTGGCTGTTTGTGAATAAAATATATAGGATTCAAAGCTGCAGTTACACCAAAGTATTAATCAATAACTTTGTCTGTTTGGAGAGCAGGAGTTTTTGGGTAAAGGGACACTGAGTAGCTGCCCCCTCACACATCTGGTCTCCTGCAGAAATAACAGCCAGCAGATGGCAGCTCTATTCCATAAATCTTGGGAATGCTACTGGCATTAAACAGGAGGGTTTCAGGTCCAGAATCCAGTTCTGATCCCTTTTCATTCTGGGAAACTCCTTGGGATATTGGTATTTCCTGGGGAAAAAACAGGGAGCTAACCTTCGAAAATCCAGGTCTGACAAGCATCCAGAAGTCTGATGTCTTGAGTATTGCCCTGTGAAGACATGGTTTGTTGCAGAGGGTGATGTTTCTGTTTTTCCTTCTTTTCCAGAGAAAGTTCATTCATGTGACCAGGAGAGGCAGAGTGCCCTGGAGGAGGCCAGGCAGAACCCCCGTGAGGGTATTGTCATCCCAGAATGTGCTCCTGGGGGGCTGTACAAACCAGTCCAATGTCACCAGTCCACAGGTTACTGCTGGTGCGTCCTAGTGGACACGGGGCGCCCCCTGCCTGGTACATCTACCCGGTAAGCTACTTGCTTTGAATCTGGCCTACAAGGTGAAATAATTATGAAGGAGAGGGCTCCAGTTGAGAGAAAACAAATCAAAGAATCTGGGCATTTCCACACGAGAAGGGATCAGAGTTACCTAGTGTAGTTTCCTATTCACAGCAGTAGACAAAGTTTCAGTTAGCAACCAACACAATCAGGCCTGGGTTAGCTGCTTAAACCTCCTTTTGTAATTGACTTCATATTTTCCTAATGTGTTCTCCTTTCTCTTGGCACAGTCCCATCTACATCCAAACAGGCCAATTAGGATAACATATTTCTGCTACATACACTCAATTTGTCAGGGCTAAATTACAGGCCAGCTTAAAAAAACAATTTCAACCGAACATGCACACAAATATAGAAGTAAGGATGTCTCTGTCACATGCTGTGCTTTTCTAGTCTTTGTCATTATTTCAGCACAGGGGCCTCTATGACTTTGCTGAATTAAGCATTGAGGTGGGAACTGGGAAACCTTAGTTCCATTCCTGGCCTCACCACTGCTTTGCTGTGAAGTCATTTCACCTGTCTGTACCTCAGTTTCCCCATCTGTAAAAAGAGGATAAGGGTAGCTTAAAAACTCTGGAAGGCCTAGGGATGAAATGTGCTATAGTAGTGATAAGTATTATTACTTGCAGGGTGAGGACAGAGGAAGAGGAAACACACACACGTATGTGTTTCCCCATGTGAAATGCATACCTCTTGAATCCCACTGATATGTACTGTCCTTGAAGCAGAGAAGGTATCTTTCACTCTAGTTGTGTGTACTGGAGTCAGTGAACCAAGGAGAGAAGGACCTTTATTATGGCATGGTAGCAACACCCAAGAAATGTAGGGATTTGTCAAGACTTTCCTTATAACTCCTGGTTATCACATGCTCTTAATGTTCAGAAAAATGCACCCTTCTGGCTGAAATTTTCCGTGTTCACTGTGAGAGTCAGTGCAGAGGTGAAGTAAACATCCACTTTCCATATAAACTACATATGATTAATCTTTTCTGCTCTCACCAAGCTCAAACACAGCAGAACATAACAACTCTTTTTACTAGGCAAGTGGTGAAGCATTGGAATGAGCTGCCTAGGGAGGTGGTGGAATCTCCATCTTTGGAGGTGTTTAAGGCCCAGCTGGACAAAACCCTGGCTGGGATAATCTAGTGGGAGTGGTCCTGCTTTTTTGGCAGGGGGTTGGACTAGATGACCTCGTGGAGTCCCTTCCAACCCTATGATTCTATGAACTTGAAATGCTGTTGATGGCTGGGCCACTCTGAAGAGTGGGTCTGGTTTTACCTGTAAAGAAAAGAATACCATCACTGAGTTATAGACTCTCAAAAACCTGGCTTTCCTGACCGATGGTGGTGGCGGCAACAGCTTTGGTTAAGGTTAAAAGCTAGTGCTTTTTGTGTAGCCTGTTGTAAAACTGGGCACAGATCTAGATGGCTCAATGTATCCCCTGGAAGACCTTTGTCTATCCTCACAGGTATATATCCTGTTTGAGAATCACTGAACTGAAGCATTCAGGGTGCAGTTGCACTGGATGGGCATGGGGCTACATGAGGAAAAGCAGAGTCACCATAGGAGGAAATTCGGGAATCCTCTTTTACACAAGGGGAGTGTTACTGCTGCCCATCCTCTATGGGGGCACAGCATGCTTCAGAGCCACCATCCTGCCTTCTCTCTCTACCTGCTCTCTTTGAGCTGGCTTGCAGCTCTGGGACACTAGAACAAAACAGGCCATGTGTTCAGAGGAGATGAACTGTGTCCTGTTGTTGTTCCTGGCCACTTCCTGAGTGGTACTACATGGAAGAAAGTTATCATTATCTCCTCCCTCGTATATCCAGGCAGGAGCCAGAAATAGTCAGACTAAGTTTTTGTCAGGACTAGTACTCATTTAGAAAACCACATGTAGAAAATTTCATGTGCAATCAGATTACAATACAGAAGCAGATTCCATATTGAAATCTTTATGTTTCTGTGGAATGCAAAGCTCTCCAGAACAGATCCTTTCCACCACATCACTTGAAAGATCCACCAGTAGAAACAGTGGCACTAGCAAGTGCTAAGAGCTGGCCACAGTGAATTTAAACCTGGGACTGTTAGTGGTAGTGATTCTGTGAACACCATGGATGTAGAAAAGGAAAGAGTGAGAAAGCTCAGTTCTAAGTTCTTTGAGATTTTGAAGGGAAGGACCAGAGCCCAAACAGTTTGAACTGGCAGCTAGAGATGCTTTGATTGGTCTGCTCTATTTAACAGACAGGTTGCTTCATGCTGAAATATGTACTCAGCAGTTGAGCTTCTGGATCAAGGCAAGGCAAGGCAAGGCAATCCAAAAGATAAGAGCCTTTTTTTAAAAACTACTTCAATAATCAACTGTTTTGAGAGCCACAATGAGTGTAGCCTCTTGGGGGGGGGTAGGGTGAGTTGGGTCAGAGTGTGTGCGACAGGGTCCCCCGATGAGGGGTTTGGAGTCAGGAGCGGGCCACCCACAGGGTTCCCCAGTAGTGGGGGTGGGGGCAGTAAAGCTGCAAGGAGGCTGCCAAAGAGCTGCATGCAGGTTTCGAGCCACAGGTTGCAGACCTCTGTCCTACCTCAAGGTTTCAGAATGCCTGGCTTGCAGTGGTGTGGCTATTCTCATCTGAGAGAAATGGGTATAACTTCCTAGCCAGCTGCAGTTCTAAAGGTCTTTTTGGCCACTCCTAGCATTTAGGCAACCACTGAACTATTCTTGAGTACCACAAGGGTTGACATCTCTCTGACAAGCAAAGGGAAGACTGGGTTAGAAGGCAAGGTCACATTCATGCTAGCTCCTCTAAGTGCTTACTTCTTTCTCCCAGGGTCACCCTGGTCATATGCAGATTGAGTTTTGAGTCAATTTATTTCTCATCTGGATTCCTGTTTTTTGTGTCCTCTGCACTGAGCGGATGAGATTGAAATGCTCACTGCCTCAGTGACACTCTGATGTCTCTGAAACCATTCAGATAATTTAACGTCTTTCCCCTCCTCTGTTTCCAGCTATGAGACCCCAGTGTGTGAAAGTGATGCCCGATCGAAGAGCACAGAGATTGATGATCCATTTAAGGACCGTGAACTTCCAGGTTAGAATGAAACTGCTGTCCATTTGTCTTTAAAACTGTTTAAGTGAGAGAAGGGGAAAGTCCGTGCATTGTTGTGTTGAGAGAAAAGCTCGTTCTCTGCTCTGGTCAATGATGGAGCTGGACAACAGGAGGAAGAATCACCAGTTTATTGACACTCAGAGCTACTGAGTGCGGCCGGCCCCGAAGGACTGGTGCTAAAACGGTTTTATACCCAGGTACAACAACTTAATTCAAGGAAATCTAAAAATGGTTAATATATTCAAGGTAAACAAGATTAATACATTTATTAGTACCATATAGGGATAGTTTTCATACATATTCATATAAGATAGGAGAATTAGTAAAGAAGGTCAAGCAGGCTCCTTAGAGCCTGGGAATGTAATAAACAGGAGAAATTGTTGATTAATGGGTGACCTCGAGACTGGTGCAGTTTCCCTAATCTTCTGCTTATAGACTGTTCAAGGATGAGAGGGGCTCTATACTTTTGTTAGTCAGGCTAGAGGTTGAAATAATATTAAGGGAACAGTGCTAAGATGGAGTCACTTATGCTCACAAGTTTGTGGTCTCATACAAATCTCATAACAGTTGAAACTTTAGGAGAATGGGCATTTGCCATAGGAATGTGTTTTAAGCATGGGCTTTCTCTGTTTATGGTCTCTTCACCTTTTGATGTCCATCCCAGAAAATGTCCTAGAGCCAATATAGCTAACCATGGGGTATGAAATAGCATGACATTTTCTTATAGGCTGGCTTGTTGCCTGCTTGTCTGCTCCTTTCTGGTGTATCTCTGCAATTTGAACGCAAAATACTGATATCAAACACATGCCTTTGGGTTACTTTCCTGATACCATTTCTCTTTCAATCTATCTTTTGCCCAGTAAGACTCTAGGAACTAGTGGGGTTCAAGCTTGAGAAAGGTCACCTTTGAACTTTGGCTGGGCAGAGTCACTTCTCTGCAATCAGTGACACTTTCACAGCTGTAGCATCTAAATTCACTCTGAGGGCCACTGTGGCTAGCAGGGGTGACATAGCTGGCAGTTGCTGGCTGACCCCTGCTACTAATGCAAATGAAGGACAGTAGTGCTCTTGGCACATGGTGGTGATTTCACCAGTGCTGGCTGCTCAGGTTAGCTGGGCTGAGTCCCTCCTTTCCAGCCTGCACGTCCAGTTCTTCTCCCATGCCTGCCTGCTACAGGGCTTGACATAGTCTATACCTGCTCCTCCCCATCCAATCCCAGAATCTCACCTTTGTCCTTACAACTCAGAATGGTGTTCTTCCTGAAGTAAAAGATGGATATTGCATACATCTCCTGAGGGATGGGAATGGGGATGGGGAGAGTGGGAATGGGCTGGGGGGCGGGGAGAGTGTATGTGTGTGTAAAGTGATTCTCCTACCATATGACATCAGAGGATGAAAATTGCTTATATTCTACCTTTGTGTGTTCTAATCATCTCGTCCCCCACTGCTTTGGACTCAAATGTAAACCTCCAAGTCACCTCTGCCCCACACTGTAGAAGAAGACAAAAACCAAACAAATAAAACCTAGGGTTTCTGCCAATTTGGCCAACCCCAACCATGGTGGTCAGTCATCCTCTGAGCATTTTATCAAGACCCAACATCCAGACACCTGAGAAAGAATTCTCTGTAGTAACTCAAAGCTCTCCCCATCTGGTGTCCCATCACCGGCCATTTGGGATATTGCTATTAGCAATGGCAGATTGGCTATGTGTCAGCGTAGGATGTTTGAACATATCATCTCATTTGAGTCAGGCTGCAGGTTTCTATTGCAGTTGTGAATTGGCTGGGGTTAGGTATGATGAGCCATTAGTGATCCACATAGTCACACAAAAGGAATGAGAAGAGATCTATAAAGCATTCTGTTACTTTCCCATTCCTCTGTGCTCCCCCAGCTGAGTAGCACCCATGAGCCAAACATGACAGCAGTCCTCCCAGTTGCTCCTAGTTGTCTGAGGGGGACACCTTTACTGGAGGGCTCAGCTTATCCAAAGGGTCAACCACTACATTCTTTACCCCCAATAAAAGATCCTGCAGATGTCAAGGGGAGAGGGACACACACACACAAATACACATGTGCATGCACACATACACTGTGCTGTACAAACAGAGCTGTAACTTGGCAGTCTGGTGCCCGGGGTGTGTTCCATTCGGAAT
>ML681963.1:91730157-91742812 GCA_007922195.1 Podocnemis expansa | reverse complement strand
CTTTTAAGTGAGTGGTCTGTCCAGCTTCTCTAGCAGCTTACCCTTTACGTTGCTGACATTTTCTGGCATGCATGCCAAATGAGTACTGAGGGGCTATGAGTGTAATAATATGACATGGGGATGTGTTAGTGACTGTTTTCCTGAGATTAGGTATAGCAGAAAATTGAGCTGGTATTGATGCATAGGATTGATTTAGTTGCAAATTATTGTAAGTCATTTTCAGCTGTCAGAGTGTCTGTCATTAGTGTTTAGATCTTTGTCATGGATCATGTGTTTGCATATGGGAAGACAGAAAACATTGATGGTTCCCTGTATTGGTGAGAGGCTGCCCTCCTGGCTGGGGTTAGCTTGAGCATGCCAGGAATCAGCAGTGAATGCTGATTCTACACAAGTTCATTGGTGATCTGGGGCCATGACTAGACTCCAGCAGAGTCACCCAGTGAAATAAGGAAGAAGGCAGACAACTGGCGGGAAACAACCAAGAAAGAAGGGAACAAAATTAATATTCATACAGAACAAAAGTTGATCTGGAGTTGGCTGGGGCCAAGAGGCTAAAGCTGCTCAGGAATTCTTCTGCCTTTGCTTAGAGACTTGTCTGTCATATTAAATATGATAGGTACAGACACTATGCTGTCCCCCAGTTGAAGAATGTTGAGTCAGGGTGGGAGACCTACTTTGTGTTCTTGAATTACTCTACCTCTTTACATTTCACAGGCTGCCCAGAAGGGAAGAAAGTGGAATTTATTACCAGCTTACTGGATGCTCTTACTACAGACATGGTACAGGCCATTAACTCAGCCGCACCTGCTGGAGGTGAGAGGTGAGTCTGGGAAGCACTCACACATGAAGGATACAGCTTGCATGTGTGTGAAGTGGGGTAGAGTTTTCCTTGCTCTGAACTGCAGAGCCTTCTAGTCCTACTGGACTGAAACAAGGGGAACTTGTGCCACAGCTCCAAACTCTGTTCTGTCATAGTAACCCTGAGCACCTGCTCATGTGCAGCAGTTCTGCTGTAAAGGTCAGCGCGGTCCATTTACAGTGTTTAATGAGAGCTCAGTAGGAGAAAGTCACTTTCTCTTTCATCCTTTGGTGTGTGAAGAGATGCCTAATAAAATGCAGATTTGTTTAGGGAGGTTTTGTGGGCTGATGACTGTAATGGCAGACTGAAAAGCAAAATTTTGGGGTTTTCAGTGATGCCAACTCTTGCAGTTTCAGCTGGGGTTGAAGGTCCTCTAGCCATGATGTGAGAAGCTCCAGCCCTCTTGCAAATTTCAGCCATGGTGGGGGCAGGGGGAGAGCCCCTCTTATTGGTTGTCTTCCATACTTCTTAGGGAAGAGCAGCTGGTCAGGCTGCTGTGGGAGGTAAGCAGAGTTTTGCCAATCCCTTAGGATTCTAGAGGAATTCTTCCTCCCTGCCCCCTTATGAATGGGTCATTCTGCTCTTTGCTCCTTTTGCTTCCTGGAAGGGGCAAGGAGGGACCCTGTTGTAGCCCCTCAGATCTGGGAGTAGGAGTTTAAGAACCCCTGGAGCTGCAAGAGCAGAAGTAATGCAGGAGGCATAGGCAGGGGGGGGAAGAGCATAGGTGGGGGAAGAGCAGAGTGAACTGCTGGGCTGGGAGATGGGCAGATATGGGGCACGGAATGAATTGACATTGGAGAGAAGCTGGAAGCTCTGTGCCATTAGGATGCCAGTGAGAGCTGCAGCTGAGGTCAACATCACCTCCCTGTCTACATTTGGGGGAGCTGGCAATATTGCCACATAGGCACTGGGGCATAAGCAAGGGGAGATCAAACCTCAAATGACAGGCCAAAATCCCCAGTATGATCTCTTTAATAAATTTAATGAGTTTTGAACTTCTGAGGTTGGCGTCATGGGGTTTGTGCTTCCAATTCTTCCAAGGGGTGTGTGTGAGATGTCAGGCAGCCTTTTAAGCTCTCCGTGCCTCTGGCTGCCCCTCTGGCCAACCTCACAGGAATGTTGTGAGGGTTACTGTGTTGATGTTGGTAAGATCTTGGTGTATACAAAGACAAAGGATTATTATTCTGGTTTCTGTGTGAACAGTTGGAGAATGCTGGAACATTTAGTGCCAGCAGAAAGGTGTGCATGTGGAAGTATTTAGAGGTGTGCATGGCAGATATATCTGTGAGTGTTTTATTTAGGGTAGTCATTCTGGCATACTCTACTACTCCAGAGAAAGTGAGCGCCATTCATGTGTTTGATGTTGGAGAGCCAAAGTGCAAATGTTCCAGAGTTTTATGTTTTAATATACTAGAGGGAGTAGAATGGTCTCTAATTGCCAGACATAAATAGTTCTCAAGCTTGCAGCTTATGCACTGTTCTCAGAATTGGTAGTTGCACGTCAACATCTATTTAAAGTCTTGCAGAGAAAGCATCTTGAGTCGGAGATCTTTAAATAGTGCACTGGTACAATTTCTGGGTTGGATCTTTCAGTCCACAGAGTGAGGCAGTTGCCTTAGTGCAGCAAGTCCTGCAGTTCGGCAGAAGGAGTCTAGTAGACTTAAATGTCTAAAAATTACCTCAAATTGTTTGTTAGCTCTCAATAGAGTTAAATCTCCAAGGGCTGACTTCTCACCAGTGCTCAAAACTAAAGGATTATTCCAGTAGAAAGAGGTATTCTTAATTCTCCAAAAGGCTAAAACGCTAATTTCTAGCCCTGACAATCTGTGACGTGTTTGATTTATGAGATTCTGGACCAAACCCTGTCACTGTACCCATAATAAATGTTAATTCTGCACTTCTCTGACCATGGAGGGTACCTCTAGGGGGAAAGAAAAAAAATTGGAAGTGGGCCTTATTTTTTTATGTCAGAAGAGGTGATCAGAGTTATGAAACAAATTGCATTTACTATATAGCAGCCAGAACCACTCCAGCTGATCTTGCTCAACAGGTTCCATTCTAATACCCCTTCTTTTCACATAACTATGTGGACCTTAGGTCTTTAAGCCTGCAGTTTCCAGGTCTTGCTGTTTATTCAAATGAGCTGCCTCCACTGCTGCCTTCTCCTTCTCCTTTTTTTCTTTTCTTCCCTTTTTATTTAAAGTTTGAGCAAAAATAGCCACTGCTTTGAAGCAAATATAAAATCATTTACAATACCATTTGTGGATGATGCAGCAATGGTAGAATGGTAAACGATGGTGGGGCATGGCAGTCCTTCCAAACAGAGCTGGGCAGAAAATAGTTTTCTTATCCTACTGACATCTTCAAGATTTCAAAAAATTTCCTGTTTAGCATCAGGACACTTTAATTTTTTTCTTTTTTAATGAAAAAGAGAGAAAATTAAAAGGAACACATCTCAGAATTGCTTATAGCCCAATGGTTAGGACACTTACCTAGGATGTGGGAAACCAAATTTCAACCTACCTCTGCCTGATTCAGACCAGAGATGTGAACCTTGGTTTCCCACATCCCTAGTGAGTACCTTGGCTATTGGCTATTTGGGAGGTAACTTGTTTTCTCTGAACAGTAATTCCATCCAAGACCTGAGATACTTTGCCGCACGGTAGCTAAATGTAAACTGGTATGTTCCCTCAAGAAGTTACAGTGAATTGGCATTTTTCTGAGGGAAAACGGTTTCACTGTTTCACTGAAAATTTCCAAATCAATTCCAATACAGGCTAACTTTTATCGTTTGGTAAAATCCGTTGCATTTTAATGCAATCAAATGTTTCAAGTCGCATTTCAAGGAACTAATCATGTAGTCCAGGCCCACAGAATGGAGGGACTGTATCTTGGAAAGCAATGACTCTAGGAAAGATTTAGGGGTCATAATGGACAAGCAACTGAACAGGAGCTCCTTTTGCAGTACTGTGGCAAGAAGGTAATGTGGCAATGTTCTCTTGATTTGTAAATAGGATAGTAGCAAGTAGGAATAGAAAGGAAACATTACCTCTATGTATGATACTGGTGGGACAGATACTGAATGCTGTGCATGTTTTAAAATAAGTTCTGGAAAAAACAGACAAGCTGCAGAAAAAAAGGCACAAAAATGAGCTGAAGGCTGAAAAAAGAATGCTTTTTGAAAGAGAGATGTAGGGAACTACGCTGCTCAGCTTATTTAAAAGAAGATCAAGAGATGACTTTTATTTATGGTGTATGTGTACCTTTTCAGTGAAAACATGCTGTGTACTAAAGGTCACTTTAAACTATCAAGGAAAAGTGTAAGAATCACCAGTGGCTGGAAGCTGAAGTCCAGGTGAATTCAAATTAGAAATAAGCACAGTTTTTTAACAGAGAGGTTGGCTGGCCGTTGGAACTACCAGCTGAAGGAAATGGGGTTCTCCATCTCTTGGAGTCTTTAAATGAAAACTGGATAGCCTCATAGGAGGCATACTTCAATCAAATATGAGTTATTTGGCTCAGTAAATGGATAAGTAAGTGAAATTTAATGACCTGTGATGTACAGATGGTAAGACTAAATAAGGGGTTCTGAAGCTAAGGTATGTTTTCTCTTGGGGGGCTATTTGAGACATCCCCAGGGGCTAATGCCAGTTTGAACCCTTTCTCTTTAGTGGTATGACTGGAGGGTCAGCAGAATGCCTGTCCTCTAAAATTTGCTAGTGTGCCCCATGAACTGTGAGCCATGTGTTTGCAGGACAGTTCCAGTCCTGGATATAGTTCAGCCATTTCAATGAAAATAGTGATGTTGCATCAAAATACAGTGCCAAAACAGGGAATCATGGAAATGAAATGAGATCACGTAAAGCCATGTCACACTGATGTAACATGAGCATCTTTGTGTGAAAAGAGTCTCATGATGTTGAGACACTCAGCCTTTTATTATATTATTTAATATAATAGGAACCCAAGGATACACTGGATGTTGAACTGAGATATTTAACGGAGTCCACTAAGTCTCTTCTCCTCCATTTTCTCTTAAAATCACCTGTCTCTGCAGTCAAGGACAGGTTTCCACCTCAGAGACTGCAGTACTGCATAGCCAGTCACAAGGGCTACAGTTTCTCTTCCCCACTACCACCCTCTAGGTTAAAGCAACCCTCATAGCTTATCTCCTATGACCCTTTCTCCCCGCATCCCCACCCCCTGCACACCCACACCACCACATTACAGTTTTCATTACAAGCACCCACATTGGCTACAATGATGGTGTTTGATTTAGCCTAGCCCCATGGTTTGATGCATTTATAGTAATGCTTAGAACACCAGAATGGGAACCCGACAATGTTGCAGTTTAAGTCTGACTTTCAATCCTGCAGTACTGGAGTTTGAAATGAGGCAAAATGAGTTCGTCAATTCCTTATTATGACTTATTAATGGATTTGTGGCATTTTTCTGTAGCAGTTTTGCAGGGTGGCTTAAAGCAAAGTGAAAAGTTGTTTTAAAAATGCAGTAAATAAATGCATCTCACGTGGAAAGACCAAGGAGCTGGATCTTGTCCATAATGGTTGGGGTCCACATCATAAAAGCCACTGTCACACTCGGCACTAAGGTACATCTACACTGGAGCCTTAGATCACCTTAAGGAATATTAAGTCAACCTACAGACCGCCATGGCCGCACTGGCCTTTTATTAAATCAACTTAAGCGCTTCCTTAAGTCAACTTAATAACACCACCTCTTAAGGTTGACTTAACGCTTACGTTGACCTTATTAAGTTGACTTAAGCAACTGTACATGGAGAATAGCCCTTCAGTCAACTTAATTGGCCTCCAGGCCCCCTCCCACAGTTCTTGGTCGCCAGGAAGGGTTGATCTAGCAGCTGCCAGTGTGGATGCAAGCAGTTGACAGGACTTTTCAGTGTGGATGCTCTAAGTCAGCTTAACAAGGTCAACTTTTAGTCTACTTAAAGTAGACCTTGTTAAATCAACTTAAGAGAGCCTCTAGTGTTGATATACCCTAAATGTTTCCCTTGCTGGCAGTCTCAACTGGGAAACCAGGAACTAAATGGGCCATGAAGACTGAACTGCAGTTTCACCTGAGAAGAGATGCCTCCAGGATAAGGTTGAGGTACTATGACTGGGGGAGATTGATAGGCAAGTTTTGTGTTGCTGCTGCCCTTGTTGTACCTCCTCAGTATATACAGAGAGGTTGTCAGTCATTAGGGTTGTCCATCTGGTACCTTTGACTGGTGCTCAAATCCATTCTTTTTCTGTTTAAAAAGGTTTTTATGTGTCTCCTAAACCAGCCCTCATCCACAAAACTTAATTATAGAAGGAGGAGTTCCTCTGTGAACACAGGTCTCAACATATTTACCTGTGATCATAGGAGGCAAAATACAATACAGATTGTCATAAACTCAGCAGGGGACCTGGCCATACAAAAGGTGCATACAGTCCTTAATGAGAGCATCCTGGCTTGGGGGGGGGCCTTTATTTTCTAGGTTCTCTGAGCCGGATCCCAGCCACACACTAGAGGAGCGAGTGGTGCGCTGGTACTTCAGTCAGCTGGACAACAACAGCAGCAGTGACATCAGCAAGCGGGAGATGAAACCTTTTAAGCGTTATGTGAAGAAGAAAGCTAAGCCCAAGAAATGTGCTCGACGCTTCACAGACTACTGCGACCTCAACAAGGACAAGTCTATCTCACTGCAGGAGCTGAAGGGGTGCTTGGGAGTCAGCAAGGAAGGAGGTGAGCCATTTTCCTTTTGGAGCTGAACTAGTGTACCCCATGATGCAGTCATCTGTGCTGACCTAAAACAGAGTCAACAGTATGGCATTTGAGCTGCTCAGCTTACAAGCAAAAAGACGTGTGTTTCGAGCACCCATCCTGCAAACTCACTTTGTTCTTGCTATTTTGTTATTTTACTGATTCTTTGTTTTGTGATAGCACCTCAGAGAAGAAAGGGGCATGGCCAGTGGGATTCACCACTGGAAATTCTTTAAGCCTAATATGCTATGTAGTGCTTACAGAGCACTTGTCTACAATTACAGCTCATGGCCAAGCTATCATATGGGAGTGGGTGTGTGGGTGCATGCGCGCCCATCTGCCAGTCAATCTCATCTTTGATACCACATGCAAAGCTCATTCGCTTGGGTGTAAAACTGGGTGGGCAGGAGGGAATTTGCATTTGTTTGTTAGAGTTCTTAATATTAATATTACATCTTCTGTGTCCATTACAAATATTAATAAATGTAAGTCTGTAACATCACAGGTCCATAGTGAGAAAGCAACTGGCTTCCCTAGCTTAGTGAAAGCTTTTTCCCAGCTCCACAATACTTGCTATAAATTAATAAACAGTAACAGTAATTATATCCTTTAATTTTATTACCACCTTCTTACTAAGACTAATGTGCAGAATCACTATTAGAACCATCTGGCTTTAGAATGGAGCTGACTGCATTTTCTGCTGGCCAGGCCACCAGGATCTTCAGAGATTGGTTGGTTGGCTGGGGGTGGGGAGGGTGGAGGACCAAGACGGACAGAATAAAACAAGAGCACCTTTGCTTTGTTGGTGAGGGGAAAATACAGTAATGATCAGAAAACTCTTGTGATGTCTTCTTTGGCAAGCAATGCTTATTAAAAGCACATTGGGCCTTTTGGTGGCTTCCTTTGTTGTGTGAGGAACAGACTGTGTGTACAGAACAGGGCTCTGACCTTGCTGCACTGCACAGTTCTCCGAGGAGACATGCAAACCAGCCAGGGCCCAGAGTTCAAAGAGAAATGCAGAAGTTGGGGGGGGGGTATTTTGGGGAAAAGGGGTGGGTGCACAGTACTGAGGTTTTGAGAGTGACATGGAAGGTATTGCATTGAGGTGGACCATGGGATGCAGAACCTTCCTTTCCCCTTCCTTCTCTCTTTTGTGTGGTGAAATAGATGGCATTAAATAACCAGTTAAAGAAGTAAAGAGTTTGTGAAGGATTAAAAAGCAGAGTGGCTCTGCCTCTCTTCTTTGCAGTCGTCCCACTTTAAAAATATCCAGTAGTCCCCACTTCACCTTTCCCCCATCAATTCATCTACACTGCAGCTGGAAAACATAAATTCCTGCTTGAGAAGACATACGCACATGAGCTCTGATCAAGCTAACACACTAAAAAATTAAGCGTAGCCTCCCTGACACCAGAGGCTTGCCACCCTGAATATGTGCCTGCAGTCCCTGTCATGATTGCACTCGGGGATGCTCACCTTTCATGCCCTTAGCATGATCCCTTGTGGCTAAGAAGTGGAGTTGCTAGGCTTGGCATCAAGTCTGCTCCCCACATTAGACTTTGTGTCAATTAGCATGGCATTGCTTTGGAGTGCACAAAGTGCCTCACTGTTGTAGAATGAATAGTGTCTTGGTGGGTATGAAGAGCTATTCTGTAGTGGGATTTCCACTAGTGAGAATTCCAGAGCAAGTAAGCGTAGGACGGTGCCCTAAGTCAATGTGTGACTAGTGGGAAGAATAGGAAGGGTGTTTGCTTCTGTTGTACCCCAAAATATTCAGAGAAAAAAAGATAGCACTTCAGGGAACCAAAAACACTGCACTTACTGTAGTTTCAAGCAGTCTCTGCAGAAGGTGAGAAGTCTCTGCAGGAAGTGGCAGTCAGAACCTAAACCCCAGATCTGTATGTGTGTCTAAGATAAAAGAAACAGAACCTCATAGAGGTCCTGAAATTTTACTATCAGGAACTGGAGTAGAGTCTGACTTAGCTCTGAAAAAATCCACCTTTTGGCAACAGAGCTTTTTTCCCTCTCCACACTGATACACAGGGCAATGAGATAAGTTAGTTATAACTTCTCTGACCTTACTAAGACAGGTGCCTGGCACAAAACTGGTATTCTGAAGGGCTTAAAATAATTCCTCACATTTATACAGTTCCTCTTATTAATGATTTTAAAAAAACCAGCATGTTTGTATTGTGGGGTCTAAGTTAAACTCCACTATGTCAGATCCTCCTACTCCACCACCACCACATCCTCCTCCCTCTCTCTTTCTTTCTCCAGTGTCTCCATCCTCCTCTTCATTATACTGCTTGTGCTCTGTCTACACAGTTATCCTGCTCCTCCTCCTCTCCATCTTTCTAAGTGTCCCCTTGTCCTTGACCTATACAGTCAGGACTAGATTTTCAAATGTTGGCATCCATTTTTGAGGATGCAAATAATCAAAACATGCAATTTTGTTTGCATCTCTCCAGTTTAGATTGCATAGACATCAAAGTTCCAGAATTGCGCATGTGTCTGTCTCCAGCCCAGAATGGAAACAGGAAGCACACTTGCTGGTTCTGGCTGAAATCAGACATGTCTATTTTCCTTCAATGTCTAGCTGCTGCCCAGAATTGTCAAATATGGGTGCCTGCAGTCAGGTACCGAATGACACATTTAGGCATCCATATAAAAATGGACTCGCTTTCAAAAGGGCTGGGCACCAGCAGCTTCCATTGAATTCAGTGAGAGTTGCAAATGCTCGGCACCTTTGAAAATCAGGCTACTCCTCTGTAGGTGTGTGGGTATGGATTTAGGTAGCCAAGTGTGAACATTATGGCTTAATTTTATAGACCCCAGAGATTCAGAGAAGTTGGGCCATCCGTCCGTCCATCCAGTTTGTCTGAGGACCATATGAAATGGTCAATTCATCTGAGTGGCCCTGTGTGGCTTTTACTTTGTCCTGTTTTCCAATAGCAGGAAGAAGTCTCAGGAACCTCATGTCACTAGGTACCATTCAGTTCTTGTTCCTCTCTCTCCCCTACTCAGAAGCAGGCAGAGAAGTTTAATTCTGGGATCTGAGGATTCTTCCACAAACTGAACCTTTGCATTTCTTGAAATTCATGCATTGCAATCTAAGATCTTTAACACGTACCTTTTATTCCAGTTTAAAGTCTAAGTCTAAGAGATGATGCAGGCCAGGACCAGGATGCACTGGTGTAGATTTTGTGTGTAAGGAGAAGGGAATTTTGCACAGAACCTGCTTATGCTTCTGCATCCAGCCACAGCCAGTGATAGTCCCGCATTGCTGTTAGCAGAGGAATCATTGCATTTTCTGAACATTACCCTCAAAGCTGGTCAGTGCTAAGCAAATCATTTTCTTGGATTTTACAGGTTTCCCCCATGGAAAAAGACAAGGTGTTAACCCTTTCAGTAAGTAGTTTGTTTCTTTCAGTTTTCTTTTCTTCTGTAATGCTCACACACCTCACAGCTTGTGGGTCCCTTCTTGTTTTTTTGCCTGATGTCTGTCTAGTACACTGACCTTGCAGTACGCTTGGAGAGCGAGAGCAGTAAAGACAGGGAATTTGGAATTGGAGGACTTTGAGTTTTATTTCTCACTTCTCACCCCCCTGCAGCCAGTTTGTGGGAACTTGTGTCATTTTTCCAAAAAGGCTAATAATGCCCACTATTTATAATATATTATATAGATTGTATCATATATTAATAATATAGTATATTATTAAGAAATCTCAAATTTACTTCAGGCCTTATGCTGCAGTGCTTCCTATTCAGATGTGTTTGCAATTTCCAAAACTCCCAGATTGCATTTCAAAAGCCAGTTGAAGGACACTATAGATTTGTGTTGCTCACATCATAAACCAGACATAATTCTTTTCAAGAACTAAGAGATGGACATTTCTCACCAGCTCGGTCTGTGAAGGTAACTATGTAGACAAAACAGACTTTTGAAGGAGTACCATGCAGCATTCTTATTAAAAAACATCACAATTGAGTATCAATAAAACACATCTTCAGTGGTTTAAGAATTGCTTAACTGCCAACTACTTTGTGACATCTGTTGATGTGGAATAATAGAACCCTTTCTAGTAAGGTTCCATAAGGATGCTCTTTGACATTTATTAAGGACCTGGCAGTAAATATAGAATCACTGCTGATAAAATTTGTGGATGTCACAGAGATTGGCAGATAATTATGAGGACCCAGGAAACATTCAGAACAATCTGGGTTATTTAGGAAGCTGGGTGTATTCAAACAAAATGCTTTTTAAGACAGCCAGATGTGAAGTGGTACATCTAGGAGCAAGGAACACAGGCCATACCCACAGAATAGAGAACTGGTCACTGGAAAGCAGAGACTCTGAAAAAAGTTTAAAGATCATAGTGAACAAACAACTAAGCATAAACTATCAGTGTTGACAGTGTGGCAGAAAGGGCTAATGGGACCTCGTGCGTATAAACGGGAGTATTGATTGGGAGTCCAGAGGTGATTTTACCTTTTGAATGCAGCATTGGTGAGACCAATACTGAAATACTGCTCACAGTTCTAAAGTCAACATTTTAAAAAATGATGTTGAAAAATTGGAGAGGTTACCAAAAAGAGCAATAAAAATTATTCAAGAGCCGGAGTCACTTACATTGAGAGACTTAGAGCTCTGTCTCTTTAGCTTAGCAAAAGGAAAACTAAATGGTGGCTTGATCACCATGTGCATGAATTTGCATGAGGCAAAAATACTGAGTATTAAAGGGCCTTTAATCAAATGGAGAGAAGAAAAATCAAGTGGAAGAAGAATCAATGGCTGGAAGCTGAAGCCAGACAAACTTGGGTTGAAAATTAGGCTCTCGTTTTTAACAATGGACTAATTTCATTCTTGGAACAAACTACCAAGGGAGGTTGTGAATTCTCTGGCTTGTGATGTCTTCAAGTCAAGACCGGGTGCCTTTTGGAAAGATAACTGGCTCTGACTAAAGCATATTGGGCTCAGTACCAGAATAACTGGTGGAATGTACAAAAGGGGCAGCTGTGTTAGACTAGTTCAGCAAAACAAACAAGGAGTCCTGTGGCACTTTTAAAGACTAACAAATTTATTTATCACATGAGCTTTCATGGGAGAAAATCCCACTTCATCTGATGCTTGAATCATAGAATCATAGAATCCTAGGGTTGGAAGGGACCTCATAGGTCATCTAGTCCAACCCCCTGCCAGAGGCAGGACCACTCCCACTAAACCATCCCAGTCATGGTTTTGTCCAGCCGGGCCTTAAACACCTCCAAAGATGGAGACTCCACCACCTCCCTTGGCAGCTCATTCCAAGGCTTCACCACTTGCCTAGTAAAAAAGTTTTTTCTAATATCCAGCCTCGACCTCCCTAACTGCAACTTGAGACCATTGCTCCTTGGTCTGTCTTCTGTTACCACCGAGAACAGTCAAGTTCCATCTTCCTTAGAGCATCCCTTCAAGTAGTTGAAGGTTGCTATCAAATCCCCCCTCAGTCTTCTCTTCTGCAGACTAAATAAGCCTAATGCTTTCAGTCTTTCCTCATAGGGCTTGTGCTCCAGCCCTTTAATCATTTTGGTTGCCCTCCTCTGAACTCTCTCTAGCATATACCTGTCCTTTTTGTAGTGGGGAGCCCAAAATTGAACACAATATTCTAGATGTGGCCTCACCAGTGCAGAATAGAGGGGAATGATCACATCCCTTGATCTGCTGGTAATACTTCTTTTGATGCAGCCCAGTATGCCATTGGCCTTTTTGGCAGCAAGAGCACACTGCTGACTCATATCTAGCTCCCAGCCTGTAGCAGTGCATGGGGTTTTTTCGTCCCACATGCAGGATTTTACACTTGTCCTTATTGAACCTCATAAGATTTCTATTGGCCCACTGTTCCAATTTATCTAGGTCTCCCTGAATCCTGTCCTTGCCCTCCAACATGTCTACTGGTCCCCCCAGCTTGGTGTCATCCGCAAACTTACTGCGAGTGCAGTCTATTCCATCATCCAGATCATTGATGAAAATGTTGAACAGAACCGGCCCCA
>ML681963.1:91684188-91720157 GCA_007922195.1 Podocnemis expansa | reverse complement strand
TGGCAGGGGGTTGGACTAGATGACCTATGAGGTCCCTTCCAACCCTATGATTCTATGATCCAAAACTGTAGCACTGTTATTTCTGCCTCTGCCATCACTAGCTGTAATTCAGACATCCAAAGTCAGAATTTAGCTGACAGTTTAGCTGATGCTCCAAGAATCAGAATAGGATCCAGCTTAGTCTCCCAGGGCTGCTGTGAGTCTGTAAAGCAAACAGAAATAAAAATGGGTCACTTACTCTGCTCTTTCCAGCACTGATATTTCCAGGCAACCTTCCATTTCTCTGAATGTTGAAATAAATAATAAAAGTTTAAAAAGACTTTGTCCTTCAAAGCCGGGGCCATGTAATCAACTCCCAGGTGGAAAAAAATGAAACAAACTCCAAAAGATTGTATTAAATAGGCGGTATGGACGAGCAGAAGGCTCAGTCTCGCCAATTACTTTGGAAAATACCTTACAGTAACATTTTCTTCTTAAAAAATTCAGAAAATGTAGACGTCCAAAAATTATATTCCACTTATCAGCCATTAGAAAGCATGGGTACATGCATTTACCATTATTTGAGCAACCTTAACTTGGTCTTTGTTCCAGCTGCAGCAGTCTAGTCCCATCTGTTGTGTAAACTGTGATGTTTTCTTATGCTGTTCATTTAATCCATCAATCTGCATTGTGTACCAGGAGGCAAACAGTGCTGGCTGCACAGGAGGCAAGTCTTTTTTAGGAGCTTTGAATTGATGGGAATTTTTATAACTTTCAGACTGGACCCTGGGACTCAAGCAGACGAAACGATCTATTTTAAAGGGTCTAAAGAAAAAACTCAGTACATTGACGATAGACAGCTAAAGTTACAAGGGAGCACTCATTTCTATTCTGAACACATTAACGAGAGGTAAAGTTAAAAAATTAGTGCAGTTATGCCAAGAAAAAAGTGCCTCTTGTGGACCTGAAAACACTTGATGTTCTAGAACAAGTACAGCAGTTATACTCATTAGAGAAACAAGGGGACTCAGAGGTACTGAAGAACTGTTTCACTTTTTCATGTCTTTAAGGGTATAGAAAAACTTTGAACAGACTGCCAAAGTGTCTCATGATACATTTCCCTAGGAATGTTCATCTTCACCTGGGGAAAAAACTGAAAGGGAACTAGACTGGTTAGTGGCACTAGAGATAATAGTCTACGAAATAGGTTCATTCCTTCAGAGCCATCACTAGAGGGTGGCATGTTGGAGGGTGACTGCCCCAGTCCCTGCAGTTCTGTGAGCCCTGTGCTTCAACACCATTGCGGCAATACTTATGGCAGGATCAGCCCCAGGGGTGAGGCCAGGGTTGGGCCTGGGGGGAGGTGTCATGAGGCCAGGATCAAGGTCAGGGGATGGTGCATGGTGGTGCGAGGGTCTCACACAAGCCAATTCACCCTGGGCCCCACCCACTCCTAGAGAGAGCCCTGCATTCCTTAGTAATTTGAGAAAAGAAAGAATTATAAGGTGTCCTTAGACTCTAAAAAGCTTTAAATGCACATTTTCGCATGCTCCCTACAGAAGAAAGTTTTTTGGAAATAGCAGGTGCCAAATATTTTTCCACCTAGGCTGCAGGAGCTTGATACATCCCTTTAGTTGAGAATAACACAAATTTATGTACTATATGGAGGCTACTACCTTTGCAGATTGCCATTGAGGTTAAGATCTGCACCAGAAATACTTCATCAGACAATGCAACAACTTTTGAAGGTATATTTTGATGACATTCTAATATGGGAAGAAAATGCCCACAGCTTACACAGAGCATTAGAAAGGATAGGGTAGTAGGATTAAAAATTAAACAAGCAGAAATGTAAGTTTTGGGTCTGAGAGCTCACATGTGGGAGAAAGTCTTACAGAATGTGGTGTCCTGCTAGATCTAACAGAGTTCAGGGAATTAACATCCTACTACCTCCAACAGACAAGGCATGCAAAGATTCTTGGGTATGGTCAACTCTGTAGGAAAATTTGTACTCAACTGGGCTGCAAAAACCGGCAATCTTAGTGCACTCTCACACAAAACTCATCAATGGACATGCAATGCTATTCTAGACAGTGAATTTGAAAATGCAAAACAGCCAATTAAGAAAAATCTCTCTCCTTAGATTTTATGATTGCAAGAGACAGACTAAGGTGACCACAGATTTTTCAAATGAAGACATGGGGCAACTTTACTACAAAAGTATAAGACCACTGGATATTAATGGCATACCCTTCCACAGTATTCACCAGAACTGTGTATCAGCACTATGTACAACTTGAAAAGGAGGCTTTAACTTTGGTGCATGGTTGCAGGCAATTATGGTGACCCATCCATGCCTAGGGTCATCCACCTGAAATGCTAAGGCCACAACAGCCTGCTAAAGGAGCACAGATTCTCCTAAACTGGTGACAAGCAGTGTAATTAGCTTCCCCAGCCAACTGCCAATTCCCCACACTGATTATCAAGAAGCTAAAAACCAACAAATTGCACAGCATACGTTTATGGCAATTCAGTGTCTGGCTCCCGAGTAAGACTAGGTCCAAGAAATGCAGGAAGTTATTAAAACATTCTTTGCTTTTACCAAAAAGGTGCTCCTGACCCCAATGTGTCAGCCACATTACCAGAACAATCTATGTTTGGCTCTTATCCAAAATACCACACTGCCAGCCAATACTTTCATAACTAAAAATGAAGGTCTACTATAAAAGGGAAAGAAACAAGTGCGATGATAAATGTTAAATGGTCAAAGCAATCGGCTACATATAAATGACATTAAAGAAGTTCTTATGTATCAGATTCTCAGCAGGATTTGCTGGGTCAGACAGTCCCTTCTGTACATCCAGGATCTGTATGGGTCTCAGTCATTGCTTTCACAACTTTAGTTACAGCTGCCTGGACCCAGAGGTAAGAAGGAATGAAACCATGATAGGGATGATGCAGCTCACTTTGTTGTGTGGCTTGTTCCACACACAGGCAGCCTGCAGCACATGGCATGGAAAAGCCTTAGTGTCTCCTGTTCCAAGGCGTATTTGTATATGGCTTGGTGGCTCATAGGATGTACCCCTGGCCCTGGCTGCTCTCATGACCTTCAAGTGCCTTGGTAGGCAATTAAGCAAATTAGTGCTGCTGCTATGCTGGCTGGGAGGTCAGCAAGCAACACAGCCCATGTGTTTGGCTACAGATGTATCAGCCATATTTAGCACTCAATATAACACTGATACATATATAAATGTGCTTATTAATCTTACTAAATTATAACTTTGCAAATGATACCTGACATAGCATAGCTCATGTGACTTAGTGTTTAATTAGTCATACTATTATGCTTGGGTATTCATATCCCACTCAGCATCACAGTTTTGTGTATTGCTGTATGGGCAACTAGTTATTCCTAAACCAGGTGACATCAACAATATGTTCCAGAAAAGGGGGAGGATAAGGTGAAGCAGAACTGCAGCAAGTTCTGAGACAACCTCCAGAGCAGTGATGCCAAACACTGAGTTGCTGAACTGAAGCTCTACCCCTCCATGTCCATGACCGCCACAATATTGTAATACTCTGCACAAAGAAGCCTTGTACGTCATCCTCTCAAAACTCATTATTTGCCAGTCATTACTGTGCTGATAAAATGTGTGTTGCAACATAGTATGTGAAGTTATAAGATTCTTCTGTATAGTGTTAGTAAAACGTTTTCCAAACAGAGGGTGTCAAACAAGTCTGGCTCAAATAAAAGGAATATGTGTGCTGCTTCATTTCCATTTAATCAGTAAACTGTGATTGAGCAGAAAGGGAAACAAAGGAAGCACAAACAGATAAGGAAAAGTACCCGGGAGTATGGGCCCAAGATCAAAGTAATTTTTGGTGGTCCCAAGCCCATAATGGGTCTTCTTGGTCTGGGTGCTGGGCCCATGTTATTTGGGAGGGAGGAATGGCTACTGTGTGCTGCTTGAGGCTGGGCCTAGTGCCAAGGTGGATCTGTTCATCCTGGCCAGCTAATGAGCACATCGGCAGAGGGGAAGGGAGGCAGAAAGTCTAGAGCACACGGCACTCTGCACCTCCATGGCCAAGCACCACTGAATGGTCTATGGCCAGTTCTGCATGTCTTCCTTCTCCCTCCAGCACCACAGAAATAGTGGTGGAACCAAGCCCCCATGCCTCAATGTAGATGGAGCTCAGCTGCCACAGGCTTGTATAATGCATTGCCTATGGCTAGCACCATACCTTCCCATAGACTTTTTTTTTCCTGGTACATAGCTGGAAATGTTTTTAAAGGGGGTGGAGGGTCTGTAACTCTAAAAAGAAGGGACAAACACCACAAGGAGCACCCCTCTGTCTCTGCCTATTGCATTCACAACACCTGACGTAGCAAAGTACTCATTCTTTAGCACCCATTCAACATGTTCTTAAATGCTCTGGGAAAAAGGGTAGCTAGCAAGGTTAAGATAGTTACGTGCAAAGCAGAGTGTGAAAAGTTACAAAGGGCTCTCACAAAACAGGATGCCTGGACAATAAAATGGGTGCTGAAATGCAATGTTGATTAATGCACATTAAAAAACATAATCCCAGCTATGCATGCAAAAGTTTTTTTTCCTGGGCGGGGGGGTCTAAATTAGCTGTTACCACTCAAAAATCTTGGTATCATTATGGATAGCCCGCTGAAAACATCTGTTTGATATGCAACAGCAGAAAAAAATTAATAGCATGTCAGGAACCATTAGCAAAAGAATAGGTAGTAGGACAGAAATCATCATACTGCCATGATGTAAATCCAGGGTGTGCCCACATGTGGAATACTGCATGCTGTTCTGGTCACACCAGTTCAAATAGTTATCGATCTATCTTAGGCCTGGAAAAAATACAGCAATGTGCCAAAAAATAATAGGGGTATTGAACAGCTTCTTTCTGATTCAAGATTTAAAATACTGGACCTTTTCATCTTGGAGAAGAGGCTACTGAGAAGGAATATGACTGAAGTCTAAAAAAGATCTGTGTGGAGAATGTGAATAAGGAAATGTTGGTTAACACACGACCCAGGGGATCACCAATGAAATTAATATGTCATAGGTTTAAACCAAACAAAAGGAATTATGTCTTCATACAATGCACAGGCATGCAACTTGTTGCCAGGAATGTTGTGAAGGCCAAAGCAGAACTAGGCTTACAGCAGAACTAGATAAGTTTATGAAGCCTAGGATCCTCAATGGCTAGTAGTCAGGATGGTCAGGGATGCAGCCTCATGTGCTGACTTCGGCCTTTGTTTGCCAGAAGCTGTGAGTGGGCAGCAGTGGGTAGATTATGCTATTGTCTATGCTTTTTGTTTCCGCTGAAGCACCTGACGTTGGCCACTGTTGGAAGACAGGATACTGGGCCAGGTAGACCCTTGGTTAGACTCATTAGGGGCATTCTTATGACACCTATAAGTACCTCAAAAGTCTTTTTAGCAAGATCCATCTAATTGTTTTCTTCAACACTCAAGCTTAAAGCAGGCAGTATTAGCAAATTTGTTAGATTAGTTTATGAACCTTTAAGCCCCCCCCCCCACCTGCCTTTAGCCCATGGCCTCCTATTACTGTGTCCAGTTTTCAACCAGGAAGCTGGGTTTAAAATAAAACTTGGCAGTACCCAGCCTATGTTGGGGGGGGGGGGGGAGAGCTGCCAGCACTGCTAAATCCTGGAGGAAAAATCAGGAAGCAGCCAGCTCTGGTAGAGAGCAGGGACGACTCTGGTGCCGGGCACTTGGGGCTTGAGCCCCAAGTTGTGGCACCCATGCCCCGAGTCTGCCAATGCGGCAGTGGCACACTCAAAGCGCACGAATCCTGGCAGCTGAGCCCCAGGTCTTTTTTCTGGGCCAGGGGAGCTCCTGGTAGAAAGAGGCACCAGCAGTGCCTGCCTTCCTCCCCCCTGTCACTCTCTTGCCCTGGAGGCTGGCTCCCCATCCCCAGTCACTGGCCCCACACTCCCAGAGTGAGACCCACCACCCCAACCCCTGTTGCTCACCCTGGAACATGGCTTCCCCTGAAACATCTTGGTGCAGTCATCCTTCCACATCTATCACCCTTTTTTGGCTTTGTGGGGGAGGGAAGTGGCAAGAGCAGTGAGAGACAGTGGGGGTGAGAGGAGCAGGGCATTGGGAACTAGGTCTATGACTACACTGGCAATTTAGTTCAAATTAAGGCGGCTTAATTTGAACTAAATTAGTCCCTGTCTACACTGGACTTTCATTAATTTAAATTAAGAAATTCCTTAATTCGGCTTAATGAAAGCTTAGTTTGAATTAATAAGAACCACCTGTTAGTCCAAACTAAGCCTTAATTCAACTCCTTAGTTCAAACTGAGGCCAGCATAAACCTGGATTAACTCTTAATTTGACTTCATTAAATTCAAATTAATGGCACTTGGGTCGAATTAACAAAGTGGACTGACTTGACTTAACTGTAAGTTGACTTAGTTTACTTTGTTAATTTGCCTTAATAAGGTCATGTTTAGTTCAAATTAAAGTTGAATTTACTAGCTTGATTTAACAAATTTGGCCTAACTCTTTCTAGTGTAGACATAGCCTAGGTGGGGTGTGGGAGCAGGGCCTCTGCGAGGAGAGGTGACACAGAGGCAGGGGAGAGTCTGGCACTTAGTGGCCAGTGTTGACAAATATTGTCAAGGAAGCGAGCAGGGTACTTTGACAAGCGGTGAGTGCAAGCAGTGGCCATTTTGGCTAAGAGCATGCTGTGGCCTCAGCCTCAGAGAGCATGCTAGAAGCTTGCCAGCCATTTTGAATAAATGGCAGTGCTTAATAGCGTTCTTTGTAAGAGGAGTTTATGTGTGAGCTTGGCTGAAAGAAAAATCTTTCTGATAACATAAACACTAGTCATGAAGTCTAAATAAAAAAGGCTTTGAATAAGTTACATATGTGTGAGTTTGGTGCATTACAGCCACAGGGAAGGCCTCAAGAAGCTGCCTTAAAAGCACTTGGGCAGGAAATGAAAGTTCTTACTCCAGGTGCTAAAGTGCTTAAAGGACTCAGGTTTTAACTAGCTCAAAGGAATTGTCAGCTGCATGTGTTAATTTTTCTGACACTTTGTGTCAACAATGAAATTTAGGATATGTTAGTAACAATAATGGGGCCATAGCCCAGCTGTAAATGAAAACAGTCAACCCAACAGTAATAAGGGCGCCCCAGCTGGTGCCTCCACAACATAGTTTTTCATTCCACTTGTTGCTTCAGAGCCTAACAGTAAATTGCTGGGAAGTGCTGGCCTATCTCACACTGGCGTGGATGTTGTCAAGAGTGGAGCCCATCAGCCAGCTTCCACTCTCATTTAGTAACGAAGTAAAAAAAATCACAGCAGACTAGTTCAGGTCAAATTACAGACTGAGAAACCAAGGAGCCCTGCCTTTGCCTGCCTTGCCACACCAACAAAGAGGGCTGTTCTCATTTGACTTCAGGTGTAATCGAGGGGGAATCATTTGCCCCTAACTGCTCCAGAGCACCCTGATGGACTGGAGAGTGTTAGTTACCCTGGTTCACAAAGTATCATACACAGTTCTCCCCTTCATTGTTGAACCAGAGGCTTGTACACACTCACACAGCTGCCTTGCAGAGGGCATTGTTTTGCCAATGCTATTAACTACCTAGTCAGTAAATATTGTGTTTAACTAATAAGCATGCCTCTAGTCCCTACTAAAGCACATGAGAAACAACCACAGGGCCCTTGGTCAGGCTCTACCTGCCACTGTCATGCCGTATACAGCTTTTTAGCAAGCTAGCTGCCTATGATACTTTGTACAGAAATGACAATTGGATTTAAAAATCTTTTTAAAAATGCCACTGCTGCATTTATTCTGAGTGACATGTGCTTCTCTGCTTCCAACCCCGCTACTGCTGGGCTGACTGAGTTGGCTGGCTGTAGCTTGCCTTTGTACTTGCTAATGGAAGGTATGTCTAACGGCAGCAAATTTGCCACTGTCAGCGTGGCATTCTGGCAGTGGTTTGCAGCGAGTCTGAACTCACTGCACTGCTCCTGGAAGGTGGCCCTGGAAGTCCTGGGGGTCAGGGGGCATAGGGGAAAGCTGACTGCAAGGGATCTGCAGTCAGCTTTTCCCGGATGTGTCCCAGTGGTTTACAAAGTTGCCGTCAGTTACACAAGGAATTATACATTTCTTGGGTAACTGGTGGTTGCCTGCTGCTGAAAAGCCCTCAAATTTAGAATAGGGCTCAGCCCCAAAGGCTAAGGCTGATGCCATGAGCTGAAGCAGTCCAGGTGCTGATTAAAGTAATTCAGCTACATCACTTTCATCCCAGGAGAAAGGGTAAAACAGTTGGAGATGAGCAGCACCACCTGCTAGAACCATGTAAAGAAAAAGGTGCGAACAGATTAGCTAATATGCAAAGGGGTATCCATGTTAGTCTATTTCAGTAAACCAAACAAACAAGGAGTTCGGTGGCACTTAAAATCCCACTTCATCAGACACTTTGAAGATGGGAGCACTTACAGAACGGGAGGGAAATAAATGCAGCGAAGTGTAAGTAAGTCATGGGAACAGGTCACACTGAAACAGCAACTCAAAACAGCTGGAACGATTCAAACACTGGGGAACAGCATACAGAGGGTGATGAGATTTTTTTTCACTCATTACAACGGGTGAGTTGACCTCATCGCCCTCTGTATGCTGTTCCCTAGCATTTGAATCGTTACAATTACTTTGAGTTGCTTACAGTGTGACCTATTCCTGTGACTTACACTTCTTGCATTTAGTTTTCCTCCCTTTCTGTAAGTTCCCACATCTTCAAACCATCTGACGAAGTGGGATTTTTCTCCCATGAAAGCTCAGGCAATAAATACATTTCTTAGGGTATGTTTTGAAACACTGGTTGTTTCAAAATAAAAAACTGTATGTCCACAGGACATTTTCTTGTTTCAAACCGATGGAGCCCGTTGTTTTGAAACAAGAGCCGTCGTTTCGAAATGGCTTAAACCACTTTCATTTCAAAACGATGGTTATTTCGAAATGACTCGTTTCAGAATAATGTCATTGGGACATGTTATTTTGAAATGACAGTTATTTCAAGCCATTTCGAAATAACCATTGGTCAGACATTATTTCGAAACAACACTTCTTTCGGAATAACAGTTCTGACCTTCCTCCCAGGGTGCACAGCACCCAAGGGAAGCAGGAAGTCTCGTCCCGTGCGTGCCTGCCAGCGTGCCCATAGCCCTGTGCAGGCATGGCAGGACATGGCACCAGTGCTGCAGGGGGGTGATGCTGTGCCCCCATCTGGACTGCTGAGGATGTCCAGTGCCTCCTCAGCATCTGGAGGAGGGAGGACATCCTGTCCTGGTTCCAGGCTAGCCACCAGAACCGGGACATATATGCAGACATTGCCCCAGAGCTGTCCGCTGAGGGCCACGCGCGCACCACGGAGCAGGTGTGCTCCAAAATAAAGGCCCTCAGGCAGGACCATGCTCGGACCAGGGAGGCACAGGAGCTCCAGGGGAGAGGTAGCAGTGCTACCTGCCCTTTCTATGATGAGCTCCATGCCTTCCTGGGGCTGAAGCCCAGTGGCCTGTCAGCTGAGGCTGTTGACACCGGCCGGCACCGCAGCTCCTCCTCTGGTCCTGAGGCAGTGGAGACCGAGTCTGAGGTGTCCTTGGATGTCGGGCAGCCTCCTGCCACACCGCCACCAGCAGCAGAGGCCACACAAGGGACCCCCCCCCCCAAGCTGTTCCCTGCCACAGAGGAGGAGACCAGTGTGGAGGAGCAGGGGGCCTGAGACCATCCTGGCCCCTTGGGAGTCCGAGATGGACATGGGGACATCACGCGGACCTCTAGAGCCCCTGTGGGTGAGTCTACCTCTCCCGCAGAAGCACGGAGGGCTGGGCCTGTCCAGGTCACAGGCAGCCAGGGGGTACAGGGCTGAGCACCGGGCCAGGTAGGGCATAGGGTCAGCGGGTGCAGAGGCCCTCCCATGGGCATGGGCACCTGAGAGACAGGTGGCACCAGGGTCACAGGCCCCTGTGTGCCTGGGGGTGGTTAACAGGGGCCGGGTGTCAAAGATGCAGCCACATCTTGGGTGGGGTGCAGAGCATG
Organism: Podocnemis expansa; assembly: GCA_007922195.1. Lineage (NCBI taxonomy): Eukaryota > Metazoa > Chordata > Testudines > Podocnemididae > Podocnemis > Podocnemis expansa. Next base: position 91,710,074 of record ML681963.1, on the reverse strand, counting down.
CAGGCCACACCACTGGCACGTGGCCGTGGGAGACTCCCTAGAGCAAGGCATGGGTGAGTCCAGCTCACCATTGTGGGCACCACTAGCATGTGTGCCTCCAAGGTACGGTTACCAGATGTCAAGCAAAAGGAGAACATGGTCTCCTTTTTACCTTTGTGGTCTTCTTTTTATCCTCACAGTCTCTGTCTGGCAGGCATTTTAAAATACAGTAGTGTGTCAGGCTTTTTACTGTAGGGGGCTGACGTATCCTGGAATGCCATAGAATACTTATTTGTATGGCAAAGTGTTCCAGAACCCCCTAAAAACTGAAGCATATTACATTCATACTACATTTCTCCCATGTGTCCTCCAATGTCCTCCTTTTCGTACTTCCCTGCCCTCCTTTCCAGGCTTTGGGATCTGGTAGCCCTACCCCAGGGCAATGTCCCACAGGATCCTGAGTCCTGCTGACAGTCAGGGCAGAGGTGTGTGCTGCAGACAGGCTGCACACAGACAAGGCCAGCAGGCAGCAGGGGCCAACTATGTTTTCTGCTTCCCTCCAACAGGTCGCCCAGCTACCTGCCATGCACCACCACCTAGCGGATGCGGCAGCCCGAGACCACAATGGAGAAGGAGGAGGGCCCCCTGGATGCGTGGGGAGATATTGGAGAACGTGGACGAGCTGGGGCAGTGGATGGAGGCGTCAACCCAGGCATGGCACCAAGCCCAAGCCAGGCACCAGGACGCTGCCCTCCGCCTGCTGCAGCAGGTGGCAGCTGCAGATGAGCAGGTAGTCACCGCACTGGAGTGGCAGGCGCAGGCCAGCAAGCAGCAGGCGCAGGGCTTTGAGCGGCTCTGTGACTACCTGCCCACCATATTCGAAGCCATTGCAGGCAGTGTCCGCCAGCTGGTGGAGGATATGGCCCCTCCAGCTGCTGCAGGGGCTCTTTCAACTGGCCTTCCCCGGAGGTGACCCCGGACCCAGGGCGGCCATGGGCAGGGGCTGGGAACACCACCACCACCTCCGGACCCCTCCCCATAAACCCCACCTAAGGATCACCCTGCCACCCAGACTCCCCCACCCCCTTCCCCAGTCTCCCCCTTCCAAGTTGCTGGCCCTCGCCTTAGACGCCTCCCACATTTCCCCATCCCCTAACCCTCCCCAGCCCTTCCCTGCCTCAACCCCTGTTTTGTTAAATAAATAGTTTGAAACACATAGTTTTGGTTGTGCGTGGTTTTATTGGGGATAGTTCATAGTGCGGGTGGGGGCTGGCTGTGGGAGAACGGGGCAGAGGGTGGTGTGGGGCAGGACAGGCCTGGCCCTCAGAGTTCCTCCATGGCAAAAGTGTTCATGAGTGTGTCCCAAACTGTCACAGCTCTCGCTGATGGCTGCTCCTGTGGGGGCACAGGTCTGGGTGCCTCGTAGTCCCCAGCAAGGCGTTGTGCCTCAGCTTCCCTAGCAGCTGCAATGGGCTCACCCCGCTGCTCACAGAAGTTGTGCAGGGCCACGCACTCACTGATTACCTGCGGCATTGTCCTCTCTGCAAGATGGAGGTGTGTAAGGAGGCACCGCCAGCATGCCTTGAGGCGGCCAAATGTCCGCTCGACCACCTGGCGACAGCGGTTCAGCCGGCAGTTGAAAAATCTGCTGGTGAGGATCAAGGGGCCCTGCGTATGGCCGCATGAGCCATGGGTGGAGGGGCTAGGCTGCGTCTGCCACAGTGAGGACTGGCACCTCTACTCCCCCAACATTGATGTTATGGGGGGGGGAGAAGGTGCCCACCTCCATGCCCTGGTAAAGGGCAGAGTTATGGAGGATCCTGGCATCATGGGCCCTCCCTGGCCAGCCCACATAACAGTTTTGAAAAATGCCCTGGTGGTCCACAAGGGTCTGCAGGATGAGAGAGTAGTACCCCTTCCAGTTTCTGTATGCCACGGCTCTATGCTCAGGGGCACGCATGGGGATATGCGTGGCATCCAGGATCCCCACACAACTGGGAAAGCCCAGTGTGGCCATGCCGGTAATGCTGTCCTGCAGCTCCCTTGTGTGACCAGGCATTGCAGCAGGATCCTGTTGATGGCCCTGGTGACCTCCACCAGACTGTTGCCAGTGGTGGACCTCCCAGTTCTGAGGAGGTGCGCCACAGACGTGTGCGACTCTGGAGTGGCCATCTTCCAGAGGGCGACGGCCACTCTTTTGTCCACAGGGATGGCAGGTCTCATGGTGGTGTCCCTTCAGCACAGCAGCGGGGCGACTTTTGCGACCAGGAGGTTGAAGCTGGCCTTGCGGATGTGGAAATTCCTCCACCACTGGTTGTCCCCCAGGTTTGGAGCACTACCCACTCCCACCAGTCTGGGCTGGTCTCCCAGGCCCAGACCTGGCGAGGCACAGAAGGGGGCAGGGGAAGTAGCTCTGCTCTGCAGCCCAGGTGGATGATAGCCTCGGGCACAAGCTGGGCACCATCAGGGTCTGCAAGCAGAGTGTCCCACATCAGCAGGCCACGCTGCAGGCAGGCAGCGGGCCTATTTGTTGCACAGCACTGGCTAGGCAGTTGGGCAGCATCCATGTCTGTCATTTGCAGAGTCCTGCTAGCCAGAATGGACAGGGAAGTGAGGTCGGTGCCAGCTTTTATAGGATTGGCTGGCAATATGGCTGCTGACATGGCCAAGGGAAGCGGCCATGTTGCCACACCTCCCATGCTGCCCTTCCCCTAAAGCGAAATAGCAAGTCCTCTGATTGGACATGCTATGTCGATTGGGGCTTTTCCCTTATTTCACATTGGTTTTTACTTATGTCAAATTAAGTCGTTTAGAAATAAGGGTTTTATTTCTAAACGACTTGTTTCGAAATAACTTAGTTCGAGAAAAGACCCTGCGTGTGGACATAGCCTTAGTCTTTAAGGATATGTACACACACAGGTTTTTTTAAATCGAGATTACCCTGGTTATTTTGATTTAAAAAGGTTAGGTCCACACGACATTTTCTTATTTCAAAATGACGAGCTCTGTCATTTCAAAATAAGGGACATTATATCAATTCAATAAAACTTCATTTAAAAGCGAAATGACCCTTAGATCACAACCATTATCTCAAAATAACCCTGTTGGGCTGTGTTATTTCGATTTAATGGTTGTTTCAATCTAACAATTTTGCCCTTCTCCTTCCCAGGGTGCCTTTCTCTTTTCTTATACTGGGTAGGGGGCATGGCCCTTCTGGGGGTGGGGGGGCACCTTGCCACACCTCCCATGGTACCCCTCGCCTAAAGCAAACTAGCAAGTCCTGGTCCTGGACATGCTAGTTCAATTTGACTTTCTAGCGTGGGCCTGTTAAATCAATTGAGTGTTAATCGATTTAATGCTTTTTATAGCAATTTTATTAAAGCAATGTACGTTAAATTGCTTTAACTGTCCATGTGTAGAGACATAGCCTAAGTGTCACAGGCCTCCATATTAGCTAACAACAGCCTTTAGCTGGTACCACATGTGGCAAATCATAGTTCAGTTTCTTCATATAGCAAGTCTTAAGTGAGCTCTATGGTGCAGGATCCTAGGCCAAGTCTGTAAGATCCCACCTACAGTCTGCAAGATGCTTAGGGCCATTAACGCACAGTGAGTGTAACACCTCACTGAGTGACAGCAGCCGTAAGTTATTATCACTCAATGGTGTAGTGTCCAGCTATGGGACCTTTAAACATAGGTAATAACTTGTTGTTTGTGCCTAGTACATTTCATCCAGGTCCTCAAATCCTAGAAACTATGGCAATGGCTGGCCTACGGATACAAAACAAAAAAAAAAAAAAAAAAAAACAAACCAAAAAAGTAAAATTGTAGAGACCTACTTACCTACTTTGGCACAGTGCTTTATTAGTACTACTACTAGGGATCCTGTGGTATGGTCACATGCCACAGTGATGATAGCTGACGGTGAAATGAGGCGTGCAATCCAGGTTTCCAGATGCCCATGTTCTGTACTGCTCACCATAGGTGGGATTGGCTAAGAGCCTATCACCAGGTCAGATTAGCAACGCCGCCCCCCCCCCCCCCCCGGAAGCATTTCACAGTTTTCTGCAGCGTAGATATTAGATTGCTTACCAGTAAGGTGGCTGGCTTTTTGACTGAACACTCAAACAGGCTGGGCAAAATGGGTACCTGGCCGTGCTGACTAGAAGTGGTCGGGTTACCTGCAGTAATTGGGTGTTGCCACAGAGAAGGGAACTGGCTGCAGCTGGCACCTGATGGTGCCCTCATGGAGCGAGAGATCAGTGCCCCCCCCCCCTCTTCCTGTTACTTTCTCCCATTCACCATGCCCACTGTGCGCCCCCCCCCCCCCCTCCGCCCCCCCCCCCCGCTGCCCCAGTTACTAAATCCAGATAACAGCTTTTCCTAGAGCATCCTGGCTCTGTAAACCCTCCAGCCCCAGAGTCCTGGTCAGCGGGCAGGGGGTGGGAGGTGGGCAGTGCAGTGGGGGTGGGAGGCAGTAGATAAATGGGAAGGGGGGGGGGCATCAAAGAAAGGGATGGAGCAGCTGAGGGTGGGAATCTCAGGGGGCAGGGTGGGTGAGGCTAGATACAGGAGGGGTCTGTGGCTAGCATTCAGTGTCTAGGTTGTACTGATTAGACTCTTTGTCAATTTACCTGCCCGGATTAGCTGGCAGCTCTCATTCAATCATTCCTCTGCCATGCTGGGCACTGGTACACCTTGGCCACACCTGTTCTCACAATGTGGCACTTAATAGTCTAGTCACTGGTGAAGCTTGACTTTGGACACATTGCTGTTGCTGGGCTTCACGTGTTGGTAGGCTGTGAAGCATACAGGCAGGTTGCTTAGCTGAGCTGGTGGCTCCTTAAACAGTAAGCCGTGCGAATCACAACACAAACTTGTCTGCCTGGCATAGGCCATGGGCAGGGGGGGCATGCTTCTGCACCTGCCACAGAGTGCAGCTTCTAAAAGGAGTGTGCAACCACTTCTCCCCCCCCCCCCCATGCTGCTAAGTAACAGCTTCACTGCTAGCGTGCTGCTCCTGTGATACCAAGGAACAGTGCTTGTCACAGCCACCAGTAACCACTACAGGTCTGTTCACACAACAGGCTTATTTCGAAACAACAGACAGTGTTGCGAAATAAGAAAGGTCATGTTCACACAATGCATCGTTGTTTCAAAACAACGGGTTCCGTTATTTTGAAACAAACGCCACGTGGGGCCAAACAACGCCATCCGACCATGTTGTTTTTGAAACAACAGTGACTCGTTTCGAAATAACTGTTGTCTGAACCTGCTATTTCGCTTTGAGCTTTTTTCCTTAATTCGAATTAACAACCTGTTAATTTGAATTAACTTATTTCGAAATAAGGTGTTATTCAGATACAACTTGTAGCGAAATAACCTCATGTGTGAACATAGCCTACTATGGCAGCCAATAAGCTACTGATAACAAACACTTTTGGCTTTATGGTATGTAGCCTCTGCTTGCGCTGCCAAAAAAAATATTCCCACTTAGCGGCCTTGTCAGCCCCCAAATCCACAGCAGCAATGCGCTGTTGTATTTACTGTTAGCTTACAGAATGCTAGTTTCTGTAAATGCCCCATCTTCAAGCAGCTGACAAAGTGGGATATTTTTCACCCACAAATGATAAATATATTTATTAGCGCCACAGGACTGCCTGTTTGTTTTGCTTTACTGCATGCTTACATATGTGCATAAAGCTGTCATTTTTAATTGTATGTCAATCCTGTTGCCTGGCTCATGCACAGCTGTACAGGCACCGCTTCCAGGCACAATGCACAGCCTGCACACCTCATCACCTAGGCATCTGCAACTGCATGAGGCAAGTGCTGTTTCCTTTCATGAGGCTCTGCCATCCACCATGATGGCACTGACACCTCTTTTACAGCAGCGCTGCTCAGTAGTTCTACTAAAGCCCCTACTTAACCCCAGCATTTCGGGAGGCAGCACTCACCCCCACCCCCCCCAACCACAGTCCCCCTCCCCCAAGCCCACCCATTGCATGCATGAGGTGTGCTACATGGTAAGGTTTATGTCTGTCGTATCTTTTAGGCTGACGTACTTCAATGATTTATACAAAATTCTTTCACTCACTGCTGGGGTGGGCCTGCCTCATCAGGTATGTCACAAGTGGTTCCTACTTCACTTAGTGGCCCGAAAGCAAAGATGATCATGGCTTATTGCAACAGCAGGGTGTTTTATTTTTTAGATGGCAGCGAGACAAGAGCAACTGTGCCCCTCCCCCCCCTTAGGCTATCATGGCATACCTTTTGAGTATGACTAATAAACAATGGTGTGGAAATTCAGTAATGACAATTAAGCAATCATAACAGATGGTGTGACATCGTCCAGGTGTGCTACTCGAAGTGCTTTGCAACTGTCACAGAACCGTGACTCATATCTCTGTGCTGCATTTCCCAGGCAGGACCACTGAGGCACATTGTCCTGCTGTGGGCAAGGTTGCAATGCAGCCCCCCCCCCCCCCCGACATTCAGGATATAGCAATGGACAGGGCCTGCTGCCTAATTTTTGCCACAAGGCTAGCCAGTTTTATGCACAATTAGCCTGCCTGTACTACAAGGCTGACCCATATTATGCCACCATAGCACAGAAGTGGGCTGAGCATCTCAGAAGCTGCCAGGAGAACTACAATGCTGCATTAAAAAAAATTCTGTTGGGGGCTGTGGTTACAATTCCCCTAACCAGCATTACATGCAGACTTCCCAACATTTGTGTGCTGCCAAAACTCAACTGGGGGGGGCTCCAATGTTAGAGTGTCCCTGTCTCCCTGCCCCTGCCCCTCCAGGCATACTGACTAGCTGGCATACCAGCTTCCATGGCACAGCCCTGCGTCTTGGGTTCCCAAAGATCCAACACCGGTGGCAGGCACGTAGTTTGTCAGTTGAAGGCATACATATTGGGTGGGGTGGCAGGGGCTGGCTTTGGGTGGGTGGGGGGGTACGGGATGTACATAAAAGTGTAATTTGGCCAACCCTGGAGCATGCCTAACTGGCCAGGGTCCCCCCCCCCCACCCTTCATGCAGGGCTGCCTCACTTTCTCCCTCCCCCAGCTACTGCCCCCCCCATGCCTGCCCCCCAACCCAGCTACTCCCCAAAAAACCTGCCCTCCCCACCCCAGCTACTGCCCCCACTACTGCTGCCAAAACACCGCTCCCCAGCAGACTACTCTTCCCCAGCCGCAACCCCCAATCCATAAGCGCTCTATCCCCACTCCACCAGCTCCCCCATCTTCATGTGAGCACCCCCCCCACACACTTCCCCAGCCCACCATCCCAACCCCTTCTCCGCCTCCTCACATGCTGAGCTGCCGGCTGCCTGACTGTCCCCAAACCACTCCCTGGTCCCTCCCCAGTCTCTGCTGCCAAGGAAGTGGGCCAGGCTGGGAGGGACACAGGCTGCGGTGCCAGCTGGTGAGAGGGGACATGTGCCCGAGATTGGGTCTGAGCCGCATGTGCCACCCAGGCACAGCAGGAATGGGCAGGGCCACCACAGGCTGCCGGGGGGGGGGGGGCAGCCCAGCTTGCTCCAGTCTGCAGCCCCTTGAGCCAGCCCGGGGGGGGGGGCATTGGAACACAGCATTCCAGTACGTGCCTCTATTTTTAGGGGCGCCTGGAACACATTCCCCCCCCCAAAAAAAATAGGGGGGCCCAGATTGTTCTGGGGCATTCCAGGTTACTTTAAGCCCGGCGCTGGAAGATGTCTGTACAGTATTTGGCAATGTGTGTTGGGGCAAGGGGATTACAGTACGCATGGAAGGTGGGCAGGGCATATTGGAAATGCCCCAATTAGATTTTTAGCTGACCCCCGCAAGTGTCTACATCTTATGGGTGGCATTGTGCAGTATTTAATGCTGGCTTGTGTGAGTTGGCCCCAGCTCACCGAGTGGCGTCATTAGCTTTCATCGTCCAGATAAGAGCTAGCACAGCAATCCTGGCAAGAGACCCTGCACACTTTGCCTAATTGGGCCCAATGTGTTGTAATGCTCTGATGGGCCAAACGATGCGCTCCTTCAGTGAGATGCCAGCACATCTATGTGTAGGGACCAAAAAAGTCTATTTAGAAAACTGTTGTCAGACTTAAGCTAATTTCAAACTGTCTAGGCCAAGTTCTATACATTCATACAGAAGGCTGTAAAACCAGTTTTTTGGGGTTTTTTTTTTTTTGGGGTGCTGGGCCCATCACAACACTGGCACTTTTTTATAGCACTGACAAAGTGCATTAGAGCCCACATAAGCTTACACCTGAAGAAATTAATTAGTCTTTAAGGTGCCATAGAATGCTGGTTTTTGTTTTATGGCACTCAGGCCCCTGCTTTTGTGCCTTGAAATCTTGGCGAGCCAAGTTCCTTGCTCCTGTTTTAATCTGTAGTCAGTGGGCTGGAATCAGTGGCCCAAGCTGCACAGAGCTGTCACCCATGGACCTTCCTCAGGGCACTATAGTAGTATACATAGTGTATGGACATAATTTACATAATACATAGAAAGCTGCATATGCAGCCACAATGGCCTATAATAATAGCTAGACTCTAGCTGTTACTTTGTAAAGCACTTTGATCATCTTGGCATGAAACTACTGTCACTGGTCTTAGTATCTGGTCATTCTTCAAACTAAGCAAAGTCAAGTCACATCCAGTCTGGAACAAGGCACAGTTTCAGCAGTAACATGATACATCCAGGGTCCATACACTAAAGAAATAAGAGGGATTTACTGGATTTTCCTACAGTACCTGTGGGATTGGGGGGTAGGGGGAGAAGGGGACCTCATCTATTTATTAGTTCCAAATGTTTCCCACCCTTTTAACTTTCAGATCTGCTCAAAACATGAACCTGCATTATTGACGGCCAGAAGGCACACACTAGCTGTTTTGAGTCCCCTCCAAACCCCTCTTCCTGATGCTCACAGGAACTATGAAATCTTATACAACCTACAACAGAGAAGACTTCTCATCCCACAATACGGCACGGAGGGGAAAAAAAAAAAAAAGGACCTCATATGAATGGGCAAGGAATTGTAAAGAGTGTGATTTGAAAAGCAACAAGGCAACAGAAAGAGGAAAGTGGCTTTTATTCCACACTGAGACGTGAAGCTCACAGGAAAAACAAAGAGTAAGGAACAATGGCAATGAAATCAGCAAGCTCTGACTAATGAAGACGTGCGGTTTCTTGTGTGCAAAACCTCTCCAATGCAACTTTGAGCAGCTTCTTCCAGGAAAAGAAAAGAAAAGAAAAGGTACAAATGCTTCCATGCAAATTTCCAGAACAAAAAAAACCCCCAGAAAGGCAATGAAGATTTTATTTATCTTTTCTTGTATTTTTTTAATGATGTAAAAAACAAAACAAAATAAAATAAAGAAACACTCCACAGATGTTATTAGCCTGGAGCAGTTTTTCTCAATGCACGTAAGGGCAGCAAAGTAACTATGAAACTGGCAATAGCATACAGTCCTCCCGCCTGCCACTCCCCCTCCCTCGCTCCCCCCCACAAAGCACTCTTAATAAAGAAGCAGATGAAAAGCATGTGTCTGATACATCACAAGCAACATAATAGCATTTCAAAAACCCAAGCCAGGTTTCAACTAGGAATGGGAGAACCGGTCTGGATAAATAAGAACCCAGCTGAATCGCTGCCCCAAATTCAAACCAATTTATTTAAAAAAAAAAGCCTTCATATTTTCAATTTCTTGCACCTCAGTCTTATTGAGTCACAGCCAGGATGATAACTGCAGTGTTGAAATAAGTTAACAGAAGCTGTTCTTGGGATTTCTTGGCACATCATAAAGCAAGATATAGCAGAAATCTCAGTAGGCCAACCCCTCTTGTAAGTTTTTTTGCCTGACTTAGCAGACCCCAGAAGCTCAGCTAAAGTGGAGGAGAAGCATTCAGAAAACTTGGGTGCTTATTGGATTCAAACCTTTTAATGTTCACCCACCTCTAGTTTCAATAGACAAAACAGCCACTGGTCATATCATACCATGTCAGAGAGAAGAATCTTTCTGTCCCCTCTCACACTTTTTATATATACTTGATACACATTTGTATGAAAATAAATATTTCATTTGTCAGTTAAGGATCATTTTCACTCTTGTCAATATAACTGAGATCATTTTGCATCTTCTTTCCCACAGCAAAATAACAGTTCTCATGCCCAGCACTATGCTCCCTCTATGTGCTTTTGCCCAGCCTTTAAGGCGTCATCAGCGCATTGGCTCATTCTGATGAATGCAGGTAAAGAAGGACCTCTCTGGTTACTCTCTGATGCTCCAGGTTTGTTGAATGAGTGTGAAAGTTATGAAGTAGACATTTTCCTTTACAGTACCTAAGTTTTTGACAGAAGAAAACATCTTCATTTTAAAAACACTTTAAAAAGAATGAAGCTGCAATATCCTCTTCCAGTTTTTGCACTTAAGAAATATGTATTTAGATAATATGGTTATACAGACATAAGTATAGCTTTTATTTTTGTTACCCAACCCCACATTTCAGTTTGCAGCTGCTGACATAATTTATGACATAAGCTGTTCCTACCCCCTCTTATTTATTTTTTCTTTTTAAAAAATGCACTTAAAATTAAAAGGATGTTTTTCTAAAATGTACTTAAGATGATGTGGAAATCCTAAGATCAGTGGCAGTTTTAAAGAACATTCCTGTCAACCTAGCAAAGACCACAAATGGAGCCCTGACCCATGTAACATGAGGGTGTTAAAGGTGCAAAATGGCAGATACGATCAAACTCAGAAAGGGAGATGACCTGTGCACTGGAAAAATATCATCATATGGTTTTGGTTTAGTTTTTGTTTTTTTCCCTAAAAGGGGACGGGTGTCATCTTTGCTCAGCATATCTGATACCGTGAATTACAGAAACCAGACGTGGGTCATCATCCTTGAGGCCCTACTTAGCTTTAAGGATGTGGGGAAAGCTACTGGTCCTTATGCTGAGAGAGGGGTTATGAAGAGTCATCATGCTCCTTTTTCCTTTGGAAGCATTTGTGTTTTTAAGGAAAATTAACCCCTTGAAGATGATGCTTGGAAACCTTTGAGTGGCACGTTATGCCTCAAAGCTTCTCATATGCACCAAAATGTGAGAACAAAATTATTTACATGAATTTGTCTTCACTTTAAAGCAAAACAGAACCCTCTTCTGCCATCCTACAAATCAAACAAAATGTCATTATGAACCTAAGGGATGTGTGCCGGCTGCTTTCCCTAGTTCCCTTTGCTCCACATGGCAGGCTGTTTCTCTCACTCTGTTTATTTCTTTATTCTTTATAAAGGAACATATTTTCCACTCCCTGCAGTACCACAGGTTTTAAGTTACTTACACAAAGAGAGATGCCATAGTCAGAATATACAGGCTACATATTACATTAGATGTCTGTTTTGTTTTGGTTTTGTTAACCCCAGGTGGGTGCGTGATTTGCTTCATACTCCAGCCTTCATCACTGTACTTTCCCCTGTGTGTGTGCGTGCACACGGGTGCATTTAAAAGACATCAGTCTGGTGATACACTTAAAGAAATGAAATGGAGAAACAGATAATGGTGAGTCTTTCTGACTGTGACAGTTTTTGTGGCTTCAAAAAAAAAGCCCAGGTTCAATTCTAGCATTGTTGGCACCTTGAAGTTTTTGGTTTTGATATTTAACATTTTTTTTGTCCAATTAAAGAAAGAAAAAGAAATTCAAGTTGTAGGTGCCTCCCTCCACCCCAATTTTCCCTGGCAAAACCTTGATCCAACTTCCTTCTGTAATTTTCAACCTGTTTAAAAAGCCATGATAGCATTTCATAATGAAGGAGATAAAAAAGAAAATAATAAAATAAAGAGAACGTGATCTTGGCAGGTGGTTGAAGATTCTGAATATCACTGAATGGGGTCAGTGACTGGGTTTGTTATGTTTATTTAAATACCTTTAATTTTTTTTGTATCTTTCTTTAACTTGTGTTTCATAATTTTGCCCTTCTTGCAGCCCAGCTGTCCTCCTTTCTGGGCAACTGTGGAATCTGACTGACAGCTGTCACTTCTGGTTTAACAACACTTGGAGGACTGGTGTCCAATGAGGTAACAGAGGAGGGGGATCCCACCCCCCCGACTTCATCATCTCTCCACGGCTTAGAATCCTTTGATGTAACAATAGGCCTCCAGCGTGGCAAACAGAATGTACAGTAGCCACAGGCTCACAAAGAGCAAAGTTGTGGCAAGTCTGCACCCCTTGGGGCCTCCTAGTTCCCCACCAAGGTGAGGCCGTCTCCGATACAGCAGAACACTGATGCAGACAAAAGCAAAGATGGTGAACAGCGTGACGGAGAAAGCCAGCGTGCCCGCTGACACGTGGAATTCTTGTCCCTGGGAAGCCCAGTAGATGGCAGCCACAGACCATGCCAGCCCGATGCCCAAGAAGACATTGACGGCATTGCTGCCTGTGACGTTACCGATGGAAGCGTCAGCATACACATCCTGGATGGCGGCTGCTTTGCTGGCAAAAGTGTCTAGGAGGGAGAGATATGAATTAACGATGATAATGAAACCAGGCTCCCTAAAGTCAGAGGCTATGGCAGTTTTTCCTGCAAGAGAGCAGCCATGGATTGCTGGAGAGGAACTGAAATAAGGACGGCACTTTTGGGGGGGGTCAGAGGCCCATGTATGTAACTGGAGAGGACTGATTTAAGAATGGCCTTGGTAGTCAATCCTATTAATGATCTCATACCTTTTCAGCCTTGCCTCTTTTGATTTAGAAGCTGTCTTCACTGATGGTGGCAAATTTGCTGCCATCAGATTGATCTTCCCAATCAACTGGTTGGGTCTGTGAAGACCCGCTTGGCTAATTAGGAAGCTGATCTCTGAAGACCAGCCTTGTAACTAAAGTAGCTCTGAGTCGAAGGGAGGGCATTTCCTTTTGACCCAGCACACTGAAAACACTGCAGTAAGTGGGCAACAGGCAGTTGGAGATAGATATGCAATATAGCATATTTCCCTCCAACTGCTGTTGAAATCCCACCACCATGTAGGCCTCCCCTAAGTTGCTGGATATTTATAGGCCTGTCCTAGTCTTCACTTTGCTATTTGCACCTAATGCTCCCTGCCCCCACTTCTTTTTGCTGATAACTTGTAGCACGCAATGTTCCAGCTAGAAGGATGCTTAGGGCTCCTCTTCCTTCATGAACAGGACTAAGTGATGAAGACTAGAGCTACAAATGCTGCCAGGAGTAAGGGCCACGTCCAAGCTGAGACCTAGACAACATAATAAGCTGCTGCTAGACAGGAGACCTGTGTACGCATCAGAGAGATGTGGTAAAAGATTGAGGGTTGCTAGTGGATAGTGCCTTTGTCAACATGTACCCACAATGGGGACAGTGACATGAACTAATGGACTTCCTTCTGACTGAAATCAGTCCACTAGAACTAGAGTAGATTACCTGACTAGCTTTTGGAGAGTTCACCTCTGTCTCCAGTAGCTTTTTGCTACCATTTGTTCTGGCTCCTTTGCCTATCAGTGGCCTCTCAGCAGTGAAGCTAATATTGGAGCTGAGGCTCCCTATGCTGCAGATGGAGGTGTGATTGCAGCTCAGGTGTGTACAGCCAGGCAAGCACTATTCTGCCTACATGGCTAACACCAGGAGTGAAGGTGTGGTAGCAGGGGCTGTACAAGTCTGCCAGGAACCCTGTGTCCATACTTGCAAAGCCATGCTGGGGTGCATGTTGCCATGTCTTCACTCTCATTTTTAGCCATGGTAGCCAGAATCAAGCTAGTGTGGGTATGCCTAGGCAAGGGGTAGTCACATAGTCACAGATCTGATGCCAGAGTAGAGACAGCACTCCCTGTGGCAGTAGAGGAGGACAGTCCCATTGTCATCACCCTCATTATTATTATTAATTATCTGTATTACTACAGACCCTAGAGCCCTGACCATGGACCAGGACCCTATTGCACTAGGTGCTGTACAAACCCATGATGTTGAGGTCATTGATGGCATGGCAAAGGTGCAGCTGTCACACCATATCTGATGAGTGGCTATGAGCAGAGGAGGTTGGTCCACAGTGCAGTTACTGTCCAGTTCCCAAACTTTTACACATACCAACCTGCCTCCCCAGGAAAAAAAAAAAACCCAACCCCCTTATACCCCACAACCCCTCCAAACCAGACACAATCTGCAAACCTGTCAATACACCAGAGTTATCAGAGATGCTCTTCTGGTGCATCCTGAACTCAGGGAGCAAACATGTTTAGCTTGGGATGAGCGGGTGTGAGTCTATCTCCATTCTCACCCAAACCACCAGTTCAGATGGCACATCCCACAAGGCATCATAAGAACCAGTGGTTCCTGAAAAACCAAAGTCATCCATACAAAGGACCGTGGGATGGATGAAGGGGCTGAGCATTTTCTATTCTTAGCAATGGGCTAGGACAATGGCTCAAGTCATTATTTGCTCCTATTTCCATCCTTTTGCCCTTGCCTCACCTGGTACTGAGGTGCCAAAGGCCACAAAGACAACAGCCGTCACTGAGTCTTTGAGGCCAATGGTGCAGCCAAAGTGGGAAGCCAGGTCCCCAATGACCGCGGTGAGCATGCCGATGATCATGATGGACACCACAAAACAGGCCCAGCCATTGCAATATTCGGTAGGTGGCACGCAAGCAAAGAGCACCTTCCAGAAGACGGTCAGGAAGTGCATGACGTAGTCAAAGCAGGATGGCAGGCGCTCCTCACCGGACTCATCCTCATCTTCGTCACCGGCTGCAAGCAAAGCAAGACAAGAAAGCAGTTCACTGGGGGCTCTGTAAAATCCCAGGCTTCCAAAACCTGCAGCATTTTATAAGTTCGTACGGCACACTGAAGCCACATGGACTACATTCTAGTGATACTTCCTACAACAGTGAAATTTCATGGAAATCACATAGACAAGAACTTAAATCTCATATCTGGGCAAGTGGGAAGACAGTCTGGCTGCTGGCTGCATGAATTTCAGAAAGAAACGATCAAGCCAGGAAACAGTAGTATTGCCTTTAACACTATCATCCACGCTATGGCTAGGATTCAGGCAGGGAGGGATCTGGGGAGAATGCTAACTACTGCCTGATGGAGAGGAATGAGACGTTGACAGTTGGCTCTCAGTGACAGCATTAAGACCTTAGAAAGAGATGGCAGCAAAGTACCTGTCTTCTGTGCCCAGGAGATGAAGGGCAACCAGTGATTGCCTGCTAATGTTCCTAATCTTGGATATTTGCTGAATAAAGAAGTATACACATCAACCAATTATTCCCTCTCCCAGCTGTCCTCCACCATGCCTGCTGTGTTACCACTCTCAGTCAACATTCTGGTGCTATCAATGGAATGACGGGAATTGTATGTTCAACAGCTCAGCAGACACATCAAGGACCATGCCAGGAGATGCTAGTCCAGATGTGCTTTAGGAATTGAGCAGCAATTAAATCCTGTGGCATACAGAGGGACAGCCAGCAGTCAAGTGCCTACACATTCTCCTTAGTGCTTGTTTATTCCAAGCAGATAAACCCCGCTGTCAGATTCACCTATTCTCTGCTTTCCTGGGTTTAGCAAAGGAGCTGGGGGAACAGCTGAGGATAATATTGGGATTGCCTTGCAGTGGTATCAAAGTATTTGAAAGTGAATCAGCAATCATGGAATCATCTTTTCATGTCCTTAACATTGTTCTTGTATCAGTACACAGGAGATTTGACCATATTTATCACCATGGCAATGCAGACAGCATTATGAAAATAGTAGAAGCCAGTCAGGAGTTCCTATACACCTTTTCTCAGAGGAGAAGCATAAGTGGGCACTTGAAATTGAAAGTCAATGAATTTTACATGGATAAAAGCAAATACTTTCTTATGTAACACAAAATTAACCTGAGGAACTCACTGTTGATTGGTATTACAGAGGCACAAAGCTAAGTAATAGTCAAAAAAGATTGGGAACTCCCAGTGTTTGAATCTTAACAACCGCTTTGATTTGTTGTTACAGCCTGTCCTGATCCCATGACTTACACTTCCCTGTATTTATTTTCCTTCCATTCTGTAAGTTCCCCATCTTCAAAGCATCTGGCGAAGTGGGATTTTCTCCCATGAAAGCTCATGCAATAAATGAATCTGTTTATTTTAAGTACCAAAGGACTCCTTGCTTGATCTGCAATTAGGTTGATTAAAATTACAAGTGCTCTTAATCTTTCAGGGCACAAGGCTAATCACCAGCAGAGGTCAGGAAGGAAATTTCCTATCCATGCTACAGGATATGCATTATATGGAGGGTGTTGTATGTTCTCCTGCAACATCTGCCACAAGCCAGTTCCTGACAGAGGATATCAAACTATGTGAAGTATTGGGCTGTTCCAGCATAATGCTTTTTATGTTTAGTCTCTTCCTATCTTATGTCTTCTTCCTTGTTACTTGTAATAAAGTTAATCATAAAAATCCAATTACTGTGACATAAGTTAGTCTTTCAGGGATTTTAACTTGTGCTGACCTTAGAGAAATAGGGTTGGATGAGTTTTTTCATAGCCTCTGTGCCAGCTTTGGGACATTTATGAACTCCAGACACACCAAAAAAACTTCATTCATGCCTATTTTTCTGAGGGCACTGCACAGTAGAAGGACCAAGGCTCCCCAGGCAACAGTAAACAAGAGACAATGACTAGCCATCATTAGACACAGACATACTGAAGAGTTTTCATAGAATGTTTCCTTTCTATTTTGCTTTTATGCACTGTGGCTGTGTGCGCCCTGGTAGTAAAATGATGATATTGTCTTAATATGGGAAGCAATAAACAACCTTAACCCACTGTTAAAATTTTTTTGCAGTGAATTTCCCCTTTTTCTTTTGATGGTGGCAAGGCATCTGTTGGGAGTGGGAGAGGGCGGGAGGGGAGCATGATGGAATTTCTTGGGTATGTATAACTGCTAATCCTTCTCACTTGTCCATGCCCCCAAAAGGCTGAAAGGGTCCATGAGGAACAGGGAAACCTGAGAGCTGTTGGAATTGTAAGAAGCTCATCTGCTAGCTGAAGGCAGCAAGAGAAATGGGAGTCCCAGATTCCTACTCAGCTTAGTGGAAAATGTAGGTGGCCACACAGGCTAACTGCGAGGTCTCAGAATGAAACTGTAAATGTGGAATAATCACTGAGTGAGAGTGTGTTTCTAGTGGGGTCCCAGATTCCTACAGGCTTGATTTACGGCCCTATACTACTTGAGACTTTTACTAATGATCTGGAAGAAAACATAAAATCACCACTGATACAAGTTTACAAATGACTAAAATTGGCGAGACTAGTAAATGAAATAAAGGACAAATAAAGGACAACAGAGGTTGTTTCAAAATAAGAAAACGCCACGTTCACACAACGTACCGTTGTTTTAAAACAACTTAAACCCCATTTGGTGACAAAATAACGTTGTTTTGAAATGATTGCTTTGAAACAATCCCGTCAGAACATGTTGTTTCGAAACAACAGTGACCCGTTTCAAAATAACTGTTGTCCGAACATCCTATTTCGCTTTGAGCTTTTTTCCTTAATTCGAATGAACATTTTCTTAATTCGAATTAACTTATTTCGAAATAATGCGTTATTTCGATACAGGTTGTTTTGAAACAACCTGTATCAAAATAACCCCGTGTGTGAACGTAGCCTAATACAGGATACATCTACACTGGAGCCTTAAGTTGACATAAGGATGATTAATTAGACCTACAGATTCCTGTGACCACACTGGGTTTTAACTCTTAAGTTGACCTTATTAAGTCAACTTAAGCCAATATAAATGGGGAACGCTCTTAAGCCAACCTAACTGGCCTCCAGGCCCCCTCCCAGAGTTCCTGGCCACCAGGAAGGGTTGACCTAGCACCTGCCAGTGTGGATACAGGCAATAGACAGGAGTTTTCAGTGTAGACTCTCTACGTTGACTTAACAAGGTTGACTTTAAGTCAACTTAAAGTTGACCTTGTCAGGTCAACTTAACAGAGCCTCCAGTGTAGGCATACCCATAGAGTGCTCTTGATTGTTTGGCAAGCCAATCTCAAACAAATAATATATATTTTAAGGTAGCTAAGGGAACAAGAAACAAAGGAACAAAGAATGTAGGCTGTACTTACAGGATGAGGATACTAGCCTGGGAAGCAAAAACTCTGGAAAAGACTTAGAAGTCCTGGTGGATATTCAGCTGATGCTGTAGCCAAAAGGGCTAACGTAATCCATGGATGTATATGTAGGAGAATATGGAGTAAATAGGTTATTTTATTTCTACATTTGGCACTGATACAACCACTGCTGACATACTGTGCCTAGTTCTGGTGCCCACAATCTGAGAAAGATGTTGATAACTAGTGAGGGTATAGAGAAGAGCCATGAGAACTTTTAAAGGATTGGAAAACCTGGGTTATAATGATGGATGCAAGGAGCTCAATCTATTTAGTTTAACAAAGAAAATAAGGGGTGACATTTCTTTACTATAAATACCTACATGGAAAAAATATTTAATAATAGGCTATTTGATCAGCAAAGAAAGGTATAACATGATCTGATAGCTGGAACTTGAAGCTAGATAGTTTCACACTGGAAATGAAATGTACACTTTTCAACAATGAGGGTAGTTAACCACTGGAACAATTTACTTTGAGTTGTGGTGGACTCTTCATTATGGGTAATATTAAAATCCAGGCTCACTGTTTGTCTAAACGATACATTTGAGGAAGCATTTGGAGGAAGATTTATTGTGTTATAGAGCAGTGGCTCCCAAACTGGGGTCAAGGGACCTCTGGGGCTCCACAGACAAATTGCAGGGGATCCGTGGAGCCTCTCCCTACCGGCACCATAATGCAGCTGCAGCCCTGAGGCTCCCTACCAGGGCTGCCTCTCCCCACCCGTGGCCAGATCCTGACAGGGGGATGGGGCCACAGTGGCTCCCTGGGAGGGCAAGGGCAGGGGGCCATAGGCACTGCGGCTTGGCTCCCCAGAGGTGTGGGCCACGGTGGTGGCGGTGCCCCTCATCTGCTGTCCCAGCGGCACCACCAGAGTGGTGCAGGCCAGAGTCTGCCTGTGTGGGCTAGATTTACATAATCAACCAGGGGGCTACAAAGATTTTTTTTGTTAAAAAGGGGTCCTCAGTCTGAAAAAGGTTGGGAACCACTGTTATAGGGGGTTCCCCAACCCTCTCCCTCTCCATGTTCAGAGCAAGAAATTGTCATTTTGCACTCCATTTTCTGATCATAACCAAAAAAAAACTGCTCCTGATCCAGTCCATGGGCTTTGAGTTTGACACCCCTCCACTAGATGATCACCATGGTCCCTTCTAGTCTTGAAATCTGTGAATGAAAGAGGTGTGCATAGTAGGGAAGTGGCCCATTTATTGCAATGCGATGCTCTTGACTGAATACAAACGTGCCAGGGAGAATGCCCCAGACAAACAGAAGAAATAGCTCGGAAACAGTAGTCCCACACATCTACAGTAGGCCTCATATCACCAACACTGTATGGCCCTCCAGATTGTCCTGGAGTGGGACAGGGGCAGAAAGGGTAGATGGCATTGAAGGGATACTGAATCTCCTCAAACTTGTACACACCACTCTCTTTCCCTAAAGGAGTAGCCTCAGACCACATGTCTCCTGAGAAGATTCAAATTCATGGTCCTTGGGTTTAACTGGAAAGGCCTGCTCCCTTACTCAGGAAGGAAGCATGTTAGTCTGTGTGTGTGCGCCAGCCACAAAAGAAGTTCATGACTAAACAACAGCTCACAGAAATGCAAACTATAAGCACAGATGCTAAAACTTCTGCAGTGCAGTAACTTCTGAAACATCTCTGAGGTGGTCCTTAATACCTCTGAAGAGCCAAACCTGGGGCAGTCCAAATGTAAACATTTTCAGAGAACCTAAGCTTTAGACTCCCACCCCCTCAAGCTCTGTGCAAAAAAGTTGTAAGAAGCATAATATTTTAGAAGCAACTCATTTGGGAATGTGGGAAAGCATCTCAAGAACCCGTTGATCAAATGACCCTCACTTTACATCCGCCCTTATCGTGGCATCCTGGTTTGCATCCCTATGCATGTGGATTTTAGAACACATAGAAAAAATGAAATCTTTAAATGACGCTCTACTCAACTATAACTACAGAAATCATCCGAGCCTCTCCATACAGTGTTACTGGTAACCAAGACAAAACTTCCAAAAGCTGCCCAAACGCTAACTTGTGTCTGGTGTTGGCAGTTTCAGAATTGTCCCACAGACAGAATTTGAATTTTAGTTGGTTCCTGGGTTTCAGAACTGCTTTCTATTCCTTGAAAAGCCATGTGATTGTGCCAGATGCTTTGACACAGAGAAAGCGTGTAGACCCACAAACTGAAAGTCAATGGATCAGCCTCATCCCCTTGTTAGCCCTGGGTGCTTCTTTGGTCTCCATTACCAAGTGTAACTACCTTTATGGGGAGAAAATGCCAAGTACTAAAGGGCTCTTTCATCTAGCAGAGACATGCATAACAGGAACCAATGGCTGGATGCCGACAGCAGACAAATTCAAACTCGAAACAGACACACAACTTCAAGAAGTTCTAGACTACATGAAGGCCAACTGGCCCACATAGCTGAAGGACATTAAAGAAAAGATGAGAGATTATTTCTGATGCACAGAAAATTATATGAGTGAAATAGACCTATGATTAAAGGCAACTGCAATGTAATTCTAAATGCAACAAGAAGAGAAATCTTAAACAGCAACCATGAAGGACATCAAGGGCTAACTAAATGTTGAAAGAATAAAGTATCTCGATGTAAACATTGCAGAACTTAAAACAAGGAGTCCTGTGGCACTTAAAGACTGACTAATTTATTTATTGCATGAGCTTCATGGGAACAAATCCCACTTCTTCAGACAAGTGGGATTTTCTTCCACGAAAGCCCATGCAACAAATAAATTTTGCTAGTCTGTAAGTGCCACAGAACTCTTTGTTTGTTTTACTGAACTAGACTAACACAGCTGCCCCTCTGAAACATTGCAGAACTTGAAGACCAACACAACACAAAGAATCTTCCCTAACAACACCTCTAGCATACAGATCTTGGAAGAGACTAGATGTAGATTTACATGAGTTCAGAAAACATCATTACCTGGTGATAATGGACTATTTCCCCTAGTATATAGAAATAATAAACTTGAAAGACATAGCCTGTCACCGTTTTATCAAGAAAGTGAAATTCATTTTTGCTTATTTTAGTATTCCAGGACAAACTGGTGGTGGACAATATACCACAATTTCCCATTGCAGAATTAAAGTCTTTCCAGACAAAACATGATTTTGATCATGTTACTAGCAGCTTACAACATTTGCAAGTGAGTGGAGAGACTGAGAGCTATACAGACAACCAAGAAAATCCTACAACAGGAAGGCCCTTTCATTGCTCTTCTAAGGCATAGATCAACACCAATAGCAGCTACTGGCTACAGTCCATCATGACTCCTTATGGGAAGACAGCTCAGAACTACTATTCTGACTTCAGAAAAGAATCTATTTCCAAAGTGACAAGATATGAAGAAAGTAGCTAATTTGATAAAAAGGCTAAAAGAGCTTATGAACACTTTTACAAAAGATGACTCTCAGAAAACTTCTGGGTCTAGAACGTGGTGAATGTGCTTGTGTCAAACTGGAACGAGAAAAAGGATGGAGAAATTCCAGTTGTCCTAAAGAAAAAGAATTAAACACCCAGATCATCTGCAATTAGACTGAAATTGGAGAGTTTAAAAGAAACCCCACAGATGGCAGATGCAGAACAAGAAGACAACTCAAAGATCCCAAACTGAGCAGAAACTTATTACAACTAATGGACAGTCAGATGATCAAGTTATTGTGTCTTCAGGTTGTATAATTAAAAAACCAGCGTGGTTCAGAGACACTTACCAGAATGCATGATAGTGTAAATTTTATAAATGGTCGGAATCAAGTGATGTGATGGAATACCAAAACTGAATTATAACATTCAGCCACTAGATGGCATCATGAGTAACAGTCCTTGCCTGAGCTGGTACCAGTGAAACTAGGCAGGGCATAAAGTATCTTACAGAGAGCACATCTCTACTCTCTCTCCATGATGGATGCTCCGTAGCCTCTCCAAATCTGGCGCACATGAGAGACAGAGAGAGAGAGAGAAGTATGATACAGAGAAACGCAGATAAAATGAAGACTAGAAGGTGGGATGGAAAGAGAGAGAGACTAAAGAGGGAAGGGGGGGGAAGTGATGAGGAGAAGAGAGGCAGCCTTTGAATAAACAATTCCTCAAGCAGAGGTACACAGCTGTATTCTCCTCTTATGCAGTTGGTTTCTCTGCAGCTGAGAGGGAAGTCTGCATAGAAAGAAGAGGCAAGAAGAAATCTAAATATTTTTTGTCCCTTTTTCCCCTGGCCCCCTTTCTTTCTCCTTAGTCTCAAATACATTTATCACAAGCATCCTTTGGGACTCACTCACTTGCAAACAGCTCCAGTGAAGACAGAGCAGCTGTCCATACCCATAATGGGCTGGGAATTAACTTCTCCACAGCACGAAATGGCTGAGGCACACACTGAACTGCTGACCTTGCACCACTGTCACTTTCCTGGTGCCAGCTTTAAATGGACGTGGATACCAATAATTTGCTTGCTAGTGGTTTTTAAGTTCCAGAGAGGTACCCATGTTAGTCTAGTTCAGCAAAACAAACAAGAAGTCCTGTGGCATTTTAAAGACTAACAGTTTTATTTATTGCATAAGCTTTTGTGGGTGAATCACACTTCATCAGATGCTAAAATGGGAAGATGTTTTCATTTCATGCATCTGATGAAGTGGGATTACATCCACAAAAGCTCATGTGATAAATAAAATGGTGACTCTTTAGAACGCCACAGGACTTATTATTTGTTTTAATAGTTTTTAGTTTGTGTTTCAGTCTATTTTTCTCTACCGCTTGCAAACCATTCTTGGAATCTGCAAAACAGGGGACTAATCCTGCAAATTACTGAGCCCCCTACATCCCAATGAGACCATTGAGAACCTCCCAGAATTGGGAACTAAGGCCTGGATCCCCAAAGAGAGTTAAGTGTTGTGAGTCTGGGTGTCACAGTACCTAAATTTTAGAGACCAAGAAAATCACTGTGAATCACCCTACCTTTTTGGGGTGAGGGCAGACCAGGTTTCATCTCTCACCCCATTGGAGTTTCCCCTCCACACCAGGCCTCCAACCCAATGTTACGTAAACACTGCCCTAAGTCATGCCCCCTCATAGGGTTTGGTGCCTAAGTCCAGACTACTACTGCTGTTTGAGATCCACAGCTGGGAAAAGGAATGAGGCATTTGCCTCACAAAACTGCTGAAGGAGGAAGAGGTAGGGGAACCTACCTCAGTGGTTTGGTCACTTACCTGGATGTGGGAGACCTAATTCGATTCCACCTGGGGAGAAAGGATTTAAACAGAGGTCTCCCCTCCATTCAGGAGGTTGCTCTGACCAGTGAATAGGATATTCTTGGGGTGAGGGGATGTGTCTCCTCCTCCCTCTCCTGCTGAAGCTGTTCTTGTATAAATAATTAAGCAGGCACTGGAGCAGGGCTGGACCCTGGGTCTCCCACTGCCTACGTGGGTGCCCTAACCACCAGGCTGCACTGTCGTTCTCACAGGCTCTGGTCTAGTGACTGTTTTAAACAGTAGTGGGTCAAAACATTCAGTGGAACTTTTAGTGTGCAGTAGCAAGGGTCCACACAGTGAACTGGTGTGTGATATGTTCTTATCGTGGCTGCGGCTTGCCATGCACTATAGCTCTGTGCAGACCAGCCCTGACATTAGAGGGACCTATGTTTTTAGAGAAGAACATCCTGGTTTCCTCCTAACACATGTGTGGTTTCGTTGATACCCATGATCCATGCATGTTTGCAGGACATGGGGACATTACTGCTGAATTCCTCTGAAGAAGCAGAGGCATTTTCAGGCTGGCTTACACAGGTACTCAGAGACACCAGTTTCATCAATACATTCCCCCTCCCTCCTCCCAGCGTGACCTTGCTGCAGCTGGCACCCTCAGATCCCTTCACCTGCGCTAACAGTAATGGCTTCCAGGAACTGGTCCCTCCAGGAATGTGTCCCTACAACCAAAGCCAGGTTTGTCTTCTTAATCAGCTTGTCCACGGTACTCTGTCAATGGGACAAAAATGAACAGTGTTTAATTAGCTTTGACTCTCCTGCTGTTATGAAAGACCACCTTCCTCAGCACTGTGCTAAGGGAAGGATCCCCCACTCCCACAGGGCCTGCCAGAGGGAGAGGATGCCACTAAAGATGGGGCTGGCAGCAAGATTCATGCAGCTTTGTGCAGCGCAGCTTCTCCTCCGGTTTTTCCTCCCCTCTCATCCACACTTCCTCTCCCCAGGCATTTGCCCCTCGTCCCTTTTCCCCACAGTGGCTGCTTTGTCCCCCAACATCTTGGCACAGCTGTTCCTCTCTTGATCGGGGTAACTCACCTGCTCTTTCCACAAGATGCTCCTTCATCTTTCTTCTGGCTACTCCCCCTTGCCTTTCTCATTTGGGTTTTGCCGCAATCAGCCTCTACCAGTTTTTTCCCCACCTACAGGCTGCTCGTTCTCTCTTTGGGCACCCCCTTTCTATTTTATGGCTCCCCTCTCTGTTCAAGCCACTACCTATATCTCTTTCCTCTGACTGATCCCTCTTCTGTACTGTATTATCTCCTCTTAAAGAGCCCTGACACACAGCACTGACCTTAAATTCATAAGACTCCTCAATGATGACTTCTAGTTTGGGATGCTCGCCCAACACAGGCTTCCCCATCTCTGCAATCCTCTTGGCTTCCTCTTCTTCATTTGTCAGCTTCCTTTCTGCTACTTCTGCAAAAACAGCATCAACACTAAGCTGAAGACAACATCCCTTGGACTCTCAGCACAAGACTCAGATGCCTGAGAGGTGCTATAAAAGGCCTTGGGCAGTGGCATGATCCCAGAACACCGAATACACATCTCTCACCTTTTGCTGAGTTCACAATAGGACTTGTGAAAGCAACAGTGGGACACAAGGTGAGTGGGCTTTCTAAAGAGCTTTCTGTTGTAACTTCAAAGAATTATACTTCTCCTGAAAGTGAGGGAACCCCACCAGCCTAAGCCATGCACAGTGCAGACACATACTGGGAAAACAGTCTCTGTAATGCTAATGTATCTCAGTCCTTACTTACCCAGTCAGCTTAAAGTCCCCAGTCCTGCTTTGCCCTCTTCTGATCATGTACCTCACTCCAGATCTGCAGCCCCCTCTGAGATTCCTGTCTTGGGCTTCTTTAATGTAAACCTAGACTGAGCACATCAGGCTGACTGCACTTGAGACATATGAGGTTTGGAGTAGATGACCTCCTGAGGTCCCTTCCATCCCTGATTTTCTATGATTCTGTTCTAGAATATGCTCTAGACTTGAACCCAGGCCTCTAGAAGTGAAAGCCCAGTGCTTTAAGGACTTGGCCCTGTGCCATTAAAGCTAAGGAGAATTGTCCCATAGCCCTGAATGGGAGCAGAATCAAGCACTAACACACTGTGGCTGTGTTCACACAGCCTCATTTCGAAACAACAGAGGTTGTTTTGAAATAAGGTTTCAGCTGTTCACATGACGCACAGTTGTTTTGAAACAAGGGGAAGCCCTTGTTTCGAAACAACTGTGTTGTTTCGAAACAAGTTAAACCCCATTTGGGGTCGAAACAAACTTGTTTCGAAACCCTTGTTTCGAAACAAGGCGTGTGAACGTGTTGTTTCGGAACAAAGTGTTCTGAAACAACACTGGACCCTCAGCACCCTGGCCAGGGAAACCTCAGGACCTTGACCAGGGTGCTGAGGGCTGTCCCTCAGCCCCAGAAAGGGGGCTGCAGCCCCCAGCGGGTGGGGGGG
>ML681963.1:91401260-91683788 GCA_007922195.1 Podocnemis expansa | reverse complement strand
GGGGGGGGGGGCAGCCCAGGCTGCCGGCTGAGCCTGGCGCCCCCGACACACTGGCGGTGTTGGAGGGGGGCAGGCCTGGCTGGCGCCCCCGACCCGCTGGCGGGGTTTGGAGGCAGCTCGGGCGGCTGGCTCCAGCGCCCTGCAGCCACTCACCCCCCCACACCTGCCGGGGGCTGCAGCCCCCTTTCTGGGGCTGCAGGGTGAGCTGCCACAGCAGCTCACCCCTAGGGGGCTGCAGCCCCAACACAGGTACCAAAATAGCAAGTTCACAGTGTGAACCTGCTATTTCGATTCCCGCTTTTTCCCCTTATTTTGAATTAACATTTTGTTAATTCGAAATAAGTTGTTCCGAAATAAGGGTTATTTCAATATACGGTTGTTTCGAAACAACCGTATCGAAATAACCCGCTGTGTGAGAACACAGCCTATGACAAAAAGTGCAATGTTAGGTATTATTGTTACACTACTGAGCACCCCTACATTTGATTTAAGTAGTAATGTGAACATGTGGGCATATTCCACCCTCTTTATTCTCATGGTGCCAGTGGTGATGGCAAAGGACATTGTGTAGGAGGAAAGAGTGAAAATATGCTGCTAGCCACAAGGTTTCTGTCAATCTGGAGATGGAAGAAGTTAACAGCCCATGAGTGCCCCCACTCTTACCTCTTGCTTCCCTGAACTATTCAATGCCATTTATAGAATGCTGACTTGGTGATGAGTCCAGGTTATTTCATAGCAGTGAGAGATAGCAATGGGGCCTACGTTCCCTTGGGGATATCACCTAGTGTTGGACCACAGTGAGAACTGGCAGCATGACCCCAGAAATGTCTAGACTGGGAAAGCATGTGCTCCTCCAGCTCTGCCGTTGTTAGCCTCCAAGTACTTTGTTTCTGTTACAGTTTTAACAGAAACACTCATGATTTTGAGGAGCAGATTTCGCTGAAAACATGCAAGAACTCAGGCAGAAAAGGCCAGGGTTATAGCTGATACCAAGGAACATAAATAAATTATTGAAAAACATTAAAATGGTCTCTTTAGCCTGTTGTGGACTCCTTTATTAGTCTGACTGATGCTCCTCCCAGTCCCCCTCCCCTTCAGCAACCACCGCTTTGGGGGGAATTGAAGCACCGATTCTCATTACAATTTTCCACAAGAGTACTTTTAAGAAAACATTAATGTGCAGACATGTTTTCTAGTTTGAAAGGACCAAGAGATAGAATCTTTTTATTCCTCTTTGATTAGAAAATTGCTTTCAGCAGTCTGTTTTATTCAGGGCTTGTTTTAACTCTCACACAGATATCTATTCACAGGGGCAGGCGAGCACATACTTAATTTTTTCATTCTGCACTGTAATTACGTTTATGGCACACTGTGCCTTTCCTAGGGGATTCCTTTCACTGGAAAATGTACTGGAAAAATAGGTCAGGGGCCAAGA
Source organism: Podocnemis expansa (assembly GCA_007922195.1). Lineage (NCBI taxonomy): Eukaryota > Metazoa > Chordata > Testudines > Podocnemididae > Podocnemis > Podocnemis expansa. Next base: position 91,682,353 of record ML681963.1, on the reverse strand, counting down.
GGGTTTTCTTTTCATATAACTGGATGATTAATCCTTGTGGCGAAAAATGTTCTCCCAAGTTACTGAAGGTGGGAAACAAGGCATTCCATGTGGTGCACTGCTGGCTGTGAAGAGTAATCCACTGAGACAGTGGTTCTCAACCACTGCACCAGGACACATTAGTGTGTCACCACACAGTGGTACGTGTGTCGTAGAAAGCTGAGGAGATGGCTGGTTTTGGCTGGGGGGATGGTGGTCTGATGTGTCCTGTAGAGTTGCAAACTGCTGCCAAGTGTGTTGCAACCCGCAAAAGGTTGGGAACGAGTGTGCCAAGAGATCTCTTTGTGGTGCTTTCTCTGATGATGGCCATGAATGATATCTGGAAGGTGCCCCATGTGATGGTGTCGCTGGTGATGATGCAGAGTAACCGACACACTGATGTGGGTGTTGTCCATGGTGCTGATTATGGTCCCTCCTCCAGCTTGCTGGTCTAACACTATAAAGGTATAGACTGGCACTGGCATGAGAGTAGGGATGATTATTAATGGATTTATCTTCAAATGCTGAATTGTAATTGACCCTTATCATGTTTCTTTGGCCTCCTACTGACTTGCATATGACAGGTGTTTGTTCACATGGTTGTTCAGGGTTGAACCGCCTTTCAAGTGACCATTGGGATTATGTGTAACTATTCAGGGTGGAAGGCCAATCCGTACATATTGGCTTCACGTGTTTGTGAGTGAGGATGTAAGGAAGCCTTTACAAAGTAGGAGAGACTCTCAAAAACCACCTACTTTCTCAAATATAACAACTACTACATTGGCATGATGTGGGGAGGGAAGATGAGGGAGAGACACGAAGATACTTGACTAACAGTGGTCCCCTGCCTGCAGACACTTGGCTCACATTCCATTCCAGGAGAATCGGCAGTGCAGATCAGCCCTCAGGATCAGGTTCCAGGGGAAACCACCTCTCCCAGTGCCACAGGCCATGTGGTCACCTGACAGAATGGCGGCTGGGAGGTCCAGCAAGCCCACTGCCATTGACAGGATGAAATGGAAAGGGCCAGTGACTAAGGAAGGGGCAGAGAACTAGCTGCAGCAGCAAAGCAGTGATCGTGAGTTCCTTGTTGTGACTTCTGCATTTGAAGCGAGGATGTCAGAAGCCCAGGATGTGATTTGCTGCAAGGAAGATGTTGTTGGCGAGTGGGTAGGCGCCATGGATAGGAGAGAGCAGAAACTTGCAGAAAGATGAGTGAATCCAGCTGAGAGACCAGGAGCCACTGCTGGAGGATTAGGGCTGCTGGAGAGGCAGCAGCAGCCAGCGAGTGAACAGTCAGGCCAGTCACAACTGGGAGGCATGGTAAGAGGCTGGAAATGACTATGTGAATGCCAGCACAGGGACTTTGCACACTGCACCTCCTGCTTTCAGAACTGGAGCTGCTGAGGCAGTGGACACCACTGCTTCTGGCCAGCAGGTGAATGCTGCTGCTGCTCTCTGCTGTTAGGGTAGCAGCATCTGCCACCTCCTCATGGGGCTTCTGAATGGGGCTGTTGTGTCCCCTAATGACAGCCAGGGCAGGGCTCTCCCTCTGGGGTTGGGGCTGTGGAGATGAGTTCTAGCGCTTGTCATCAGGAGCCTCCTGATGCCATTGGGGCTGCTAGAGGGACCACTCCTATGTCTCCTGCTGCTAATGAGTTGCATCCCTCTGATCTGCAGGCTGGAGCCAGGAGCCTTCTCCAGGGTTTGGTGGCTACTCAGATGCAATGGCCATGTCCTGCTATAGTTATTTAACATCAAGTTTCAAGGGATTTCAGGAACCAGCCAACCAAACACGCTTAGACAAGCAGATCTGGAGACTGTCAAAACAATCCAGCGGAGACTAGCCCCATCTCCATTCCTCTCATCAGCATGGCCAGCATAACCACACAAATTCAGACTGCTGCCTTTCTGAGCCTGAGTGGATGGACTCTAAGAAGTGGGAAGGTACCAAACAAAGGAGGCCTGCCCTGTCCTAGCACTAAGGCAGGAATTATTCAGGGATTCCTGTAACATCAATAAACATGACAAGTAAAATCACAGACTCCGAGGGGTTAATGAATCCGGTACAGACTCCCACAGCTCAGAGATTATAAACTCTGCATGGTTTGTTTATAAACCTGGCCAGGACTCACAAAACTGGCTGGATTGATTGAAAACATTATAAACCCTATACGCCCTGCAGAGTTCATAAAAGACACAAGGAGTTCTATGGCAGTTCATACGACATTAATCCACTACAAAAGCAGAGACAAACACATCCGTCTTTTGAAATCAATAATGTACGTCAACGTGTTGCAACAGAGCTCTCAAGCTGTACAGTTGACAATCCCCTTTTCAGCTGCTTTGAATAAGTTGATAAACTTCACAGAGCAACATGGGCAGCAGCAACTGGCAGAAAAGCAGCAGTAACAAGGCACAATGGACTTCAGAGGAAAGGAGCTAGGAAGCAATGGGCACAGGACAGGGTACATGCCAAGGGAGAGGAGACCAGAGGGCATAGAGCAGCAGGGGCAGGAGTCCCATTGGATCTGGGTGGCAGCATCAGAGGACAATGCCTTGCCTTTAGGCCCTTTGCTACACACCTGGGGGTTCCCATGGCACATCTGGTTTTTAGGAATGGATGCTATATGTATGCAGAACAGAACAATTAGTAGAAAAGGTTTGGAAATGGAACCACCACACGAAATTCCTACGTGGTTCAGTAAGTTGGGGCCAGGTCTCTCAATAGGTATCAAGTAAGTGAAGGAAACAGGAAAGTTTCAAATATGTATTCAAACAAACATTAGAAAGTCCAGGAAAGTTTATGTTACATTGAAACACCTAAAACCCTTCCAAGTTTGGACAGTACAGAGGTGCAGAGCTGGAGTACCCCAATCTACCCTGCCTGTATATGGCCACCCATTCTCCATTCTAATTTACATGGCAAGCTTATGCCTGGACACTTTATATCTACAATATTGACAACATGAGTCACAAGTATCAACTCAACTGTTGCATTCTCACCATATGTCTGTAACTGACAGCCAAACACACTCTTTGTATGCCACCTACAATTCACTGTCTGGTGACAAGACAGTAACACCAACATTTCTAGGCATTAAATCCCAGGGCTACGGCATGCTCATCACCATGGTAGCTGAGTCATCTTTCAGTCTAAGATTTTTTAAACAAATCATTGCTTTATTCTTTTCATTCTCCTGCCTATTATTTTGTTTTATGTATTGTGGAAAATCTAAGTTAATTAAATGAGCTTTGGGATTTATTTCATGGGTAATGAAGGCCCATGGTCATTCTGCCATGAGATCCGCAGTTGAGGGGCAGCTGGGTAGAACATTCTCTCTCCCACATGCCTGTGTCTCACCGTTGTGGCTCACAGTTGCACTGCTGTGACATCACTGGTAATGACCGTCAAGGTCATGCCATGAGAGGCAGATCCTCAGATAACTTGTGCCAGTCTCATGGATGGCTTTGGATATTAGGACTAAAAATATTGATTTTGATTCTGTGTTGCACAGGAACAAATGCAGAGTGGAGAAGTGGGTGACATGCTCTAGTGGGCTGTGTTGCTGAGTGCATGGGCCACTTGTAGATAGAAGAGGGCATTGTTATGAGTTGTAAGTATTAGGTACCTAGATGTAAAAAGGGAGCCAAAAACACCTGATCTTTCTTGATGAGTGCAAGACACTTTGAGCATGCTTCCCTCTAGTTGTCATGATAACTCCATCTTCTCCATGCTCAGTTTAAGCCAACTATTCTTCATACTGGTGTTAAGACTCCATGATATCTGGGGATGTTGGCTATTAATGAAATGTGGCCCTGGGCATCATCTGAATATAGCTGCCACCTGAGCTTGTGCTGTTGCATGATCTCTTCCTGCAGCTTCATATATCCTATATACTGAATAGGATGAAACTTCTGGGATGCTGCAGTTAAGGGCAGAGAGTAGTTACTTATCTTGATTCTCAGCTGTTCAGTCTGAGAGGAAAGATTGGTGCCATCTTGGAGATACCCATTTACCCAGTCATAGACCAGGAATATCAAATGCTATGGTAAGATCCAGAAGCATGAATATGCCATTTGCCCATGTATCAAGAGGCCATCTCACCTGCTGTTCTTAACAGATACATAGAAGACTTAACTAGCATACATCTTCCCTTCAAGGCCTCCCCCACCTCAGTAATTCTGTGATGAAGCCTCCACACCTGTCACTCCAGTGTGAGGTATATCCCTACGTCGCAAATCGGGAAACTGAAGCACAGAGCAGGAATAAGAATGTGTCAAGGCCAAACAGCAAATGAGCAATGGAGCTGGTATGGATCCTGGCTCCTTGACCTTTGTTCTGAGCAGTATGTGCTACACTTGCAGGAAATGTCAAAGTTAAACATAAGTCTGGGCTGACCTAACATACAGGCCCCTGAACTCAGAGGAGGATTCCCTGCAGCAGTGGGAAGTGTATGTCTGGCTGCAGTCTCTAAGGGCTTATTTGACAAAAATTTTTCTGGGGAGGAAGTGGCCAAATGTTCCTGCCTTAATATGCCCCTCTACATCTGAGTGCATAAAATTCTCGCCTCCCCTCCTTAGTAGAAAAATAGCAAGCGCTGTGATAGTTAAAAATAAAAGACCATTTTTAATTTGGCAGGTCAAGTCTGTCAAGGTGAATGGCTGCCAAACCGCAGCTTAATTATTAACCAGTTCTGATTTCTGTTTGTATCAGCCTCAATACCCAGCTTTCAATGTGGATTGCACCCTGGACTCCCAGCTGTCAACTCCAATTAGGCCTGATAAGGTCGGGAGATACCAGGCGAGAAAAGGAGCCTGCCAGTTCTTCCTGAGTTCCCTTCTGTCTCTTAAATATGGGAAAGGTTTCCCACAACTCAGCGCTTCTCAGCCATTTTCCCTGCATGACCCTGTTTTCAGATGTTTTGTTTCCCACTATTACCCCACACAGCACTAAGGCTGCAATTTAAAAATGGTATCCTCCTTGCAATGTGACCTCGCACACACTGTACATGCAAGGCTGTGCAGCAAGGAGGTTGCCCGTTTGCTTTACAAAAGGGTGTTCTCAGGTCTGCATGATCTCATACACATATGGCGCATGTGAGGTCATGCTGCATGGAGGGTGCCATGTTGCAGAGCAAAACAGCTTCCCCCTGTATGATGTCAGCTCATGCATACATGTGTGGGGTCATGATGTGTGAAGGAGATGGTTTCATAAAATGGCTTCCTTGCCATGCTCAGGATTGCTGTGACCCCACCTGCTGATGAAGTGACCCCACCTGGGGTCATGACACAGTTTGGAACTGCTGCCTTAACTTCTTCTAGTCTGAACATAAGTGAGTGCAAACATTATTACTATTATTTAACATGTAGATTGTGGGATCACATACAGACCTCAACCAGATTAGGCCCCCTTGTGCTAGGTGCTGTACAAACAGGCCTGAAGGTAGAAGTTATGGGGATACAAACAATTCCCAGGCAGGCAGGCCTGGTTATGACAGCTGATGTAGATGGCAACACAGGCTTACTGATAGATTGATTTAGCACAGCACAATGCCACAATCTGCCCATGGGGCCTTAAAATTGGACAAAATGCCTTGTTATGGTAAGAGACAAAGGGTTTCAGATCTGCCCCCCTCCCAAAAGATGTATACAGAATTATTCAGTCTGCAGAGCCAGTGTGGAAATTTCAGGCTCTCTCTGAGAAAGGCAGGACCATCATGCAGGGGACTCAGCTCTCTGAGGGTCACCTACTCCTGACTCTGCCATTGAATCTCACTGTCACTTTAATGCTCCATCCCTCAGTTTCTCCCCACGCACAATGGCAACAATCCTTGTCTACTTATCTGGGTATCATGTGGGTTAAGGTCCTGATGTTTTGGAAGTGCTTTCAGAGTGGTTCATGGATGTCACTATAGCAGTGTCAAGTGTACATAACATGAGATTGCAGTGTTTTGGGCTGGAAATACTATGAACACATCCTTTCTTGGCCATTCTGGTTCCAGCCAGAACTGAGAAGTACAGAGGCCTCTGTGTAAAACAGGTTTGCCTGCCACTGCAGGGTACTGGACTCATTGCTTCACAGGTGCCAACCAATGCTGTGTCCCAGTAACACTCATTTAAAATAAAAATGTGTTTTCCAAAATGTGTGGAGACCCCTACAGGGGGAAGAGGCTGAATGAAGCAGGGCTATATTCATGAAATTTCCCCTTCACTAATGATCTTGGCATTGCCTGGGAACTGATTGTTTCACAGGGATTTCAAGGGACAGGGATGCTAGCTGGAGAGGAAGGAAGATTTCCAACTGCCATGAGACAAATGCAGATTAGGAGTCTAAGAAACAGTAATTCTCAGGGTGCTCTGTCTTCTTTCAGCTGAGAACATTCTCACCTTCCTGACCTTCACTCACAATGCAACCCAGGTGCTCATATCACCATGTCCCAACATCATCTATGGCTAAGGAGGAGGCAGGGTACTCGGTGCTCAAATCAGTGGTAAGGAACAATTGCTCAGAGGGGCTCTGTGAAGGAAGCAGGGCTAGTGGCCAGTCCATTGTGGGCAAGAAGGGTGAGGCACTTGACTCAGTAGAGTTGGGGGACACACTGTAGTATGGCTTACATTAGGTGAGAAGAAGGGAGGCAGCTGTCAAGCAAGGACAGAAGAGTGATACTGGACACAGATGTAGTCAACTCAGTCCTGCAGGACAACACACTCAGGCTTTCCATGTGTCTGTTGACAATGTGAAATATTATGTGTATCCCACTTGGCTGTGTACCAGCCAGCATCAAGGACTAAAGTGACACCGAAGGAGACGCCAGTGGGACACTCAGAGATACCCTTCCCTTTATCTGCTCTCTAAAATGCTTATCACCTGTGGGGGAAACTTGAGAGCCTGGCTGGCTCAGCATCAGGCTGAGGATGCCAGGGAGTCTTCACCATCTCCATTGCTAGTCGTACTCTCTTCCTGCTACCAAATAGAGCCTTTGAACACACTTGCAAGACTGCTCCTGCTAGGACTGCCAAGAGGATTTTCCTTTTGCTGTTTTTATTCTAAGAGCCAAATCCTGCTCCCACCCTCCTGTGTCCAAGCCTCTGGACCTTCCCGTGGCAAAGGAGCACCAGTCAGCATGACTCTGCATTAGGTGAGGGGAAACAATGCTCCACCTTACTTCACAGCTTAGCTGCTATGCTTGGCTCTGCTGGCCCCTCTCCAGGGTGTGTGGTGGTGTCCAGGGCATGGCAGAGTTTATGACTTTGCATTTCAGCAGTGCTAGAAGCCACAGCCTGAAGGGGGCTTCACACCGTACTCCACGTTGTCCAACCGCAGACACAGGCCCAAAGACTTAAGGAGAGATTTACAGAGGGTTCTGGATGTAGTAATGAGGCAACTTTGCAGATGTGTCTGAGGAGTTCCTGCCAAACCTAGGGTGCAGCATAGGAGAAAGCACAAAACAAATGTAACAAGTGGATGATGGAAGTTGGTGTGATGGGCTGACCAAAGGCAGAAGTTGACCTTTTGATAATGAATCAGAGATGATAGGTCAAGTAGGGATAGGTCACAAAGGGCCTGGAAAGTAACAGCAAATAATTCATGTTTGGTGGGTAGAGAAGGGGAACCCAATGGAGGGAAGGAAAAGAAGACCAATTCAGGCAAAGCAATGGGATAAGAAAATGATCTTTGCAGAAGCATTCTCAAATGTTATGAGTGGGGCAAGAATGCATTTGTGAGGGCCAGAGATAAGGATTTTGCTGTAATCAGGATGTGTGCTAATGAGAGTTTGGATGAGCATTTTAGTTGTGTGGATGGATAGGAAAAGCCTGCATCACAGAGATGTTAGGCAGAAAGAATTAGCAGAATTTAGATATAGCCTGGATGTGAGGACCTAGAAGGAGGTCCTATTCAAAAGTGACATCCAGGTTTTGACAGGCAGGATGGTGGTGTTGTCCACTATATCAAGAAAGGAGGTAATGGGTAGGGTTTGGCACTCTGTTTTAACCAGGTTGAACTTGAGCTGATGGCTAGACATCCACAAGGATATGTCAGCAGCAGAAGAGGCTGAGTTTTGTTTTGGACAGAAGGACACAGGTCTGGAGCAGAGAGGTAGATCTGTGACTTGTCTGCGTAGAGATGGTAGCTGAATTTGTGTTTGCAGATGAGATTACCCAAAGATAAGAGGAAGAGGGAGAAAAGAGGGGGACCAAGGAAAGAGCCCTGCAAAAAACCTGGATGGGAAACGGAAAGCTGGAGGGGAGATGAAGAGAATCCTCCAAAGACAGGTGGAAGGAATGATCAGGGAGAGAAAAGGAACCAGGAGAAGACAGAGTCATGGACATTCTAGGAGGCCAAGATTTCTCAAAGAATATGGTCGATGGTATTGAGAATGGTAGAGAGGTCGATTAGGATGGAGTCCTAGTTCTGAGGTTTGGCCAGGACGAGATCATTAGAAACTTTGGTGAGACCAGTTTCAGATGAACACAGGGGGCTGAAGCCAGAGGTTAGGATGGAAATGGAACAGGGGAACTCCAGGAATTGTAAACAGCATGTTCATTGAACTTAGAGATGCAAACAAGAAGAGGTGGTAGCTGGAGAGACAAGTGGGGACACAGGCATTTTTTTTTAAGAAGGGAAAGATCACAGCATGTCCTTATTGTGAGGGGAGTGAGTCAGTGAAGAGTGAAACATTAAGGGGAAGAGTAAGAGGTGGGAGGAGAGTGGGCCCCAGAGACATCAGCTAATGGGAAGAATGGGGTCACTGTGGGAAATGGAGGGTAGCAGATGAGAAATTTCTGCATCTGTGACAGCAGAGAAGGACAGGAGAGTCGGAGAAGGCTAAAGAGCAGTTTAGCTTCCACGGCCGAGTCAATCCTTGATTTTTCTGCTGAGATTGATGACAAGAAGGCCTTGTAATGCCACTGGTGATGTGAACATCTGTCTTTTAGAAAAGAGGCCAAGGTCAACAAAGACCATCAATGGAGAACAACTTCTAGTCATTTTCTGACCTATAGGGGATTTAACCCAGCAACCTAAAAGTAAAGGGCTCACACAGAACACATTAATCATCCCATGAACTACCTAATGCTTATGTCTGGAATGGGTTTTTCTGCAGATGAGGTTCGCTCCTTTTGGGAAATGTGGTATTAGGAAGAAACTGAAATGATCATTAAAATGGCATTTTTCTTGTAGCTGTATAATAATAAAATCCCAGCTAAGCAAAGTAAACCTTGGGTATGAATGAGCTCTGCTCCTCTGAGAACTGTCAATCAATCAGTTGGATTTGGGGAAGACTGTTGCCTAAGAAATAATCTAGTTTCTGAGGTTAGAATATTGATATGTCTGTTTGCTGAACACACACACATATTCTGACATATTCTGAGCACTGAATATTCTATGGGCTTTTCTAATAACTGGGGGGAGCATGGATTAATTTAGATTACCACAGAAGGTTATTTTGAGGTGTGATGCATCTCGCTTCACATATGCTAGCTTGTTAAATGTTAGCTAGGAGAGCCTGAACCCCTATGAGAAGAAGGATCTTGTTCAGCTAAAGCACTGGACCTGCAGACTACTCCATTGCTGGCTCAGCCATAAACTTGTGGTGAGACCTTGAGCAAATCAACTTTCCTTTTTGCTCCTTACTCGCTTATTCTGAAAAATTGGGATATGAATACTTTTCTATTGCATGTAGGGATCAGGGGCATGAGACTTCACTCATTAATAGAAAAAATGTGCTTTGAGACACTTTGTTAGTCCTAAGTGAATGTTCAGAGGTTAGGATGTTCAGTTCTAATAAGCACCCTAACATTCGGGTGTTTCCCTAAGCCTTTAATCAATTACCTGAATCTCTTCAGACTGCACATCTTACAAGAACAGGGTCTGGTAAGATTTCCAATAATTCCTCTTTTTTTGGTCAGGCTGCAAATTCCACACAATCAATCAAACTTCTGGGGATTTGACCTGTTGCTTTCTGAACCCTGCCACCGCCAGAAAGTATATAGATAATCACAAAAATGCACGCTAAGGAAGGAAACAAGCTATGATACCTCTTTTGAATGTCAAAAAAGGTTTGGATTCCTTTGAGATTTAGGTCAAAATTTCAGGTCTTCCCTGGCCCTGAACTAGCCACCAAGCTCTAGTTTTGGCAAAGTACAGTTGACTATTTTCACTTTCAGAAGAAAACAATCAGACATTCATATAGGAATAGCACTTGAATTCGTCAAATAACATCACCTTTTCTCTGTATTAATATTATGTGGGGCAGTTATTTCCCAGCACTAATAACAATAAGACCAAAAAGAATAATGAGTTCCCCAATGTGGTGAAAAAGGACATAATGCCATGTTGCAAAAATAGTTAATTTAAGCAGAGAAAAGATGTTTTTATGTTTCAAGCATAGGGTTCCCAGTTCTATTTCTGCCACTGATGTTCACTTGTTGTGTGACCTTAGGGAAGTCACAGTGGCTCTGTTTTTCCATCTATATAATGGCGATAATATTCATCCATCTCAAAGGAGGATTTTGAGGCTCAATTTACATTTGAGGTCTTTGGTGAACAATGCTATTAAACTATTAATTATATACTTAAAAATCAACATGCTAAAATGTACTGACACTTGAGACTATTTTTAACATCTCACTTACTTTTCATCTTTGAAGCTGTTTGCCTTTTGCATTTCTCTTTATGCTGAACAATGAAAATATATCTGTCAGTTTCATTTGTGTTTGTACTCAATTTCAAAATCTCGCATACTAACAGCACTGTACAGTTTCCGTTGCAAACAGCACAGGGAACGTTTAAAGGACAACAAAAAATAGGAGTAGTGGAATTTTTAGAAGTTTACAGAAACATTTCTGTTTATCTGTGATTTGGTGAAGCCTTTTCTGTAAAACTTAAATCTGAGGTTTGAGGCCAACCCACCATTTTCATTTCATGAAGTCAGAATCAGATACTTTAATTTAGCTGCTATTAGGTGCATCCTAAACCAGTTCTTTTCAAAGTTTATTGAATCACAGATATGGCTTGCAGAACCAGTTTGGATAAAATAAACACTAATTCAACCTGTGCCCAAAATTTCACCAAACTCATTGAGTTTAACTCATTCGTTAAAAATTATTTTCCATCTTCCACATGGTTCTTTACTTTCAGGCTTGGGAGCAGAAGTGCTAAGAATGCACAAAAAGTTGTTCTTGTGCCATTTTCAACCCGTAAAGTATTGAGCTTCTTGTTTGTCGTTGTGTGATTTCAGTACAACCACATGCTGCAAATACATAGAGGCTAGCTGCAAAATTTGACTCCTATTACGAACGTCCCATAATTGGGCTGCCTGGATTTGGGTCTCAGTTTGGGCCATCTGCGTCTCTGATATGTAGCTGTTCAAGAGTTTATGCAGAGAGTCCTGAATATCTGAACCACTTAAGCTGTCCTCAGGACTAGTCACAAGTCACCTAAGGGACAAGCAAGAGGCAGAAGCCTAACATCTGCTGGAGGAATAAAGAGACACAGCAGCAGATGCCCTGCCACTAAGAGCCGCTGGGCTTCTAAAGAGTGGTGGGTGGAAAACAAAATACACACTGAGATAAACTACAGTTGTCAGGAGAAATGTGAGACATCCAAGGGGAGTCCAAAAGAGAGCCAAGTGACAGAGCCATTAGGCCGCCCAGAGTATATTTACACTGCAATTAAGCACTAACTGCTGGCCCACTCTTGCTGACTTGGTCTATAATATAGTGATGTAGACATTCAGATTTAAGCTGGAGTCTGGGCTCTGGGTTCCTCCCCTCTCATAGAGTCCCAGAGCCTGAATGTCTGCACTGCAATTTTACAGGTTCACAGCTTGAGCTCTGTGAGCCTGAGCCAGCTGACACAGGCTAGCTGCAGGTGTTTAACTGCAGTGTGGACAAACCCCCAGACGCAAAGACAGCTCAGTGGAGTAGGACATAAGGAGTTTGGTAGGAGAAGGTAACATGAGAAGCTGGGGACTGCTGAGGAGAAATGACAATATTCAATTTAGTTTCCAATGTAAGTTTTACAACACTCCTGAACGCTTTGCCTTTTCTAAATCTAACATGACATGGACTAAGTGAAAATGTCACCTCTATCTCAACTTATTAGCCACAATTGGTTCTGAGTGGTGCTTTAACATGTGTTTCTGCAATGTGGCAGCAGTGTGTGTGTTTTTTATATTGGTCTGGATATTTTCTATCCTCGTATTTGTAGTTTCAAACAGGTACAAAGTACAAGTGATGTCAGTTCAGGTCTGTACAGAATTCATGTGCTACACACAACAGACATGACATGAGCTAAACATGGCTTTCTAGACAGCCTGGTGAGGGCATGAGGGATTCTAGCCACCATGACTGGGGGGGAAACAGCTACCATGACTTCAGGACCCTTCCACTTTCCCCACATCAGAAATTTGTCCTTTTCTTTATTAACTGAACAGCAACTTTCCACAACCTGTGATGAATTATCCAATAATACCCAACAAAAGCAATAAAAGCTGATTACAACAAAGAGTGGAAATTATTTTAACACAAATTATTTGGTTCTAGAGGTTCTGGTCAAATTAAGTTGGTACTGAATTAACACAATGAAATTACTGTGAGAAGGTTTGGCTTGACTCATTTCCAATCTGCTGAAATTGAAGAACTGGCAAAATTCACATGAGAAAAAGGCCTCTTAAAAGATTCCCAGCCCAAGCGGATCAGAGAAATTTTGCATCTTTCAGTTGCAAGAAATGACATTTCTGATGGTTGTTGTCCAGTTCAAGGCTCTTATAATTTCCAGAAGGTTTTTGTCTAACTATATTTAAAAAACCCCACAAGCTCCCTTCTGCATCTCCAAGTGTCTGTTTCTTATGGCAATTAATCAGAATTTAACCTAGAACTGGAGGGATAAAAAAAATACAGGAGGAAAAACCCATTCTGCAGTGTGAGCTATAGAGACCAGAATAGTGGGATGTTCAAGAAATGGGGGGGCAGTATTCAGTATTAATAAATGGAGAATCCTGCACATAAAAAGAGGCAATAAAAAGCAAAGGGAAGAAATGTAACTAAACAGACACAACCATTACGTTAAAGATGTTGATTTTCATCATCTTGGTTTCTTCACAGTCTCCTAATATTGGGCACGAGTGTTCATAGCCTCTGTCTGGGTGTCCTGAGGCCTACTGTTAAGGAACATCTAGGTTACCACCTGAGCACAAGCATGACTTCTGTTTAATGCCATTACCTGAAATAGGTGCCCAAAAGGAGACAAACAGCTGTGATGAGGGGCAGGAGCAGGGCCAAGGCCCTGCCTTCCTCATAATGCTGTCCAGAAGACCATGTCCTCTTTGGCTGGTGGGAGGTCTACACTGTGCCCTTTTCCTGGGTGGCATATCAGTTGTTTTCTAGGAGGCGCTGGGTCAGCCTTATCCCCAAATGTCCAGAAGTTTCCTTTGGGTTGCCTGCCTTCCACTGTGAATTCTGGGGGTAAAACCACACTTAGGTCCATGCTATTTTATTGTAACTAAGCACTGCAGATGCAGAAAGAAAGGTGTGCGATTGGGACTGGGCATGAGAAAATCTTCGACTTGTCGGCTCAGTTGTACGTTATCAGCAAGGTCCTTTTCCCTGGATATGTGGCAAAAACCTTGGATTTGGGTTTTGACCTCATGTGTCAATAAGTGAGACATGCTTAATATATCTGCTCCTTGAGCAGATGGTCTCAGTAGTAACTGTGCTCCAAGGAGCAGGAGCATAGAAGTCGCTGACTGAAGAAGAGAATGAAACTAAAGCCACGCCCATTGAGCAAAGGAGTGAAAGCAGTCTTACCTTGAGTGAGGAGCAGAGCTGTAGGAAACGAAAAACAAAAGAAGGAAACAAGAAAACAGGAAGAGAGTTAATTTCCCATTTGGAGAAGATGCAAAGGCTATTTGCAGATGACAGTTTTAAATGAGCGATGAGGATGGCTTAGTGCAGCGTGTGAGCTTGCTGTAGCTGCATGCTTGGTGCAGGTTTGTGAGCATGCTCAGTAGCAGAAGGATGAAAATGAGGCTGGAGAGAACAGGTGCATACCAAGGGCTCTGTGTTCAGAAGTATTCCCCCTCCCATGAGCGAAGGCAAAAGGATGGGACTTGGGATGAGGGAAGAGGGTAAGGTGGGGGAAAGCATGTGGGAATTTGTCATCCTTACATTAGGATGTGAGATGAGCCAAACTGACCCAAAATAAGGTGGAGGTGTCCCTGCAAGGTCTGCAGAATTAGAGAGGGAGTGCCAAAAACAGGAAGGCCTTGACACAATGATGCACTTGGATATCAGTTGTGAGTGGAGGCTGTAAGGACGGGTGAGGGGCTCACTGAGAACATGGCCAGGGCAAAGGGTGTTTATAAAATGGGCATTAGTCCTAGGACAAATGAAGATGGATTTAATGCTACCAGGCACCATCCCCAAATATTCATAGCAAAGTCCTAATTTTGACATGTCCATCCTGGGTTCCATAAGCTTAGCTCACACAGATTTAGAGTCCCACATAGACCATAGACATCACAATGCGCCTCTGTATAGCGTCTTCACAGGTCTCTTGGCTTCCAGTTGTGTCTATGCGTGATGCTATTCCACTGAGATGTGCCACACAGAATCCCCCATCACACAAGGATGAAACTGCATTCCAACAATGTGCTGCAATGCAGTTATTTGGTCCTGCAAGATTAGTACCTGCTGAACTACTATAGTCTAGGAAGAGGGGGATAAGAAGGGAGAGAAGAGCTTGCAAAGAATAATGTAACTTCCCAGTTCCAAAAATGCTCTGTATGATTCTCCTCTTGTCATCAACTCTGATTCCTTAATGCTCCAAACCAGTCCCCCCCCCCCCCCCAATCTTCCTACTCTCCAGAGCTGTCATGAAGGAAGATCCTACTGGACCCTTTCTATGTTATCCCTAGAAAACCATGGCCAGTATTCAAGCAAACCAGCTCCAAACTAAGTCTACCAAGATCTAGCTAAAATGCTTTACATTGAATGACAATAGCAAATGTCCTTTACATAGGGACTGAGCCCCAATTCCATCAGGAAGGCTTCCTTCTACCCAGCTCTCAAACAGAAACTGCAAATGGTGTGTCAGGATCAGGTTGTGATGATGTGAAGATCTGGTTAAATAATGATAGCATTCTTGTTACCTGCTGTAGCTCTTTCATTCCAAGAATCTCAAGACAGACAATTAATTAGTGTTTGTGCCTCCATTTTACAGACAGTGAAAGAGAGGCAAATAAAGGTTAAGGTGAACATTGGAATGTAGACGCATAAAGTGTGGGCTGATTTTCAAAGGTATTGAACGTCCATGTCCACCACTGGTTTCAGTTTCTGCTCACCTCCTCTAAACAATCATTGCACTTCAATGTAAGATCTCACTTTTTAGTATCCATGTTTGAAAACCTTTCTTATGAGATTTGTCTAGGGTAACATAGTGCATCAGTGGCAAAGCTGGGGAAAGTAACTATGAGTCTTGTTTCTCAATCCCTTACTACGTGTACTAGACAATACTCCCAAGCACAATTTTCAATTCAAATTTCAGTGAAGTGTCTGAACAGAAAATGTCAGCGATGTGATTTGGTGCTAACATGAAAACATCAGCAGCATGATACATGACCTCACAGTTGGTGTGGCTTTGGCAGTAGTTCAGTGGCCTTGTGAGGTGGAGGTCCCAAATGGGAACAAGCTGCAGAATTGACTGGAACTCCACTGACATCTAGTAGCTGTCTTAATAAATCAAAAGTTTCCCCGATGTGTTTCTGTTGAAAACACCAGGGCCATTCAAGCAGAAAACACAGTAGGTGAGAATGCATCTGCTGTCCTTCTGTATGTACCAGACATACAACTGTTATGTGGAGGCATGTCTGAGGTATGTCCTAATTCTCCTCTGATTTCAAAGGAATGCCCATGGAATATAGGCGACACAGCAGATGTGTCAAGAGGACCAGCCACGAAAGGGGGCTGAGTAGACTCGTCCTCTACATTTAAAACCATCTGTGGGTTTTCAGAGTCTATTCTGAGTTCTTAAAAGGAGAAGGATTACCTGGAACCCCCAAAGTAACTACCTGAACATGAAATATTTTTGAGAATTGATTCAAGAAAAAGAAGAATAGATACCACGAGCTAAAGCTAGTTACAGTGTAGAGATGAAAAATGAGGTCTTTACACTGTAGCTCTTCCACGCCAACTCATGCCAAAAATGCAACTGCTCTGTCTGTTCCAGTCCCGGGGCTTCTACACAGCTCTGGAAAAGCCCCATGTATCCACTGGCAAATTGGATCTAACTTCTCTTGCAAGACCTCCTAGTTGCTGCAACATTTTAATGAGGCAGACTAGAAATAGAGAAGCAGCTGTAGAAACATTCGGAAATGAGAATTTAACTGAATTAAATATGAAAATTAACAATAAAATTGGTATGTTAACCCTGGTGTTATTTAAAATTCAATTAATATTACACTACTCTTACATTTTCAGCAAAAGAAGCAAGGAGTCCTGTGGCACTTAAAAGTCTAACAAATTTATTTATCGCACAAGTTTTCATAACACGGCTGCCCACTTGAATCTTACATTTTCAGTGGAATGGATTTTTTTTTGGTATTAACTGTGTATATCTGCAGACATCAGAGAGACAAGGTGGAGAAGGTAATATCTTTGTTGGTGAGAGACACAAGCTTTTGAGCTACATGGAGCTCTTTTGCAGGTCTGGGAAAGGTACTCTGAGGATCACAGCTAAATAAGGGTAAAACAGATTGTTTAGAAGTTGGTCTAATATAAGATTTACCTCAGCCTCCTTGTGTCTCTAATAACCTGGACTGAAACAGCTACAACCCCACTGCACATCAACAGATAGTCAGTGCAGACTGTAAAAGATGTCAGGGGATTAGGAAGTTTTGTATGGTGCAGGGTGCACCTCAAGGATGCTGGTAGGTTGTTTGGGATTGTGGGGTAATATGTACCGGTAACAGCTGGATGTCAATATCCACTTGTAATTTCTCGTTGTTAGGCTGCTTGAGAGTTATCATCCAATTATCATTAAGAGGGGGACCCTGACCTATTTTAGAGATATTGTTTCAGGTTGTTTGCAGACTCAGGTAGGCAAAATTACACGGCTCAAACATGGCTCATCTTTGGAAGTTTAATCTGAAACCTTAAGAATTATAAATATAGGGTCTGAACCTCAGCTGAACTAGATTGGCTGCAGTTCCACAGATTGCTAATTTTCTTAAAACAAATGCTTACATTCCGGATTCTCGTTCCATAGCAAGGATGGATTCTGTGACAGATTTCAAGGCTATAGAGTTGTGGGAAGAACGGTGCCCTGAGCTCAGCTAACTCATCTACATTTTGATATGTAGCACCTCCTGCTTTTCTAGATTGGGACCTCCATGCAGCCCAGACAATAGTCTTCAACCTTGACCTACAAGACTCCATTCGTTTTTCATGTTGGGACTCCTCACAGCTGTAGCTGACTGCATCTCAGTCAATGCCAACCGAAGCACCCCTCCTTTGGTAAAGTTGCAGACCTCTGCACTGTGTTGACAAATTTAGTTCAATTTTTTTCACACCAGCAGAAGCATTCCTATAATGTGTAGGTTCAGTGTTCAAAATTAATCTAAAAGTGAAATATTACTGGACCCCTAAGCTATGAGATTATAAAAACTGCCAGTTTTCATGTTTCATAAAACTGTTGTTATATTCTAGTGCTCTGGGATTTGAGTTTATACTTTTCATTTGCTTTTGAGCCTACAAAAGAAGTGTTTTTCTCTTCTTCAGTTATGATATAATACATGAATATTTGAAGATGTCTATAAAGCTATGAATGAAACATCAAACTACAGAACAGGAAGCCAGGGGATTGCTTTATCTTTATCTCTTTGTGAGTGAATATAGTTCACAGAAGCAAGAACATGATTTCACAGGCTGTAGCTTCCTTCTTGCGCATGGATCTGCTAACGTATTTTAGTCCTGACCTGTAACCACCCCTGTCAATCCAATCTTGGATCCCCCTGCACCTCTGCCAACACACACCAATGCTCATCTGGAGCTCGCCTCTGTTATTCTGGTAGGGGCTTTGACACAGTGCTGCTAGCGAGCCTCATTCCTGATCTGCAGTGCCCTCTGCTCTTCCAGTCACTGGTCGTGACACAGCTAAGACAACACACCTCACTTTTGAGTGTGGCCTTACTGTTCTTAGTGTCTAAGCTAAAGTATTCTTAGGTGCCTGGCAAGCATAGGAAGCCACAAACATAAGCTCAGCTTTTACATGCTAACAACAATCCCAAGCATCCCTTGCCTAAACTTTGCAGGAGGTGAGATGAGATAAACACCGCAGACAAAGTGGGTAGCATTAACTTTGCTAATTTCCAAAGGGATAGCCGTGTTAGTCTAGTCCAGTAAAAAAGCAACAAGCAGTTGTGTGGCACTTTAAGACTAACAGATTTATTTTTTGCATGAGCTTTCATGGGAGAAGATCCCACTTCCTCAGAGGCTTTGAAGATGGGTGAACTTACAGAAAGGAATGAAACTAAATGCAAGGGGGTGTAAAACATAGGATCAGGTCATAAAGTAACAGCAAATCAGAGCAGTTTACAGGCTCAAAGAATGGGAAGCCTGAAATCAAATTACCCTTTGTAATGGGAAAAGAACCCATAGTGTGGATTAAGTCCTGCTTTCACAGAATTTAGCTTGCATATTAATTTGAGTTCAGCTGTTTCTCTTTGGAGTCTTGATGTCCCAGGTACATCTCTAACGACAGTCATTAACAAATCCATCATCGAGTGATTAGTGCCTGCTGAATCCCCAGGAGACCTGAATCCATGGCCTCAGTATATTCTCTTCCAGTCTGTGATGGAGAGGGTAGGACAGGGGATCTCAATGTTAAGTGATAAAATGAAGGAGCAGATAGAAGGGATATAAAGCCTAAACAATTAATCCATGGTGAGTTTCAGTAGAGTACCCTAGAGATGAATTTAACACATAATGGGTTCCTCCTTATTTACATCCAGCCTCTCCATATACCCTGGTTATGCTTCAAAAACAACTCTGCTAGCAGGGCCAGTGCTACGCAGTAAGCAGCCCCTGCGCTGCAGTGGGGCGCTGGCATTTGAGGGGCGCCAAAAGGGACAGCGCCATTGCGCTCCCCTGATGATGTCACTCAGACACGCTGGCGTTGCTCTGCTGGGGGGGGGCCACCACAATCCCCAGCACCGTTCATGTCTGCTAGTATGAAATGCTTCACAGGATCACTTGCAAAATACCAAGCACTGAATCGGATGCAAGTAGGAAACGATGCTGTAAGGTCTCAGAACTCCAGAGTAACCCAAGATGCCGAAAGGGGCACATGGTAACCACAGAATCATTGTGACAACCCTGGGCTAAATTGCCTTTGATGCTTGCTTGGTTTGATTGGCCTTGTTCCAGGCAGAGAGGGAACTGCTGTTGTGAATCTGGTCAGCTGAAAGAGAGTTTGGCTAGAGTGCAGACAAGCATGGGCCAAAATGTGAAAAAACCTTTCTGATATGAATCCTTTTCCCAGAGGCAGGCTTTGGTTTCCTGTTAACTGAGGTTGCCTTCATTTTGCTATTGCATGATGCTGTATTTGACCTGGTCCAAATCAAAAGCCTGGATCCCAATGCTCGTGAACTGGTTCTCTTGACTTGTTTGTATGATAGGCTGAAACCAAGGTCCCAGATCTGAACACTCACTTTTAATAGGGGCTGCTAGTTGTATCTGAACATCACAGCACAGACCAATATCTAATATCTGTCATTTTTTGTGTTTCCACATAATGTGACACTCCTGGACAAATGCCACTGTAGGTCACACGTCAGTGGCTGGCGTTCTCCCTGGCATAAGAGCACTGACACCAATAATCCTGGAGTAGCTTTGGCTCAGGGTGAGAGTAGGTTAGAAAATGGGTATAACTATTTATATTGATTTGCTGTTGTACAAAATGTGCATTGCACCCATGCTCAAACCCACCGTGTAATTTTCATCATGGCTTACTTCACTGTCAAATTGGCTGCACATTTTATTCTGTATACATTATTAATTAACAGAAATGTTTTCTAATATCTTTTCCTAGAGAGTCTGTAAAGAGAAAGGATACTCTTGGATTGCTAGATGCAGGGAATCTGTAGAGGGAAGTGATACAAGAAGGGGATCAACAATTGGGTCTTGATGAGATTCAGGTTTGTACAACAATAGGTACTCGCAGTAGCAACAACAAATGAGAGCAGCACTGTCAGGGCCATCCCAGTACCTGAAAGTAGTTTGATGACAGCACACATCAAAGTGCCAGAGGCTAGCATTTTCACTGCAACTCTCAAGAAGACAGAAAGACTTTAAGAGGCTAAGCTTCAATGGCAGTGAGCTCTCTGCCTACAAGTTAATGATTTTATATATGAAAGTGCCTGCAAGTTTTAACTCTGTGAAACTGGAAGCTGCAGTGTGCTCTTTCTTTAAAGCAACACAAAGAGTTAAACATATTCTTGAGCAAGTTAAGCAAGTCAGAAATGTTACTGCACTGGGCTAATTCTGCTCCCACTAAGGTCAATAGCAAAAACTGACTTCAAGGGAGCAAAACCAGATCTTCATCAGGAGACTGGCCACAACAATTCGGTTCTGTCAATATGTTGCAGGTGAAAATTATAATGCCATCTGGTAAACTCTGGATGGGGTACAGAGGACTGCTTGGGAGTAGAAATTAAAATTTCTCAGAGCTATTACCATCCACTGATCATGAAACAGAACCTTTCAATTATGACTCTCAAGCACAACTTCTTTCTGAGAAGTGGAGTCTTCCATGCAAGATCTATCCATTGTTAAATGGATGTCTGAAAGAGACACATCTATCCCACTTGCTAAGCAGTAGAAAAGGTAAAATAGGGTTCCAAAACCACCAAACACTGGCTGTCCATGAAGAGTAATCTTCTAGGAGTGATTCTGAGTTTTTTGCTGTGAAGATGCCTCTTGCAGGAACCAACTGTTCAAGAGGTTTCCAAGGAGTCTCACCCCTCTGTCAAGTGGAATGTTACAAAATTAGCATTCAACTACTTTCCCTGAAATCCATTCTTTTGCCAGTCTGCTGTGAAGCGAATTCTACAAGAGTGATCCCCCTTCTGATGCAAAGTCAAATGAGTCTTCCAAAGTGGTATCTCTTTTGCTGTTGCTTCCAACTCTACCTCTGCTTAATATTCCAGGGATACCAGAGATTAAGAAAAAAGCAGAGACTGACTTCCAGAATAAAGAAATTAAGCCCTGTTCCTGTAATTCTGGAGTTCATACACATTGCCAAGGCTGACGTATCAAGAGAGTGCAGACAACATGGATTTCTCTGAACTCAGAGAAGCCCTTTGGGGCTGTGGATAACAAAATACCCAGGTGCAAATCATGAGCTAACATGACACCAGAGCCACCATTAAGTGGCCAATGGTAAAACCAACAATAAACCAAATGGCGATGTCATCTTTTAATGAAGAAGGTGACTTGCTTCATCAGAGGGACATCTGAAATGTACTGACAGAAAGGTGGCTAGGCAGATGGCACTATGTATTAGAAGGCTTCAAAGTCCTGCTATGCTCAGGAGAAGGATTCAGTCCCTGTCACTGCAAAGAAGGGGAACAGATGCAGCCAAGTGACTCTATTAGTTAGCTTCTTGGAAAAGGACAGGTAGAGAAGATCAGGAATCTAGGAGGCAAGTGGAAGAATGGAGAGAACCAACATCCTTCTGTCTACCGCCTGGCCTTACTTACTGGGCAGGAAATGCACATTTCCTGTTGGTTTAATGGCCTATCTACTTCAGTACTGTACTACAAAACTGAAGTGTGAGTTACCTTAGTGGTTCCTTTGGCACCTTGACATGCCCCTATTGAATTGCTATCAATCTCCATCATGAAGGATGCTGGTGAGATACCAACACTAAATCTGTTCTAATCTATCTGGACTCTTTGAACATATTGACAAAATAGCTGATAATGTAAAGTCACATGACAATTATTTGGTCTTTCAGAAAGCTTTTGAAAAAAGTCCCTCACGAAAGGCTATTCAAGAAACTAAGTAGCCAGGTGCAAGGGGAAGTTTATCATGGATTGGAAACTGCCTAAGGGACAGGAAACAAAGAATATGAATACTTGTTTTATTTCCATCCTGTTGAAAAGGTTAATGGTTGGGTGCCATGAGGTTTCATACCACTGCTAAGGTGATTTAATATACTTTTTATTAATTAACAGGGAAAGGGACTGACCAAGGAGTGAAGGGACAAACTTTGCAGGTGACACAAAATTATGTTGTGAAAAAAGCTATACTGGATCTTTATATGGATAATGAAAACAACCACCAACTATGAGCAGGATGTTCCATAGCCACCCATGACCCAAATCCTTGCTCCTGCACCTGAAATATTCAGCACAGGCTTCAGCTGGTCAGAAAATGGTCCCCCCCTCCCCTGGCAAAATTTGACTTTTCATCAAAAAACTGAAAAATTTTCAGCTGAAACCCTGGAAATGTTGTTTCCAGATTTTTGGCTCTCCAATGACATAAATAAATAAATAAATAAAATACTGGTAAAATTCCAAGCAAGTCGTACAATTTCCAGGAACATATTCATTTAGTCAAAAACCAGATTTTCTACTAAAAAAAAGTTTCAACCAACCTTTGCACTGGCTATTCCTCGCAAGTGGTTCATGGTCTAGCTGGAACACCAGTCTCATTTGGTGTTGCAATTCTTAAGTCCCTACAATTCCAGCAGCACAGTGGCACTTGCCAGAAAGCCTCCATCATAGCACAGTATGTACAAGCTTCTGCCTCAGCCCATTAGTTTATTTCTGGAGAAACAGGCAGAAACCACCTTCAGTCTCATAATAGTGCCATGGTGGATACAGGCAAACTCCTGATGGGAGCCGTGCATGCCCTCTGGCAGTAGTGTCATGAAAGAGAGGAGTAAAGGACGTTCAAGGGAGAGGATAGATTTAATGAGTCTGTGCCTGGGGCTTCACCAGGGGCGTTGCTGCCCCGGGGAGGGACCAGGGGCACCGGCCCAGGCCCCACCCCAGGCCCACAGGCCCTGCCCCTAGCCTGCAGGCCCTGCCCCCTAGCTGGGGACAGGGCTGGAAGCTGCTGTGTGCCGCCATGGGTGGCTAGGCCCTGCATCCCCAGCCGGGGCTGGGGCCTGAAGTTGCCTCCGTGGCAATGGGCGGCTGAGCCCTGGATCCCCAGCTGGGGACAGGGCTGCCGTGGCCGCGGGTGGCTGGACCCTGGATCTCCGGCCCGATTGGGCCAGAGACCGGAAGAGGCGGGCCTCGCCAGACCTGGGGCACTGGCGCCTGGATTCAGGGCACATGCCCCGTGTGCCCAGCACCAGCGACACCCCTGGGCTTCACAAGGATCCTGAAGCTTTGAGCATGAGCCCACAAAAGTGCACATTTCAGTGTAGGCTGGGATCCCAATCAATGGGTCAAGACTTTTCCAGCATATGCCTCATCTCTCATCAATATTGTATAGAGAGATTCTTTGCTGGTGGCAACTGCTTTCTGTTTTTACATATGTAGGACAGATGATCCAACAGCCATTGCTTTGGGGAGCACCCCTTCAGACAGGTGTCTATGGTAAATTGCTGAATTCATGCAGCTAACAGCAACTTGGGCTTGCTCAGAGACAGAGTTGGGAATTTCAGTTGTACAAAGCTCCAAAACCAAGTTCCTGATCCAAATTAAGATACCTAAATCCCGCCCTGGAGCCCTCAGATAGACACTTACACATTTAAATTCTTGTTTTATGTGCCTAAGTGCCAACTAACATCCATCTCTGCTTTCTGACTGCAGACAATGTATTGAAACCACAAGACACCAGTGCTGCCTATTATTTAATTCTTGAGATGAGCTAGCAGGATAACAAGGCCTCTGAGTGAGCCCAAATCACTAGCAATGAAACTATGATAGAAAAAGCACAACTAAGATGACCTGGCTCCATCCCTAAGAGGCCTGATAGGAGATTACCCCTAAAAGATTATTTTCCATTTAGCTGAATCAAGGGACATGCTCACCCTCCCACAGAGGCCAAGAGAAATGCTCTGAAGGCACTTTGAAGGACAATTTAGACATGTGAGATATTCCTATAGCACTCTGGGAACAGTCTGCATGCAATAGAGCTAAATGGAGGACAACAACAACAAGGGCACATGCTGAAGAAAACCACATCCTGCGTGTTACGTATAAATATGCCAGCAGAATAGACAAACAGAAATGCCTTATCAAAAACTACTTTACCTGGGCCAGCTGAGAACAGCTGAATCTGTCTCTCAGTAGCCTTGTGAATCATTAGGACATGCTATGTGACGACAACAGTGATCAGTGTACTGTCAGATTTTAATGTTAATGGGACCTACACACATGGTTGTGTGTGTGCATGCATTTTTTTGCATTTTCTCTCTAAGCTTATGTGTGTATCCATCACTGCATGGAGTATCTACATGCTGGTGTATGCCACCATGTGCCTACATATACATGGTTAAGTTTGGGTATCCCCACACCTGCTTTTCCAGGCTTTATGGCACCCCCATCACCACCACATTTGCTCTCCATATATGCGTATATACTTCATGCATGTCCACATTTGCAAATTTACAAGGAGTTACATGGGCTAGCATATACATGCACCTGTGCACGTGTTCCATGCATGTAACTGTGTGTATCATCTCCGTGCCCATGCGTGTTCATGTACATGTGTTTTTGTAAGTGAGTGACCACTTTCAAAACTCTTCATGGCCTATCCTCACCCTATCTAAGAGGATGACAACTTCTACTTCCGACCAGCCTGTGATGCCAAACTTCATCATCCACCTGTTACATTTTCCATGGATATTTGTGCTTTCACCTATGGTGCCTCTCACACTTGGGAGAAATTCTTGGTAAACATCAGCAAACTAATTCTTTGGCCTCTTTCAAATTCTTCCTTTAAAACTGTCTTTTTTCCTGTCAGTGGTTAGGCAGGTGATGTGCAGCCTATCATGCTGACCAATATTGGCTCACAGTTTCCTTGTATTCCTTAGTCTGTCTGTGTCCATGTGTTCTCGCTTGCATTATACTTAGATTGTAACCTCTTTGGGGCAAGGTCCATCTTTTTGTTCTCTGTTTGTACAGTGCCCAGCACAAGGAGTCATGACCATGACTGTAGCTCCAAAGTGCTATGATAACGCATATTTGTCTTTGTATGATTCTATATGGGCATATCTGTCTGCTGCATGTGTGCATGAGTCTGTGCTGACTTGTTATGTGTTGATAGTAGCCCAGCAAAGGTGCTGGGTTCAGTGTCTGCACTGTAGCAATGCTAGGTGTTATATATTTTAAACTATTATGTGCCTCCTATGTCATCATTTCAGTCATCAGAAAGGCCCTCTAACAGTACCCTCTTGTCAGAGCACTCTATGGTACACTGGATCTTTTGAGGTTTACAGGATATCTAAGATGGTGGAAGTGCTGGCTAATGCCAGGACCAATTTAAAAATACATTGTAGGTTTCTTTCCAGTGATGAGCCCTTGCACTGGCTATACTCTAATGAGACTAATGAGCTGTGTGCATCCCTCCCTTTTCTGCAGATACGTTTCTTGGAAATTTGCAGATTATCCTCAGAAATGGACAAGAGTGCCATCCTCTTATAATGTATTTGACAGTCTGCTGGTTAATGGATGCTGATGATAGGTGCCCCTATGTGGTGACAGGCAGGCAGCTGCCTTTTCAGATTTGTCTGGCAGATCTCTGGGTCTTACTCTGCCCTCTTGTTCCTGTTTTACACCATGCACCCCACTGACTTTAATGGAATTAGAGTCATTTTATATTGGTGTAAATGAAAAAGGAAAACTATCCATTGTAGATCAGTGAAACAATGTCATATGATTTAATAGCACAATGGTGTAAACAATGTCCAATTTAAATTAATTTGGAGATTTGTTAGTGGATGGACGTCCCTGGTTAGAGGAAGATGCTGTGTGAGTGGCTAAGAAACAAAGAAACTGACAAGGGGAGAATCATGTGAAGCCCAAGCACTAGCCAAAATGACCCTTACCACAGGCAGTACTAGATGGAAGTGAGGGGCTATAAGAAGTGTCTGGAGGCTGGCAGACACTGCGCAGACCTTCCTATGTTGTTCTGCCAGTACCTATGAACTAACTTTCAGCTGCCTTTACTATTAAGGCCCTAGTAAAGTTGTGCTCAACTGTCAAGTGATTAGGTAATGCAGACAGACAAGGGACAGGAATGAGTCCACCAAATTGACTGGGATTTAAAACTCAGGTGGTCAGAGATGAATGGCGAATACAACGAGTCATTGCTCTTTCGCTAACCAGCCTTGCCCAAGCATCACTGTAAAACTTAATTTAACCTGTTTGGCTTCAAACTCTGCTGCTGCTGCTATCCCAGATATTGCCATCCTTTCTTTCTAATGGATTTACATTTTTATAGTAAAATCACACTACTTTCCTTTTCTTCCTCATGATCCTCACTCCTCTCCTCTCCTTAGCTTCTTCCCTGCCATCTACCTATCAGTCCTGCTCCTTTATCACAACCCCTGGGCCTGACAAACAAGGTGCCTTTCCTCTTCCCTTTCACAGGATACACGTGAACATTGCCTTATGTGAGCTTTCTGTTGTTGCGCCTTCCTGTGTCCTTTCTTGGCAGCCAGAGAGAAGTCATGGCAGCACTAGGTCCAAGTATGAATGGCTGACACTACAGGTGTTGCAGAGGCCTGCTGTGTTCCTCTCTATTGACTTCCGACAGTTTCTTTTCTGCTGCACCCCATTAAGCTCAACACTGGCAGTGAGGAGGAGGAGGAAGAAGAGAAGCTGAAGGACTTCAGAATGTTCACGAAAGCAGAACTGTGCCATCTGCAAGGCCGGATGAAAGTGAAGTGCTAGACTTACCCCAGCATGGGGATCTGCAGTTGCCCTTGGCCCTTCTTCATGGACCTGACCCCATTTGGGGTGGTAAAAGCAAGAGTTATCCACACAAGAACTGCCAGCTGCCCTGCTGAGGGTTCCATCAGTACTCCTTTTTGAGCAGGCTGGGTGTTCCCTCTCTCACCTACCCACTTAGGGACCTTTGCTGATACTGTCTCGGCCAAATCTTGTGGGGTGCCAGCAGTGAAGCACCCACCCTAATTGTCCTCTGTGGCGTGATGTCAGTGGAGGCCCCCCGAGCAGATTTAATGGTTACCATCCACTTGAACCAAGTGGGGCAGTTCAAACCTCTCTGAAGTATTGTTTTAGACAGGCTGCAAACTGAGCCCCTGAGATGGAAAGAACCACCCCACTAGGAGCAGTCCGAAACGCTGGTAGGATGTGACCTGCTTCCTTCCTCCCAGCTGAGCTACCTGCAAGGATTATAGAGGGGCTGGAGGAGCCCCTGGTTGGTTTCTGCTCCCATGCCAGGAGTCTCTAGGGTGGCCTTCTTTAGTCCCTGCCCATGGACTACAGCAGGGGATAGGAGCAGGAACTGCCAGCAAGGAGTCAGGATGGGAGAGGCCAGGAGACTTTTAAAGATTTTCTGTGAAACAGTGGACTGCTGACTGACCCACACTGCCCCCCTCATCCACCTACATTCTTAGATTGCAAGCTGTTTGGGGCAAGGATCATTTCTTTGTTATATGTTCACACACTCCCTAGCACAGTGGGTCCCTGGCCTGCAGGTACCAATATAGTACACATAAGGACTGGTTCCAAAGGGGCAGCCGTGTTAGTCTAATTCTATAAAACAAACAAGGAGTCCTGTGGCACTTAAAGACTAACTAATTTATTTATTGCATGAACCTTTGTGGGAGAAAATCCCACTTCATCAGATGCTTTGAAGATGGGGGAACTTACAGAATTTGAGGAAATAAATGCAGGGAAGGGAAGTGTATGTCATGGGATCAGGTCACATTGCCATAACATTGACTGAGGCATGTGGACAAAACAGTGGGGGAATGTAGCTAACAAGATATTGACATTTTTGTCTACCTGTTGTCAGGCTCCTGCCATTAGCCTGTCATGTCTATGTGGGTTGCAGGTTCTTCACAGCCACTTATGTGTTCCTAAGTGTTTACACAGTGCTGAGCCCAACACGGCCCCCATTCTGAGTGGGCCCCGAGTATTAAAGCAAGAGCTAATGCAAAATACACAACACTAATACATACTCCACTGGCAATGGATGGGGTGCATGAGCTGCTTTTGTGCTGACAGGGCTCAGAGGTAATAAAATTAATTGCCTGCTGAGGAAAGTCCCCTCCTCTGTAAATGGCACTGGCTATAGCACATGGAAGGATCACCTCCTTCTGATTAACAGAAATTGCATATTGACTGTTCTCTTATGCCCCCTGGAATACATGCACCACTTCTGCTCCTTTCCACCAGCCTTAGGTAAACCTTAAGCTGGCATGGAACAGTTACTTCGGGGGGGGAGCACAGCAGACCTAGACCTTGTAAGGATGGTGCCCCATCAAATGGTTCCTACCTGGGCGGCCATGATTTGTTTGAACCACTTCTCATGGTGTGACCTTGAGAGGAATTCTCAGTGACTTTGGATGCATTCACTGTAAGACTCCAGCAGTGAGGCATTCCAGCCCAGAAGCCATCCAAAGTAGAATCCATCTTCTGTGGGATTCAAACTTATGTTAATAGCCAGCCCCTGGGACAAATGAAATTCTCTTGTTCTTGAGATACTTCAAGAGCCCAAATCACATGTGCTTATTTGCACTGGTTGGCATCTTTGTTAAAAGAGCACCTAAAATGTGATTGCGCCCAAATTATGTTCGAATACGCACATCAGCCTACCTCAGTGCAGGCTCAGATACTGAAAGGGAGGCTTGGCTATCCTTTTCTTAAGCACTTGGGTTTAAAAATTATACTCAGTGGGCCAGATTCTGAGTCAGTGAAGTAATGGTAGGACTTACTTATTCCAGAAGCACAGGAAGAGGTTAAGCATGTGGGTGAGTATACAGATATAGCTATTTTAAGTAGGGTATAGCAGTTAAAGCTGGAAGCTAAGAGTTTGGGCTCTCTTCAAGCCCTACCACCAACTTGCTGTGCGATCTTGGGGAAGTCATTTAATCTCCCTGGGCTTCATTTTATCTGTCTGTAAACTTAGAAATAACACCTCATAGACTCATAGGTTATATCTACATGTAGAGGCTTATTTCGAGTTAAGTTAATTCAAAATAAGTTATTTCAAAATAAAATCGTTATTTCGAATTAACTTAACTCGAAATACAGAAAAACACCAAATTGAAATAGCAGGACTTGCTATTTTGAATCAAGAGAGGGGCAGCATGGGAGGTGTGGCAATATGGCCCCCTGGCAGGACCATGTTGCCAACCAAGTGCCTGCCACTGGCTCTGCAGAGCCAGTGGCAGAGGAAAAAAGCCCCCAGGGTCAGAGATGGGGGAGGCGCCCTCCTCCCCGTCGCTTCCCTGGCAGCGGTGGGGGGGCCAGAAGTCAGGGCTCCCGGTCTCCCTACTGCTGGCTGGGTGGCAGGGGCTGAGCTCTCTGGGTGCCCGGTCCTCCAGTCCCTGGCCACCTTCAAGCGGCCAGGGCAGATGCTGGCTCCCAGAGCCCCTGGCTGCCTGCAAGTGGCCAGGGCAGATGTCAGGTCCCCCACCCCTGGCAGGCTCTGCAACCTGGTCAATTTCACAGAAGTGAAATTGACCAGGCTGCATCTGACAAAGTGCGATTCTCTCCCACGAAAGCTCATGCAAAAAATAAATCTGTTAGTCTTAAAGTGCCACATGATTCCTTGCCCTTTTTTTTTTTTTTCCAGAGTCCAGCCACTCCCCAGCCTGGTCAATTTCACACCTGTGAAACTGACCAGGTTGCAGAGCCTGCAAGGGCTGGGGGAGCCAGCATCACCCCTGGTCACTTGCAGGCGGCCAGGAGCTGGGGGACCCAGCATCTGCCCTGGCTGCTTGTAGGCGGCCAGGTGCTGTGGGACTGGGGTGCCCCTACAGCTCAGCCCTTGCCAACAAGGACGGACAGCCAGCTCCCGACCCGCTGTCCCCCTGAGCCGTCCTGCACCTCTCCCCTCCCTCCCTGGCTAGGGTGCTGATGGCTCCTTGGCCAGGGTGCTGATGGGGGGTGGGCCTTCCTCCCAGGGTGCCATGCTCCCTGGCAGGAAGGTCAAAGCCTTGATTCAGAACAATGTTGTTTTGAAACAAGGCGTCCAAACAGCCTTGTTTCAAAACAACTGTTCCACTTCAACGGCTGTTTCAAATTATACTAGGTTTAAGCTATTCCAATTCAACCTCTCTTGAATCGAAATGATGGAGCTCGTCATTCCATTCAAAAGAATGTCGTGTGAACTAAATATTTTTTTAATTGAAATAACCACTGTTATTTCAATTTAAAACGGACATGTAGACACACTCATAGACTCTAAGGTTAGAAGGGACCAGTATGATCATTTAATCTGACCTCCTGCACAATGCAGGCCACAAAACCCCCCTCACCCACTCTAGCAATAAGTCTCTAACTTATGACTGAGTTATTTATCTCCTCAAATCATGATTTAAGGACTTCAGATACAGAGAATTCACCAGCAGGTGAGTTATGCCCCACGTTACAGAGGAAGGCCAAAAATCTCCTACCCACCTCACAGAAATGTTGTGGGGCTCTATAGATGAATATTTGTGAAGTGCTTGGAGATTCTTGGATGAAAAAGGCTAAAGAAGCGCAGCGTATTATTGCTACAAAACCAAAACACATTGTCTGCAATTCTCTACTGTACAGTAGGCTTTCAGCAAAGATTCATAGGAACCCAACAACAGCATTCAATGTAGTGCCGTAAGGGACAAAGGAGGAAAGGACTGTAGGACATACAGAACTGAAGAGGGGAGTTGACGAGATAGCCATGCACTATACTCTTTTCTGTTCCTTTTTATTCCCTTTGTTCTTGGCATTAGGGGCGGGAGAGGATAGCAGCAAAGATGTCATCAGAACAAAACAAAACCAAGACAATCAAAACTGATGATATTAATAGGGCCTGACGGCTGTACATTGCACAAAAGTAAGATCAGAAGTAAGCTAGGCTCTTAAAAGGCAGAGATGACACCGAAACAGGGTGAGACCGAGAATACAGGAGGGAAAAGAATAAAAGTTGATTCATCAAAAAGAGGACGAGGAGAAGAAAAGGGGAGTGGGAGGGAGAAAAGGGGGGGTTGGATTTGGGGTTGGTTTCTTTTGGTTTGTTTTTAAAAAGGATCTCACACCTGATATTCCTCGTTCCATCCATTTCGGTTCACCAAGGACAATGAAGAAATTCTCCTGCCTTTCGTATTCCTCCTCATCTACTATTTTAACCCTTATGGTCTTCCTGTAGGGACAACAAGAGAAATAACCGTGTACAGTGGGTTGGTTGGTTGGAGCAGATGCAATTGCACCACACGTTTCTCACATGCAGTCCATTCCTGTCATTGCCTTGGACAGCATTTTGTTCATTCGTTTGTTTGATATGGCACATCGGTAGTTGATCTTAGGGTGAGTGAGAAAGTATTAGAGGAGGAAGATAGGGTGGGCAAAGGAGTGAAGAGGAAAGAAAGAGAGGGTTGGACCGTGCTGATGGTTAGTGGGAGGTGACTTCTGCAGCACATTTAGTTTGGTGTCACATGGTAATGATATCTCATCAGCTGACTGAGCACTGACCAATCAGAAACAATCAATGGCAAAACACAGCCACAAAGATATCAAACACATTTTAGCTGAGAGACCAATTGCTTCTCCCATTGTCTCATAGGTGATAACAACTTGGATCTGGAGGTGAGAAGCAGGACAGAGAGAGATACATACATACACACATGCACACGTGGAACAGTGAGAGGCTTATGGTTGTCCATTCAGGATCAGGCTCTCATTGAGCTTTGAGGGGACTGGGGTTTTTTAACCTCCCTCTTTTTATTTAAAAACACAAATATTTTAGTTTCTTGTTTCTGATTGTTTTCTAGGTGTTTCATAAACATTGTTAATGAGTCCCTATTGGATATGTCCACAAGGGGATGAAAGTCCTGTGGCATTACCCTGGCTGCCACAGGTCAACTGACTCAGGCTCTTGAGGCATGGGCTGTGTGACTAAAACTTGCTGTGTAGACAGTCCAGCTGGGGCTGGAACCTGAGCCCTGGGACCCTCCACCCTTGCAGGACTCTAGCCTGTGTCTGTATGTCGACATAATGACTTTTCAGCCCCACAGCCTGAGCTCCCTGACCCTCAACCAGCAGATCTGGGCCAGCCATGAGTTTTTATCTCTGTGTGGGACATTCCCACCATGGCCAGGCAGCCCCTTCTCACTGAGATAGCTGTTCAGTGACTGAGATAGTCAGCTTTACCTGGGCACAGTCAGCCTGAAGAACAGAAACAGATCTTTGCTACCTCTTGGGAAGAGAGTCCTGTATTAAAATACCCCAGAGGGCTGGGGAGGCTTGTGTTGCTCCTTCTTCCCTCGGCAAGCTCACTACACTGTCTGACACCTCTGCAATGTGTAACGCTGCCATGGGCTCTCAGAAGAAATCAAGGCACTGGTATTGATTTTCTTCCCTTTTCTTATCCTGATGTTGATTGATCCTTGAGTCAATCTGTGAAAAGGTGAAAGGATTTTACCAAGTATTTCTGAGAAATGACAAGCTGCTTTCATGGGGGTTTTGACTCTTGTATTTTTATTACCATGGGTCTTGGAGACCTAGGAAGGAGGCAGAATAACAGTACCACCAGGAATCTGGGTATGTTTATTCTAGGTAAGTAGTTTTGAACTTGTGGCCTAGGGCCCAAAAGTGGCCCACAGGGGCTTTCAAAGTGGCCTGCAGCTTCCCACTCCTGGCTGCAAAAGGGAGCCACTGCCTAAGGACGCAGACTAAGTGGCTATGTCTACACTGACAAAATCAATTTGAAATAGTTATTTCAAAATAACTATTTCAATTTTAATTCAAAATAACTATTTTAAATTAGTACTATTTTTAATTTATTATTTTGAATTAGGGGTCCAGTGAAGACTCTCTAATTAGAAATAAGGTAGAAGTTATTATTTTGAAACAGAGAATCTTCACTAGACTCTCTAATTTGAAATAGGGAAAGGCAGACAAAAGAATAAGGCCATTATTTTGAAATAAGCCTATTCCATGGCTTAGAATGGCTTATTTTTGAAACAATAATTTTGAGTTAATCACTATTTTGAAATAAAAGCAGGTTTTATTATTTCAAAATAGCGCTTTGTTATTTCGAATAAAGAAACACTTAATTCAAAATAACAAAATCCCTGCATGGACAAGAAAAAAGTTATTCCAAAATAAGCCTCCTTATTTTGAAATAACTTCTAAGTGTAGACATACCCAGTGTGTTTCCACAGACTAAAAAGACCCTGATGCAGTGTCTTAGCTGCAGCCAAGGGGATGGGAGATCAGTGCTCTCCTCCCTTGGCTCCAGCAGAGAGCAAATCATCCTACCTGTGTCCTTAGGTGCTGAGGTCCTGCTGGTGCCAGTGGGGAGGAGCACTGATTTTCCATCCCCCTGACTGCAGACAGGAGCTACTTCTAGGGATCCAGGAGGAGTGCACAGGGTAGCAGAATTCATGTGGGTTCTGTGCTGCAGCCAGGGAGATGGGAGATCAGCAAGGAGGCAGCCTCCTCACTGAAATTCTTCTGGATGGCTGCACTGGGAGTAAGGGTCCTGCCGGCAGAGACTGATGGCCCTTAAAGGCTGTAAAATTAATATCTGCGGCCCTCAAGCCAAAAAGGTTGTGAACCACTTCTCTAGCTGTTTTGCCACCAAAGCAGCAGAGATGGCCATAATGAGGTCCAATCCTTCCAGGCCTGTCAACCAATGGAAGCAATGGAAAACCCCACGATGACATATTTTAGCATATTGGGGTGACATGCAAATTTTCTTGCGCACGCGCGCGCGCACACACACACACACACACACACACACAGTCTCTCTATCTCAAAGGTCACCTCCTTCCTTCCCCAAATATAGTGCCCCATCCGGATAAAACCCCTTAGGTACCATGTGACAAGTTTGTGTGTGCACAGCAGCATTAACGACAGAGCAGTTGGGAAACAAAAAGAAATCACAGAAAAAGAAAAAGGAAAAAAAAAAAAAAGAGAAGAGGAGGCAGGAGAAGAAAGAGAAGAGGAAAGAATGTTAACATTAGTCTGGAGGACCGGTACTACACCTTTCTGTAAACTCATATCCACCATGCGTGGGCTCATCAGCTCAATGAAGAAAGTCTTGTTTTTCTCATACTCCTCATCATCATTTACCTTGATGTGAACTGTTTTGCTGTGGATTGAAAAATAATAAGTGTCATAAGAGGGGGAGGGGATAGGAAAGCAAGGGTGAGAGAGAGTAAGAGAAAGTGAACAGGAAAATTAGACAGTCAAAGTTTTCTCACCCCCCTGAACTGGCTCAAAGTGGCCCTGGAGAGAAATTTACTTCCCCATACTTTGCATTTACATTGGCAAAACAAAACGGGAAACTGCAAGCTTCTTTGGCCTTGCAATCAGACCTGATTTGCAAACTTAAGTGCATGCTTCACTCACGCAGTTACTCAATGACTGTGGGTGGGTGCACACGCACACACATACACACACACACACATTTCACAGGCACAACTTTGGCTTGTAAGTTAGAAAATTTGTTCTAGAAACTATTCTTCAAACAAGGAAGGCATTAAAGGAGTGAACCAGCCCTCCTGTACACATGGGAATATAGTCCTGCACCTTAATCTTAAATCATCTCAATCTATAGCACACAGTAGGTTAATCATAGCTCCACTGGACTACTCTCCTCTGCAGGCTCTCCCCAGCTGTCTTGGGCAGACTCACGCTGTGGAAGATTCTGACATCCATACACAGCCAAAATGCCCATAAGGATGAAGGAATTGCTCCTAGTCTGTTCCCCCTTCTTGGTAAGGAAATGCCTTAACTGGGTGTCCTTGTTCCGTCTCCCTCTCTCTCTCTGTCTCTCTCTGTCTCTCTCTCTCTCTCACACACACACACACACAATTTAGTCTCTGACACCCCCCCCCCCAATTTAGTCTCTGAGTGCCTGGAAGGCTTAGTCGGTTGTGTTATTTTGATTTCACTTAGTGCTGCTCTTGATTGCCTCAGGCTGTAAATTATACCTGCACTTTGCTTTCTTTTTTGTTGATTGGCAGGAAGGGCTATAGGAAATCATATCCCTCAAGTTTCACTGGAAAAGGAGCTCATGCTTTTAGACTCTGGTACAATATCACTTTTTAAAGCAAAGCAATTCATGTGTACACTGACATTCATACGTTATATTTATATTATCTATGCTCACCTACTTATACATTATAAATATATGTATGCATGCATGTCAGGGCTTCCAACACTGCAGAGATCCTCACTACGCAAGTTGTGTGAACAGCAGTTACAATCAAAATCTGGACTGCCATCTAACATTTCTGAAAACAAATAATTTGTAGCAATACTTTTCGTTTCTACATCTATAGGTCAGCTCCCTCTGCAGGCCAAGCCAGCTCACCATATGATGAGCCCTGAGCCCTTGAATTACTTAACCTCCAGACAATTCCTTCTTCCACACATGATTCTTCTGCATAGTCCTTCCATAGTGATCTCTACCTCCTCAGTTCTGGACCATCACCTAGCGTATTACATGCATCTCACCTCCTGTGATGGTGTGCAGAAAGGAAGAAGCAGCAGTGTGCACTTCGATCACAGGACTGGAAATCATGGGACTTGTGTTGCGTGTTCCTAGCTCTTTCAGTAGCGTTTGGTACCTAGGTTTCCTGGTGTGTAAAGTGATGTTAACACCAAGTTCACAGGAATGGTGGGACGTTTCATTCATTAATGTCTGCTAAGTGCATTCAAATCCTTGGTTGGGAAAGTATTATCATGCTGCTATAGATTGTAACTCTGGAGGGCAAAGACTGAATCTCACATGCAAGTCCAATGCAAGCAAAATGTCAGCATTCAGTAATAAGAACTGTGAGATAAGCTAGAGACAGTGGCTTACACTACAAATATATATTTCACCAAAAAAGTCAGCCGTCTATGGAAATACTTATCAGTGGTATGAGCTGTTGCTTCTATGTTCCTCAATCAAGACATCAGGAATTACTTTCCTGTTACAAGAGAATGAGGTGGTGTCACTGGTCAGTTATCAGTATTTTCTACGGAGCTATCAGTTAGTTATAGCTAAATATTATGCAGGCATTGCTTCCTCCATAAAACTCTCATTGATGTCAATAGGAGTTGAGTACATTGACCTGACCATCCAGAAGATCAGGGTCTAACTCAGTATGTAAACCATAAATTTATTTTTATTCATAAAATCCCTATGGTAGTAGGAAGGGAAAAAATGAGAGACTCATTCCACTATCTCTGGAGGCTTGCAGCTTTCTGCTCATGTCTTAATGTCTTCATTGTAAACAGATCGTAACTGTAAACAGCCAACTTACTACAAGGAACAGGCACTTAACTTGCTTCAGCACCTGAACATCCAAGAGTGCTTCAGGAAAACAAGCACTCCAGGCTGGCACTCGAGCCACTGCAACCAGAGCCACTCTGCTGATACCTCTGCCAAAGTGCACAGAGCTGTCATCAAAGATCTGGCTACATCTTAAAGTAAAACTAAACAGTTCCCATGATATCACCTCACCAACAGCCAGACCAGGATTAAAACTGTATGTACTGAACCATGCATACTGACTAATGACTCAGAAAAATGCCTCTTTTAAGAATAATACAGGAAAAAGAACATTTGCCAGTCATGCAATGCTGTAACATTGGGAGAAGGTTCCTTCCTGATACCTGCTGGTGATGATTTTACACTATGAAGCATGAGGTTTGATTACCATCATTACTTTAGCTTGCAAACCTACAGCTTTTTATAACATCATGAAACTATCCAGTCCTACTACAAATTTCCAGTCACAGTATTGGACTCAATGGCCTAATCTCTAGCAGGTTCTACAGTCCAACCACTCCATGGAAAGCAGTTTGTTTTATTGGTTCTTAGCCCTCAGTCATCCATTGCTTCCATATTATAGACTAGGAAGAAAAATAGAGACCAGGGAGCTTTCATTATATCCTTCATTATTGTGAACATGCAGGAAGAAACACCTCTCATCCTTCTCCTTTCTAAGTTAAAACAGCCTTTTTTTTTTTTCAATCACTTGCTGTACAAACAAAGTTAAGTCCTATGACACCCTAAAGACTAACAGATTTCTTCAGGCATAAACTTTTGTGGGCTGCAATGCCCTTTGTCAGATGTTAATTAGTTAACTAATTGCTTTTTCATTATTTTAATTTGATTAACTAATCAAATTAACTAATTTGTTAGTCTTTAAGGCATCACAGAACTTTTGTTGTTTTTGCTGTACACAGACTAACACAGCTATCACTCTGGAACCTGTTGTACAGAAATTATGCATTAATGCTACCAAGTCACTTTCCTCTTGTCTGGATATTTTCAGTCTTCAACAGTCCATCTGGAAGGACACAGGATTTTAAACCATGTGTCTCTGATGAAAATATGGTGCTGAAACTTCTTTGCAATAATTTTATTCCACATCTTCTGGGCTTCTTTGGAGATGTTAAGCAGCACACAGAGCCTACATAGGTTGACTGTGTTTTAAGTTCCAAAGGGGCAGCCGTGTTAGCCTAGTTCAGAAGAACAAACAAGGAGTCCTGTGGCACTTTTAAAGACTAAGGAATGTATTTATCGCATAAGCTTTCATGGAAGAAAATCCCACTTTGATTTGTTAGTCTTTAAAAGTGCAACTTGTGTGTTTTTTTAAATGAATGTTGATGGGCCCCATGATGACACTTTGCACATCTTTTTTCAGTTCTCTGGAGCAGTAGTTCTCAACCACTGTGTAGGGACACATTACTGTGTCTCCACACAATGGTAAATGTTATCTTGGAGAGCTAGGCAGATGGCTGGATTTGGCTTGGGGACTAGGGTGGTGGTGGGCTGCTGTGTCCTGTAAGGTTGTGATACGCAAGCATGTTGTGACCTGCAAAAGGCTTAACAACACTGCTCTTGAGATTATATCAACATCTGAGCTGTTTGTATGCACTCTTTCTCTCTTTCATATTATATGCAGCTAGCATTGACCTAACTGACAGCTTTTGAAAATTCCATCTGCACTGCGTCAGTGTGCCAGTATTTAACACTGACTGAGTGCAACTATTCCAGTGGGCCTTTTCCACCTAATTACTACTTTTCTGAATTTTTACTTATCAAAGGTAAAATTTTTCATGTTTTTTTCTCAGTCCAATAGAGAATATTTTGAAAATATAGTTAAATAGTTTAAATATAGTAAAACAGTTTAAATATAAAGAGAGTTGAAAAAAAAGTACAATTTTGTCATTTTACAACCATTTCTGTATTGTGCTTCAGTGACTTGTATTAGAAGCCTGAAATTTGTCAAGGACATAGACTTTACTTCACTGCTGCATCTTTTGGGGCCCAGTGTAAATGCATTCAGATTTGTCCAACTTCTTGAAGTTTAGTAAACACACTTCATGCGTGCACAGGGTTTGGGTTTTTGTTGGTTTTTTGGGTATATCAGAACAGGTTTTTATGAACAGTCTTTCAGGGTTCCACTGATACTATACATGAATATGTAAACTAAAGAGAAAATTCTCATTTAATGAAAAAGTGTGTGTGTAATATGATCTCTTGAGAGTATTTGTGGAATAGCATCTTGTCTTCTGCAAACTGAATATTCCAAATTGTGCACTCAATGAAGTTATGACTCACTGAGCACACATTTTTTAAAGTACACAGTATTTTATTACTGTCTAATAAATAATTCCAGAGGAAGAGATTTTTTTTATAGATTTTCTTAAAAAAACAAAACAAAACATTAAAACCCATGCTCTCTATATAGCAGGGGTGTCAAACTCATTGGGGGGGGGCACATTGAAGGGCAGGGCACTTGATGAGGGCCAGGTGTCCGCATAGGTCCCCCAACCCCTTCCCCTGCCACATTCAGAGTGGCACAGGTTTTCCCTTCCCTTGCTTTACCTCGCAGGCAAAGACACCTTCCCTTTTCCCTGCCCTAGGGGCTCCCCTTCCCTACACTGGCTCCCAGATCCTCTCCTGCTGGGCAGCTCCTGGACACTCCTTCCCCTTCCCTTTCTACTTCCCCTACTAGGTGGCAACAGGAAGTCAGTCTGTCACAGTCACAGACACAGGCAGGCTGGGCTCCTGCCTCTTCCACTCCCCCCCCCCCCCATCAGTCATTCAGCATGCTGGCCTCTGGTTGGGCTCAGTCCTGGCTGGCCTTTGATTATCTCATTCCCACATGGGCCCCTGCTACTTTTTCCTTTCTTATTTGTAATTCATGCAATGTGCTGTCAATCAAATTAGAATGCTGACTGACAGACAGTGAACAGTCGGGGAGGGGAGCAGTACAGGGGATCTCTGGTAACGCAGCCCAGCCTGCTGTGACTGAGACTCTGATTGGCTGGCAGACCACAGAAGAGCTGAGCCAGGACTGTAGCACTTCCTTTGTTCCCCTGTGCTGTGATTCAGAGCATGTGAGTGAAGCATAAGAGCAAGTTTACCCCTGCTCTGCCAGCTGCAGCCTATCTTTGCTGTTTGCTGCTCCTGCAGAGAACTCCAAGGTACAGTCCAGACAGCAGCGCCATGGGCCAGATTAGCACTCTTGGCGGGCCAGATCTGGCCCACAGCCCTTACATTTGACAGCCCTACTCTCAAGGGTTAAAATATAATTTGGGGGGCCTTGGAATGCTCCCACGCCAGTGGACCCCTCTCCTGTGCCAGTGGGCCCTCCCCAGGACCCCAGACCCTGCCACCCCTGCCCCCAATACCCCTGCCCCCAGCGCTAGCCAGCCACCTCCATGCACACTGGAGCGGTGTGGCTGGGGAGGTGGGCACGGTGGGCCCCAGGGTGGTGCTGCGGCTGGGGCACAGGCAGCAGGCCCCAGGTTGGGGGTGGGGCCTGGAAGAGGAGGGGTTTGAGGTGGGGCTTGAGCCCCTAGTAACGCCCTTAGCCCCTGCCCCTGTCCCCTGCCAGCTGGAACACTGCTCCAGGGCCTTCTATTTTTAGGGGCCTAGTGATCAGGGCCCTAAAAATAGAGCGTGGACCAGGAACGCAGCATTCCGGGGCCCGCTATTTTTCAATGGTGGGCCCCAGAATGCAGCATTCCAGCTCCACGTTCTATTTTTAGGGGCCTGAAAATGCTGAGCCCTGGAATGGCATTCTGGGGCATTCCAGCATACTTTAACCCCTGCCTACTCTATAGAATTGCATAAAGAAAATATTAGTTGAACACTTCATGGCTTTTGAGTGCTTCTTTATGCAAACATCAAGTTCTTTTGACTATCAAACTATATGATGTCTGTGAATGTGTGTGTGTATCTGTACAAACACACATGTATGCGTACACACAAATATATACATATACAAAGGGGCTGCAAGCATGATGCTGTTGCTAAAAAAGCAAAAAAAAAAATAAACACAAGTGACAAAGGTGATCAAAGGGGTAGGATGCAAGTCACATAAGCAAAGGCTGAAGGAACTGTGAATAGTTTGGAAAAAAGAAGAATAAGGGGGGACTTGATAGCAATGTTAAAATATTTGAAAGGTTGCCGTAAAAAATGAAGAACAGTTGCTCTCTCTTGTTATAGAGAGCAAGACATAAGGCAAGTGGTTCAACTACAGCATAATGTATTTAGATTAAATCTCAGGAAAACTTTCTTAACAGTAAAAACAGTAGGACAACGGAACAGACTGTCTAGGGAGGCTGTGGAATATCCTTCAATGGATGTTTTCAAAAGATAGCTGGATTGGATGGTCTGACTTGGATGGTTTAGACACAATAAATCCTACATCTTGGCAGTGGGTTAGACTAGATGATGTTTGCAGTCCTTTCTAGCCCTCTGCTTCTATGATTCTCTGGTGTATTTCGGCTCATGTGTAAGTGAAAGCTAAGAATGGGTACGAACATAGCTATAGGTTACATACAGTTTCCTATCATGAAGTTAACATTTCAAGTCTCTTGTATGCCTGCTCCTTTACTCTCAAGTATACAAGGCAATAAAGGGGCAGGATGCAGCCAGGAATGTGCTCTTAAGTGCAATCCCCAGAAAGCTAATGAGGCCCTTAGCTACATGCATGATCCCATTTTAGGTCTTACTCCTTTCACCAGGCAGGAATAACTTGTCGGATTCAGAGGCAAGGTTACCCTGAGCTCCTCGCTCTGGACACCATTTTTTACCTTGTGCTCATATGCATTCCTAACTACTGAAGACTAACTGGTATCCTTTTTGCAGGCTGCTCTCCTGTCTCTATCCCCACTCTCCCTAGCACTAAGTTGCAAGTGCTTCAGTCCTTTCCAATAGCTTGCTATCTGAGAGTGACTGTGCAAAAAAACAGGTAATTCAGTCAGTCATATAACATAGCCGGTTTTAGTTCATTTGCATAGCACAAACCTATTGATCCACAAGTTGTAGGGACAGGCCATCTTTTGCTTTTAATTTAAAGCCCAGAGCTACTGTGACCCCTTTTCTTGACTAGCATCTACAGGAAAAAAAACTACTTGAATGATACTGCACTAGCTCAGACTAGATCAAAACTGCCGAAATTGTTCCCTGCACATGCAAGCAGGCAACTGAACACTATATAGGTTATATGTTTGCGAGTAACAACCCCTTCCCTCTTAACCCAATTTTCACTTCTGAGTCATCCTGCAGTGAAATCACAGTCTTTAACACCACTCATTCAAATCTAGCTAAGATCAGTAATAATCAGAAAGTTGTTATTATCTGGTATCTGTTCAACAGCCCTCCCAAAATTAATCTGGAGGACAGGTGTGACAGAATATCAATCCACACCCTTGTTGGATGTCCTAAAAGGAGTGTGAAGAATTCAACAAACCATGGTGGTGAAGCAACTTCCTAATGGAGAGTCCTCCCATGCCTGGACTGAGACACATTGGGAATAAGGCAGGGTGTGTAGGAAGCTACACTGCTGCTGTCAAGACTGCACCTGTTCTCTGTACAAAGGAATTTGGTCTCTAGGATGCATACAAAATATTTATTCTCTAATTTCAGAGTTCTCACGGAAGTGATTGTGAGATTAGTAATGTAGTAATCATTGCAACTTCACTGGGAGAGTAAAGTTGGCTGTAAGGAAGGAAAAAACTTAACTGAAAAGAAATATAATGGAC
Organism: Podocnemis expansa; assembly: GCA_007922195.1. Classification (NCBI taxonomy): domain Eukaryota; kingdom Metazoa; phylum Chordata; order Testudines; family Podocnemididae; genus Podocnemis; species Podocnemis expansa. The sequence continues at coordinate 91,640,135 of ML681963.1, read as the reverse complement.
TAAAAAGGCAAAGTATGAAGAATATTTAGATTGATCTCGAAGACATATAAATTCTTAAGTTTTTCCTGACATTAAAGTTTAACTCCATGACAACAATTGGCTTCAGGAAAGACAGTAAAATCTTTGTATCAGCATAACCAAAAGAACAAATCATCTGAATTCCTAGATCAACCTGGCTCCAGATTGATTGTTACTGAAACTTCAAGCTTCACATAACTTTTTGTTTCTTAAAAGAGCTTTGAATTTTGCAACAAATCCAGAAAACTGATGTTTCCCCCTTTGCTACAAGCTCTACTGAGAAAAGAACCCCTTTTTTGTGGCTTGTAAACAAGATTATGGGCAAAGTTATCTCAAGCAAAACCGGATCCCCTTTTTAAGACTTATATAAGAAACTGCCACTCCCAAACATAACTTGGAGATCTTGAACATCAGAATGCTTCCTCTTTGTCAGGTTATTCATACCCCTAAGCACACCCTTTCTTTTGTCCATCAAGTAAAATGGCAAAAATTAAGCCAAAATTGCGCCATTTTAGGATTGCAAGAGAAAGACAGCAAATTGTAAACTAATTCTTGGAGAAAGAGTAAGACAATATCAGAGCAAACCACACCACACTGGTGCCTACCTCTTACCACAGACACGGGATAAGATGAAAACATTTTACCTTATACCTTATAGTAGACAGCACCAGCCCAAGGTTTTTTGGCTCCCTATGCGCCTGTGATTTTGGCAACCCCTCCAACATCCCACCTGCCAAGCCTGGCCAAGTTGTGGCTGGGGCTGGCTCCCCACCTGTGGCCCAATGCTTGCAGCACTGCTGCTACCCCAGCAGGGGCCAGCTTCCTGCCCACACCCCAATGCTGGCAGTGGTGCAACTCCACCAGCTGGGGCCAGCTCCCTGCCTGTGGCCCAATGCCGGTGGAGCAGGGTAGGAGCACTGCTGGTCCCAGTCCCAGACTCATCCCAGCCCTTGGCTGCCCCCTCCTGGCTGGCACCCTAGGGGACTGCCTAGGTCACCTCTATGGATGGAGCAGCCCTGATAGCGGGATTTCTGCATGTCTGTTCCACTGGAAGATGCACTGGAAAGAAGTGAAGATTCCAAAGCCTTTCAGATCAGAGTAGCCAGGCACACAACAGAGCATAGGCTCACCAATTTGCATAGTAATTTTGCGACACACAGAGATAGGGCCAAATTCACTTCTTGGTGTAAACATAGCAGATGCTCCAGAAATTTTTGTATGAGGGCAGGCACAGAGGGGGCACAGTGATTTTCAGGGTAGGCAAGCAGTCATCCTAAACTTATTTTCTCTGAAATAAATCCTACTGATTTAGATGAACTTTGGTGACCTAGTTTGCTCTTTATACTGCAAGCAGGCATTAACCAACCAAATTCAAATTACAACAAGGAAAACAATTTCCAAACAAGTCCCTGTGTAAGCATTTTATGTGTGAGTTAAGCAGAACAGAACACTGGTAATGGATTTCTTTCTAATACAGTTGATTACTTTTGAGCTAGTACTAGTACAGACACATCCAGGAATACACTAGGAGTCAATAAGAGAAAGCGGAGTGAACTGAGACAAGACAACCTCTAGCTGGGTAAGAAAGCCAAGACATGTTGTTGCTCATCCAAGGTCTGGTTGATCAAGCTGGCAGTACACAAACAGGCTTTCTCCTTCATTTCAGGCTCATAGAGACAGTAGAGTCTGCATAGCAGCTCTTCTTTGATTTGTGATTCTTGTTTCAATCATTCCCAAAGGAACAGCCTTTACCCTCCTGTTACACTGCATGACACCCATCCAAAATATTTATCTGCTGTACAATGTGTTCAGATAGAATCAGATGCCAGTCACAAGCAAGAAGGAAATGAAGGTGACGTTAACCTAAGGGGCTTTTTGTAAACTTGGGCAGTGAGCTGTCTTCTTGATGGTCTCTGTGATCAGTGGGCCTATGTGACCTGGGGTAAATTACTTTGGTTTGATCACCTTGAGCTTCTCTGGGGACTTTTGGACTGTAACTACAAGAACTATTTTGGACATGCTACGTAAAGAGTATATGGGGCTGATCATTCACAGGACGGACTGGCTGCAATTTGAAATTGCAAAAAAAAGCAATGGCACTTTGGACTGAATGCACTGACCCCATTTAGAACATAGGAGTTGTCTGTAAATTGTCGTTTAAGTTCACTGATGGTGTGATCACAAGTATGAAGGATCACCTTTACTTTAAAATCATGGTCAGTTTTTGGAAGCATATTTTCTGCTGCGTTGAGTTCAGTAACATAGTTTTGCAATTTTGGGGGCATACAGCAGATTCTTTTCTTTAGTTTGCAATTTTGATGGAATTTTTTCTGCAAGAATCTTTACATCAGTCAATTTTGTTGAAATTCTCCTCATAATCCCTCAGATCCAGCAGTTTATCAATCAAAGAGTTAAGAAGCAAGCAAGCTTGAGCCACATCACAATCTGATTTCTGCAAGCAATCTGATACTACTTTAAGTTCAAGAAGCACTTCACTAAAAAGATTCAGACAAAACACTAAGCAAAAGTCTGTCTGGTTTAGAATGTCATGTGCCTCTACACTTCTTTCAGAATTCAATTCATTGCTGATTATATTCAGAAGCAACAAAATTACTGAATGTGTTACTTTAACAGCTAAGCATGATGCAGTCTGACATATCCAATGAGTGTCTGACAATTTCTTCAATACAATAATTCTGCTCTCAGTTTCTTTTTGCAATTCAGTGAAATGTGAATGCACAGGGGAATGCAATAGAAACATATATAGATGCTGAAGAACAGTAAAGAAATTTGCAACAATATCTATCTTTTTACAGACATCAACAATTGTTAAGGTCAACCTGTGGTTGTAAAAATGAACATAGATAGCTTGTGGTACCTCTTCCAGAAACTGTGCTTGCACCCCATTTAGTGCTCCACTCATTACACTGGCACCATCATAGGCTTGTGCTATGCAGGTTTTTATATCTATGCCACAACATGCCAAGGTGTTCTTTATATAACTCATTAATGAAGTAGCATCCAGTGAATGTCATGGACAAAAGCCAACAAATCGTTCAAATATACTGCCTCTGTAACAATAACAGAGGACCACTGAAATTTGTTCCTGCTTACGTATATCTTTTGTTTTATCAGCAATTAATTAAAAAACAAAACAAAACCAGAACAGTTTCTTTGACTTCTTGGGAAATTGACTCTAGAACCATCTTGCTCATGGTACTTAACATTTCATCCTGAATTGAATGATGTGCATACTTTGTATTGCGAGGTAATCTATCTATTTTAGACTGAATTCTGGGGTCTTGGTTTGCAACTAGCTGCAAGAGTTCAAGAAAAATTCCTCTATTGTCACTCATCTGATCACTTTTCCAGTGTCCAAGCTAAGCAATTTTTTGTTTAGAGATGAATAAAAGAATTTCTGCAAGAGTAGCCACGTAATGTCTATTTTCTTTTAGAAGTTCTTTATGAGCATCACTTAATTGGGCTAAAACTGAGCCTCCTTTGCCTGTCTGTGTTTGTCTGTAACTCTCCCAAGCCACCACGCAGTCGTTGTGGACTGCACATCTGTTATTCAGCCTCAGACCTGAATCAGTCTCAACAGCCTTTTTGCTAGTTGCTGTAGCCCTTGTGAGTGAATACATTTTCACCACTACTCGCATCCTTTCCAGTGAAATGGCTACAAGGAAAGCAAAACAAAGCATTTTCTGGTACACTGTATTCCAACCAGGGGTACAGTCTATATCAGGCTGGACTGAAATGTCACTATGATTTGCCAAATTTTGTTGGTGCAAAATATTTTAGCACTGGCTATATAGGACTTTGTTGCTTAGACTGTGCAATGTCACTTGGACCAGGTAACTTATTTACATAAGTAGGCACTCACACCTCGGGCAGTAGACCAGCACATGGCACCCCCACATCATTTTCCTCATCACATTTGTGCTCACAAACATCAGACTTGCTAGTATTGCATAATTTATCCTCCCAAGCTCATTTCATTGGACCTTTCTGAGGAACCTCCCTGTACTTCTGTGACATCAGAACTTCTTTGAGGTGGGATTTGGGGGGGGGGGGCTGGATTTATGAAATACTGGTCTAAAGCTCCCAAAAGTGGGTGGTTTTGCTTAGTCAGCATTCTAGGGGCAACATGGGGTGGAATGCTTGGGCCTTCACCAAGAACCAAGACTTTTCATTGCCTGGTCTTGGAAACCTCTTCTCCCTTACCAGCTTTCTGGGCTGAAGCTCTGCTTTCCCTCAGCAATTTATCTGCTCTTTCCAGTTGTCTCCTGTTTGAACCCTCTAAGGACAGCTACCTTTCCTTTGTTAGCAGAGGCATCTGAATAAAGCAGCCAGTAGTCAAGACTGGTCTAACAGAAGTTTACTAATTTGAAAGAGGATTAAAATAAGAGTTGAATGCACAAGCAACAGTACAGATCAGCAAAACTAGGCCTTTCACCTTCTCAGTCAGAACAGTAGAAACCAAAACTGAAACAAACTCTGCAGGTTCCTTAAATCAAAACTCCCCCCGCCACTTAGACCATTTAATCCTTTAATAGCATTCTTTTGGTGTGACCCTTTTCCATTGCTAGTCCAACATCCCCAAAGGGCCTAGTGAACCTGTGAAAACTACCTAAGTGTGAATGCCTAACAAAAAGGAATATGTGAAAAGTGCCTTTCCCTCCAATCAGTCAGAGTGGTCCAGCCAGACTGCAGGGTGGAGGATTTTCCTGTCCAGAAGGGGCCTCCCCCCCACTCCCCTCTGGAGCTACCAGTGTGTAAACAGACATGTCAATTAAATCAGTTGTTTTCAAACTATGTGCTAGGAGCCAGCTGAAAAAAACCATTTATGCCTGTGACCCCACAATTACATCTTTGAACAAAGCATTTCAGTCTTGTGGTGGTGGCAGCAGGAGATGCCAGGATGCAGTACTTGAGGGTCTTTGACCCAGTATTGGGTCCCGACCTGTAGTTTGAAAATTAAATCACATCAAGGCTGAGTTTGGTTCTTGGAGACTCAGCTGAGACATACCCTTAGCCCCAAAATGATTTAACTTCCAGCCCACCCTGAATTTGAATGTAGGTCTCAGAAGGTGAAAGGGCAGTGTCCTAGTCCCACAGAGTCTACTGATAGTCTTCAAATATTGCCTGCGTCCAAGAATGTTTTTACAGTCTTGTTACCTGATGTCCAAGGAAGAGGAGAATGAAAAAGAAAATAAGGAGTAAGAATGACATGTTTTCAGGGGCAGATTCTTTGAAAGTGCAAGGAGAGTCAGTGCTGGGGGAAAGGATGGTTTTGGGGATGGGCGATGAGTGATAAATATAGTATTTAAGTTGACTTATAGCTGACCTCGTTACGTTGACTTAGAGCATCCATACTGAAAACTTCTGTATACTGCCCAGGTCCACACTGGCAGCTGCCAAGTCAATTTAATGCTTAAGTCTACCTTATTCAGTCGACTTAAGGGCTACTCCCTGTCTACACTGGCTTAAGGTGACTTAATAAGGTTGGCTTAACTGTTAAGTTGACCTTAACAGGTAGAGTTATTAAGACGATTTAAGGAAGCACTTAAGTCAACTTAATAAATTGCCAAAGTGGATGGAGTTTTCCTTAAGTCGACTTAAGGAAGGTTAAGTCAACCCAAGGCTCCAGTGTAGACACACCCAAAGTTATTATTATCTGATGGCTGCTCAGAAGCCTACATGAAATGCATTGGTCTGTCTCCTTGTGGGAGAGTGCTTATGTCACAAACAACTGACACCTTTTCTGACTACTTTACCTCAAGGTTGACTATTCCAAAGTTTGAACTGCTTTCTCATCCTGGTAAGGTGATTCCTCCAGCTCAAGGTTGAATTGCATTGGCAGGGCAATGTTAGAGGAAGCTTGCACTATCACTACCCAGTCTCTGGGTGTGTCCTATAACTCTACAAAAGACTTCAGGTTCCAGGATACCTTTCATACTCAATAAAAGCAAGTTGAACTTAGACACACACTGGGCTCTGATTAACTGTAGTAAGGCCAAAATGCATGTTGCAATATCGTCACCTGCATTGTAGTTGCAGGATGCCTGACAGCTACTTCCTTGTAATAATGCATGGGGAGTCAGGGAGATGGATGGGGAGAGAAACTGGAGCATAACACCACTCTGGAAAGACTTCACGTTAATGTTAGAGGTGTAACAGGAAGACCCAACAGGAAAAGAGCGGGAATCAGGAACATTTTGCTGGGGGAACACTGTGACTGTCTCTTGAAATTAATCCCAGCAGCCTGAGGCACAAGGGTGTTTTTGTTAACAGGGCTGATAGAGCATTCACCTTAATGGAAAACAGCACCTGGGGAGCTTTCCCTCACAAACCTTTAATTCAGCTGCACTGAGGGATGGAAAGGCGGATGCTTCCTGTTCTTTCTTCCTCATTCTGTTATGGACAAGATGTACCTTGGACAGCTGTGCAGCTCAGAATGACGACAGCCATCCAAAAGCCTGGCCTGGTCATCAAAATCCTTCTTTAAATGCCATGACAGGCATCAGGGACTGATGAACCAGTCTGCAAAAATAAGAATCCCCAAAAACTTTCACCCAGACTCAAATGAAACTTGCACTTCCAAATATGTCATGGTCAAAATAAGTCATGGTGTAAGGAGCTGTTTTATTCAGACTTCAGGGGAGTTCTACCAGATTTCAATTAGGCTCTGAATGTTTTTAGGTTAGAAGAGTTTAGGTAACCTCTCCTGCCTGAGTTCAGACTGGGCCTAGAGGCACCAAGTGCCAAAAATAGAGTCACAGAGCTATTTCTGGCCTGACAGGAAGCATCAATAATCTCCCCAGAGATCCCTTGTTCTTGTGAGATTTCCAGCCCAGAACAGCTGACTCGATATGTTTCATGTTTACAGGAAGCTTCAGGTAAGGTTCCAAGCAAGACACTGCCAAGCAGGCTGGCTGTTGATGACGGAGGGGAGAGAGCCTACATGCCCATTGAGGATTGGAAAGGGCATGGTTGCTGCGGCATCACAGGCCAGACAGGGCCAGGCTGGTGCTTTGCAACAGGATAGTTTGCTTCCCTGAAAGAGTTATAATCTTTTAAATATACAGACAAATCTCTTCTCCAAAACCACATATGCAGATTGCTCCATCTGTGATTTCAAATCCGGGGAGGCCAACATATGGCCCATAAGTGTCCCAAAAAGGCTACCTTCAGCTTTTTGTTTGGAAGTCCAATAAATGCTGATTGGTCCAGGATGTACCATGGCAAGTTGACATCTGTAGTTGCCATGGGCCACATGTTCACAGTGACCAAAAGGGCATTTGATATGTCTTCCATTTTACCCTATATAAATCATGCTCTGATACTTGTCAAAATATCCCTCATAGGACACAGTTTGAGCAGTCCTGCTTTAAATATATATTTAAGAATAACCACTAGTTTCAGAACTCCAAGGGCAAGATCTTCTCAGGAGCAACTTAACACTGCATGAAACTTTCTGGCGTAAGCAAAAGATGAAATGAACAGACATTGATCTTCTCCTAAATGACTTTATGCTCATGACATTGCTAAATTCTCCATCTGAAAAGTGGAGAGAGTAATCCATGAAATCATTTTATTTGACAGTGCATCCGCTTCAAACACATAAGGAAACAACTGGATGGTTATTTGATTAACGCACTAGAAAATATGGAGTATCTGTCTCTCTGCTGAGACTCTCATTTGTTGAAATTATTGTTGTTGAGGCTAAGAGGATATGTGTGTGTGATTTTTGGACAGGAAATAAAACTGAGCTCAACAAAACTGTTTAAGTCAGGAAGTGAAGAAATCTACAGCTAGTTGAAATGGTAGGGGCTGTTTACAGTAGATAGGGAGAATGCAATTACTCAGTATGGAATGTGGCCAGGACACGAGTGATAACATCTCTCTGCTTGTGAAAAGTTCCATGGGATCTTTAATAACAAGGAATCATATATGGAGTTCTACTCCTTTGGCTTCCAGCAACACATCACAATCTCAGGAATTCAGTGCCCATCATTATGTTACCTAAGTAGTTCCCCTGGCATCTAAGAACTTGGTGGTTATCCCACCATGGCTTTCTGAACATGAGCAGGGCATTGCAGATACAGTCAGTCTTTTTGCTCTAAGACCAGAGGCTTCTACCACCTGAGACAAAGAAGAATTTCTACCTCTAAATGCCCTAAATTCATAATCACTCACTCCCCCTGTAATATATACTCTTGTTTTCATCTCACCTTCTAGCATCATTTGTCTTAAATCCAGTTCACTTCTATTCCCATCCCATCCATTAGTTAGAAATGCCTCATGTCTATTCCTTCCCACCCATCTTTCAGGTGAGTTGCCCCAATGCCATCCAACTCCAGATACAACACTCCCATGTAGCCAAATAGCGTGTGGGTCACCTGAAACTCAGATAACCAGGTGTTCGGCTAAATTGAGGTTTATCTTAACTAACATATGGTTACAGGGGGATATGCTGTGGATTCAGGTCACTGGGATTTTTGGATAAAGGGAATTCAGATAACTGAAATTATACTGTATACATTTCTGCTCCCATGTGCCAAACCCTCCCCTTGTAATCCTCTTGCCCACTTTCAATCATTCTACCCATCTAATGTCTGTAGACCTTTAAAGTGCCACAGGACTCCTCCTTTGTTCATTACCAGCAGTGATTCTCACCTCTCTAAGCCTCACCACTTTCTGATATGTTGTGTTTGAATCTATATAACTTGTTTGATTTGCTGAAGTAATCTGACCTGATGCAGTGAAATGTAATCACAGGATTCATATTCCCCTCCTATAGCATAAGTCTTTTTTCAGTGTAAGTTTTCTTCACTCTGGTATCTGATGAAGTGAGACTTCACCTATGAAAGCTCATGCAAAAAATCTTTAAAAGTGCCATAGGACTCCTTGCTGGTTTTGCTGAACTAAACTAACATGGATATCTTTTTGAACCCCAAGGAAGGTGCTCTGCCAAGTCACTGTTCTGTTTCTTGCTGTATTTTTAATTTGCATAAAAATTAATAAAATATATGGCAATATCAAAGGGGTTAGGGCTTACACAACATCTAAGAGAGCTTTGTGTGAGTTCCTATACATGTATTAAGATGATTATATTGTACATTTACAGTCCTTCTTCTTTGAGGCACTACTGTAACATGCCTGGCTGAGGAGAAGCAGCAAGGTCCATGGGTTAAAGCACAGGAGCTGGAGTCAGGAGACCTGTTTATCACTCCCCCAAGGGAGTTACAAGACCCAGTTACTTTTAGCAAAGCATTCTGAGGTCCTAGGATGAAAGACATCACAAAAGCACAAAAGTAGTGAGGAAAAGGAATAAAGTGCCTGAGCCCTGATGAAGGCAATGCAGTGAAATTTCTGCTTCTTATTATTGAGTTCAAGAGCATTTGATGCCGAGTGCAGAGTTTATTTCTAGTGCAGTGCCCATTTTCCCCTTACGTCCAGCATGCTGTAAGAGGTCATTGCTCCTACTAGTTAGTCACCTTGGCCCCTGCTTTAAATGAGCTTTGAGTGTCCCTGGAGCACATTCTCTCCCACACTAGTGGCCCTTTAGGCCAATCTAGAAGCATAAAGGGAGCCTTAAAGGGGGCGAAAGTGTCCCCAAAGCAGAGGTGGCAGGGAATGTGTTGACCAGCACACTCAGAAGTGCAGGTGACCCCAGAGAAGCCCTCAATATGGAAAGTGCAAAGGTAGCCTAAAAGCACCTTTCATTGCCCCTCTTCTAGGCTGCACCACACAACAGGGAATCTGTTCTCCCTCTTTACAGTGCCCTAGGGACCTGAGAACAGAGCAGCACATGCACCAGTCTCTCTGAAGCAGCTGGGTGTATGGAGTGGGAAGGTGCATGCTGCGGAAGCTGCCTACTTCCCTGGGTGCACTGAACACTGCCTTCACACAAGGCTGCTGCATCATGGATTAAAAACTGGAAACGCTGTTTGAAATCCTCTGTTGCTCCTCCAGCCCACTCCATGCCTCTGATCTGGGTATGTGGCTCCCAGCCTCAGGGAGTAGGGAACCTTGCCATCTAACCTGGCTGTGTGGGAAGAGATTGCTCACATTGTACCAGGCCTCAGTAGGGGAACAGAAAGAAATATTGACAGAAAAAGCAATTTGCTTTTGTGTATTCCCCTTGTAATCTTGGGTAATTAGTAAACCGACCTGTGTTTCAATTAGCGCTATTGGGAAAAGCTTTTGCAGCTGGCACACGGTAATTAAAGGGACACAGTCAAGACCAAAGCAATGCATTTTTTAAAAAGGTCTTTCCTTGCATTATTACCACTTTAAATATTAATAGTGAAGGATCTGTAATGACCTTAATTTATTTTTCACTGCTGACAATACTCATTAAACTTCTCCCTTTCAACCAGCTTGGACAGTGAAACTAAACTGGCCAGTTTCACTTTCCATTTATAGTTAGCTTCTCATTCCTAGTCCTCATGCATCTTGTGCCACAGTATTATGTAAAGGGATTGTATTACCTCAAATTAATATGAGAGGCAGACTGCATGTGGGGCCTTATTCTCCCCTGTCTTGGACCCTGTACAGACATTTACACCTGGGCAAAGTGGATGTGAATCATTACCAATTCCACACAGTAACATTTCACACCTGCTTTACAAACGTGTAAGTCACTTTAGAAGCTGAAGGATGATGAAAAAAAATCATACCTCTTACGTTACTAGACAGGCAGGTGAGCCCTTTAATGTCTTTTTAGCCTACCTGGGACTCTTCAAAGGTAACCTACAGACTCCATATAGTACTTAAACCACTAGAGATGTAACATGCCCCCAACATGTCAACCATACAAATCAGCAGCCAAGCTATTAAATGGCAGCTGTCACCCATTCAACACAGAGGACTTGGCAGAGCCGCAAAGTACATGTTGGGAAAGCACTAGAAAATACTCTATGGGCTTGGCAGAATCACACAGGTTCTGCCAGACAAGCAAGTTTCCAAAGCGCTCCATATGTCAATTTTCCAAACATGATAAATGTGTCTCATACTGAGGATGCTTTTCTTACCATGAAAGATATAATGATTTGGCTCAAAAATCTTCTGCAAAAGAGGAAAAAACAGTTCTTCCTGATATCCCTTCCCAGATAACAGAATCCTTCATTCTGACTGGCTGAGGGGGGAACAAGTGAGCTGGCTGGTATTATGAAAGACATTGTCTTCCTCAGTCTCTTTTTTTAAACCCAAATTTCTCACTAAACATTTCCAGTTCTCTCTGTTATCTTTGCTTAAATTCCTCACTCAAAACTTAAAATCCATTTAAACATTTGTGAAAGTTCTAGCCTGTCAACTCTGGAGACTGAAGTCTTTTACTTATGCACAGATACAGCCTTTTTTTGTTGGTTTTTTTTTTTTTTTTTTTTTTTTTACTAATAATAGCCACTTCTAGGAGTGAGAGCAAAGTGTGATCTCCATAGCTCGTTCATACTTTGAGTTCTCTGTGGAGTTTGCCAACCAGTGCTCAATGTAATGTGACAGACACCTGGCTCCTAAAGATTAGATGGATGCCACTGACTTAGTTTACAAAACTCATGAAACAAACAAAATTTGCTCAATATCTATCTGGGTTTGCTTTGATCTAGCAGGCCTGGAAGTGACACTCTCTGTGTCCCATCCAGTCTTCCTGTAACGTCTATATAATTGCACAAACAGATCTTTTCTTTTATATAGATCCAGTTTCAAAAAATAACCATACTGGTAGAGTTCAGAGTATAAGAAAAAGGAAGAAAAAACAAAAATCCACCCTGTGCCAGGGTGGTTGCCCTTCACTGGCCTTTATGAGGTTAATAAGGGCAAGTGAGCTGCAGCCAATGGACTGTGACCAGGAAAGAGCCAATCAGGGGCAGTAGCCCAGTACAAAAAGAAGCTGCAGGCCAGGCCAGCTAAGTCAGTTAGCTTGGGGGAGTTGGGGGGGAGGCTTTCCCTCTGACTGAGGAAGCCAGCACCCTGGAGACCTCACAATGCACCATTAGGAGCTAACCAGGAGCCCTGAGATCCCGAAGGCATGGAAGGCAGCAGAGATCCTGAGAGTGGTCCAGAGGGGAGGGGCTGGTGTGTAACAGGGGGATGCTGAGGTTCTGGAAGGGAAACAGGATTGGGTGGTGGGAGTGGTCCAAAGGTGAGGGCATAGATTGGACTGGACTCCCAGGCCACTGAAAATGTGAAGTAGTGGCCAGGACCAGCGTGTGAGATTTTTTCTTCAGAAGCAGGAGAGAATGGACTAAGAAACACACCCTGGCAGTTGAGTAGCCCGTGGAGCTTGTCTGGAGGGCTGAGAACCTAATCATGAAGGAAGGAGCACCAAACAATTGGTGGGAACCACTTGAGCTAAGGCCCAAGAACACAATTTTGAGGTGTTCGTTGGATGGGTCCTGTCCTGTTAACCCATCACACCCCCCAAAACCTGATTCTTTGTTTAAGACTTTTGTCTTAGATTCCAATTTCTCCTTTTCCACTTTAGTTTTACATATTACCAGAAGAAGCTGTGATGTCCAAACCCATCATGGATTTTGATAGCCTGATGAAACACTGGCAGTGCTTTTATTTTCATTTAATGTGGACCCAGAAGTCCAGTAGGGTAAATGACTGGAAATTGCCTAGAATTTAGATGGAGGACCGAACAACCTTAAAATGCCTTTGGGTACTCTGTGTGCATCTGAAACAGGCATTCAACTGGAAATGACCAGAGCATCCCACCTAGCAATCTCACTGAATCATTCTCGGCTCCTATCCACTATGCATTTTCTACAGTCTTGCATTAGCAGCCTAGTGCTACCCTAGGCTTTTAGCTGTAGGCATGGAGATTTGGAAGCTATATTTAGATGTCTTCTCTATTCTTTAGCAACACAGTGTTGCTATGGAGATGTTGGTGAGGACAAGAGGGCGGGGATGAAGGGGAAGAGGAAGGTTAGGAATGAGGAGAACCATGCTCTTCACAGCAGCCTTCAGCCTGATGGTTTTACTGCCTTTGAATGATAGAATTAGGGAGGCTGGAGATGGAAAAGATCCTTTTGGTCACCTAGTTCATCCCCTCTGCCACTGCTGGCTTACTCCCTGGAGCAGAGGTTCCCAAAGAGTGTAAACACTCCAGGGGTAGCCTCCCCATGCAACTGCATTCTCCAATCAAGTTCTTTGTAAATCTAACTCCACATAACTTGTGTAATCTAAGTAAAAGCTATATAAAATGTAATCTAATGTATTGGATAGAGTATAAGGGAAAAAACTAATATTTATTTAATTTACTATTTATTTATTTATTTATTTTAAAAACAAGCTGCAATATGACACGTTTAATTCTTGTGAAAACAGTATGTTGCACTGCAAGGTAACCTAGCAACATGCACACAGTCCACCATTTAAAACTAAAAAAAATGGCAAACACTACTTCAATCTGACATGAATCGATTTGTTTTTCAAAAATTTGAAGGGTACACTGTTGGAGAAGATAATGAAAATCCCAGGCTACCTGCAGCTATGTGAAATGAGCCAGCCAAAAAAAAAAAAAATACAGAAAGCGGAAAGAAATATGACGACATATATATGAAGTTTGGATTCTCCTTTATCAGATCAGATGAGTACCCATTCCCTCAGTTCATTATAACAACTTATTTTATATTCTATTTACAATAATTGATTCTTTTCTCATTAGCAGGGAGTAGGGTTGAGTCTTTGGGGGTGGCATCTCAGATTATACACTGAAAAAAATTGAAAACACAACAGTGTTCAAAGTTGGATTAATATTTTGTTTTAAAATCAACAAATAACACAATGTGTTTTTGACTGTTTTGCTAACATTGTTGAGTTTTATTTTGTTATACATTGTGTTTTCCATCTTTGAACACCACACTTTGAAGTCAACATTTTTTTACTTTTTCTAAAACAGTTTGGTTTCAAAGATTTTGCAGCAGTTTAAGTGTATATTGCTAGATATTTCCATCATTACAATCATTTACATTAAAATGAAAAGGAAACGTGCGCTTTTTTTTTTTTACAGTGTTACAGTTTATAGGTATGCGATAATTAAAATGAATATTTTTCCCAGGAAATGTTCATAGTGGACCACAATGCCTATTGCTGCTGTATAGATGGTCCTCCAGGGAAAAAACTCTGAGCCCCTATCATACAGTGGATTCTTAAATATTTTCTCTAGGCTAGTTCTAAGTGATCCAAACAATAAGGTGTCCAGTACTTCCATTGCAAGACTGTTCTACAGCCTACTAGAAAATGCTACCAGGAAGTATTTCATGATAGTCAGGCTAAATATTCTACTTCATTATTCCTATTAATGCCACCTTGCACCACACTAAGCTATCCCTCAGTCTTCTCAAAGTTTACACCCTTCATTCCATTGTAGAGGACTTTGCGTCCGTCTGTGCTTACTTACTGCTCAGACAAACTATGCATTACTTATTTTACTCTTTTCTCACAATTTAGTTTTACCAGCCTCTGCATCATTTAGCTGTTGGTCTCTGAATTCCCTTCAGTTGTTGTAAGACTTTCTGTTACTGAGTTGCCCAGAAACAGACTCAGAATGCCACATACTGTAACATGAGAGAGATATTATGTATTACCTCCCTGCACTGCAAAGATGTTTTTGTGTATTCAGTGCAAAATCATATTGGCTCACATTGCTGCCATATTGCATCCCAAGCTCATATTGATTCTCTTTTGACTGTTCAGCCAGGAAGAAGGGAAAGGGAAATTATTTTATGAAGATCTGAAGGAAGAAGACTTGATATTATTCACCTCCATTCAGCCAAGGATTTACAATGGGGAACTGGGCTAAAGGGGAAAAGTCTTGTCAAAATCTCAGGAGAATAATTTCTCCCAAGGTCAACAGCAGACTGAGTCAGTACAGGGCTTCTGTACAGCTATGATCAAAATAAGGCACCTTCTGGGTATGGACTCAGATTTGACCTGGTCATGTTGGTATTAACTTGGATAGGAAGCAGGAGAAGAGAAATAAGGGAGAAAAAATGGCAATAGTGGCCTCCTGAGATGGTTTCTAATTCTCCTAATTGGCTCCTGTCATGGCTGCGACAACTTTAAAACAGCTTCCTGTTAGCAGAAAGGAAAACAGAACTAGCAAAACCAAACCAGAAGTTCAGGTGCCAACCAGTTTAACATGGGAGCTACAGTGTCACAACTCCTCCCAGTCCTGTCCAGGGCACACCCCTGATTGCTATACCTGCACCACCTCTACCCTTCAAACAGCAAATGAAAGAGAGCAAGGACTATATGTCAAAGTCAGCATGCTCAACTGGGTTCTTCAATGGAGAATCAAACACACAGATCAAATGAACCACTACTCTAATCCACCAACATATCTTTCCCAAGCAGCCTCTCCCTTTCTTATTCCTGTAATTTTTCCTTTACCCCTTCCTCTCATGTCCCTACCCTTACACCTGAAATCTCTCTAGAGTATTTTTGGTAACCCATGTCTATGAGTAATGCAAGTTACATTTAGCTTCAATTCACCTCATGGTCCCTGATCAGCAGAAAGATCAGCTTTCAAAATACAGTTAAATGATCAGCTTTTAAAATGCAGTTACAGTCTAGTAAGTATGCATAAACTTCTCCCTGGTCTTCTCCAAGTCCCATCGGCTCACTTTCTGGACATGTACAGGGTTTTGCTTTCATTAGCTCCACAGAACCAATATAGCTACAGGAGAATGAGCTGGAGTTAATTCTATTTTAGGGAATGGCCTCAAAACTAACAAGGAGTCTTGTGGCACTTTTAAAAACTAACAAATTTATTTATCAGCTGTCAGTTAAATTCCATTTCAAGAACTGTTGTTTCTGCTGGTGGCATGTGAGAGAGAAGGAATACAGCTGAATTCTCAGGGAGAACCTGTGGCTCTGGCAGGTAGAAGAATCAATCATCCTTTTGACTTGTAAAATGAGCAAATGGAAACAATGAGGAGATGAAATAGCATGCTGAAGATGTACAACAGCAGGTCCTACAGTGAGGCCCAGCAGAGAGACAGGTGAAAACTATAATGGATACAGGGCAACTTAGGCATGGGAGAATGAAAGACAGCAGAGGTGGCTGGGGCAAAGGGGAGAAAGAAATGAGTATCTCTCAGTGAGTGACCTGAGCCCTAAACTTGGTCACAGCCACTACCCCTCCCACCCTGGCTGATATGTAGTCTCAGCCAATCCCCTTTGAGCCCTTACTGATCTCCCCTACACATATACCTGCCACATCCCAGATTGAGTCACTTTCATTCTTCACTGCTTGGTGACAATTCACCATATTCACCCTTTCGCACCCTCCTTAAACCCATCCAAACATGCCCCATTCAATTCTACCCACCTCACCCCATGCCCACTAGCTCTCAAGACCATCCTGATGCATCTTCCTCACTGCCCTCGACAATTGTAAGGCAGTGTCATGGCTCCTACCCTCAAAAATCTTGTCACCCTAAATCCTTCCCTGTCTATGTATCTTAAGAATAAAAACCCTTGACCATTCTAGCTGCACTTTCCCTGACATGGCCTTTGGGGGTTCCTTCTGAATTGAGATCCAAAAGCTATAGAACATCCCAAGGTGAGGCAAGAAATGAGGTTGGAGCCTTTTCTTTCAGAGTGCAGGAAAACAATGGTCTCCAAGTGGAGCAGGATTGTGTATTTCCACTGTGCGAACTCTGAGCTGGCTTTTCTGTCCAGCTTGACTGTAATTAGGTTGAAATGGCATCAGCGCTTGAGCTTCACTCCCTCCCTATTCCAGCCTCTGCACTCTTCCAGTTCGGTTAACATGTGCCCTGAAGTGAGCATCACAGCTCTTATATGGAAATTGCACTATGTGCTAGGAAGACTGTCATGAACAGGAAGCTTCCGCTCTGTCTGTCTGTTTACCAAAGTGTCTGTTTGTCTTTGTTTAGCACCTGGTTGCTCTGTTTTTCTGATTTTCTCCATCTCTCCTCTTTTCTGGCCATCTGTTCCCCAGCTATTTGTTTAGCCATTTTGAAAGTGCATGAACAAAATAATGCTGAAAAATAAATTCTGTGCCTTTTTTAAAAAAGCAACAGATTCGGGTCTTTCTTTATCGTTGCATTTCAATAATGCTTTTCACCCGAGGACCTCAAAACACTCTATAAAATTTGGTGTTATTCCTGTTTTCAGATGGGGAAACTGAGTGGATAAGTGACATGCCCGATGTTGCACTAAATATCAGTGGCCATCAGGAATAAAATCCAAACATCATTCATCCCTGCATGTGCTTCAACTCAGGGACCAGGAAAAGGTTTTTTGGATCTCCCTAATACAGTAATTGGAGGGGTCAGTCTGACCCAAACTATGGGCAGTTGGCCACATAGGCATTTGCTTGGGCAAAAAATAGCCAGGACATAAGAACACTCCTGCCATACATCTTCCTGCCTCCTATTTGTCCCCTCTGCCTTTTACCTACTCCATGTTTCCGCCCTGCTCTGGAACATCCTTTGCACCTAGGGCTGCTATAGAAGTGGTGCAAGGGCTGGCTCTGTGCCTGAGTGTAGAAGCCTATTTCTGTCCTGCAACCCGTTTGCATCAGCCTAGCTGGAGTACAAAAACTGTGAAGAAACAATGACTAGAGCTGTAAATCTTCTGATTCCCAGCCTCGTATTCCATCCACTAGGCCACAGCTGCTCCATGAAGTGCAGACTAGAGCAGTTTAGAACATAGTCCAGCTTTTGGGTTTTGTTCTGAAATTGGGAGTTGACCTAGATTCAGAGAAAGGTGCACAAAGAACATCTGAGCTCAGCTACAATTTTCTTCTCAAGCTACACAAGACTTGCATGTTTGTGAAGTTTGGGTGCAAAACCAGGGCAGAAAGGGAGTTCTGGGCCAAGTGTTACATTGTGTCTTTGAGTCTGTATGCAAAATTCAAACCAAAACCAGGTGAGATGCCACCCCCACAATGACCGCAGCATAGAGGAGGATCCTGTGAAGGCCTGCAACCCGAAAACTCTGGATGTCACACAGCTGTCATATTGAGACTGCACTGCTAAAATTGAACCTGGAAATGGATCCAAATCCAAATTTTGGATCCACAATTCTGCCTTGGTCCATTGCAGAGATAGGCTGCAACTGCAAAGTTTGGCTCTGTCAGGTTCAGGGATATTCGGAACAGGGGATCCACTACAATACACTAGAAAATAAATAATTCCAAGACTGGATTTTAGCCATCTGCCTCTCTGAAAAAACAGCTAATGATATCATCCCCCCCTTAGAAAACAACAACATTCAGTGTCCCTAATACCTCAAACTGTTTAAAATATAGTTCTGCTCTGACACAGTAACTTTAAAGAATGGCAGCCTGGGTTCTGTGTTTATTGTAGCCCAGAGATTCCAAATCAAATTTTCTCCATTTACAAACAAAGAGATGGCTTCTTTTTTTTTTTTTTTTTTTTTTTTTTTTAAAGAAAAGCTATTGGTTTGGAATCGTGCTGGGTTAGTTCCTTCTTATACATCAACTCAAGTAATAAAAGTCCTGCAGGCTTACAGAGCCCCGCAGTGACATATCTACGGTCCCATCGAAGGCCTATGTATTGCACAGGTGTAACTAAGGCTAGAATTTGGCCTGCAAAATGTTTATCACTAGTACGAAGGAAAATGCCCAGTTTAACATTCAGACCCATGCCATGTTGGCAGTGCTTGCAGACGGTAAAAATAAATCTATTTGTAAACTGAACACATTTGAGCTGGAATCACTAAGTGACAATACACGTGTCCTCACTCCTACTGCATCCCCTCTTTTCACAATAGATCCTTCAGTGCCTTTTTTCTGTAAAGAAAGGACAAAGGCTCAAAATCATCCCTGGTGTCAAGGGAATTACACCAGATAATTAAAGTCAACCGAGTTACACCAAGAACTAACCTGGCCCATAGTGTTTGCTGCCTTATTTGTCACATACGTAGCTTAGTATCCTGCTTCTGTGTTGGCCAACACCAGGTGCTTCAAATAAAAGGCAAAACGGCCCATAATGTACCTGGTTAACTATGCAGTGCTGCATTTGCCAGAGCTGGTCATGGTAGGATGACCAGGAAGAATTTCTTCTTGACCCCACAGCTGGTCACTTTATGCTCTTAGTCATGAAGTGGGATTATTTTTTAATCTTAAAGGGTGCTTGCTTGTAAACGGTGCTGTTTTGATCTCTTGGACATATGTAGCACAGTTCCAGGAGAAAATATCAGATACGCTATTAAGAAATAAATTCTGTCTCTTGCTGCAGCCCTTGTCAGCACATCTGGCAACATATATGGTCCACACAGGAGCTGGAACCGGTCTGAGAAAATTCCTCTGATACAGAAACAGGACAGATCCGCCCTACGTGGCCGTATGTTGCCCTGTCCACGTGCTCCAGCACAGGGGTGTGTCAGAGTAATATTGGGAGTGGAAGGGAACGGGACAATGGCGCATGGTGTTACAGAGTCTGTTAGCTGCAGCACAGCGTACAGGCAATGTTGAATGAGCTATCATAAATTAAAGCACCTGGTGGCTCCTTTAAATTCATCCAATGACTATTTTTATCTCTGGGGCAGCCTAGAATTTGGAAGGCACATACTCTTTCCCGAGATGTGCCTTTTCTGTTCCTCTCTTGAAGACACCACACACACTCAGACCTCCAGGCATGGCATTCAGGAGGTCACAAGTGAGTGCCACGCTCAGCATTGCCAGATGGGCACACCACAACTTCAGTCAATGGTGAGGAAATGTTGTGGGTCAGAGAGACAGAGGCACATAGGCTAAAGCATACCAACACAGCAGAATTCTCTTCTCTTTGCTTTTCCACCTCCTGCCCCAGAAACAGAAATCTCTGAAAGAGATGCAGCAATGAGAAGTCGCTCCTGTAGGAGGCACATGTGGTCCTGTGCTGTCCCATTCTGAAAGACAAGACCTAATACTCCAGGCTGGGGCTTGCTCTAGCAGAACGACACTTCAAGGTTTTGGCATGCAACACAGGCTGGTAGTCATCAATCATCTCTCCTGGATTAAGTGACATCTACTGCCGGGCCGACTGAACTCATGGAAAGGAGAAGCAATAACCCAGCTGGTGACGTGACA
Source organism: Podocnemis expansa (assembly GCA_007922195.1). Classification (NCBI taxonomy): domain Eukaryota; kingdom Metazoa; phylum Chordata; order Testudines; family Podocnemididae; genus Podocnemis; species Podocnemis expansa. The sequence goes on along the minus strand of ML681963.1, from coordinate 91,620,040 downwards.
GGGACAGCTGTGGATCTCTCTGCTGCTGGAGTTCCACGGGTTTCCAGTTCAACAGAGTTAGCCAAGTGTCAGCCACAGAGGGCTACATAAAGGCAACATTCCCGCTGGAACCTCCTTACTCTCCCTCTCTTATTATGTAACTGCCACAGGCTAAAAATACAACTTGCTGCCGTAGTGCAGCCCAGGCTCAGCAAGATGCAAATTTAATGAGGCTTCCATGGTAACGAGCTTCACTTTGCCACCCGGGGAGGGAGGGTTTTTTTGTGGGGAGCAAAGGAGGGATGGCCCTTGGCCAAAGACAGATTCACAGGAAACCTGAGTAGCAAAAAACTTGTATTGGGATTATTTAATATGATTTTCCATCTATCCAGTCAGCTCAAGCTAACCAGCCAGGTTTCCAACTAACTGTGCAATTTTCTTTAAAAGGCAAACTGTGCTCTTTTTATTGCATGAGGATAAATATTTACCAGTCAGTCACTCTTAATTCAGCTGAGTCACACACAAAAATTGTCAAAATAAGGACAAATCAGGGAGCTTTTTTCAGTGTGCCAATATTAAAAGTAAAAAATCCATTCCAATAAAAGCAACCAGTTGTCAAAAGCCACAAGCTAAGCACTGTCAGACCTAATCAGTATGGAGAAGAGAGACCCCCCCAGGCAAATTGAGGTTGCTGCAGGAAGTGGGATTGGGGATTTGACAGATGACATGCCCTTCTCTGAAAGGAAAAACAAGGCAATGCTCTAGCATGGCATCAAGCGGCGTTTTGTTGCTGGAGGTGCTGGCTCTCGAAAGAGATTCAAAACTGAGGCAGTTTCTGATTGGTCTCCTCAAAGATCCCACAGCACTTTTCACAAGAGCAAAGGCATCAGCTCAGCTGTCTCAGTCAAACTCTCATTTTGGAACGGGTTGCACTATCTAAGGATGTGTTAGGGTATGTCCACACAGGCTTCTTATTTTGAAACAACAAAGGTTGTTTCAAATTAAGAAGCAGCATGTCCACACGACACACCGTTATTTTGAAACCGTTCAATCTCGCATCTAATCAAAATAGCCGTTGTTTTGAAGCGGTTGTTTCGAAACAATGGCGTTCGGACACGTTGTTTCAAAACAACACCATTGTTTCGAAACAACTGTTTCAAAACGACATATCTGAATGGCCTTGTTTCAAAATAACCATTTTGAAACAATGGCTATTTCGAAAGCAGGCTTTCCCTTAATTCGAATTAACAAACTGTTAATTCGAATTAACTTATTTCAAAATAAGGACTTTATTTCGAAATAACTCATTTCAAAATGGATTATTTCGAAATAATGCTGTATGTGTGGCCACAGCCTCAGATATTATCGTACAGAAGTATTTCAGGGGTTGCTTCTTGACATATTTGTAAGATAATATAAAACTTGCACTTACATAGCACTTTCCATCCAATGATCTAAAGTGATCAAAACCACAGACTAACTAAGCCTCAAAATAACCCTGGCAGGTAAGTCAGTATCCTCCAGAGGGAGAATACAGAAGCGCAGGTGATTTAAGGCCAGTTGAGGTCAATGAAAACTGTGGGTAATCAGCACCACTGAAAATCAAAAAAGGATGCGTCAACTGGGAATCCCAAAACTGAGGCTCCTAGAATCAGAGCCTACTTCTGAAAATGTTGGCCTAAAGTTACTAATGCAACAACTCAGTGGCAGAGCCAGGCATCCAGCCCTATTCTCAAACCATGCTCTCTCCAGTTCAAAGAAACCACTCGACTTCTTATTTCTCCTAGCTATAACACTCACAGTTGGATACCCTTATGCTCTGAGAGGTCTTTTCAATGGCACATGCTAATTTACAGAGGGACCCTCTTTAATGGGACATTTCCCATTGGCGTGAAAACACTTCCTGTCAAGACAGTTGACCTTCAGACATGTCAGCCTGGCCAAAGCTGTGAGGCTATTTCATCAGCTATTTCTCTTCATGTTAGATCCATCATATTGTGCGCCAACCAATCGATGTAAAACAATCCAGAGCACTTAAACTGTATATGGAAGAATCACTTCTCTCACAACAGAAATTTGCCCCCTAACAGAGTGAAGTGCAACATCTATTTAACAGCACCCAGATGCACTAAACAACAGGTTTGACCACAAAGTGAAACAATGGAAGTGCTGGAGGAATTTAGGGATGTAAGCTGTATTTAGCTACATAGGAACTTGGCCACAGCAATTAGCTAACACTTTTTATGCTTGTTAAAAGTTCAATGGGATCTTACTTCTCATCTGCTGCAGCCTCATCATCAGTATTCACTATGACTTCAAACCCCCAGGGCCCTGAACTTCTGAATTACTAGCTCAGGACCATTCCATGCTACCACGGCATTTCAATAAAACTGGCCTGCCAACTCTACCCATTAGGTTACCAAATATCTTCTGCATTGCAAAGTAATAGATATGTTAGATCAGCTTCATATACTCCTATTTGCCCATGAAGTTTTAGTCCAAAATACTGCAGTTAAATTTAGTGGAGATTTTTCTCTTCTCTCTTTGACAATTCTATTAAAAATAACTGACTTGGAATAAGTCTGTATATCATCTTATACTAGACTGTTATAAGATTCCAAAACCAAATGCATTATTGCAGTAAGTGCTAAAATATTATATATAAACAGTGAGTTTCTGCTTCTAGACAGCCAGTCAAACACTCAGATTGGACAGCTATACCTTTCACGGGAAGCTCATTCAGTAAATCTTAAGAGAAGCAGCTGGTATAGGGGAGCCTGGATAGGGCCAACTGGGAGCATAGAAATCAGAGTATGGACTGAGGAAATTTGAGCAGCTTTAAGCAGTAAGATTTCCCAGAATTCAAAGTCATCAGGGTCCCCAAAGGATATTAGGAAACATGTAAAGACTATAGCAACATGCATGGAACTTGGAGAGAAAAGTACAGGTTGTACAAGGGAAAAGTTTGGAGAAAGCACAAGGAAGTTAGACCATGTCCATGTACAGTGCTACAGCAACACAGCTGATGACAGTTGCTCTTATAATAAGCCATACTGGACTTGTTTGGAACTCCAGCGTCTTATAATTTGTCGCTGGTGGTTTTGGGTTTATAATAAAACGAATTAGGCTTATAATTTGAGCCTCATGATTTGGGTTTGCTCATGTCCTTGCATGGGTGTGGTGAACATGTCCTCATACCCAGCAACCAATGAATGTGTATTACATCACCTAACTCCCCACCCCTAGCTCTGCCTCACCCCACTCCTGCCCCATGCAGCAAATGGGCCTGGCTTGTTGGTTTGTTTTGGTGGGTTTAACTTATTCTCAAAGGTGGATTGCCTTATTTGTGCTTGGGTCAACTGTAGCTATGCCACTCTAGCACAACAGATACTTCTCACACTGACTGAAAGGGTTTTTTCCAGCATTCTACATAATCTACGTCCACGAGCAATGGTAGCGAGGTCTGTGTAAATATTCTTTTGTGAACTTAGCTACATCAAAGCTATGAGTTAGGTGGGCATGAATATGGTGCTGAGAGTTTGTGAAATTTTCTTGCCCAGAACAATGTACAGCTACACCAATCTACATGTTTACTATAGACCAGGCCTCAGACTGTATGTTCCTGGGCTGAATGCTAGCTACCAAATCTCTGTGAACAGTTATGTTTTGAAAAGCTGAATACCTGTTGTGTTATTATCTAGAATGCAGTACATGAAACAAGAGCACTACATATGCAAAAGCATGTACTCATGAAGGACCCATCTGGAGTTCTTGAACTTGGATCATCTAATGGAGATAAGCACAACACAGTCATAAGACCTAGGTGCTCATTCTGGCTCTGACACAGACTCAAGCAGGTCACTTTCCCTCTCTGTACATCACTTTCTTCCTTTGTCAAATGGGCATAAACACTGCTCTGCCTCAAAGGAGTGCTGAGAGAATATACTTAAGGTTTGTGAGACTCTAAGATGAAATGAGATGAGAACCATACACATGCCCATACAGAACTTTACTCCTTTACAATATACAATAGAACCTCAGAGTTACAAACAGCACAGTTACAGCATGACCAGAGCAGTCAACCAAACACCTCATTTGGAGCCAAAAGTACACAATCAGGCAGCTACCTAGGAAAAAACCAAAACCAAAACCAAAACCGAATACAGCACAGTACTGTATTAAACATAAACTGCTAAAAAATAAAGGGAAAAGCAGCATCTTCTTCCGCATAGGAGTGTTTTAAAGCTACATTAAGCCAATATTTAGTTGTAAACTTTTGAAAGAACAACCATAACATTTTATTCAGAGTTGCAAACATTTCAGAGTTACAAACAACTGCCATGCCTGAGCTCTTTATAACTCTGCAGTTCTACTGTGCAAGGTATAATAAGGAATGTTAAAGAACAAATGGGCAACATCAGCAGCTTTCAGAGACTAGCACACTTCCCAGTGGCTTTCAAACACAGGTTTTGGAGGAGGGGAGGGTTGACATTAGTCAGAACTGATGAAAGTTAGAGCATCCATTGCAACAATGTATTTCTATCATTATTCCCTACAATGGCCCACAACAACTCCATCTTGTTCTGTTTTCATACACAATGAGAAAATTAATTCTATAGTTCCAGGGTTAACATACCAGGTAACACACACTACCGACAGCTTAGCCAAACAATGACATTTGATGTGGGAGGAGAGATGATAAACAAATGATATAGAAGTACTTGAAGAGGGAGGAAGGGACCAAATAATAATGGTCCAAATGCTGAGGGCCTAACTTATTATTCACTGAGTCCTTACTGAAAACAATGAAAGTTCATCTGAAAAAGGATCTAGCAAAAAACAAACAAACAAACACACACGACCTAAACCTATTATTTAATACAAAGAGCAAGAGTGGTTTCTAGCTCTCATAATGAATACTTAGTTTTCCATACACCTTAAAGAAAGAGGAGACTAGCTGATTCCCTCAGCACCATAGGAAAAATCCAGCATGATTGGAAATGACAAAATACTGATCATGCTAAAAAGAATTGGAATCGTATCATGAGAATCCCATTACAGGGGCTCATATGCAGAGTTAGATGCTATCTGTTTGAGCACGGGAGTAGAGGGCATATGCTAGGTAAACAGTCTCAAGCCCCTGAAATTATGCTTGTTGGCTTTTGCAGACCCACTACCAAGGGTGTTCTGAAATACATATGAACAAGAGAACCATTTAGAATGGTGCATTTGTTCAGCTCTAAAGTGACTCCAGATCAAGGGTCTGCAACCTGCAGCTCTTTGGCTGCCTCCTTGTGGCTCCAGGCCCCCCACCACCACCACTACTAGGGGACCCTGTGGGCAGCTTGTGCCAAGCTCTAGGTTCCCCCCTGCCCTCCCACCAGGGGACCCTGTAGGAGGCTGCTCCTGGGTCTAGGCTCCACACCACCACCAGAGGACCTTACAAGAGACCACTATGGCAGACCTCCTGGCATAGCTCTGCTCCTCTCGCCCCCCTGGAGGCTACACCCACTGCAGCTCTCAAAACACTTTGATTATTGAAGGAAGTTTTAAAATGGCTCTTCATATCTTTTGGGTTAGCAACCCCTGTCTAGAGGCTTTTCAAGAGGACTTGGCCAGATAGGTTCTCTTTCTTTACTTACAATGGAACAGATAGTTCTGATAGCTTATTGTCTCACAGCAACTCAGAATCCTGCTCCCAAGCCTCTTCTATCCCATTTCTGCCCCCCCCCAAACTTTTCCTGGGGACATGCTCTCGCTGCAGAGAAACAACCTTCTTTAGACACTTGTGTTACCCTTCCATGTCTCCTTCTCCCTCTTTCTGACACCTCATCTCCTAAGCAGTGGCTTACAGCACATTTCAGTGGGAGGGATTCACTGCCAGTAACCAGAATAAACCTTTGGGAAAGGAATGGGATCCTTGACCCATTCAAGACCCCAACCTTCTCCCCACCTCCAACAAAACAAAGGATGGCAGTTCTGTCTAAAACAATCTAGTTTAACCACAAACCACACACTCACACACAATTCACAAATTTGGGGGGCTGGCAAAACTCATTTGCTTATTATACGCACGGATGCTGTTGCCACAATCTCCTACGTGGTAATCCACCACCTTAGTATCTGAAACATTAATGTGTTTATCTTTGCAACATTCCTATGGGGTAGGCACCAGCTAGGGAACTGAGGCACAGAGAGATGAAGTGAATGACCCGACATCACACTGGAATTCTGAAGCAGAGCTGGGAATCTGAAAAGCAATCATTGTGATGGGTGTACTGGCCTTTCAGAGATTGCAGGAGGAACCCTTCTGAGCTGACAGTGTCCAGTCTCAAGCTGGCTTGTGGAAAGAAACCATATCTCTAGTACACAGGTTTATCCAGGACCAGCCCACGCTTGTCTGGCAGGGTGCCTTGTTAATTTGCCAGAGTGGAACTATATAAGTTGTTGGGCTCCCTTAAGTGTAGACCAGGAGCTCAACGCAAGGTTTCTAGAGTAGAAAGTCTGCTATGTTCTGGAACTGCTTATGTGTTTTTCTTTATAATTTACTGCAGTTAGAAACTTCCAAATAAGCAATGGGCTGGGGACTGAAGGGAGAAATTGGTCTGCAGTGAGTCTTAATTTTTTGCTTTGTGTTTGCTTTGTTCTGTTTAGAGCTTCAAGAAAATTCCTCACACCAGAAAGCAGAGAGAGGTGGTTAGATATTTTAATTAACCAGGGAGTCTGGTGTATCATCTACAAAGGGGAGTATGAGGACACTTACATCCACCTAATAGGCTGCTGGTTAAGCAGCTGATGAAGGGAGCAGAAGGTGAAAGATTATCATAATGATAAAACCACTGCACTTTATTTAAAAGGAATTGCTGTGGATTTCACAGAGCAAGACACAAAGCAAATGTCTGCCACACACTGGTCAACAATCTGTTCTGGCCTGAACCACACGCTGCTGTCATAGCCCACAGGCTCTGCTAATGCCCCTCAATCCAGACTGCTTACATCTCAGCTAGATCCAGCTCCAGCTCTCCCCTTCAGCAATGCCTTTAATTTCTGGCCTGCAATAAATATTCTGTCATCTGTACTCTGCATCTCTCCATGGAAAAGACTGCCAATATTGCCACCCTATGAGATGGCTTTGTCACCTGTATAAGTCTCCACTAGGTAAGGAGCAGAAACCTGTTGGGAGACTGGATCAGATTTTAACTTGGGCTGGTATATGTTGGTGCACTAATCTTAATGTGCTATATGCACCTTTCTGCCATTTTAAAACAAACAAAAGCCTTTAGAATGAATAATTCTTAAGAGGCTGAGCATGCAAGAAAGAAAGAATGCCATCTTGTAAAACAGGGATCCCTAAATGGAAAAATCTCCTGTATACAGTAGTTGGTATGGTACTGCTCTTAACTTCACATTCCAGCAGACTCTTTCGGCTTTTAAAAGTAAATTTTATTTGCAGCTGGGGTGACTAGATAGCAATTGTGAAAAAATCAGGATGGAGTGGAGGTGATAGGCACCTATACAAGAAAAAGCCTGGAATATCAGGATCATCCCTATGAATTTGGGACTTCTGATCATTCTATTTACAGCAAGGTCAAGCTTCTTTCTCCTCTATCCTTGTTTCTGGAGTAACATGTTGCCAAGGTCTATTGCAGGCAGTGGATCTCAATTTACTGCTCTATCTGATACCATCTCTCTCTAGCTCTCCGCTCCCCTCCCATATCAAATGTGGTATTTCAAATATGATTGCAGAGATGAAGCTTTTCTGGATGGTTGACATTTTTATAGGTCTCTGCCAGCCTGCCACTTCTATTCAATTTAATTCTTGAGACAGATAAATATACACACAGAGATACACATATGGACACACGCAACCAACATTTACCAACTTGGGTGTCTAAGTTAAGAATTTAAATATTTTTTGGTGCCAAGTGAGACTTTACAGCAGTGATATCCAACCTTATCAGCTAGAAGACCAAATTTATTATTTCAAAAAGATTAAGGAACTACAGCTGGTGCACAGGGTCAGATTCTCTGCCCTGTTACAATCTCTTTTTGAGCAAGGAGCAGAAACCCACAAATGCTGTGCTACAGACTTCCTTGCACAGAGCTGACTCCTGTGTCACTTTTTCTGTACCTCTGGAAGAGGGGGTACGAGGACTGGCTGGAGGATCCTGCACTCCAGCTACTCCCAGCTGGCATATGGTCCCTAGGGAATGGTTGAAAGGCACCACAATTTAAAGCAGCTCCAGCCTGCTCTAATGTAAGCTATGGAAGAAAATCAGGGATCCAAATTTTGTTGTTGGTTCTCCACTTCTCCTCCCCTCCTTACTGCTTCTGCTGGAGAGAGGGGGCCATCCAGTGCAAAGCACTACTTTAGGCTCCAGAGAAGACAGACCCTGAGCTGCTGCCCTGTTTTCCCTGGAGCTCACAACTCAGCAGGGAAGTGGGCAAGAGACAAATCAACTTCTTTCATCTCTCTGCCCTATGAGGCAGCAGCTGGCCAGCACAGGAAGTAAAGAAAAAATAGCGTCTCAGGGTCTGTCTACACTACAACTAGACATCCAGGGCTGGCCTCTGCCTGCCAACTCAAGTTCATGGGGCTCAGGCTGTGGGACTGTTTCTTTGCTGTGTAGACGTCTGGGCTCTAGCATCCTGTAGGGTGGGAGGGTGTCAGGACTCAGACTCCAGCCTAAGGCCAGATGTCTACACAGGAATGAAACAGCCCCACAGCCTGAGTCAGCTGGCACAGTATTGAATAGACATACCCTGAAAAAACTCAGATTCTACATCAGAGCTGCTGCTGGGGTTTCATGGGTAGTAGGGGAAAGGTAGTTGAGGGAATTGGGGGAGTAATGCCCCCTGCCCACCCATAGCAAATGGACTGGCAAGAGGTAGCCTGCTGATTTACTGTGATCTCTTCATTCTGATCAATACGGTCTCACCGTCTCCTAATACTTCCTCTGTATGTCTGTGTCCATCTGTTGTGTCTTCTCTTATACTTGGACTCTAAGCTCTTTGGGGCAATGGTTATCTTTTCTTGGATCAGCACATCTTCAGTTTAGAATCAAACACCAGTAATACCAGTTTTCTTCTTAACACAGTTGCCCTCAAAGGGAACAGCTCCAAGACTCTTGGGCCACAGGCTGGACACCCCTGCTTTACTGACCAACAAGAATATTCTGGGTAGGAAAAAAAGCAAAGGGAAGAGACCAAGTGGAAGGATTTTGTGCCCACAAGTATGTGTGTGAACATATGTAAAGCAGATAGTAAAGGGTGCTTCTAAAAGGTGCTTTCATATTGCTGAGCAAAACAGGGAGTGGGCGGGAGATTCTGTGGCCTGTACAGTGCAGGAGGTCAGACTAGCTGGTCTTTTGAATCCCTTCTGACGTTAGAATCTATGAAACCACTCATCAGAGACAATCAGAAGCTGCAGAAAGCAGGGGCCTTGGTAATGCACTGCATTCTCAATCTGCAGTGTGTCATTATTGTTTTAGTCCTGGGACCCAACTCCTTTCCCCACAGTCCTGCTGATGCCCTGCAATCCTGCCCCACTGCTGCTATTCCTATGGGAATATGTCCTGAGCTGCCACTACCAGTTTGGCTGAGCTAGATGGTTGTTGGCTTTCTGGCGTGGATGTGTACATCTGATAAATGACCACAATGAGAATCCTCAGTTATTCTGGGGGCAAGCTCAGAGATGTAAGAATAGAGGAGGACCACCTCACCCTCAAACTCTACTTCCCAGATAAAGGATTATCCCTCTGACTCCTACACTCAAATTAATATGGCAGCTCCCAAAGGGTGAAACTAATACATGAGTCAGATTCTGACATGTCACAAACAGTAAAAACAGTCAATAGGCTACATTCTGTGCTAAATTATAAAAACCCCAAAAGGCCAATGATATTTGACTAAATATATGAAAAAATATACTCCCATCCCCTGGGCTTCCTTCACTCCCAGAATCTAAGTACTCAACAACCTTGCCTCCACTACCCACATTATGTGCGTGAGGATCAATTCAGTGGGTTATAAGAAGCAACCATCTTTTCAAGCAGATAGGCTTTTTTATCTGTATCCCTTGGTGAGGACTGCATAACCTGACAGTAGAAAAGAGACAGGTGCAATGGAGAGTAGACCTTCACCTTGGAGTACAAAGCTCCTTTCACATTCCTTATCACATGAGTACCTACTAAGATTGTAGCTGCTGCCCAGAGAACCACAGGAGACAGAATAGTATTGCATGGGAGTCTTACACAAAGCTATCTGAGCTTACTCAATCCTATCTATTTCCATTTCTCCTTTTAAAAACCTTGTATTTTCTCTCAGACTATGGTCCATTTTAGGATCACCTCCTACAGCTGCTGCTGCTCCTTTCTCTAACAGTCCACTGAGACCTTTCACCTTGTGTACCAATGAACTACTGAAATAGGCCCTCTTTGATGAGCACATGATCTGGTGGCCTTTGTGTTCATCTCCCCCCTTCTAACCCGACTGAATAACTATTTCAGAAGAAAATGGGGCAGATGATCAACTGTTTAGAAACTGATTAAGATAGCAACTGGAGTTTTATTAGCAGATTATGTGGGGTGGCCTTGAATCCCTTCATTAAAACAAAAATTTGGTCTGCTCATTATGAAAAGTACAAAACCTTTCAGTTTAAGTTTTCAAACTTAAATCCCGCTCCCCTGAGATCCTGAACTAGAACGGCCAATACTGAGTGGTAAAAGGAAGCTAAATAATTCAGTCATTTAAAGAACATGCAGACCGTGTTATTAAAAATCCACATGGCAGGCAGCAGCTCTCAAACTCTGGTTTGTGGAACACTGGTGGCCTTTAGAGTCATTCCACATGGTTGACAGAGCTACTTCTGTCACAATGTTGAAGCATCTGCCAGTCTTCAAGCAGTGATGCTTCCATTCTGTACCAGGTTTCCTGGGATATTTTTGGCTGACTAAGCTAAAAAACACTCAAGCGTGTATTGCACCACACCTGGCCATTTCATGGTTCTCTTTGATGGCTGGATTTGGGGATTTTTTCTGTAAATTCAGCCATAATAAAATTTGTGGACAGAACTAAAAAGGAAGGTGTTAAAATTAAGAACAAAACTAAATTGCCAAGTGCTCTGAACAGAGTAAACCTATGAGACTACAAATCCTAAAAAGAGATTTGGAAATGATCTATGTAAACTCCTGCATATAGGGGGAATAAATTAATAGCACAGACCCAAGATGGAGCATAGGGTCATAACCAAGCAGTCATACCTGTCACGCTGATAGGAACTGACTATCTAATTCTCCGTCATGTTCTCCCAATATTTCATTTTCAAGTAATTAAGCATTACACTGTAGCTGCTTCAGGGAAGGGGTGGGATCAAGAGGAAGAGGTTGCAAGAGGACAAGAATCCAAAAGCAAAAATGTAGTTTGAATCTCTCTGAGACCAGTAGTGGGGGAATGTCAAAATCTCTGAGGGCTCAGTTTAGCTAAGCCCCCAGAAGCCTGCAGGGGTGGATATTCAAAGGCACAAAATAGAAATCAGTTCCCAAGTCTCATTAATTTTCAACTGGTATTAAGCACCTAAATTGCAGGTCTTTCAAAATCCCGCTGGCTGGGAAAACTGGATTGAAATTCTTGTGAGAACAGAGTCTCTTGTGGTGTTTCCATTATTATTTGACTTGGGGACAAAAGTTCCATATGAACAGCTCTACCTATTCTCTTCTGTTCAGGTTCTAATATCTCCCTCCACCCTGTAGTACCTGAGCACCTTTTAGTAGTTCATTAAGCAATGTGACTAAGATCTGTTTTGTTTTGCTAGGGTTTCGTTGTATTTGCTGTTCTATATATTTATATTAGAGAAGGCAAGCTGAAGAAAAGCCCCTTGCACTTGGAGCAGAAAGTGTTGATGGTCGGGGATGGCCCTTAGTTCCTGGAGCAGGTCATTCCACAATCTCAGACCAAGCTGAAGAAAGCTCTGACTCCCACATAGACTGTGTAATGGTACCTTGGCATTTCTGGTCCCAGCTGAAAGTGAGGAAGGTAATTAAAACCAAAAACATTAATATCAAATGTTTTTGAACCTCCTCAGAAGGTTCTGCCTGAGTGTGGGATGGAAATCTGTGAAGTTCTTACTTGAGATGGAGGGTTTAACTCCATGTCTAGCAAAGAACCAAATATTTCTTTATAATTCATGCACCTGTAATACAGCTAGACCCATACCAGACTGAGCTGGTTTGATTTCGGATAGCTTTCCATCTATGGAGTCAAATCAGCTGTTGGAATCAATGTTATGATACATTTAATTTTATATCGCATATGTGAATGAAGGCAACACTGTTTAGAATGCACCCCATCTAGGTATCATACATAAGGAGCAGATTATTTCCATGTGGGGAAGTGACATAAGTGAAAATCCCAGATTTTTTGATTTGGTTACTTGAGACATTTTGTGACCTTATCTCTCCACCAATATTTGCAATATTCATTCTCCCTCACTCCCCATACTAACCATCACAGCACATTGCCTCTAGCAGGTACAGTGAGTCAACAGCCCTCACAACCTCTGTAGCATGGAAATACTCCTACGCTCACTTAGATCTTCTCATTTTCCAGCTTAACAATTAGACGCAGACAACCCTGTTTGGATAAGGCAGCATAAAGCATCTAGTGATTAGAGTAAGGGACTAGGAATCAGGCACATTTTGTAGTGTAGCCAGCAATCCATTTACGACTGCTTCATTTGGGCCAAGATTTGTACTCTATGTATAACACAAGTTATGTCCCATAGTCTGTAACCTACACAGCAAATGGGAGCTATTGCCCGCAAGCACCCAGTACTCTCAGTAAAGAGTCCTCTTTGTGTACACCAGAAAGATAGCTGTTCTTTCTCCTATATCATGAGGGACATTACAGGTCTATTTCCAGCTCTGCTTTTGAACTGCTGTGTAGACATGCGCCAGTCCCTTAACCTTTGTGTCCCTCAATATACCAATTTGTGAAATGGAAATAATACTTCTCTGGCTCACAGAGGGACTGTAAGATTTCATTCATTAATGTTTGTAATATGCTTTAAAGGTCTCAGTAAATGTTTTAGGCTATGTTCACACATAGCTGCTTATTTATTTCAAAATAAGCTAATTCGAAATAAAACCCTTAATTCAATTTAACTTAAATCGAATTAAGGAAAACCACCAAATCGAAATAGGTAGTCCAGACACAGAACCTGCTACTTTGATTGAGGAGAGGGGCACCCTGGGAGGTGTGGCAACATGTTGCCAGCCAATCCCCTGCCTGGCTCTCACCTGAAGAGCCAGGGCAGGGGAAAAAGCCCACAGGGCGGAGACGCCCCCGCCCTCCGTCCCCCGCTGCTGGTGGGGCAGTGGAGGAGGGACCCTAGGGCACCCTGACTGCCCCAGGGGAGGGGTCCCCCCAGCGGGCTAGCCCCGCAAGGGGGGCTTGCCGGCAGACAGGGGGCAGTGGGTGCAGGAGCAAGCTTCACCTACTGCCCCCACTAGCTGGCAGCAGGGGAGGCAGCGGCTTTGCCTACTGCCCCTGCTTGCAGGCAGCAGGGAGGGGGTGGCTTTTCAGGGGTGCTGGCTCCTTGCAGGCGGTGCATGCCGGAGCCCACTCGTCCCCCCAGCACTGGCCCCCCAGCTGCTCGGTGGCTGTGGGTCCAGAGCCCACTCACCCTGCAGTCCTGCCCTCATGGCTGCTCGGGGGACGGTGGATGCCGGAGCCCATTCACCCCCGCAGTCCGGGCTCCACTGCTGCTGGTGGGGTGGTGGGTGCCAGAGCCTGCCAGCAGCTGTGGAGCCCAGACTGCAGGGGCAAGCAGACTCCGGTGTCCACTACCCCTGAGCATCCGTGGGCCCAGGGCTGCGGGGGCGAGTGGGCTTTGGTACCCGCCGCCCCCGGCACCCCCCAGCAAGCTGCGGGAGCCCTGAACGCCAGCCTCTTTGGGCCCCCTGCACCTCCCCTCCCTCCCCGGCCACAGTGCTGAGGGAGGGTGGGACTTCTTCCCAGGGTGCCATGCACTCTGGGAGGAAGGTCAACTGTTATATCGATATGTGGGGCATATTGATATAACAGAGCCAGACGGGGTTATTTCGAAACCACAGTTTCGAAATAACCCTCATTTTGATACCAAACTAGGTTTTATTGTATAAAAATGGATTTTCCTTATTTCGGAATAAGGGAGCTCCTTATTTCGAAATAAGAAAAACGTCATCTGGACATGACTATTTTTAAATTGAAACACCAGTGGTTGTTTCGATTTTAAAGCCTCGTGTGGACATAGACTCATAGACTCTAAGGTCAGAAGGGACCAATATGATCATCTAGTCTGACCTCCTATTCCAGAACTGTAGTCCTCTGATGGTTAGGAATCTGCGTCTAATTTCAAGCCTAAATTTTCTGAAGGACAGTTTGTATCCATTTGTTCTTGTGTCCACATTGGCGCTGTATTCAAATAATTCCTCTCCCTCCCTTGTATTTATCCCTCTAATGTATTTAGGAAGAGTAATCATATCTCCTCTCAGCCTTCTTTTGAGAAGACTAAACAAACCAAGCTCTTTAAGTCATCTCTCATAGGGAAGCCTTAGAGTACAGAGCCTTATTATTTGGAAAAGGAAAAGCAAACCCTTCTCGAACCTTTGTCTGTATCTTCTTGAACTGGTCCTCACTTTTAAATTTAAAAAATGTTTCATCAACTTTTTAATGTTTCACTTGTCTCTGCATTTCCAGTTTCATCCGGGACTGAACACAGAAAGGCTGAGAAGGCGGAGTCTGAATAAAAAGACAAATACTGTGATGCTTATCTCACTCATACGTTTTGAACTGTACTTGTATGGCCTACAACCTTGCTTCCTTCTTTTGCCATGACTCTGTCCCATGACTTTGGTCATAACTAAAGCCTCCTTTCAAGCTGTTGTTTCTAAGGTCATAGAAAAATGCCTTAATGTCAGCAGAATGGCTAGAAAGAAAATGTTTCTATTTCCTGAGGTTATGATGTACTGGCTAGTATATATTGTAATAATGTGGCCCCTACTGGATGGAATCTCAACTATGTAACGTGTGCCACTGTCCCTATACTGCTGGCTTTTAATGAAGATTCTCCTGCTTATTTTTTGGAAAAAAAGAATTTGAACTCCATCTCCAGTACTGATGTTGGTACAGCCTTCCACCTGCCCCCATCTGAACTCTCAGCTCCCAAAATTTGACTGACATTAAAATAAAATAAGGCTGGAGCTAAAGTCTATGATTTGCATCTGAAGCCTCACTTCTTTTGCATGTTAGCGATGACTATATGCCCCCTGAGACCATGAAGGTAGACTCTCACCATCCCCTGCATCATGAAAGATGCACATTTATTCATAGATTTTGTAGGAAGGGTTGAAAAGTCACATAACACTAAGCAAAGCAGATGGTCTTCACAGTAGACTTACAGATGGATTGATGCAACCTAGCCAATGTATTTAACGTTACATTACCAAAAATGCAGCTTACATTTGAAGAAGCAGTGTCTAAGAGGCCTTAGCCATGCATACAATGGCACTGATTTCACTAAAATGGGTTTAAACCTTGCTAGCATTCGTCTGACGAACTGGGGTTTTCTTCCACAAAAGCTCATGCAATAAAAAAAATGTGTCAGTCTTTGAGTGCCACAGGACTCCTTGCTTGTTTTGTAAATCATTGAAAGTCTGGCTTATATATATATTTTTTAAAACACACCTTGCATTAAAGTGGTGCAACTATGTATTTGAACAAAGCCCTGGAATTCTGATATGATACTGCAGGTCAGGGTTACAAGAAGCAACAACATGATTTGTCCCTCAACATAAAGTTTTCTACACCAGATCAGACTATCGATCCATCTGGTTTGCTAATTAACTAAATGCGTATCATGATCATGATTAGTGGAGATGGCCATGACAAAAAACTCCCAATCCCAATACCCTAAGCCTTTAGAGAAGTTCAGATCCAGATTTGAATTTTGTGCCTGTGTAACCTGGTCAGGAGCTCCCTAATGTGGGCTAAACAAAGCCATCCCTGAACTTTGCATCTCTAATTATTATTAGCCTAGGAAGCACCAATAGCTGATGATGCTGGCCCCCCCCCAAGCTTTCCACAGCATACCTAGCCACCTGTGCAATGTACATCACTGCTGGTGGAGAAATAAGTCATTAAAGAGAGTTAGGGGAAACACATACTACTTATTCTACTTATTTTGACTCTTCCTGCCTTATTTCCAGGCTATGAGGACCACAATGACTTCTAAAAACCCACTGTCTTTAGTTTCCTGACCTCACCAATGCAAAATCTAGAATTGTCTGGCATAACATACACTTCCTCAGTCAGTGATATGGATGGGACTCAAGAGGGCCTGGTTCTTCTGACCACCCACCAGTGTAAATAAGGGATAACCTCACTGAAATCAATGACGACACCAGAATCAGAGTCTTAGAAGCACAGGGCTTATTAGGATCTTGCTCCTGAAATCGAATCTGCAGCAGCATGGAATTTAATCTGATTTTGTGACACTCTTTGGTAACTGCTACTCTGCTAACTGATTACACAATCCATCCCACCATAATCTGCAAAACTAATGGGAGCAGTAAGATGAGCTACAGAAGATGACACTGGCAGTCCACTTTCCCTCCATGGGATACGAGTATCTGCAACAGGAGTTATTTGTACTCTGCAGTGGATTCAAGGCCCTGATTTCTACTCAGAAGCTGACACTGTGGTAGGATAACTATATGCCAAAGGATACTTTTAGACCAGCTCAGCTGACTAAGTCATCCAGAAAACGTCTACAGTTTCACCAAAGAGAAATGTGACAAGAAAGAGTGCAAGATAAGCACACAATATATATATGCAGCTTCCGTTCTCCCCTCCCTGCCCCCCGAAGTCTGTGTGTGTACACCTTAAGAAGCTCAGAAATGCAATTATCTACACACATGCCTACAAACTCTTTCAGTATACACCTTGAGATAACAGGTTCTGTATTCCTTCAGTAGAAATAATAGATGCGTAGGTGTACACGGTAATACACACTAATCCAGAATAACAATAATTATAATATGCTCCCACCAGCAGACATGAGATCTTATACGCCTATGCTACCTCCTCTACCAGAGACAATGAGATTACGTACATGCAAACCTATACTATACCCACTTCCGGTAAACATATTTTGCATTTATGGGTACAATATATTGCACCTCAGCAGGGGAGTGAAGCATAGGCAGCAGCAGAAAATGTCCTGCCATTCTCATCTTTGCCTAGGAGACCTGGTGAGGAGAAGAGGAAGGGTAGAAGGAGGCTGACAGGTTAAGAGTTTCCCCTTCAGACAAGTACCAAGTCGCTTTCAGGGACAGGTGAGCCTGATAGCCTAAACCAGTGGTTCTCCACCTTTTGTGGGTTGCAACACATGGGGTATGTCCACATGTCTCTTTTATTTCAAAATAACACTGGTTATTTCAAATTAAAGAGATTAGGTCCACACAACGTATTCTTATTTCGAAATGACGGCCTCTGTCATTTTGAAATAAGAGCCGTCATTTCGAAATAGTTTAAACCTTCTTTAAATTGAAACGGCTGTTATTTTGAAATAACCATTATTTTGAAATAACACTTTTGACCTTCGCCTTCCCAGGGTGCCTTCCTTTTAGCCTATATTGGGTGGGGGAATGGCCCAGGGAAGGGACCATGTTGCCACACCTCTCATGGTCCCCTCTCCTAAAGAGAAATAACACGTCCTGTGTTTGGACATGCTATTTCACTTTGAGCTTTTCCCTTAATTCAAATTAACATTTTCTTAATTTGAATTAACTTATTTCAAAATAAGGACTATTTCAAAATAACTCATTTTGAAATAACGATGTACATGTGGACATAGCCATGGTAGCATGTGTGATGATACAGGACACACCAGCCCACACCATCCAGGACACAGCCCATAACAAGGGTGGGCCAGGCACCTGATTTTAGAGGGTGCCGGAGCCAGGGCCTCTCCACCCTGCCCCCAGCACTGGGAAGGGGAGCGGGGCCAGTCGAACTGAGGCTGAACTCTGAGCTCCCACCCTGATCCACCCCCAGTGGGCAGGGTGAGCCACCCCACAGGCCAGCTCTCCCCCTCTCACCCCACCTCTGGGCCAGCAACTCCGCCTCCAAGGGTGGGGTGGGGCAGTCCCGCCAAGTGGGATGGGAGGGGGCAGGGCTGACAGCCATGCGACCAGTATGGCCTCCAGCATGGCCCAAAGCCATACCGGAAGCCGCACCACGCATGGCAGTCAGCCTGGCCTCCAGCCCCAGGGCTGACCAGCCAGGCTGCAGCTTGCCTCTGGCCCCAGGTGCCCCCCCAGCTCTGGTCTGCTGGCATGATGGGAAGTGACCAGTGGGTAGGCCCAGGGACCCTGCAACCCCTGATCAGTGCCTGGGGCTGGATCCAGCTCCGCGCCGCTGCCTGGTGGTGGCTGGGGCTGTATCCAGTTCCCCGGATCGGGGACTCAAGTCGGAGGAGGGTGCCTTTGGGGCTGCTTGACCCAGGGGCCAAAATGTGTAGTTCTGGCACTACCAGGACACACCCCTCCCCAGCCAAATCCAGCCCCCGTCCTGACTCTCCGCAACTCACTTACCAGTGTGTGGCAATACAGTAATGTGTCCTGACACAATGGTTGTGAGCCACTGGCCTAGGCAATAGAGGTTTAAATGAGGCAGCAGGAAACTCAGTGCTGCTCTGTCCTCAGCAAACTGCCTGCCTGTTTTAAGACCGGGGCGAAGAGCCACACTGCAGAACAGTAGAGGAACACCATTGCTCGAGAGAGCCCTGGGCCTGGGCCTGGCCAGTTTGCAGCCAGCAACTGGATGGGAAGAAGGGAATTGGTAAGGAATACATATATGTGTCAGGGCCCATATGTGCTTCAGTTGCAATAAAATCAAAGAGTCCAATTACAGCCTGGCCTACTCCTGTTGCAGGTACTTGTGTAGATGAGAAAATAACCCTAGGACTTAACCATTCTGAACCCTCAGACATGTCCAGGTGGGCTATATCTCAGTTATGAAATGCCTTTCAGGTTCCTTACACTAAGATTATACATTGGAAGCTGGCTGTAACTAAATCAGGGGACAAACAGGTTATAACCAGGTTCCACTGCCTCAGTTTATAATTATAGTATAATTATAGTTTAGTCAGCAACCCCTGCAATGGCCCTGTTTGGAAAGATGGGAAATGAGAAAGACTGAACAGACAGAGACTGTTTCTGCAGCAGTCTAACAGCCAGGTTGGAAGGAAAGGTCTGGCACATGCTCTGGAGGGTACAGACGAGTAATTCTACCTCACCTCTGCGAGAACATCCAATTTACATAAAAAGGAAGGATGGGGAAAAAAGAAGAGAAAGCCTTGCTGTAATGTCACCTGTCCCAGGAGTCCAGATAAAACAAGAGGTGAAGGAAGATGTGTTTTGTTTTTTTTTCTCAACTGCGAGGGCTTCAGCTTTACACAGAATTCACCACACCACCTCCCAGCTGGGGTAACTGGTCTAGACTGCTGTGTGTAATCAGGTTCTTTTCCCTCTCTCTCCCTGATTAAAAAACAAACAAACAAAAAAACCCACCTAAAACCAGATCACAAATAGAGAAACCAAACCTCTCACTCAAATGTTTCTATTTTGACATCATGGGAACCTGGCTTTGCTTTACAACAGAAGCAGAAATAAAAAGCTTTCTTAATCCCCTTGGCCACCTCTTTCCTGCAGAGAAAGCTAGCAAAAGAGGGTCGCCACTTTGAACAGTTTGTCCCATAGGACATGGTCACCGTTGTAGATTTGCAAAGGTAGCAAGAAATGCAATTTTTAGCACTAAATCCAAATCTACCCCAAGCTCAAGGGAGTCCAGATTCTGAGTTTTGGTTCATTATTACAGAATGAAAGATGAGCTATGATATTCAGATCCAGATCAAAATTCAGGGACGCATGGCTTTCAGGTCTTACTTCAGCCTCATCCAGATTTACAACGGCTGTCGGGTCAGTATGTCACAATGCTGTTTTACTATATTGTGAAAAACGTTATCATGCACCACAGCAATTGGGTTTCTCTCTGAAGATTTGGGATAACAAGCCAGCACCAACAGTTTGAGAATCCTGGCCTGAGAGTTTTAGGGCTTATCCCAAGTTTATCCAAGCCCATGGTACCCAACAGACTAGAAAAGAAATCTCTAGCCAAGTCTCTTGTTAGCTTCCTCCTTCTGGCGCTAATCCTTATGATCATGAAAGAAATCTTTCCCTGAACTTCCATCATGTGGCCCTTATCATACAATCCCTTCCTAGCACAGGAAATGAGTACTATAGGATAGGGAAAAGACTTAAGAGGTTTTCTTTGATCTCCATACACCGCTCTAATGCCCACAAGCATGCACGTGAAAGAGACAACACAGTGTGTCATGTAGCCCTGTGATGCACAACCCAAGACCCAGAGCCTAGCCTCTAGAATCACAAGACTTGGCTTCTCAGCCTAAATAAGAATCCGCATTAGCTACCAGCTGTAGAAAGGCTCTTCATCTTCAGCGCACCAGCCCCTAACTGACAATTTGATTGCAGTTATCCAGTGCATTACTTCTTTTCCACAGTTGGGTAGTGCTCATCCTGAGCATCTGAGGGTCACTGGAGTTCTGTTACATACTACAGTCCCTCAGGGCTTTGGACACATGCAGTCAGATTGTTCTATATTCTGGGTATCATAGGCAGGGATCTCAGATACGTGTGTTTTTCTATTCACTGGATCTTCTCATGCCTGCTCTGACTGCAGGATAAACGTGCAGCAGTGAGTCAACCCTCTTGATGTAGTGTTTCTAAAACCTGTCCCTGATTTATAAGATAAAACTCCAGGCTTGGACAAAGATAAGATTCTGCAGGTTAGGTTCACAGCACATTAGAATGTCCTAAAATATTTTTTGGAAGACACAGCCCATGCAAAGTGTTCTTGTATGCATGGAATGTAAAAGGGAGAACATCACAATTCTGGGATCCTGAAGGATGTTTCAAAAGCAGCAACTATTCTTAAATTCAGCAATGTAAAACTGCTAATAAATAAGAAAACCAGGAGAGCACTGCCTTTCTATATTATTTATTTTTAAAGCAGGTTTCTATTTACTATTAATTAATTTGTAATTGTTTGTATTAATTAATTACCTAAATTTATATCACCTTTCATCAAAAGAGCTCAAAGCACTTTCTAAATGATTATTTACAGCAATTCTGTACAGTGGGTTTTATCCCCATTTTACATGTTAAGGAAACTGAGGCACAGAAAAGATAAATGACCTACCAAAGAACGCTTGGCACCTCAGTAGAAGAGGTGGTAAGAGAACCCAGGTGTCTTACTTTCTAATACTAGGTAACACTATTTCCCAGTCTTTTAAATTAGTCATTTCAAGTGACTTAAATGTTGATTGTACCGAGGTAGGGCAGAGCCAGCACAGATGAGCTGAGACAGGTGATGAAAGGGGACTCACACAAATCATGCTTTTGGGCCCCATGGAGAATCTGCCTCTTAATATTTTAAAAGAAACTGATTTCCTAGTCCTTTTTCCAATGAAAGAAGCCTGGAAAATGTAAGCCTGGTATTAACAGATGGCTTCAAACTGAGCCAGTGACCTGTATGCCACACAGTTGTCTCACCGATCATTTCCCCAAACCTCAAACTCAGTGCATGGGGGTATGATGGTGGTGGGTGGGGCTCAGGTAAGTGTCGGGATGGGGCAAAGAGCTGTTTCACAGGCTTATCTAGAAATGTTTATGCACACACACACACACACACACACACACACCAGCTAAGGGAGACCTGGCTATCCCAATAACAAAGCAGAATCCATCCCTTCCTTCACCAGGAGAAATACACTGCCCCACCCAACCAGTCACCCCACAGACACAGGCTGAAAGATAGTCATCTGTCTGCCACCCTACCGCACCACTTCATCACTGGCCCACATGATGATCCACCTTCTATCACTGCTGCTGCTGTTAGGGACAACTAAAAGGTAAGGAAGCTACTTACAGGCATTGCAGTGGGATGCTGAGTTGGGGGAAACACTCCATCTCAAGGCAGTGGAGGGGGAAGGACTGATTAGTACAGGACTTAGGGAGGAGAACTTAAAAGGGGATGAGGTGGAGGATGGACAGAATTTGGTGCGGGAGGCAGTGTGTGGAATTGAATATTTGTTTTATTTGGGGGGGGGGGGGCAATAAAGCAGGGGCAGAGGATAGCTTACCCCCAAAAAGTCACATGCATCACCAGCCGAGGCACAATGTTTCCGAGGGAAACGCTAAAACTGTAGCAGCATGACACTAAGTGCAAAGTGCTCATTCTCTGCACTGCTAGTGAGTCTCCATAGCAGTGGTTCTCAACCTGTGGTCCATGGACTACTGGTGGTCCGCAAGTGTACTGCAGGTGGTCCATGGAGGGGGAAAAAAAGATAATTACTTGAGGTAAATGTACTGTGATGAATGCAATATGTTTGTGAGTGAACATAATAAATTATTGGAAATAGCTGCATTTTTAATACCCCTTGATATATAAGTTTGACTCCTGTCAGCCATAGGCTATGTTAAAAATGTTTAAAATGAGTTGCTTACGTGGTGGTCCACAAAAACTTTCTATGATGCTGTGGTCCACATAAAGCAAAAGGTTGGGAACCATTGCTCTGGATGCATGTGCAAGGACCAACCCCTCCTCCCCACCCCCAGGTAAAAGGGAAGACCAGTTTTCAAATGTGTTCAATCCTTGGTTTCTTAGTTTGGGCCTGTGTCAGTTATGACAGTGGTTTTTGAGACATGGACACATGTCCAGGGGGAGCAGGACTGAGAGCTACCAAAGTGTTTCACGCCAACTACTGGACTATTATCAGATGTTCATTATGCCCTGTCAAGGCTTTTTCCCCCACTCTGGCACTCTGAGTGCAGAAGGTGGGGGCGTGCAACAGGCCTTAAAAGCCACTGGCCTTAAAACCTGCTCTTAAAAGTCTCCAAGGCCTCCAATTCCTGGCCTTGGAGTGGTATCACTGCCACCACCCAAATGCAAAAAAACCTCTTGAGACACAGGAAGGCGCACTTGGGAATTCCTCCCTGTGAGGTACTTGCAATCCTCTTTATTCCTCTCTCAGGAAAGTGACTGGACCCCAGCTGCAATATGAGCTGGAACTGGAACAGGGTTCCCTCTAGTAGCTGCCTGTGCAGTCTAAGGCACGGGCACACAAACCTCTTGTCTTTCAGGACACAGAACCAGAACTTACTTAAAAGGTAAACTCTTTAATCAAAAAGAACAGATAATAAACACAGAGTTGCTTCTCTGGGAACTAACTTGGGTAGTTACAGGGTAGTGGGAGGGGGTACATGTGCTCAGCACAGAGAAATCCAAAAAACAAGCCAAAAACAAAGAAAATACCCTGACCGCATCTAAATAAACATTCCCTGTTCTACTCACGCCTGGTCAGTACCAAACTTAACTTATCTCTGGTAAGGATGTTGCTGGATTCTCCCTCAGGCCCCTCTGGCCTCCTCCTGATCCTTCCAGGAGCTCTGCTGCATCCAAACAGGCCCAGGCCAGGCTGCTGTTACCATTCAAAAAACTGCACTTCGTTCCTATTGGCTGTCCTGGGACTCACTGACCAGAGTGTTAACCCCTTCCTCCCCAAGGGTTATTACACGCCTACCATAAACAAGGTATCTCAGCAACAAGAAAAGTCTACAGCTCTTTACTGATCCCCTGCACTACCCAGTCTCCCTTGCGTTTGCCTGTGCTACCAGCACCAAATCACTGAAAGATAGGACACTTGCATTTTTATGTCCATGTAAAACTTTATTTCTTTTTCAAAGAACCAGAACCTTTATTTTCACATACTCTGTGAGGGCCACAACTGCACTGGAGAAAGGTATTCTCAAGCATGGACTCAAAAGAAAGACCCAGAATACATTGGGAAGAAAGGGCATAGCCACCTGAGCAACCACCAGACAAATTCCAAAGGGATAGCCATGTTAGTCTAGATCAGGAAAACAAACAAGGAGTCCTGTGGCACTCAAAGACTAACAAATTTATTTATTGCATGAGCTTCCAAGGGAGAAAATCCTAATTCATCAGATGCTTTGAAGAGTGCCTGACAAAGTGGGGTTTTTCTCCCGTGAAAGCTCATGCAATAAATAAGCTCGTTAGTCTTTAAGTGCCTCGTGCCACAGGACTCCTTGTTTGTTTCACCAGACAAATGTTTCTAGAGACACAGGCAGCAAAGAGCAGGTCCCTCTCCTTCTCTCATGAGAGTGCGTGCGGACAGCGGAGGAGGGTTGTTCTTTTTAGCTTGTCTTATGCACATGGTGAGTCATCCATGCCTAAGCAAAATGGGGTCAGCAGCTGACATTTCCTGAAAGAGGGCTTGATAGTTGGTTTGGAGGAGGAGGGGCTGTTGTCTAAGTGTGTACAGGGGCTTCAAACTGCAAAGCCAAGAGCAGAGTTAGCCTGATTTAGAAAGGGAAAAAGAAACCCCTACAGCCACCCTATGTTCTCCTTTTGAATTTTCTTTGCCTTTGGCTGGAACAGTCTGAAATGTCTAATTTCCAAAGACAGCTCTTTCCCAGTAATCAGTATGTATACAGCTCAGACCAAATTCTGCCTTTGCTTCCATGTAAGTGAGGGAAGAACTTGATCCTAGAAGCCTGTAGTAACACATCTTTGCCTATTGCATTAGCTTTAATGGCAGGTTCAAAACTAAGTATCAGTTAAAATAAACTTGTCATGAAAAGTGACCAGGACAAAAAAGGGATCCCCCCAAAGCCCCAGAGATCAGATGAGTTCAAAGGGACTCCTTTATTCTCCAACAATGAAATGGGTGAGTGTACCACAGGCTCCTCCTGCTACCTTCTCCACATGTAGCTGGAGAAATAAAGAAAATAGACTGTATGCCAACATCTCAGTGCATCTGAAGAAATATCCAGAAAAGTGTTATTCCAGCCCCACCTCTGCAACCTGCATCAGTAAACCTACAAAGTTACTGAAATTGTGACCAAAAGAAACATGCCATTCATTCCAGCTAGATAACACAGGTGGCTGGCTCTAGGGTAGACTCAGGTGCTAAAAGGGGGGAAATCAGTAGGAAGATTAGTAGGAGCACTGCTAGCAGACTGAGGGAATTGATTATTCCCCTCTATTCAGCACTAATGAGCCCACATTTGGTGTACTGTGTCCAGTTTTGGGCCTCCCACTACAGGAAGAATGTGGACAAAGTGGAGAGAGTCCAGCAGAGAGCAACAAAAATTATTATGGGGCTTGAGCACATGAGTTCTGAGAAGAAGCTGAGGGAACTAGCCTTGTTTGGTCTGAGAAGAGACGAGTCGGGGAATTTCATAGCAGTCTTCAACTATGTGAAGGGGGGTTCCAAAAAGACTGGAGCTACACTCTTCTCAGTAGTGGCAAAGGACAGAACAAGGAGCAATGGTTGTCTCAAGTTGTAGTGGAGGAGGGCTAGGTTGGATATTAAAAAACTGTTCCAGTAGCAGGGAGATGAAGCACTGACATGAGTTTCCTAGGGAGGTGGTGAAATCTCAATCCTTAGAAGTTTTTAATGCCTGGTTTGATATAGCCCTGGCTAGGATGAATTAGTTGTGGCTGGTCCTGCTTTGAGCAGGGCTGTGGGACCAGATGTCTTCCTGAATTCTCTTCCAGCCCCAATCCTCTATAATTCTATGAAAAATCACTCAACAAGTCACAGGTATGGGAAAGCAGAAATAAGGTGGAGTGAATGAGGTTGAGGAGGCCAGGATGGCTCTGCTTAAAAAACTAAACTTGACAAACCATTCATTGTTTCCTTCATCACACTAGGGGATTCAGAATATTAAAGAAATAGTTCTGTGGAAAATAAATCAAAACCTTCCAGCTGAAGGATTCATTTTTGGAATGAAAGCACTTGGTTAGTGGTGGAATTATTCCAAAATTGTTTTCTTTGACATTCAGCAGAATGGGAAACATCAACAGACAAGGAACCTTATGGAACACAACTGTACAAATGCTCTGTCACTAAGAGGGTTGGAAAATCTTGACTGGGCAGTAATAAAGGATTCTTCTCTCTCAAAATATCCAATATATAATTCTTCCTCAGTAATTGTTTATCAGGTTTAATCTCTGACCAGGGGCATGTGCAAGCAGGGGCATGCCCTCCTCCCCCAATCAGAGCTCCTTCAGGATCAGAGTGGGTAGAACAACCTCCTCAGGCCCCAGAGCTGCAAAGCAAGAGCCAGCTCCTCCAGCCATTGGGCAGAGCACACTCCACTGATTCTCAGGCCTCCAGGGAGGGGAGAGGGCCAGCTCCTCCAGTCATTGGGGGGGGACACAGAAAATGCCCCTCTGAATACAGCCAAATTTTTATTCTTGCACACACTGCTGCCTATGACTGACAGAGCCATCTTGTATTGATTTTGCAGGAAAATATTTCTAAACCTTACCCAATGCTATCAATGCAATTCAGGAAGATTTTGTGGTTTATTTTAATAGGACTGACCTTGAGTAGGGGAATGCTCTTGACAATCTTCTCTCACTCAGTTCTGCCAAAGCACGTCAATCTTACTCTGATCTTCTCCCCACTATTCCAGTCCTCAGTCATGCCAATGCACTTTAGTCCTGAGTTGCAACAACCCCTGGTGGGCATGCTCCAAATTGAGCAGATTTTGTGACAGGGACAAATTCACCAGAAACTCTTCAGATTAGGCCCAATACATCTCTCCCCTGAAATCAATGCCCACATTTTGGTGGAAGCAGGAGCTGGCCAATAGTTTGCAGTGGGTCAGTGAGAGCTGAAACTTGCAGATTATTTTACTAAATCCACCAACATTTTCAACTTAGTTCTAGGAAGTTCCTCACGTGAAAGTTGAGCAAGTTACTATCCCCTGTTATCCATACACTTATACCATTCCTGTGACCACAGGACCTAAGCCCCACACAAACATTAATGAATTTATTTTCGGTCTTTAGGAGAGGTGGAAGCGAGGCTTCTTCAGAAAGCGAGTCTCCCCCTGACCCTCTGTGACTGAGTAAAGAACATCTAGGTTAGCGAAGCAACTTCAGAAAGTCTATCTGAATGGTAATTCCTCCTTAACACATCTTTCCTATGGTACCATTTTTCACTCCTGAAAGATCACACGTTCCCATCTTCCCATCAGGGGCTTGACATACAATGCTAATCTCTGGCCCTACTTGAGCATGGTAATGAGGGCTTGTTGCAAATCATGAGCCGCATCATCTCTGAGAAAGTTCCCAGAAGGGGCATCTAATTACATCAGAGAATACAGACAGCCCCTTCCACTAGATGACAGATCTAATATCATTGCATTGTATTTGACTGTAAATTGGAAGAGACAGAGGCAATACAGATTCCATTATTGAAAGGAGGTTTCCCACATCACGTCCAGTTGTTGTACATAGATGCTCTCTCAGGACCCTGTGCCACTGACAAGGGTATGGGCAGTGATCTTCAGTCTCTCAGATCCAACACAGCGAGTGAAATCCAGGAAGCACGCCACCTAATGCAGAGGCCACTAAATGCGTGAGCAGCTGAATTGCATTCTGTGATCGCTTAACAGCGGTTTGGGATTTATGGAGACCCCAGGCAGCAACAGACTGTTTTAGTTACTTTGCAAATCCAAGAGCAACATTAAGGTATTATGCAGCAAGCAAATTAAACAGTTCCCATTGGACTCACTATATTGAAGCCCTATCTCTTCTCTAATCTGAGATAATATTGCCAGGCACAAAATGGCCAGCCCCTTGTTGAAAGAATCAGGAAAGAGGCCAGGAATTTAGAACTCCCTTCTTTTCCCTAGAGTTGGTCCCAATAAGGTCAGTGTTGAGTCACAATAGCTGGAAGTGTGGACAAGCTGATATTTTTTCTGCCCCTGCTGTTTCTGTTTTGTAGCTGAAAGCATTTTGGTATCTTGGAATGTCAGTTGGCACCTTTCACCAGCATTAAAGTCACTCAGGCATTTAAAATAAAATAAGTGACTCTATCCCCTACTATTCCATTTGCCAAGAGAGCAGTATCAACTCTCTACAGCAATGGTTCACAGCCTTTTCCCTTATGTGGACCACTGCATCATCATTGAAAGCTTTTGCGGACTACGATGTAAGCAAGCTGTTTTAAATGTTTTTAACATAGCCTACGCCTGACAGGAGTAAAACTTACATAAAAGGGCTATTAAAAACACAGCTATTTCTAATAATTTATTATGCTCACTCACAAACACACTGCACTCATCACAATACATTTACGTGCAGTAATTTTCTCTCTTTTTTCCCCCCTCACAAACCACCTGCAGAACCCTCATGGACCACCAGTGGTCCACAGACCACAGGTTGGGAACCACTGCTCTGCAGGATTGTACTCTGGCTGCTTTCTCTGCCACTGTATGCACCAGGTGCAAATCACCACACATCTCTCATGGAACCTGGATATGTTTGATAACATAGTGAGTCAGAGAAACTTTAAGCCATAGGCGCAATAGGCACATGCCTAGGGCTTTGGCTCCTAGAGTCACACAGTGACTTCAGAACCTCATCTTTCTTTTATGAAAGATTATGTTTCTAGCTCTTCTGGATGTAAAGAAAGCCTAGAAGATGTGAACCAAATGTAACCATTGCAATAGCATCCTGGGTCTGCTGATTTACATTAGCCCTGCCACATAAGCTGCCACATTCAACATAGCCCTTTTTTAAATGCTGAAGCCTGTTGTTCTGAGGGACTATTACAAACACCTTCCAGCAAAGGACTCTAAAGGGGTCATTATGGCTTTGTTGGTGCGGGTACTGGCAGGGATCCATCCAAAGTCATCTGCTGAGGGTGGAATCTGCTCTCCTGCAAGATGGACCTCACTCTGCTGAGAGGGATAGGTTGTGCAAATTGAGTGTCTAGCCTACTAAACTGAAGTATTTGTGAGACCCTTCATCAGTGCTCCTTACCATTAGCCTAAACATGGGCAGGTCCCCAGGTGGGTGTGCATGTAGTGCTCTAGCACTGTCTTACTTCAGTTCTTCTCTAAGCATCAGCTAATTCATTTACTGGGAATAAAATGATTACACAGTGGATTTCTGTGCCCTCTCCTAGACTTACACTGAACTTTTGGCACTGCTCCTGGGCGAGTACTGTTTGGACCACATCTTAGAATCATAGACACTGGAACTAAAAAAGGTTTCCTACCTCATAGAAAGCATGGACATGTATGGCTGGATGGGACCTCTCCAATTTGGCATGGCCCTTTTTGAATTCTAATCCTATCCTAAGTGGTTGCAGCCTCTCCCAATTTGTGGTCATTCACAAATTGTATAAGCATATCCTCCATCCCATTATCCAAGTCATTAATGAAAATATTAAAACAGTGCCAGACTTAAGACTGATCTCTCTAGGAGCTTACTAGTTATGTTTTCCCTGTTAGACAGCAAACCACTGATAACTACTCCCTGAGTATGATTTTTCAACCACTCGATGGTAGTTTCATCTAGATCACATTTCTTTCATTTGCTTATGGGGCTGTTATGTGGGATTATGTCTAAAGCCCTACTAAAATCAAGAAAAAAATCACATCTACTGCTTCCCTCCATTCACTCAGCCAGTAAATCTTTCAAAGAAGAAAGTTAGATTAGTTTGGAGCATGGCTTATTCTTGATAAAAGCCATATTGGCTATTACCGGTAATTATCATCATATTATCTTCTAGGTGCTTACAAATTGATGGCTTAACAAGTTGCTCCAGTATTTTTTCAAATATCAAAATTAGGCTAACCAGAATATAATTCCCTGGGTTTTCTTTCTTCTCCCTTTAAAAGACAGGTACTATGTTTGCCCTTTGCCACTCCTTTGAGATCACACCTGCCTTACATGAGTTCTCAAAGATAATCACTAAGGCTCCACAGCTGCTTCAGTTGGATCCTTCACTATGCTACAGTGAATTTCATCAGGCCCTGTCAATTTGAATATATTTAGCTTATTTAAATATTCTTTAACCTGCTGTTTTCCTGTTCTTGCTTGTGTTATTCCCTCTTGATGTTAATTGTGTTTAGTATCTGGTCACAATTGTTTTAAGTGAAGACTGAAGAAAAACAGACAAACACCTCAGACTTAACTCTCCTTCTCCTTTAAGTAGTGGATCTACAATTCCCTCCATCTTTTTCTTGCTTGTAAAATATCGGGATTGTTCCCCAAGGTCTTTTATGGATTTGTGCACTGTCCATTCTGGAGCTCTCCTATTCCATGGGAATAGACAGGAGAATGTGAGCAGGAGCATCTCTCAACCAACTCACCAACAAACCTCACAGTGAGCCAAAACTCTCCCCTCCCTGGGACTGGATTTATTAACAAAGAAATTAACAACTTCATAATAACGTTCAGCTTAAGCCTTCTCCCCAGTCCTGATTGCCCTGGGGCTCCTGTTTCAGGTTTACTGAACCCAAATGCTAGAGACCTCTGTGCCTTACAGAGTCACTCCACCTCCTTTCTACCACAGTGGAGTAACTGGGCATCTCCTCAACAAGACAGACAGCAGAACCCATGGAACTCTTTCCCAGCAGGATGGACACCTGCCAGCAGGGCTGTTTCAGGGACACATCTATCAGTCAGTTATAGAGACTGTATTAACGCTTAGCATTTTCCACAGGCTCAGTAAGGGGACATACTGCTGGTACAGTGGCTGCTGAAGGAGCTGTAGAGGTCCAAGCAAAGATTTCAAGCACGATGGTACAGCAGTAGCAACTATTCCTACCCTTTCTGACAGGGTGAAATACCCGCAGATGATACAAACCCAACCACAGGTTAACTTTGTCACACCACACCCTTAGTTTAAACTCCTGGCAACATGCTTAGAAGGGGATCCTCCTTTGCATTCCCCCCCCCACACCCTCCTGCACCTCCCTACCACTATGTGACCTCCCCCACCACCACCCTCCCACAGCCGACGTGCAGATCACTGGGTGCATGCTGGATAACAACAACATAGAGTGTTGCCCAGTAAAACGCGTATGACTAACGACTGGGGTTCCTCCATCCTTCCCACCACTACCTCACACTGAGTGGAATTTTAAAGAAAGCTCCTCTGAGCCCCCACTCCATTCCTCACCCCCCCTCCCAGCACTGCCTCATGTACACGTGTCTCCCGTCCCTACAGGTTGTGTGGGAGTCTGCAGCAGTTACTGCCTTCAGCAAGCACACAGCACTTTTAAGTTCTAATCTTGCAGTAATTAGGTTGCAGTCAGAAATAAAATGATGCCATCAGACTGGAGGCAGCAGGGGGTGAGGGGGAAGAGGCAGCTGGCAGATCAATGCACTAATGTATTTTTATATGCTAACCCTCTGTTTCCAAACAGCCGCTTGTATACCCTGAACTCCCAACTCTTGGTAGGTGAGACGTACAGGAAGGCCCAGAGGGAGGCTGGGTTGTGGGGGGATTCCGTGTCTGGCAGCACAGAAACAGCATAGGTAATACAATTTTTAGCTGACTGGTATTTTCCATTTGGCTGTAGCACAGGAGGAAGGGAGGGGGGAGCAGAGACAACTGGGGAGCTGCACAACCACAAGTGATCACAGCTTATCAGATCTTTGTGCTCCAGGCACTAGAGTATTGGAGCTGCTGCCACTGCACAGGAGGGGATTGAGAAGCAGAGATGTGCAGCCAGAAGCAGACACCAGCCAGTGATGCAGCAATGACAGTTTTCCTAAACCAGTGAAGTGGAGTTTCACAGGGAGCCTTTCCCAACTCAACCAACACACTTCAATGCTGACATGCAGCAAGCCTTGCTATTCTATCCCTGGAATTCGCACCGCAGCGCTGTAAATGCAACTCACGCCTGATCTGCAGCACCCGCTATGCTCTTCAGGCAGCTCTTCTGTTCCATCCTTCAGCACACACCCCTCATTAGTTCCTATAGAGTCAGCAAACAGTGCAGAGTGGTGTTGGTTGTATATGTAATACAGATAACTGTTGTTTGGAGACTAAGGCCTTGTCTATATTATAAAATTAGGTTGACTTAAGTGAGGTCCCCATACAGTCACCCTAGTAATAGCTCTAGTAATGCATGCCCACGTTGTGCCCCCTCTGTCAGTGGTCCATAACATTGATAGACAGGACATAGTGTGGACATGAACTGCCACAGTAATTATTACAGTGGGTGTATGTCAGCAAAACATAGGTGCACTTAACTGTGTAATGTAGACAAGGTAAAAGAGGAGATGTCCTCAAATTCACTTCATTCTTATCCAGTCAGTATCTGAGCTCAGATTTCTGGATGTGAAACATTAATGCCCAACATACCTCTGACTCCTTAGAAATGTTAATTAAAATCTTCTCACCTTGAACTAAGAACAGACGTAAGGTACCCCATAAAACTGTGTAAACTGGCACTTTTATAACCTTTGTGTCTTCAGAACCCAGGTCAAACTGACATTCTGTTCAAAGAAACCATGTTGTATCCATTCAGACAACACATCATAAACTAGACCTAACTGAGCAAAGGGTTAAAGCTCGCAAGGGAGACAGGTGAGAGGAAGGACAATTTGAACATGTGAAAGGTTATAAAGTTATGGAGGTTATTTACTAAAAATTAATAGGATAAACCTAGGTGATCCATTACCCCCTGGAGTCAGCATCCACATAAACAGCTAGCAAACACTCTGAATCATTTATAAAAATAGAGGTTGTGGCATCATATAGCTACAAAGAACATTTAACTTATAAGCCTATAAGATCCACAGTGCTGCATTCTCTTCCTCAGTCTGCTCATTTCTCAGCTGCACCCTAGGTAAATGGCTCTTTCTACCCAAAACACCCAGGCTCCTAGCTGTCACAGCCAGCCCTCTTTGCTCCATACACTGGTCAGCCTTCTGGCTCTCTTCTTTCAAGTGCCAATTGTACCAGCTGGCCCTAGGGTGGGGTACAGATGAAAATTTCATCCACTGTGATGATGGCTACTGACTAATATTTGAAAACACAACTTCACTCTCACTTTATGGCTCCCTAATAGTGTCTAGGTGTGACCTTCCTCCATAGGAATTAATAGGGATGCTGGTATGATGGTACATGTAGAGTGGGGGATGATATTTCTTGTATCTATATCAGTTAGCTTTAGTGACTTCACTGATGTAAACCAAGTGGGATCAGAAGCTATCCCAAAGAGCCTGTATTTCCTGTTGCAGGACAGAATAGGGAGGAGTGAATTAATTGGGGAAACAGACTGATGGGAGCCTTACGGAATAAAAGGAAAATGCAAAACCAAATAATCTGAACAAGGGCCTCTCTGTTCCTACAAGGAAACCAGAAAAGGGTCCATTTCATGACATACCCCCTCACCTTGGGACATCACCATCCATCCCCCCCCACTCCTTCACAGTGACATGTTAACAAAAGCACCAAGCAGCGGCTTGAGAAACAGCAGTTAGGGTGCTCTAACTCACCAAAGGAGAGGGAACCCACTGCAGAGCCCTGACAGCTCAACTCTGCATGTCACGTCAGCATCCTTTGAGGGTGCAAGTCACAGTGGAAGTCGTGGTACGGAAAACCACTCTACACAAAAAGCAATTTGTGTGTGGGAGGAAGAGAAGGTAGGGAACTCACTGGACCAGGGGAGATATTTTGGATTTGAATGAAAGGTTGAATTTCAAGCTACCTTGAAGATGAAACCTAAAAGGTCCAAATATAGCTGTGTGCGCACTTTCCACAGGGCCCTGAAATAATTTTTCCATCAAATTCCACCTGATACTTCCAGCAATGTAGCATGTTGTGTGCTGTTCCTTTTATAAATTAACCCAATCACTGCTGGCAGGTAAGAAACATATCTAAGGGGTAGAGTAGAGAACTTGTGGGAGTTAGGACCCCGTTGAAATCTGTCACTAAATTATTACAAGGGCAGATTGTGCCTGGTCTTGACACTGATATACAAAGTGAGTGCAGGAAGATGTAAAAACTATTCCCTATGCACCCAGTTTATTCCTCCATGGTTAAAGATTTGCAGTCCCATTATACCATACTTCCTTATGGTTGATGCTTCTACTGTCACGGACGCTATACAACTAAAAGGGTTCAGTTCCAAAGGGGCAGCCTGTGGCACTTAAAGACTAACAAATGTATTTATTGCATGGAGTTTTGTGGGAGAAAATCCCACTTTCCCAGATGCTTTTATTTTCATTCTATTCTGTAAGTTCCCCCATCTTTAAAGCATCTGACAAAGTGGGATTTTCTTGCACAAAAGCTCATGTGATAAATAAATGTGTTATCTTTAAACTGCCACAGGACTCCTTGCTTTTTTAAAAGGGTTCAGAATCTCTCCTTTGAAATTTCATTCAGCCATCAAATACAGCAAACACTGAGAAGTGGGGACAGGGTAAATAAATTCAGAAATATCTTTAGGGACTAAATAATGCAGTAGATTGTTTGTGGATTATGGAGACTTTCATCTTGAGGTTACTGGTTCAAATCCAGTCCCAATGTGGTTGTTCTCCAATGAATGATGGCCATCACCACAAAAATAACTGTACGATTAGCTCTAAATGTCCCCAGGATTCTCTCTCCCCCCTCCCCCTGGCACTCTGGAGGAAGAAAGCAAGGCCATAGAATGAACAGGCTGTAAGTTCACCCATCTTCGAAGCATCTGAGGAAGTGGGATCTTCTCCCACGAAAGCTCATGCAAAAAATAAACCTGGTAGTCTTAAAGTGCCACACAACTGCTTGTAGAAACTGAACTACTTTTCTATCCCTGGTTAGAATCTAGGCACACTGGCAGCAAGCGGTTTTGAGCTCTGCTGCTGTGCCTACTTGTGTCCTGTGGCTAAACAGAGGATGTCAGTCTGCTGTGCTGTCACTCCTGCACTACATTCACTGTTAAAAGTATTAACAAAAGAGAAGATCCAGATTTCTGCACATACAGAAGGTTAGAAAAGAACAACCTGAATCATTAGGTGAAATATAAAATCTCTCATGTGAAGACAGATTGAAAAGACTGGGTTTGTTTCTCTTTCAGAGGGGATAGATAGGAAAACCATGCTAAAATTACATAAAATAATGACTGGTTTAGAGAAAGTAGATAAGGATTTCCTGGTCTCCCACTTTCATAATGGCTATGAGAAAGGGACATCCACTGCTATTATAAGGAGATCATTTCAAAATGTCTGGAAATACTTTTTCATACAATGGATAATTAGATTGTGGAACTCATTGCCACAAGATGCAATTCTAGCCAAAAGCTTAGTAAGATTCAAAGTGGGGAATGACATTTATACAGATAACAGGGATATCCAGTGTTGGAATAGTTGATGCTTTAAAAGAAAACACTTTGCAAAGGATATAAAATATTGTATTTCAAGGCATATACACCTATCTAACTCTGAGAGGTTATCATGAGACTTTCATAGGGAAGAGATCATCCCACATTTGTTCTGCACCTTCCTTAAGCATCTGGTGCTGCCACTCAGAGACAGGATCCTGAACTAGATGGACTCCTGGTCTAATCCAACATGGCATTTCCTTACATTCATAGCAGTATCATCTGAAAATCTGCAATGTTCCATGAATCCATTATACCTCTAAATTTGCAGCGCCTGCTCTCATGAGAGATTGCCATTCCAAACAAATAAATAATCTAGAATTCTTAAGCCCTGAAAATGGACAATTGACACATAGGAATATTTTAAAATGCCATAAGATTTGCTGCATTGAACAAAGAAGCTATTTGACTTGGTAGCCTGTCTCTGACAGTGACTAATTCCAGATAGCTTCAAGGAAGGTGTAAACTTGCCCATAATGTACCTAACTGTGTTATCCATCCCAAGGAAGTGTGGCTTTCTTCCTGGCTCAAGCTGCAGATCAGTTCAAGTCCTGAAGCCTAAGGATTCATAGCCCTGACAATTTTTACTCTTAACTCATGTAACTGCAAATGCTATTCTGATTTCACAGAAATGTATGATCCTAATGTCTAATTCATAAAAATATTTATATTCACACAAATGAGAACAAATGGCTCATGCTGTGGAGGAGACACATTTACCAAATAAGGAATTATGGTCTGCCTTCCCTTCCCAGTAATAACCCCGCTATTAATGGTTCACTGCCTTGCCTCTGTTACCTTCCATCCGTCACTTTATCACTCCATCAACTCCCCCCTTCTCATCCACTTTCACAATTTTATCCCTGCAGGGTGACTATTTATTGTTGATGCGGACTCCTGGAGTGATCAGAGCCATGCAGTTTGGAAAAGAAAATCTGTTCTCCACTGACTCTTTAGCCTAGTATGCTCTCCCTCTTCAAAGTTATAGGTTGGTTCACTGTCCCTTGATCCAGTTAACTGTTAATGTGCTGAAGTACCAGAGCCAGGCTTTGCGATCTGCAGAGCCCCCAGACAGATGCTCCACACCTCACCACCTAACTTGGGTGACCTCAGAAAATAAAAGACCATCTTTAACTTGTGAGAGTGAAGAAATTCTGGCCAGATTTTTCTAAAGCTTCAGTTGGCACAACGGTTACGTTTCTTGCTCTAACTAGCACTCAGTGCAGTCTGGGGCACTCAAGGACTTTCAGAAAGGGAGTCTGGTCATATCCCAAGTGCCCCAGGCACACTGTACATTGGTCCAGCAGGGTGGGGCAAAGACATGGTTAAAGATCTCAATGTCCAAATGACATTTTCAAATGTGCTC
Organism: Podocnemis expansa; assembly: GCA_007922195.1. NCBI lineage: Eukaryota > Metazoa > Chordata > Testudines > Podocnemididae > Podocnemis > Podocnemis expansa. The sequence continues at coordinate 91,583,368 of ML681963.1, read as the reverse complement.
CAAGACCCCTGCACTTAACCAGGAGCACAATTAAGCCAGGAGGCAAAAACTAATCTACTAATACCTTAGAATGCTGCTCCAAGCTCATTTAAAAAACTTCAGACACACAGAAGGGAGTGGGTGAGGCACTGACAGAGGCAGAATTTAGAGACAGCAAGCATTTGCTAAGAGGTTTGGGGACTAGGGCAGGGTCAAGGCTGTGAGGATGGCACAGGGTCAAGGGGTAAAGGGAATTGGGAAAGGAAAGCGGGTATCCAAGTACTGAACTCAGGAGGCGTTTGCATTAGCCACTCATGGGAGCCTAACCTCTTGTCCACAGTTGGGTAGTGTAGTATGTTATAAGGCAGCTGAGGGAGGAAGAGGAAAAGGGTAAAGCTGGCTTAACCTCCAACACATCCAAACCCACCAAACAGGATCAATGAGCCACAGAATAACTTCCTTGGCCTCACCAAGGTACAGGCTATTGGAGCTACCAGTTTGTACCAAAAGCCATCGTGCACTTCTGTGGTGAGCAAGAGAGGAATGTGAAAGAGGCAACCAGAGAAACCATACTCATCCAGGTTCCAAATGGGTAGCCATGTAAGTCTAGTTCAGCGAAACAAACAAGGAGTCCTGTGACACTTAAAGACTAACACATTTATTTCTTGCATGTGTCTGATGAAGTGGATTTTCTACCATGAAAATCAGGGCTGGTGCTAGGCGGTAAGCAGCCCGTGCGTTGCAGGGGGACACCAGCATTTGAGGGGCGGCAAAAGGGGACAGCACTGTGGCACTCCCCTGATGATATCACTCACCTGCACTGGCATCACTCTGCTGCGGGGGGGGGGGGGGCCCCAACCCCCCGTGCCACCCCGCCCAAAAAACATGCAATAAATAAATGTGCTAGTCTTTAAGTGCCGCAGGACTCCGTGCTTATCTTGCATACTCATCCAGTTCCCATCAAGGTCACCGCTGGGAACCTTATGCAATAAATCTTTTCACATAACCACAGGGGGCACTGTTGACATTAGCCAATCTGCTGTCTCTCACCTGTCAGGAGGGCTCTGTAAACATCATGGTGAGGAAGGCAACATAACACACCACCTTCCCCATGAGACCACACCATATTTATGTTTGTGCTGTAGCACATCAGGACAGAGCAAATCTCAGCACTGGTTTAGTATGGAGCCAGAGTCCAGACATTTCATAGATGAGGGGGGAAACTGGATAACATTCTCACCATATGGAATTGTACAAGACCACTTGTCTCAGTAGTGGAGGGCACAGTCCACATAATAACATATCATCCTTCCTCTATCAGGGGAAAGAGGGTACCTAGGTCCTTAGTCCTATTATAAACCTTCAAACGAAGGCACAGCAGGAATACCACAGTTACCTCAGACAGAAAGGTCACTAGGAGCACATAAGGTCTTTTCAAAATGAGAGCCAGCAATCTGCCTCACACTGGTAACGCTTTACAGTGTACCCCCAATAGGTTAATGGCATCTTCTAGTATGTTGTATGTTCCATGAGAATACAAACCCTTTGGCCAAGGGGAGACACTAACAACAATCCTCAATCCAGCAAACAGGGGAGATGATTGAGTTGGCACCAGGAAGACTCAGATGCAAGAGGAGGAGTAGGAACACACAGGAAGCAGCAGAGTAGGGATCAATGGCAGCAGCCAGCAGGGCTTGTTAAGAGCAGATTAACACGTTATCTTTGCAAAGGAGCACTAAAGGAAGTATGACAAATGGCAAAGTAGTCACACACTCATAGACAGGATGAGAGAGATTAATATGTCTTAGTCTACTACGCCAGTGCACAGAAATCAGAGCAGCCTGATGCTCAGGGCAGAGGGTTGGTGCTCGCAGGGCTGTGGACACAATAATATGGGTCAGCAGCGATAATGGGGTGGGGGCCACCATGCGGTGCTGAGAGACAAGTGGGGGAAATAAGTGTTCAGTTTGGGTTTCATCCTCACTGAGCTGCAGAAGACAGTGGTGGCAGTGGAGCTGTGGTCATAAAGTGGGGTACTGCTGTTTATTACCCCAGCAGGGGGTAGGGGTAAGTGACAGGGGAAAAAGGTTTGTTGTAATGTTTGGGCTAGTAACTGTGTGACAGTATCTAGAGAGGATGCTGCTGGTTCCTCAATTATCCTTTGAATCCTGGAAGAGAGAGCATAGCCCGGCACATCCTACACTACTGTTCCAATGCACCCACTGCTCAGCACACCCAGCAAGAGCCATTGCACTGTGCTCCTGGCTCCCTTCAGAGCAGGCTTGCTGGACTCTGGTGAATGGCCTCAGACACTCTACAAGAGCAGCCTCACCCTAATTCATTCACTAAGAGGAGTCTCACCGTCTCCTTCCACCAAGCCCTCAACAGACAAATCCAACTATTGCGGTGAGTCCTAGGAAGGGAATCTACTCCGTCTGCATAGCCATGAGTGACCCACTTAGAAAACAGGCTGATGCCTACTCAAGAGAACAATCAATCTCCTTCATGAAGGGTCAAGCAATGGGCAGGAGTGGCTGGATGTTGCCAGACTCACACATGCTCAGTGAATTAGTATTAGGAAATTTTCATTCAGAGCTAGCAGTCCTGCAGGTCCCACACCTATTTATAATTTGAGCAGAGCCAGTCAGGGCCTTGAGATAGAGGGGAAGTTATAAATATAGAAGTTAAAGATAGCTTGTGGACCCAGAGAGTGATCAACCCAGGGCCAAGAGATGTGTCTGCTATAGGGGCTGCATCTTGATCCCTGCGCCACTTTGAATACAGATGAGTGCTATTCCAGTTTTTATTTACTAGGGAAGCACTACACTTGGATAACTTTTGGTCTCTCTCTTCCCCTGCCTGCTCACAGACTGTGTTCTATAGCAGTGGTTTTCAGACTTAGGGTTGGGACCCAGTACTGGGTTGCAGCCCCGCAGGCACTGGGTTGTGGTGCCCCCTGCTGCTGCCACTGAAAGACTGGAATGCATTGCTGAAAGATGTAATTGTTGGGTCTTGGGCATAAATGATTTTTTTTGAGTGGGTCCCAAGGAAAAAAGTTTGAAAACCACTGTTCTGTAGTGAGTTAGATGTGAAGCATTTATTACACAGCCAATGGAACTTGTATTTAGCTACCAACTAACTGCTGTAAATTGGGATTTTATCCCAGTTTAAATAAGAATGGGACAGAGCTCAGTGAAATGAAGCTTTACAAATTCTTACCTGATTGGGTTTATGGGAGTGTAAATCAGGTCACCTACTGGGCGGGCCACTTTGGCCATCTGCGGGTGGCCGTCCGCGGTCCCGGCTGTAGGGCACCCGCAGTACAACTGGACCCTGCCTTCTAGCCCACTGCAGGGCGAGGCAGCCAAGGCAATCAGGGCTTCAGCCCTCTCACAGGGCAAGGTTCAGTGTTGGGGTCTGCAGCAGTAAGGGTCGAGGGGAGGGGGACGCAGGCCCGCCCACTCCACTGCATCTCAGCCCAGGGCCCTAATTGGTGGTCACAGGCCACCCAATAGCTAGTGGTGCGCCTGCCGAAACACACTAGCCCTGCGGGGCTGTCCGCACCCCTCCCCTGGCTACTTCCTCCGTCCTCCCTACCAAACCCCCAGGTACCTCCCCAGTGGTATGCCAGTCAGGCCTTCAGCCTTCGCCGTGGGTGGATCTGGACCTCCCACTGTATCCTCAGCTAGCGGTAGTTCCTCCAGGTCGCAGGTATTGGGCGGCCCTGGGTCGGCCACGTCCTCTGCAGAGGGCAGCTCATCCAGGTCCTGCGGGCCCTGCTCGTCTCCTCCCCCGACAGCTCTTCCACCAAAGGTAACTCCTCCAGGTCCTCGCCCTGGCCGGGGTTGGTGGGGTCGTCGAGGCTCTGATCACACCCCTGCTCCTCCTGGTCATGGAGATCTACCTTCCATCTGGTGGTGCAGCAGCAACACCACCTCCTTCTCCCCTGTGGTCGTTCGGTCCAGCCCCTTAAATAGTCCTCCCTTCCTCCAGCCCAGCCCCTTTGGTTCCTAGCCCACACTGGGTCTGTGCCCTTCCCTGGCCAGCAGGGGGAGTGCAAGAGCTCGGGTCTGGGTTGCACCTTGCTATAGGGAAGAAAAAAAGATAGTGGCTTATACAAATGCAGGGAATGTATACTTATAAGTGGACCAGTACCACTTCTACTACAGGCTACAGATTTCTTATTTTACCATCAATTAAGTACCAGCTTTTAACTCAAGGACTGGAATTCTGCTAGCTGTTGGGATCCCCAGACTTTGTTTGCTGACAAGGCTCTAAAAACTTGATTCTTTTCAGTCACTGACAAATCTAGGTGACACATGCTGCATGTTATGGCCACACTACAGAGACATTATCTCTGAGAAGAGATCAGAGGGGATGTGTTTAAGTGTCTATGCTAAAGTACAGAAGTGTACATGTTATGTTGGAACCTTGCATTTAAATATATGTAACAACAACAAAGAAGGGAAGTCTGTATCATGAACAGCAATAGAATTACTGTCCAATGGCTTTTGTTTAAAAATTATTCATAAATATTTCAAAACACTATTTACAGTGTCTGTGTGAATTACATGTTTGTTTCGTGGATGGTACTCTCTCTCGTACGAAACTTCGTCTGGGGCTGATTGTGGAATACTATCAACACTTACATTCAGAGTTTTACATAGATTAGCCCTGAGGTTTAATTCTGTCTTTTTTTTTTTTTCAGAAAGAGTCTTAAAAGTCAGAACTTCGGCCTGTGCTTCAGCAAAAATTAAGCTGAAGTGCAGGAAATGGGAATGGAATAGTATTTTATAACATTACTTCAGCACCTTTCTTCCCATCACTCAGACTACCAAGGTTGGGCTCAGCATCCAAACACGTAAGCGCATGTCGAAATCAGATCTTAATGCAGGGCCTTCTAAGATTTGTTCATCACCAGTGCTCTAAAGAGGCCATTGCCACATTCTTGACAGTAGTGTTACCACACTGCGGTCTATATACATTCGCATGTGCATTTCTTGTAGGGGAATGGATGTGTTGTTAAGTCCACAGAAAGCACAGAGGCTTCTGGGGAAAATCCAGGGCAAAACCTTACACTCTTGGTTTATGGTACAAAACCCATGGAAGTTGATAAAAAGACTCCTTACTGGCAGTGCTGGCAATTCCATTCCACCTGCCAATCTCCCCTGAAAAGTAATTAGATGCAGGAATCTTCCTCTTCACTTCCTGTCCGGAAGGGTTATAGCACACTGCTGGGCCAATTAAACAGCAGCATTGTTCCACCTTAGATATTTAGGGCTGTGAAGACTAGCTTGGTAAGAAAACAACAAGCAGCTGTGTGGCACTTTAAGACTAACAGATTTATTTTTTGCATGAGCTTTCGTGGGAGAAGATCCCACTTCCTCAAAAAATAAATGTAAAAAATATGCAAAAAATAAATCTGTTAGTCTTAAAGTGCCACACAACTGCTTGTTGTTTTTTTACTGGACTAGACTAACACGGCTCTCCCTTTTGAAATTAGCTTGGTAAGCACTGTCATAGCCTTCTGTAGGAAAGGGGGGATAAAAATCTCAAAGTGTTTGTCACAAACATCAGCTGAAAATGGAAAAAAGAAACTAGTAAGACTAAAACCAAAACTTAGAAAATAAAATACCTGCCTATGCACTGGACTATTCAGTTTGGACGATACAGAAAAACTTACTAATTAGTCCAAGATCAAAAGACTAGAGCACTCCCAAAAGCCCCAGACATTAGATTCTCTCACTGGTACAATTTGTTAGACTTCAGTGTAGATTTTCAGATAGTGAACTTACATAGCTCCAGAAAGATGGCAGATCTACAATGGCATACTGATCTGAACCCTTGGAAAAGAGTGTCACCTGTTTCTCTCAGCTGGACAAAGAATGTGAGCTAGTCTTTTCTCAAAACAAACAAGGAGACCTATGGCACTTTTAAAGACTAAGAAATGTATTTATCTCTTGAACTTTCATGGGAGAAAATCCCACTTTGGCAGGCATATGACAAAATGGGATTTTCTCCCACAAAAGCTCATGTGATGAATACATTTGTTAGTCTTTAGAAGTGCCCCAGGACTCCTTGTTTGTTTTGCGGAACCAGACTAACACAGCTACTCCTTTGGAACTTGATTCTTTTCTCAGAGCTTCCTCTGCTTGCAGAGCTGTGAAGCAAAACCAGTCCAGGTCCAGTGTGAGACAAGCCTATATCCCACTCACAGCTTCAGGAAGGTGTAAATGGACCAGTTCTTTACCGCACACCCTGCTGGTAGATCTACAGAGTGTTACTCCAAAACACTTGGCTGATCCTACATATCGCTTCAGCTGGTGGAAAACTGTGGTGGTGACAGGTGATTTATATGCAGTGGTCATGGGGGAGGGAAGTTTAAACATTGCACGTGCTGGGGAGAGGAGCAACCAGAAAATTGAAAAAGGCTGAAGTTTAGGTAACAAGAGATCACATTTAGGTCCCTCAAGAGCTCCTATGAAAACAGAATGAAACCTTTAAGCCTCTATCCTCACCTGCCACAGGCCACATCACTTTGTGCTCTGCTCACCACTGCTAGATTCACCTGCTGCTTCAGATTTACTGCCACTCTGGACAGTCAATAAAACCCTGAAATACACCAGACAGGAAATTGCCCCCTATCCCCTCCCAGGACAGAGAATGGCATGGGATTTATTACAGCAATAAAAAGAAAGATGAGAACAGGAGGTGGTGGTGGAATCTCCTAACTGGGCTGTGCTTTAATAAAGCCTGTGCAGGCTCTCAGGGCAGACCACACTAACAGCAGCCCCACTGGAAGTGACTATGGTGACAGATTAATTCTAGTCCTCTGCATGTATTTGCCTACATCTGCTCATATGTAACAATGGCTTACAGAAAAAAGGCACAGACAGGAAAAATGGGGGGGGTCTCTTTTCTGTTTGGAGTTTTAACCCCTCAAGTGAAAGAACAATAAAATGGGGAAGGGAGAGGAACGGGAAAGTTGAGACACCAATCTAGGACTCCAGTTTTAGGTCCCTACATCTGTCAGTTCACCTCACTTCTGATTCACCATGTCCGTGATGCACCCTGTTTTTCCAGCCCTGAGCATCCCCTGTGAAATCACTTGACAATCACATATGGGAATTCTGTGCTTGCTGGTAAATAGGGATTCTGAGGATTTCTTTGTATGCATCTTTCATCTGTGTCTTAAATACAACTGGAACCTACTTCACAAGAGGGAAAGGGATAGTTTATAAAAATCTAATCTGCCTCCTCTGGTTCCCTGCTCTGAGTTCTAAGTAGTATTAGCTAATGAGGCACCGTACAGGGTTGTGATGTTCAAATCACTTCTGCTAGTTAGAAAGCAACAGCCCTACAGACATAGTCAGCATTAATGCAGGGAAGGCAACATTCAGGGCCAGATTCCATCAGCCGTGCTCACCCCAGACCACAGTGGACACCCAGACTTTCCAAACTGACTCTCATTAGCTTCTGAGAACGAAAAAACCGACCCCCAGTTGCATTGGTGGTGATTCCAGCCAACTAATCACTGATGTTGCACAATCTGACAGTTGTCTCTGAAATTCAGTATGAAATTCATTCAAAGGCCAAACCCCCACAGCAGCCAGCAGGGTAAAACAGTCAACCAGTAGTCTTCTTCCTGGGCAGACAGGTTACCAAATGTGATGCATTTGTCGCAGCTGGGGCTTTATTTAAAAAGAGAACAAATTTTTAAGGGGAAAAGAACAGGCCCTGTAAAAGGAAGAATAGCTGGCCTGATAGCAAAGCAAAGAACTGAGAGTCCAGAGACTTGGATTCTAGTCCCAAATCTGCACAAATTTACTGTGTAATCTTGGGAGAGGTATGAAACCTCTATGCCTGGGGTGTTGTGGGGCTAAATTATTGTTTTTGTAAAGGGGACTGAGAAGCTGCTGAGAAGCACAAATGATATATCACAAAAGACTGGGAGTCAGACCCCCAGCTCAAATAAATCACTGTGCCCCAATGAACTCAACAGTCAGATCTATGCCAACTTTCCAAGCTTAGGATGTGACACCCTCCTGCTCCTACCCCGCCCCCATTCCATCTGCTCTGCTTTGCTCTCCCATGTCCTGGCTCTCTGAGTTAATTTCCCAAAAGTCCCCTGGCAAACTGCACTCCTTTAGACACACCACTTAGGGCTATTATCCTCCCAGCTCTATTCCAAGCAGGGTCAGGTTACTATGTGTGACTGGGATAAGAGACCTATACAGAGGTGCTCCAAGCTTCAGTGCTCAAAGTACTGAATCAATGCCTCACCATGGCACTAGGGGGCACTGTGGCCCTAGCGGTGTTAAGCAAGACATAAAACCAATAAAAAAACAAGGAGTCGTGTGGCACTTAAAGACTAACAGATTTGTTTTTCACATGAGCTTTCGTGGGAGAAAATCCCTCTTCGTCAGATGCTTCGAAGATGGGTGAACTTACAGAAGTTCTGTAAATCTTTGAAGCATCTGACGAAGTGGGATTTTCTCCCACGAAAGCGAAAAAATAAATCTGTTAGTCTTTAAGTGCCACACAACTCCTTGGTTTTTTTGCTGGACTAGACTAACATGGCTATTCCTTTTGAAATTGATAAAACCAATATCCTGACTTCCTACATTAAATTCCTACATTAAATTCCTACATAACGCCTTTTTCCAGGGGTAGGAGCATTAATTTGGATGTCCTAGCCAAAATCCAGTGTGAGAAGTTGTATTCCATCTTCTTAAAGTTTCTGAGTAATTTCAATTAAGGAAAAAAAGATAACCTATACTTCCTGCCTATACTGTTCAGCATTGTATAAAAGCTGTAAGATTTCACCCCAGAGCCAGCTCAAAAGCAGGAAAAATAATCCCTATGTATAGAATGATGTGATTCGGGAAGAAAGGCACTAGAATGTACCAATTACTCTTTATATTGATTTAGTTGATAGTGAACTCACTATAAGTAGGGGAACACAAAAACCTGAACTCAGGCCTTGGTAGAGAACAAGTAAAGGAGGACCTAATTTTGTATTCTAGGTTTTAAAAAAGTAAATACATCTGTGTATGTTAAGTCAACAAGTACCATCTGGTGCTGATGTGAGTTCCTACATAACTGGTTAATTTCTTTCCCTTTGTTTTGAAAGCTCTTCTCAGTTCTCCTTTAAAAGAAAAAGACAGATGACTTAGGATCAAGCATCCCAAAAGCACACCTTTGCTCTCTAAACAACAGGCAATAACTCAACAAGGCTCTGCTGCCATCAGTCACATGTCTCATCCTTTCACTGCACCTTACCTGTCACACTTTGGCAAGGGGAAAAGAAATGCAGATGCTCCCCAGAATGTCAGTTTTGGGGAGGGGCAGGAAGAATGGGAAAGGAGTGACCTTGCAAATGCTGCCAGTAAGCAGAGTGTAACTCCAAGGAGACTAGTGGTCTCTTGAATGACTTCTTGGTTTTGCAAATTGGATACCTTGAATATTTGAAGAAGAAGATTTAGCTCCATAAGATGTGCTTATAGTTAGAAGAAGGACTCTGTAATTTTTCTTCTCTCAGTGGCTCCCACATGAAATATGCTCAGTTTACAAGTCAAAAGAATTTTTTTTAACTGCCACGGCAGCAAACTCAGCCTGGGATGGGAGGTTCAAACAAGAGTTCTCGTGCTTCTCATTCTCTTCCCACTAACAGAGATCCTTTAATCTGAAATTACAGGACACTTCTGTTGTTGATCCATAAACCAGAAGAGATTACAGTTCATTCTCAGATAGCTATATAGCTTCTAAAAGAGCTTAAACATGTTGGAAAAGTGGGCAGAAAGGAATAAGAGACACAAATCATACACTAGAGATTTTACATGTAACCCATGCTTCTCTGTTCAGAAATTGATGTGGAGTAGAGATGAGTGATCAGCTCTCTCCCTAGCTTTATGTTCCCTAGTCTTGTCCCTGGGCTGTGTGCTCAGCATAGCTGGCAAAGGAGATGGGAGAGAGATGTGCATCATACTCACACTATCCTGAGATTCAGTCAATAAGCAATGAAATTCATGCAGTTTCAAATTGTGTGCACAATTGCATGGCCTCCTCTGCACTGTAGAGCCCTACTTGCCAATCTGTGGAGCTGTGCAGCCAGGGCAACAAAGAGGGCCAAGGAAACCTGGAAGAGACAGACACCGTCTCTATGGCTCCCTCAATATCCATACAGATTGTACAGGGAAAGGCCAGATTATAATGGGTAAAAGCTCTGCTACTTTTCTGGGTGTAGGTCAGTGGGGAGAATTCACAAGGCCCCTAAATGAAGGAATCCTTAAAGCATTTCTAGGTCCTTATACAAGCTCTCTTCCATGTGAGATGGACAGGGCACCAGAGAGAACTGTGGGGTAAGATACAGCCCAAATTTACACTGTCACTCCCCTGACTACCACCATACTTTAAAGCAACCATGGAGTCTCCCCTTCAGCAAGGACATGTGCCCACTGAGCAAGTCTCCGCCCTGAAGAAAGCAGAGATTTGCTCAAACTGGTCTTGGGAAACAGCTCTCCTTCATTTATCTTTCATGAGCAAGCGAGAGGACAAACAAAACATCACCTCACCTGAAATACTTTTCTTTTTCATCCAGGGCAGTTCTCTGGCCTGCATTATACAGAAGATCGGCCATCATTATAATCAATGACCTCTATAGAATTCTGTCCTAAATACCTGTAGATGTAGCCTGAATGCTAAACCATGAAGCTTAAAAAAAAGATGCTGGGCCTGATTCTCGATTATGCAAGGCAGCAATGTACCTGTGCAAAATGGGGTGATGCTTTCACTCCAATGTAAATGGAGACTCCTGCTGTGGTTCCATTTACACACTCTTTGCACAGGTGGAAATGACTACACAAACTGCAAAGCACCAGAGAATAATGCCTACTTTTGGTTTGAATGAGGATTTTTTTAAGGTGTTTTTCAGAAATATTTCCTTCTGATGGAAATATTTTAACAAGCAAGCATCTCCCTGTGGTTTTGGCATCATAGATATTGTAGCACATCCTGCTAATGTTCTGAAAGCCTGTCTAGAAACAAAGAGAAAGGGTGAAATCCACAAAGGTGCTCACAGGCTGGTACACACTACCACACAACTATAACTTGACTATAACTTATGTCACTCGGGATATGAATAAGCTTGCCCTCCTGAGCAATGTGAATTACATTGACCTAAACACCGGTGTGGACAGCAGTATGTTAGCAAAGAGCTTCTCCTGCTGACATAGCGACTGCCTCTCCCGCTGGCATAGAACATCTTCAGCAGACATGCTATAGTGATGCAGCTGCTGTAATGCTTCTAGTGTAGTAGACTAGTCTCAGTCCCATTTCTAGGCTCTACTGCAATCCACAAAACCCTTGCTCAGCTGCTGCCTAACCCTACAGATGGCAAACAATCACTCGGCACTTAAGTGTTTTTATCCACACGCGCACTGAAGCGTCACTCTAGGCACCTGGGTGCTGCTCTCCTGTCTGAACATACACGCTACTGCCTCGTGACAGGCATCTGGACACCCATCTCCAACCTAAGCCCCAGAGCAATTCACAAACTGGGAAAGAAAGGGGTTTAGCTGCCTAAATCATGTTTGGTGCCCAAGTCAGAAGGCAGTCTCTGAGCACACCTACTGGACTGGGCCCCTCGGCAGGTTCACACAAAATGGCCATGCAGAGAGCAGGCCCTGCCACGTAACTTGACCCTATTAGATAGGGTCCGCACCCAAGATGTGGAAGACCCCCCAGTTCAAATCCTCCCTCATACTGAGGGGGAAGGGATTTGAACAGAGATCTGCCACCTCTCATGTGACTGTCCTAACCACCCTGGTACAGGCTATTCTAAAAGTGGGCTCTCTCAGTCTCTTCTATTAATATTGTTCCCCTTTAATTGAACCAAGAGATGTAAAATGAGGTAGAGAGAGGTAGAATCTCTAGTTTAGTGCTTAGACCACTCACCTGTGAGATAGCAGCTCCCTGCTTAAATCTCTTTTCTCCTCAGCAGGTGGGGGGACTTGAACCATGGATCTTCTGAGTCCTGGGTGACTACACTAACCCAGTCTAACAGTAATGAGAAAAATTATTGTCATCCTCCTTCCTGGACATTTTGTTTTGGTCCCCACATGCAAATTACGCAGCCAACACCAGTCTTCCCCCCATGGATCACAAGCTGATCTTTCTGCAGCCCAGACTTAGATGCCTCTGAGAAAGGGAAACACCCCTGTTCTTAGCATCTTTCACTGGCTTCCCACCTAGTGTCCTGGTTTTGTGGATCACGTGCTAAGGCACCTCTCTTTCTTGTATAGGGAGCTGAGTTGCCTAACTCTGGCTTTATGGATCCCATTGTTCCAGTGATTTGCTAGGACCTCAAAATTAGATGCTGTGACACTCCGCATCATGATGTCTAAATCTTCTTGTGGAATCCACCCAAACTAATTAATCTACATTCACAGTTCAACTCCAAGAAGATAAAATGAGCGAAGTGAGACGGCAGAGGAAATAATGGCAAATAACAGATTTCAAAAATTCCTCCACTTTTAATTCTGTAAGGTTTGAATTATAACATAGGTAAGGATACGTGTCTAAACTCTTTTTTAAAATTTAATATCTAGATGTATAACCTGATAATGCCCTTAAAAAGAATATAAAGATCCCTGATCTGTAACAAAACCCATACATACACTGAATTATACATACACTACACAGTAGAACATGGTAGAAAATCTGTTCCACCTTTACTTACTCATCAAGATCTGAATTCTGGAGTCTGCTCACCCTGCAGCAGCTGATGACATCAGACACAAAAGGGTCTGATTCTGCTATGAACACTGCACAGGGAGATGCCTGCATCTGTGTGGAGTAACACTGAAGTCGACGCATGGGTGCATGGCTCTGCACAAGTGAATCCAAATGCTTTGAACTTGATCTTTAAATTATCATTAGGCAGGTGTGGGCTTTTTTTTTTGTGCCAGCTTCGTTTTTATTTGTTTTTTTCCCCAGAATCACTCAGCTCTTTATACATGTAACTTTTTAAAAATCAATAAATCACAGCAAATGAAAGGAGCCACGTCACTCTGCCACGTTGGTAGCATCACTCCTACATGAGCGCTTTAGTTAAAAAATTAAAATCTAGAGGCTATTTTTAAAAGGAAGACAGACACAGAGCTTGTGTGTTTCTGTCTCAGTTACATAACCAGGTCTCTGCTGGGCTCTGCTACTAGAGTTGCTCCTTTAGTTTAGTGGTTGAGCATGAGAGTGACAGAGCTGGATGGGAAGTTCAACCTCCAGCTAGCAAGCTCTGTTCCTAACATTTGTCCATCCACATGTAAAAGAGGGATAGACAGCATGATGGTGACCAGCTGGCGGTGCCCCTCACTGACCCAGTGCATGAGGGAGGTTGCCCTTGAGGGAAATGTGGAAGGAGAAATTGTCCTTTTTAATATTCTGGAATATTAAATCCCACTTTCCCTTTTCCCACTTCAGGTAGAACCACAGCTCACTGACAAATGTGTCCCTAGCACTATTCACCATAACACAAGTCTACAGTTCACTGCACCACAGAGTGCACAATTGCTATTTAAGGAACCATAATGCAGCTTCACACACTGTTCCTCTCTCCTTGTCATTCCTTACTTGGTTGCTGCTAACCCTAGATTGAATAATTGGTGGTTCTGTCACATATGAAGCCCCATTTTACCTGCAGATTATACCAAGGACACTAATTTCAAGTCAGAGCACTCCTGGCATCAACTTGAGTGTAAAGCTGGCTGCCACAATAATTCCCAGCACCCACACTGGACCACTGGGATTTGCACAAGGTTATTAGTATGCACCACACTTTCAAATGGCCTCACTCTCTACTTATCATCAATCAGTAGTCACTTCCCATCTCTACCTTTCAGCTTCAGCAGTCCCAAGCATCAGTAATACAAGCAAAAATGGCAGCCTGATAAAATCCCATTATCAGTGCACCAGCCCAATGGAATCCCAGATCTAATCTCCCATGCCTAATCTCCAGGGCTGATCACAGAAGTTTAACTCTTAAGCTTCTGAAGCAAATAGCCACAAGGTAACAGTTTTCGAATACAGCTTCTTTGTCCCTACGTCAACAAAGAAAGCCAATAAGCAGGGGTTAACATATAATTTGGCAGGCCCTAGAACCCTCCTGCACAGGTGCCCCCCCGCACCCCAGCTTCTGCACCCAAAACACCAACCCCCCCACCTGCCTACCCCATACCCCAGCTCCTGGCCCACAAATGCCAGCTCCCATCCCACCCCAGCTACTGCCCCCAATATCCATTCCCTTGTCCCCAAAATCCACCCCCAGCCCCCAATACCTGCCCCCCAGAGCAAGCTGAGCAGCTCCAGTACTCACGGGCAGCCACACTCTGGGCCAGGAAACTACCGGTATGCAGCCTGCACATGCGCAGGCTGGCTGCCCCCCCAACCGCCACTGTCCCCCTGCCTGCCAGAATGTGTGGCAGAACGTCATTCCGGGGCCTGCTACTTTTAGAGGCCCAGTGTTAAAAACAGAAAATGGAACCGGATCACTGCATTTCGTGGCGTCCTATTTTTAAATGGCGGGCCCCAGAATGCAGCATTCTGGCACCATTTCCTATTTTAGGGGGCCCAGAATGCTGAGCCCCTAAAAATAGGGGGACCCAGAACAGCTTTCCTCCGTGTTCCAGCTCACTTTAACCCCTGCTGATAAGACAGGTTTACACTAAAAGGGCCTACCGCTGCTGTCATTAAAATCAGCGGGAAAAGTTTGTTACCTGAGTTAATGTAGGAAAGAGCCCTAAATGTAGCTGATCGAGCAGCACATGTTCCCTCTAGTTCAGGGTAGTCCAATCTTTTTGGGTGAGGGGCCACATTCCAATTCTATTCTCAGTCGAAGGGCCGGTGAGAAAATTTTTGATAGATAAGATATAGGTAACACATACAAATTCATCTTGATTAATAAGCCAGTAAAATAATGATTAGTGTGATATTTGGCATTGCGTTTGCTTGCACAAATTGTCAATGTTTGCCCGCACACTTGATGCAGCAATACAGAGTGTTCCCAGGCTCTTGTGCCAGCACTTGGCAGGCTGGATTCTGGCCCCCAAGCCGCACGTTGGACAAGCCTGCTCTAGTCCCTTATTTACTCCCCAATTTACTGGAAGACAGCACAGGCATCTGATAGCAAGCTCAGGAGGTTTAACACACCTCCATGTTTCAGACGGATTTCATTTTCTATGAGGACCACAAAAAGCTGTGTTCTCACAACAGAGTCCATCTACTCATTTTGGGGACTCATGCATACCCCCCAAATGCAGTGGATAGAGCTGTGTGGAGAAAAGTCACCATTTCCAGAGAGGATTTCAATATTTCACAATTGGTTTGGTTCTGATTTGGAATGAAAATCACAGGGCAGGCCTACCCAAGAGCCAGAGACCCTGGAAAACCTGTTTTCCCCTGCTCTCAGATATTCCTCCATGCATGCTGCCCTGGAGTGTGCACTCTGGAAGCACCAACAAGCTGGCAGGAAACCAAGCAGATTCTAACAAACCTTCATCATAACTAAACCATCTCTGAATGACTTTGGTTTTTTTTCTTTAAACAAGTTAGCAAATACTGACCAAAAAATGTTTCACTGGAATTTTTCCAACCAACTTTATCTGTGTGAATCTTTCCATTGAATTCAGAGGACTGTGGCTCAGGTCCTTGGTTCTTATGTTTTCTTCCACCCAAAATTGTAAGTGGAGGAAAAAAATTTTAACCAGAAACTAGGCTGGGCAAAGCAGTTTGCATATTGCATGATTCCTGCCAAAGATTTGTCCCAAACTTTTCTAAAATCTGAAAAAAATATGGCTAATTTTTAAATTAATTATTGTAATTTAATACAATCAAGATTATTTTGAATTTCTTTGCTGCCTTTCCTCCCTTGCCGGCTATCTTCTGCAGTTTCACGTGTACCAGGATCTTGAACAATTTAAGTTGTGGCAAGTGCACTGGTAAGAGTGCCAGCCAATTCCACATTGCCATATAAACCTTCAATGCTCACTATCATCCCATACGATCTTAATGTTGCCACTTAAAAACTGCAAACAATATGCAAAGATCAAAGTAGTAGATTACTAGCAGATTATAATATGCTGTTTCCTAGCTACTGAGCCATTTCCAATATGCAACACTATCCTACAAGATGATCCCTCAATCTCTCAAGGCTTGGGAAGCAGACCTCTCTTACAGACAGCCCCCCAACCTTAAGCAGATATTCACTATACATCAAACAACAGAACCTTTCAGGCAGGCACATATCCCTGAAACAAACCCTGTTGCCAAATTTGTCCACATATCTGCACAAATGACACCATCATAGGACCTAATCAAACCAGACACGCCAGCAAGGGCTCATTCACCTGCACATCCACAAATGTGATATCCGCTATCATGTTGGTTAAACTACATGACCTCTTGAGGTCCCTTCCAACCCCATGATTCTATGTGCCAGCAATACCCATCTGTCTGCTCCCCACTAGATAAACAGGAGAGTCACTGTGCTAAAGAATAAATGGACATAAATCTGACATCAGAAATAACAACATACAAAAAACAATAGTGGAACATTTCAATTTTCATGCTCACTTTTCATGGAAGATATGTCAACTGCTGTACTTAAGCAAGTTAATTACAAATCAAAGATTCAAAGGGAAACTACAGAGTTAGAATTCAAGTTTGACATCATTACCCTAGCCTTGAACAAATATTTGAACTGTCGCTGTCATTACAATGAGTAACTTTTCCCCATCTCTACTTCCCTACCTTCTAATATGTTGCTTCACACTGTTTGAATCTAACAAATGCTTTGATTTGCTGAAATAGTCTGACCTGATCCTATGACTTACATTCCCCTGCATTTATTTTCCTCCCATTCCATCTGTTCTCCATCTTAAAGCATCTGATGAAGTGGGATTTAGTCCCATGAGAGTTCATGCATTAAATAAATTTACTGGTCTTTAAAAGTGACACGGGACTCCTTATTTGTTCTGATAAAACCTCCTGTAATTAACAACTTCATAAATACCAAACTTACCAGTCATTCATAAAAATATTTCTCTGTTCCGCCAGCACTTTCAAAAACGAGCAAATGTGTAGTACTCTGACAGAACTCCCTGCCCCCTGGGGCTATGTTCCATTCAGAATCTTTACTACACATTCAATAAATAGTACATGAAATTTACAATGGACACTAAAGACCTTATTTCCAATACGGAATAAAATAAAAGGGCAAAATTAAGGATGCGTGAAAGGTTTAAACTGGGCAGGATGGTGGTGAGTGAGGTATTATATGGCAGTGGGAAAATGACTGAATCCTTAAACTTTTCATTTCCAAAAACAGCAATTGCCAACATCACAAGTTTAAAAATCATGACTCTGACTGCCCAAAACCCATGAGATTTTTTAAAGAAAAATTTATTGGGGTTTTTGGCCTATCTTGTGAAGTCTGAACTCTCCCTGCCCACCCCCCAGTGTGTATGCAGCAGTTATAGTGTTGCCAGCTCCCCCAAATGTGAGGTAATTTTGATCTCAGGAACTCTCACTCATTGATTGATAGCACAGAGCTTCCACCTTCTTCCCCAAAACTCAATACATTCTGTGCCCTCGTCCAGTTCCACATCTGCCGGTCCCCCAGCCCAGCAATTCACCGTGCACCTCCCAGGCCCTATCTGTTCTGCTCTCTCGGTCTTGTGGGACAGCTACAGCAGGTCCCCTTCTGCCCTTTCCCAAACTTGGCATTATAGGGATGGAGAAAAGAGGGGGTAGGAGCAGAGGTCCAACCTATTTTTCACAGGAGGAGAAGGGAAAGGAGGGAGTGGAGCTGCCTTGAACTGGTGGGCTCTTTTTGTGAGCAGAAAAGTTGATGTCATCTGCTCCTTCATCCCCTTCCCTACCTGTCAGTATCAGAGAGTTAGAGAGAGAGCTCTGTCTATCTCCTGCAGCAGTCCTATCAGCTGCTGTCCCCCAGAAGGCAGAGCTGAAGTTTGGGTGAGGGCTGGACCTTCTCACTTCACTACAAGACTAGATCCGGTAGAGGCCAAAAATCAAGTACTCCCAGTGGAACCATGAAAACTGGCAGCACCAAAACACTGTTTCAGAATCAAAATGGTTTACAAAGCATACACCGACATTGGCGTAAAAATTTCAGTACTTTTTCATATAGTGCCTGCTCCTTTGGGTTCCCAGGATCACTTTAGTGTAGGTCGGTGTTGACCAAAAGTTGTTACCTTTGGGAGGCTATTTTGTGGCCTCTGGAAAATAAGTTGGGGGATGGAATCACAGCAGAGCTCCTCATAGACAACTGTCGACATCCACAAAACCTCTGTCGCAGATGCCCCTGAGCTAAAAAAACTAAGGGTTGAATGGGCCCTGTTGACTGAAGCCCTCTCATTCTTAGAAAAGTCTCCTCTAGGACAGGAGTGATGCATATAGACAGCATACATGCATATGTATGAGAGACAACACAAGAAAAGGAAGAGCTATTACCTGCTGTGGCAAACTGAGAAAGAAGAGGCGGATAAATATCTCCCCAGATGCAAAGAGGTTAGCAAGAGGCTGAAGCTTTAAACAGCATGGCTCTGGTACTTAACCACATCCCTGCAGCAGCCTTGAAGCAATAACTGACATTTAGATCTACAGTACATCATCTCCTCAGAGAGGGGAGGCCTCAGTGCACTATGGGAACTCAAGAGGTGGTGTGAGATAGCAATGCTACGCTACAATATTAAGCTTAACCAAGATATCTGCTTTCAAGAATGATCACCCTATTCTCCATGTTTCTGCAATGACTGAAGTGTGTCTTGGACTACCCTGGACTGGCCATCCCCTGGGGATGCTTCCTCCAAAATTTCTGTTGTTAACCACAGATTGGAAAGGCAGGAAGACCTTGATTTCAACAAAAATTGCTCTTTTGCTGACGACAGAAGCTGGCACTTTCAGGATGCTAAGTCTCAGCTGGAGCCATGCCATACCCTAGCTATCCTGACTCAATCAGATTTTAAAACAACATCCTGCCCTGCTTCTCTCTCCAAATCACTTATTACTGACACCTGTTGAACTCCCCATTGACTAGGAGGCGGGGGGGGGGGGGGTAGATGAACAAAAACAGGCTGCAGCCATAGATTTGAATGAACAAGCTTTGATCCACCTGAACCTCTGAGCTTGAACTCAACTACTGGGAGCAGATAATGGCATCCTGGCAATGTTTATCACACCCTATCAGCCAGGGGAGCAGATTCTTATCCACACCTAAAGGGTTAGGATCTAGAGAAGCCTGTTCTGCTGGAGAAAGAAAGTGTTTTCCAGCCAAACAGCTGCCACAAGTTCCTGTTACCTGCATGAGGCTTTAATCTCAAAGTTTACTGGTGACTGTTTACATGCTCATGATATTGAATATAGTTGCCCTAATTCTCAGCAAGCTTCTGGGCCCTTGACAACAACATTGAATGTATGTTTCCTCTGTCTCTTTTTCCATGGATGGGTACTTTACAAGGATGGGGAGTGAGTTGCTCATTCCTGGCATGCTGACTCAGCTGGAGGGCGAATAGGAGATCTAGCTGCTCCTTTATTCTTGCATTTTTAATCTTTTTGTTTTGCAAGTTCCTCTCCTTTGTAGCAACTCCAAATGGAAATGTGTAACACATAGCATCAATGACTGCAGCAACCCTCACCTGCCAAAGGCTGCCACCTACTTAGCAGTGACCTGGGAAAATCCACGATCCTGCAGAAAGAGATGTTAGGGATTCAGTGGAGGCCAGTCAGTTGTGACTGAAAAATTGCTCCAGTGTGGTGATAGGGGGTCATTGTGTTGCCACAGCTGCCATCTTTCAGACAAGAAGTAAAACTGATGTCCTGGTCACCTCTGGTCATTAAAGATCTGATTGTATTACGCATGGGTCACAGTGTTAATCCTTGTGTTCTGCCCAAATTCTAGCTCTGATTCTTACACCCAGTCTTCCTAAATGCCCTTAAAAATTTCAAATGGCATTGTCTTTCACTTCCTGTCCTATAGTGCTATTTGCTTGTAAAAAGCTGATGCCTAGAGGCAACCAAATTTGAGTGGTGAATTAAATATTCTCTTTCTACAAGTTGTACAGTGCTTTGGGATTCTTCAGCATGAAAGATGCTATGCAAATACAAGGTATTTAATTACTGCTCAGAGTAACCAAATAACATTACCTCACATAGGTGTTCCCTGTGCACAAACCAGGCAACACTGCGATTGCCATTGTCTCACACAGTAGTTACTAGGGAAACATTCAAACAGGATTGGTTGCCCCTGGAATTCAAAAATGTACCAGTCACTTGGTAAAAGGGGGCATTTGGGGACCATCTGCATGACACAGCTCATCAGCTATGTGCTGCTTTGATGAACCACTGATGTCATTTTGAAGAGACAGCAACCCCACAGTGATTTAGTGGGGGCACACGTGAGTGACCATTGCAACATGCAGCAGAAGTATACTGGAAAAAAATCCCTCACACAAGGAAAGGGCCTGCTCTAGTTGCAATTCATTTTACTCAAAAGTCTCTACCTTGCCTTAGTAATGACATGACACTTGAGGACCAATGTCAAAGATGTCATCTACTTCAGTGGTGCTCAGCCTTCTTCCACTTGGGATCTAATTTCTCTGTGGTATTTTGCTGCAATGCAGATAATCCAGATACCCTTTGGACTTGTGGGGTTTGGGTCCTACCAATAAAGAGCATTGCTGGGTTTGGATGCTGAGGGATGGGACTGGGACTGCTAAATGCCAGGGGAGCATCTACTTGTCATGCTATCCCTTTTCTTTCCCCTCTGTGCAACACTCACCTCAGGGGCAAAGCTTGTGAAGCTGTCTAGGTCTAGAAGACTGTTTATGATTATTCCTCATATTAATATTTCATATTTGTAATAATCCATATGTGATATCCCATGTTTGGTATAATAGAAAGGCTGTAATCTGCTAAAGAATGTTTACATCGTTTATATGTAGGTATCATGCCTGTATTAGAAATTAGGAATCTATCTGTTTGTATTTGTACTCCAAGTTATTTGACTCCAAACAATCCCAGGCTGGGTGCATCTGCAAAACTACTGTTATCCTAATTGCCCATTAGGAGCTCCCAGCTGCCATGGGCCCAAGGAGAAACCTGGCTGGCCAGTTATCCAGGCTGACCAGATGACTCAACTCCATTTTGATTTGGCAAGGACTCTGAGAGCATGAGGCAGCCTAAGGTGATAAAAGACTGTGGCCCCATCTCCATTTTGTCTTTAGTCTGTTTGCAACCAACACCCGCCTCTGGAACTATTCTTCTGGGACTGAATGGAGGACTGAGACCCACCAAGATGCTGGGTGCATACAAGGGGAATGGGACTAACCTGCCACCTACATATTCTTCAAGGACCTGCTTTCTATGGACTCTAAATCACTTGTATGTATGTGTTTCACTTTGACCCTTTAACATACCTCATGTTTTGTTTGTTTTCTTTGTATATTAAACCTTTAGTTGTAGTTACTAAAGGCTTGGCTGGCAACGTGGTATTTTGGGCAAGAGCCAAGACTATATTGTTCTGGGTGATATGGCCGGCCGTTTTGGGTCAGGAGACCCTATTTCATAAAGAGACCTAGCGGTTAGGGGGGACCATAGGAGCTGATGTGCAATAAAGGGGTCTGTTTCTGTTCTGTTATGCTTGGTGATGACCAGAGTGGGGAATCAGAAGCATGTTTTGTTGCTCACTGGGAGACTGGTTTAAGTACCACCCATCAGTGGTTTGGGGGTTTGACCCCTTGTTTTTGCAGCGTGCCCTGATTTTGGCACATTCAGAAGGTTATCCTAGGAGGCCCAGGTCCCACTGCTCATTGATGAACATGCAGCTCCTCCCTGAATTGGGCTCTCTGTGGGTAGGGAATGGAAGAAAGAGCAACTGGGGTCAAGAGCTGCCATAAAGTTGGTGAGGAGAGCTGGCATCAGAGGCACCAGCAGAAAGTGGGAAGGCTTCCTGGGCTCCAGGCAGAATCTAGCTCATGTAAGATTATATATGTACACATACACGGGCACGCCTGCGCTCTCTCTCTCTCTCTCTCTCTCTCCCTTCCTGCCCCCCCCCCATGTCACACCTCAATCTGCTTCTGGGTCATCACTGAGATGCCCTGATCAAAGGTGCTACCCTTCTTCCAACCTTGCCATACCCTACTAAGGGAGGCCAAAGTAGCACAAAACAAATCATTCTCATCCATTTATTTTTGCTTTACAGTTTTCCTGATTTCCTTCATCCTTCAGTATGCACAGAAACACACCTAAGCTCTCTCTTGAACTGCTACAAATTTCAACCCAGAGGCCCTGCCCGTAACTGCTTCCACATGTAATTATCTCTTGAGAACAGAGGAGCTATGCCGAAACACGCATGTTCCCCATCCATCTCAATTGACTCAATTCCCACTGTGCTTCCAATTAAAAATTTACCCTGGGATTCAGCTCAGTTCCCGTGTCTTCCAATGGGAAGGTGCCCTGTTTTCTCCGTTCTTTCTAAGAGAGCTACTCTTTGCTACTTTTATCTAGCATTCAAGTGACATCCAACTCACACAGAGCTAAGGGATTTGAGGCTGTAAAAGACATTTTAAGACTGACAGCCGGTAATGCTAAAGCATTAGCATTAACTACAAGCTGGTGACAGGTATTGGTTTAGTTATTCCTCTGGAGTGAAAGATCCTTTGGAGACAAACATTTCAGACAGCATAGCTGAAAGAGGAAAAGGGAGCAATTGACATGAGCAAGTGATCTTTCAAGATCATTCAGACTAAGAGAGTCTTTTTCATCAGGGCTCATTCTAACCACAGTGCTGTTGGAAGCTGGCGCGACCATTACCTACCCCATTTGAGTTCCACTGTGGGTGGGGAAATTCCTCTCCTTCCCAGATGATTTCTTTAGAAAGAAAGGAGTATTTTCCCCTTCCACCCTGCCCTCGCTTTACTTTTCAGTATATCTGTGAAACAATCATCCTCCGACCAGTCAGCTTCAGTGTTGTCAGAAGGACTAGACTCTTCCCAATGCCTGAGCAGAGGTACCTCTTCCAATAAGATTTGACAGGCAGCTCACCCATCTAATTTCTTGAACAACATTATTTGCTGGGACAGCTGAGGCCTGGAGGATGTAAGTTTGCCAATACATGTACATTCTCTCAGATGCAATACACTGACATTTCCTACTGAGTAATCACATTCTACCTAATTGAAATTCCAGTATCCAATTCAAGTTCCCCTCCCATTTTGTTACACTACAGTATGCTTCACTTCCAGTCCTAAACAGTTTAGAACGTTCCTGAGTGCTGTTAAACAGCTGCTGCGTTTCACACCAGAAACAGCTGCATTTCAGTGATGACGGCAATTACTTCCCTCTCACACAATGGTACAGCCTATATAGAAATTTTATAACATACCATGAGAGAGGAGGGAACAAGGACTTCTGCCCATCATAAAATTCCATCCACCCAGCAGTGATTTTAGATTAATCACCCAATATAGTGTAAAGGCTAAAGATAAGCTCAGTTGTCTCCTTTAAAATCCCAGCCTTTCTGACCAATATGGTCAGGGAGGCCTCTGATGGCAGACAAGGGGGAGAAGTAGGCCATGGTGTGTGGTAAATGTGTGCCTTTAACAGGTTTATTCCGCTGGCTAGGATTCCTTTCAGAAGCATTTGGGTAAGTGCTGTACACTGCCGAGTTCAATCTGTGCTAAGCAGATTAGTTCCTTACCGGTGAAAGGTTCTGGGCAGCAGTATAGAGTTGCTCACCATGTGATATGAGGGGGTTGTCATTACGTTTCACAGATATGATATAATTATATGCTCCCTGGAGGGTACTTCTAATTGAATTATAGAGTGTCTCACAAGCATTCTGGGCAGCGGTTAAAGGAAACTGAGCAGTTCTTTTGCTGCCTGGAACAGCACAGAGCCACCCTATAATTCATTTAGAAGTAACCTCCAGGGAGTGCATTGTGACTTCATGAGCCAGTTTGTTAAAACAAACCAAAAAAATAGGCTGAGGGCCTCCATCTTTTTAAAAAGATTTTTGTATTTTTTCCAATTCTTCAGTGGAACCCTACTGTGTGTCCACCCCCTCAAAACCTGGAGTCTGTAAAATGGAGCAACCTGTTTGGCAAAGGAGACCTTTCTAGTTCTGGTTCACTTGTCTCTGACTCCCCTGCAAGGTGCCAGAAAGTACAATGCTGCTGGAGGGGTCGTCTGTCAGCTAGAGGTAGAACAGAGGTGCTCCCATTCATTGTAAAGACATCAGGACAGTAATGCTAGTTTCTTGGCCAAATTCCAAACTGGATAATTACATTCCACCAACCTGAGATTTCCCCATGGCTTCAACTGGTTACAGTAGTTGCTGGCACTTCCTATCCTGATATACCATGAAGGGCTGCTTTCCATTGCTAAGCAGTTGCCATGTTATAGCCCAGAGGAAGTGGGAATGATTCTGTGGTGGATTGACTAACTATAAATATGTGATCTGGAGACAGAATGCTCAAACTAGAGGATCAAAATGACACTCCTAAATGCATAGATAGGCCCCTAAATTTTGCCACATATCTTTGTAGTAGATTTTGAGTGCATTACATCTCTCTTATCTGTGTGTCATTCCAAGTAAACTCTACTATTAGGTTTGTGAAATCAGCTGTCCAAGTTTGCCTAGATGACAGGGCAGAGTGAGGGTAACGGCCCCACCTCTTCTCCCACTTGTCTCCTTTGGGGCATGGTGAACACCCAGGGATTCATTTAAGTAGCAATCCCTATTTTCTTCCTCACATGCTCCTCTACTGTTGTGCACAACTTGCTGTCAATTGGGGCAGATGTTGCACCTGTTAGGACTTTTCCCACATCTGTGTGCCACACAAAGGATGGGATAAGAAGGCTCCTAGCCTATGTATTAATTTCCTTACAGAAAAGATAGTGCCCACTGCATAGTGTTGAGAAGTCTAATGACCCAATAAAGCTTCCCACGGTTCTGAGTCCCACTAACTGCATCCTCTCTTCCCCTTCTAACACTGTTCCATCAGGCCACATGAAACCTTTTTATTCCATGCACATGAGAATCATGAGATGCAGAACTCTTTACATATGTAGCCACAAAGTCACCTCTGAGACTAACAAGCATAGCTGCATTGACTTCAGCAGTGCTGGCCTCTGTTATGAGAGAGAAAGCTAGGATCCTAATATACACTAGTCTATTACATATTCAGATATTGTTCTCTGACCCAACTATCTGAAACTGATCAAATTCAAGGAGGCTGGCTCATGGGTAAGCCATTATATCTTACAGGATATTCCATCAGCTGTTAGTTTTTATGTTTGGAAAGTGAGCACATCCCCACCTTTCTCCATTCTGTTTTTTCAGCTGACAGCACATTATCCTGGAACAACTGCAAAATGACTCCTGATCTACACCCCGCATTCCACTTGAGTTCGTAAAAGATTTTCATGGTTAATGCCCCAAAAGGCACTGGGCATCTTAAAAATGCATTTTGATGTTTTGGAAAACTATTTAGTGCTATGCTGGCTTTGTAAGGTCAGTAAATTATTCCTGCCACGTTGTGTTCTGCCACTGGTCTCCAGGGGGTCTTTACCAAAGGCCAGGGAGATAGGAGTATCAAAGCAGCATGAACAATTAGATGAGGCAGAAGAGAGAGCCCTGCAGACTGACCCTTATAGTCTAATTCTGAAGAGAAGGCATATAAAACAGAGACCAGCAGAACTTCCAATTTAACATTTTGCATATTTATCATAAGGTAAAAGAGGATACAAATTCAAGGCAAGTCATTTGTTATGATTTGTATGGGCATGGGAATATTTTCATTTCTCTCACTGAAAGGAAAAAAGTTAGAGGCAAAAAGGGAAATTCTAAAGCTACTTGCTTTCACAACATATGATTATACACCTGGTACAAAGAAAGTAAATGTGAATAAAACCGTCCCTGGAGATACTCATTGTAAAGGATCCCAAGTGAAAATTCAGCAAACTTCTGCCTTAGACAGTGCACTTGAGGATAGGCAGGGTAAAGAAAGAGGCAATGTCTACATTGCTTCGCATTTTAGAAAAAAACTTTTCTCCAAAAAATTATTTCAAAACAATTTTCTCGAAATAACCTTTTTCAAAAATGCTATTTCGGGAGAATGGTTGGGGGACTGCTCATTGTCCCAAAATACCACAGCTTTTTTTTTTTCCCCAAAATGAAAGTCTACACCAGACTTTCTTTTTCAAAAAAAAGCAAGGCAATGGAAAAGATAGGCAGGCTTTTTTGAAAAAAGTCTGTGCCGCAGCCGGTGATAGCTTTTTTGAAAAAAAACTAATATCAAAAAAGGCTGTTTTTTGAAATATAATGAAGTTTAGCATTGCTGAAAAAGCTATACTCAACAGATTTTTCAAAATAAAAAGCCTTTTTTTGAGGTAGCTTTTTTGAAAAAAGACATCACTGGATGTAGCAAAGGCTTTTTTCAAAAAAGCCTGCCTATCTTTCCATTGCCTTGCTTTTTTTCAAAAAGAGAGCCTAGTGTAGACTTTCATTTTCAGGGGGAAAAAAAAAGCTGTGGTATTTTAGAACATTCTCCATAGCATTTTTGAAAAAAAGTTATTTTGAGAATTATTTTGAAATAATTTCTTTGAAAAAAGTTTAAATGCTAAGCAATGTAGATGCAGCCAGACAGAATAAAAGCTCTTTCTTCTCAAGCATCTCTTAACAACATTGGCATCAGAAAATACTTAATGTAAGGTATAATATCAGGAGGCTGGACCCTCAGCCTTTGCTTGCATAGGATCCAGACTCCTTCAGTCACCAGGAATGGCCTGCTCAGTAACATTTGGAAGGAGGCATAGAAGTGGAATTACAGCCAAACAGTTTTCTTTGGTCACAGCTTGAGTGGACAGCATGAAATTATTTGTGAAGAAGTTGTGGAATTTATCTGAGGCTTTCAGTCATGAGAAAGGATGACTTAAATCTCACTCTCTTCAGTATCTCCCCAGTGCAACACAGCCAGGCCCAGAAGCAAAGCAGGTGGTCAGGGAACCAAGGCAACACAGCTAGACCAAGGCAGATGAATACAAGACTAGACGAAGGAAAGAAGATTTTGCAGGGGTCAGATTGTGCAATATGATTTGAGGAGGAGACTATGAGGACAGGGGAGTTGATAACTGGGAAGAGTTAAAGAAGGGTAGGTAGTTAGTCTATGCAAAACAGCCCTACGAACAAAGGAAGACAATAGAAAATCCTAGTGCCAGACCCCAACTTGTGCTCCAGCTAGACACAGACAAGGGGCCAAGTGTGTAGTACAGCCATCCAGATCTGACTGCATCTGAGGCTCAGCTGCAAAAAACAGGCAATAAATTCTGACACCTAGAGACCCGGGTGGGGTGCAGGGTTCAAAATAGTCATGAGAGGGATTCATTTCTTGAAAATCTGTAAATCACATGCCCAGATTCTTCCCATGGGCAAAATTGATGATTTCACTGGAACTAAAAGGACAAATTTGGTTCATTGTGTCTATTTTTGCCTATAGTCATGCCTGCCTATTTGTTACTGTATGGTCTGAGGCTACACCCATCTGAGTACTACAGTATACAACAATGAATATTGGAGCATGTAAACCTGGTGTAACGTCCTATAGTGGTGGCTCCATAATATTATCTGATATGCTTTTGTGGTATAGAATCATAGAAACTGGAAGGGACCATGAGAGGTCATCGAGTCCCATCTCCTGCAGTATGGCAGGACCAAGTACCCTCCTAAACCATCCCAGACAGGTGTTTGTCTAACATGCTCTTAAAAGCTTCCAGTGACGGAGATTCCACAACTTGCCTAGGCAACTTATTCCAGTGGTTAATCACCCTGTTAGTTAGTAATTTTTTTCCTAATGTCCAACCTAAATCTCCCTCGCCATAATTTAAGTCCATTGCTTCTTGTCCTATCATCAGCAGTTAAGGAGAACAATTTTTATCCCTCCTCCTCAGGACAACCTCTTAGGTATTTGTAAACTGTTATCATGTCCCGTCAGTCTCCTCTTTTCCAGACTAAACAAACACAGCTCTTTCAATCTTCCCTCATAAGTCAAGTGTTCCAGACCTTTAATCATCCATGTTAATCTTTTCTGGGCTTTCTCCAATTTGTCCATATTTTTCCTGAAATGAGGTGACCAAAACTGGACACAGTACTCCAGTTGAGGCCTAATCAGGGTGGAGTAGAACAGAAGAATTATTTCTCATGTCTTTCTTACAATACTCCTGTTAATATATCCCAGAATCATATCTGCTATTTTTGCAACAGTGTCACACCATTGACTGACCTTTAGCTTGTGGTCCACTAGGACAACCAGATCCCTTTCTGCAGCACTCCTTCCTGGCAGTCATTGCCCATTTTGTATATGTGCAATGGATTGTTCTTTCCTAAGTGGAGTACTTTGAACTTGTCTTTATTGAATTTTATTCTGTTTACCTCAGGCCATTTTACATTCCAGCATGACTGTGAACCATTGATAACTATTCTCTGGGAGCGATTATCCAACCAATTTTTCACCCATCTTACAGTAGCTCCATCTAGGATGTAATTCCCTAGCTTGTTAACAAGAAGGCAATGTGAGGCGGATCAAAAGCCTTACTAAAGTCTAGATACACCACATCTACCACTTCCCCTCTACCCACAAGACTTGTTACCTCATCATAGAAAGCTATCAGGTTGGTTTGACATGATTTGTTCTTGACAAATCCATGCCAACTATCACTTAACGCCTTATTCTCTTCTAGATGTTTGCTAATGGATTCCTTAATTATTTGCTCTATTATTTTTCCTAATACAGGGGTTAAGCCGAGTGGGCTATAATTTCTTGGGTTGTCCTTATTTCCCTTTTTATACATGGGCACCATATTTGCTCTTTTCCAGCCCTCTGGGACCTCTCCCATCCTATGATTTTTCAAAGATAATAGCCAGTGGCTCAGAGATCTCGTCAGTCAGCTCCTTGAGTATTCTAGCGTGCATATCATCAGGCTCTGCTGACTTGAAGACATCTAATTTGTCCAAGAAACTTTTAACTTGTTCTTTCCCTATTTTAGCTTATGATCCTGTCCTTTTTTACTGCCCTCCCCTACACCAGCATGCAGTCACCACCAATCTTCTCAGTGAAGACCAAAACAAAGAAATCATTGAGTTCCTCTGCCATTTCCACATTTTCTGTTGTTATTTTTCCCTCTTTGTTGAACAATGGACCTACATTGCCCTTGGTCTTCCTCTTGTTTCTAATGTATTTTAAAAAAAAAATTGTTACCCTTTATGCCTTCAGCTAGTTTGATCTCAGTTTGTGCCTTGGTCTTCCTGATTTATCTCACTAAGAGCGTCTAGGGCTGATGAGATCTTGTTCTGTGCAGCCAGGCACTGTAACTCAAAGATACTTCCTCTTAGACTAAAAAACCAGAATGGATTATCATTATCACCTTGTCTGACTTCCTACATCTCACTGCCCCACAATCTCTACCTGAGTTATTGACGTCCTCAAAATCTTGATTTAATAACTTCAGATTGTAGAGAATTAACATTTACTCTAGTTCAAGGGCCGCCAAACATTTTTCATCTGAGGTCTGAATCTGCTTTTACTTAATTACTAGTGGGCCAAACCCCTGATCCTCCCGCTCCCCAACCCACCCACTGGCTCTCTGACCCTTTGGCCCCCTTTCTTGACCTGCCCACCCACTGATGGGCCATAACTTGGAGAGCCCTGCTCTAGTTCAAACCAATTAGTGCCCCCATACTGTAAAGGAAGGCAACTCCCTGAAGGCAGGGGCATTGCTGGGCATGGACCCACAGAGCCCATGCCCTGAATATCCCAGGGAGTACCCTGAGTCCAGTTGTGCTGCAAGCTGTGGCACTCAGCCCTGGCATGCAGGTGCCACATTGCTCAGGTGGGCCTATTCAACAGAGCCTTTTAAAATCTCATGCCCTGCATCAGGGCCCATGCAAATGGCCCAGGGCAGGAAAACAGCAAACCCCTCCCACCGTTGTTCCAGCTCTATCCAGGTTGGACTGGTAGCAACATGTGTAGCCTTCGGGGGGGGGGGGCAGGGGTGGGAAGGGGAGCTGGGAGAGGTATGAGGGGTTAGGCTAGCAGGGGGAGGGAAAGGGGGATTGGGAGCAGGGCTGGCCACTGCCAGCTCTATGTGGGGGGAGTTGGGAGCTGGCTGAGCTCGGGAAAGGGTGGAGGGGGGTGCCAAAGGCAGGCTCAGCGAAGGGGCTGGCTTCAGTGAGGGCCCAGGAGAAGCTGTGGTGGGGCCCAGGCTCAGCAGAAGACCCAGGCCAGTGAGGCCCTGGAACTGGGTGAGTGCACGGGGTGCTAGCAAGAGGTAGGAGTTGGGACAGCAGAGTGAGCATGGCCTGGAATTGTGGAAAGCAGTAAAGTGCTGGGTGAATGTGGCATGGGGATAGTTTCAGGAAGGGGGGGGGGTTAAGGGTGAGGGGGTTGGGCCTGGGTCCTGTGCCCCAAATATTTTTCTTATGGAGCATCAGCCCTGCCCCAAGGTCTCTGCCAATCTGATGTGGAGGAACAGTCTTTCCAGGCTCTACACATGGTGGTCAGGTTACCCTGAGCAGGTGGATGAGACCCACCAGCCAGACATCCAAGATAGAATTTTCTCTAGTAACTCAGGAGAACTCCCCATCTAGTGTCCTGTCTCTGGCCTGTGAAGATCTTTGTTCATAGCAGCTGTGGACGGGCCATAAACCAACCTTATCGCCTCCATAAACTTGAGATTCTATAGAAGCCTCTATTGCAGTGGTCCCCAAGTTTTTTGATCCATGACTTTCTTTATCTGACCTGCACCCCAGGAACTAAGGGCCGGAGCTACAACTGAGACTAGGCTGGGAGCCACAGTCAAGAGGAGTGCCAGGAGCTGCGGACCAATATTGGGGTTGAGAGCAGGCCCATGGCCAGGAACAGGGGCAAAAGCTGGCGATGAAGCAGTGCAGGGTAATGCTCCTCTCCACCCAAAGAAGGGGCTGGTTCAGGCCCCACCAGGCCCTCCTGAATGCTCCTTTGTACCCCTCTACAGGGGAGTGCCCCACAGTTTGGGTACCACTCTCCTCCAGACAACATACCATGTTAACAATAGAACTAATGACTGCCTGACTGTCCTACTACAGAAATAAACTATTTTAAAAACATTCATCCCAGGTGAAATGGATGAGTGTAATTTTGCACAGCTGGGTGAGCAGTCTTACTTTTAAGAAAAATCATAGTCAAGACTTCCATTTTATATTTAATCTGAAAGACGGCCTAATTAGCAGGATACTTCACTCTCCTCACCACCACCACAGCCCAACATAATTGGAATTTAGCATTAAGGATATGTCTACACAGCAATTAGAGGTATGATTGCATCATATTTTGGCATGCCAAGAGTCAGAAGGCACATTACTCCTAATAAATCACACACCAGTTTCATCAGCATCTTGATTTTCTTTGGAAGTCTCTTATCCACACACTGAGCAGGCCACAGCCTCCTTCGTTTGTAAGAAAAAAGCTCAAGTTGCCATGAAAGAAGATAGAGTGGCCAATCCCCTCTGGCTTAATGGGCTTCTCATTCATATGTCACGTGAGTGCATGTGGTACATTCTCTGTGCTTCCCTGCACACCAGGTCATTTCTATTATTGCTTCATGAGCCTTCTCAGTAGCATCAGCACCTCCAAGGTGATCATGGACTCCTCAAGAATCTGCCTGGCTCTTCCCTCAGTACAGGCTGCTTTTTCTCTCACCACCACCTAAGGGGTTGGTGTTTACAACTCCTCTTCATCTTACTGGTCAGAGGACACAGGTGGGCCTCATTCGCCATTGCCTTGCACCTTCGGAAGCTACATCCATGCAATGTGTGCCAAGTGCAGTAAGAATGGTAGCATTTTACACCATTCTTTGTAGGCGTAAATGACTATCCACAAGGAGCAAAGCAGTGGAGAAGTGAGCCCATTCTTGGTATCCATACATTGTATCTTTCTTGCACCTCAGCATCTTCCTCCAGTGCAGGGTCACACAGTATCTCAAAATCACATGGATTGAGCATGTGGATTGTTGGGGATTCTATGTGCAAATCCAATTCTTTTAACTTCGTATTTCTTTCCCTGAGGATCCAGAGCTGTCTCAAGAAATCCAGAGTCAAATCTGAATGTCAGGTCTAATTACAAATCACCCAAACCAGCCAGTTCCTGGCCCTACCCTCCCAAAAGACGTAGTTGTCAAAGAATAACACTGTGATAGACTGGAAATATCCTGAATGAATATTATGAAATTAAGATTAATATTATTAAATTAAGATTATCTTAATTCAGTAAAATTTATCATTCATGAATTAAGTTTAATACCTTTGGAACTGATTGCATGAAAAATGCAAAGATTTATGTACTATTGTGGAATTGTATGGAATTTACGGAACAGGAAGACTGGATTAATGCATTCTCAGGGAGCTGTTAGAAACTTCAAAAGGACTTTTCTGGAATAATGTGCAGAAAGTAGATTTCCAAATGGGTGATGGAAATGCCAATGACCCACTTTAGATCCATCCTTTTGAAGCTACATCCTGTGAACTAAAAACAATTACCTTCTCATTACCTGCTCTGGAAACTTCAGATCAGAGGCCCATGAGCTATCTAAAAGGGTAGACTACATGTGTCACAAGTGTGCTTAGTCTGAACTGGGGTTGTGATGAACCTGAAACCACAAGA
The DNA here is from genome assembly GCA_007922195.1 of Podocnemis expansa. Taxonomy (NCBI): domain Eukaryota; kingdom Metazoa; phylum Chordata; order Testudines; family Podocnemididae; genus Podocnemis; species Podocnemis expansa. The sequence continues at coordinate 91,550,621 of ML681963.1, read as the reverse complement.
ACATCCCTTCAGTAGGGTTCTGAAGGACTGCTCCAAATGAGGCCCAGGTTAAGGTTGGAGTGAATTTCGGTAAGCTTATTAGCATGTAGTTAGGTTCTTTTATTGTTTTTAAGGTTTTCTCTCTAATACCTTTATCTTATGATGGGCTTGAATAGTAAGTGCTGTGTGGTACCTTATAATGGTGGGTGATTACTCTGTTATTAGTCTCTGAAGGAAAAGTAAGCCAACCTGTCTAGGTAGAGAATCTTGGTGAAAATAGCACAGTGAAGCCATGGAACTGTGCAGGTTGGAGATATCCCAACCAGGAGCCAGAAAGACATGGGTCTCCACAGAAAAAAAGAAGGCTAAGGGTGGCTACTGCTGCTGTACCATGGAGGAGAATCCAGATGCAGGTGCCTGAGGCTGTAGCAAACCCTACCTAATAATAAAAATCTAGGAAGAAATTCCCTTCATCCAAGCATGCAGGTAAAATAAAAGGAGAGTCTCTGAAGGCATGTGTGCAAAGTGCATGTGTGCTAACTTTTCAAAAGCCATAGGACCACACTATCATGTGCATTCGCATTTCTTTGAGACACTTCAGGTCATCACACTGGACTGAACTGAACCCACCTTGCAGTAAATTGACCTGAAGTGGGATTAACCTTTTTTTATCCACTTTGGGGCTGCAGTTTTTGGCATGGGAAAGTTCACAGCACTCTCTCTAGAACTACGAATACACCTGCCTCTACAAAATATTCTCATCTCTTCCCCACCTAGGGCCTGATGCTGCAAGTTGCTAGGCACTTCATACTCCACTGCCTTCACTGCTTGTTGAGAGAGAGAACATCGCACAGGGTCAGGCCCACATATGTACCCCTCACTCCTTAGTATGACTTTGACTAAAGGCTGAGTTAAACTGGGATTTTAAATACCCCTTTATGTGACAGATTCACAAAATACAGCCAAATGCCTTTGATGGGCAACAAGTCCTAGCCCCAAACAGGATGTCATTTGGTCATCTCTTGAACAGCTGGCACGTATCTCTACTCAGCACCTGTCACCAAAACTATGAGAGGGTAAAGGTCAGCTCAATGCTTCTCTTACTCACATGACAGTCTCAGTCTCCTATTTCTGCAGGCTTATTTTATACACTCCTGTGACACCCCACCAGCACCTCATACTAATAGTCAGCAGGTCACCCCACACAGAAATCTCAGTAGAGTGTAATAAACAGAGTTAAGTTAGGTGCTGTTAAGACTAATTCCTACATCAGGGAACTTCAGAGGGAGAAATTAACAGAACGTCACCAGCACATGTCACTACACCAGGGCTTGGGAAAAACTCGTTGCATGGAGTGAGCAGGAATTTGGACAGGCAAGTGGACTAACTAAGGCCAAGGAGCAGATGTGCTGGCACATTCCTCTTTCAAAAACTATCAAACCTGGCAACAGAATAGCCAGGAACTGCTCATTTAAGAGCATCACGTAGGAGCACAGTGCCCCTCTGCTAGTCCTCATAGTGATTTGAGTTTGAGACCCCTGACTAAGAGCAATGGTAAATTCTCCATTACCTGGAGTCACTAACAGGTATTCCCATCTTTATTTTAAGGAGATGCTCTAGTTCAGCCACAAGTTAAGATCACAGCAGGAATTGCTGAAGGATATTCTAGAGCAGTGGTTCCCAACATTTTTCAGGCTGGGGACCCCTTTTTAACAAAAAAACAAAAACAAAAAACCCTTTGCGGCCCCCCTGGCTGATTATGTAATCTGGCCCATGCAGGCAGACTCTCGCCTGCACCACTCTGGCCGCGCCGCTGGGACAGCCAGTGAGCAGCGCCGCTGCAAGTCATGGCAGCTATGGCCCCCTGCCAGGCTCTGGTAACAGATAAGGAGAGGCAGCCCTGACAGGGAGCATTGGGGCTGCAGCTGGATTCCAGCCCTGGTAGGGAGAGGCTCTGCGGACCTCCCACAACTTGTCTGCGGACCCCTGGGGGTCCCCGGACCCCAGGTTGGGGACCACTGTTCTAGAGCCTTAAATGCACAAGGTCAGATTAGATCTTCAAAATGGTGCCTCCATCTCTTCAAAAAAACCCTAAACAAAAACTCTATACAATTAGTTTGAAATTGCACCAACCTACAATTTGCCAACACAGCTCCCTGAATTAATTTAGAACGTAATACATCTCCAATTCATGTGATTAAAATTAAAACAGGGAGAATAAAACAAAAAACTGCAATTACTGTTGTAAAACCAGAAATAATGGAAAGAGTTTTGCAGACCGCCACCCACAGCCAGTGGTCTACAGTTTGGGAAGAAGCCCTTCAAATCTGAGATAGCTCATCATAGAATTGCATTATGGTGGAGGGAGAATGTAGGACAGAAAGCGCCTCCCAAATAGACAACTCCTAAATCTCCAAATCATCAGAGCCTCAGCTGTGTGATTTATCAACTTTGAAATAGCATTGCTTCCTGCAAGAGTGAATTATGGGGGGGTGGGGAGAGACAAGAACACAAGTGGCTACAACAAGCCTCTTCATGGTCTTCTTCCAAACAGCTAATAGTCAGTCATTATGCTCATTCTGCTTCTCCCACCCCCAAGCTCCCTGTCCTTTGAACTCCCTGAATTCTGTGTAATTGCTTTAGCCAGCACGGAGTTGATTTTCAAAGCCTAAATAAAGTGGAAAGTATTATTTAGTACTCCAGCATCACAGCAAAGTGCAAGACAGTCCCTGCTCCCCAGAACTTCCCAACACATGTAGTGATTTGGTAGGGCAGCCACAGCTGTACACACAGAAGCTGTGTGGCAATGCAACTCATACTCAAAAATCTCTGGGAAGAAGTGGATGAGAAGGGTCACATGTACCTTACAAATGACCCTTGCTCCTTAGCAACTGTACTTTATTCAGTATTTCAAAAAATGCACCTCCAAAAATACTGATGGGCAGTGTTGTTTAGGCCACAACCAACAAACATTTCCTAGAGCTCTATCTTAATGTGTCTCCCCAGAAATTATTTTGTTAGTGGAGGAATAGGAGGTGGTAGAACGTTTCAGCCTCTTTGTTACTACTGCCTTTATTGCAAGCTTTGTATAAAAACCACACAAAAAAGTGGCCACACATCGCCACACACGTTTCATCCAAAATCTCAGTGCCGCTTGTTTTGCTGAGAAGGTTAGGAGGCCATTTGCTATGAGTTTAACATTGCAGCTTCTGCTGACACTTAATACCTTTTCTGATCCATAAAATACTGCTTACAAAACTCTGAAATTGTGGCAAATAGCTAGGCTGCTGAGAGAAAGAAAAAACTCTTCCCTGCTGCTGACAAAAATTAACCTCCAGCCACATACCACTATAGAGTCCACAAACATCTCAAATACCACTCATGAGGGCAAGCAACCAAACATCTCTATTCAGGGGCAGTCTTAGGGATTCCAGGACCCAGGGCAAAAGTCAAGGATGGGGCCCCCACATGCCATATGGGGGGCCCCATCTTGAGTTCCTCCACACCTCCTTGCTGGGGCCTTCACCCTTGCCAGACTTGCCAGGTTCCATGGCCCCCCACCAGTGTCACTAGAGCCTCTGCTGGCCCCCTGGTCTCCCCACTGGCCTCCTGCCACCCTCACTGGGGCCTCTCCCAGTCCCCCTGCCCCAGCCCTGCTGCCAGGCCCATTTGCCAGCCAGGAGCCATGGCACAAGGGGGCCCTCCCCCTGCCCATCATTGTCCCCCATCTCCCCACGTAAGACCACCTATGTGTCTACTTCCCTAACTCTAGGTTGAAATCCTGGATACTGTATCAAGGAACAAAGAGAATAATTTGGCCCTTGATCTTCCATTTGGCATCCAAATTTGCTTCTATTAACAAATGTATCATTTCAAACTGACCCACAGGCAAATGTAAAAAGGTGCACAGTCATTATAATTACAAATTAAGATATTGCTGGTAACTGAAAGCCTGAGCTGTCACATGGATGTAATTCATAAAGTGGCATGTATAAAGAAGCCAACAATCAGAGTGATGCCTGAGGATGTTGTGCAGATTTGTGATATATTGAGAGTTGTGTGGATTTGCTCTGGTGGCAGATGAAGGGTGTGTGCTGTGGTTAGAGTGACCATATATCTCAGTCTGGGGGCATTCTTCTGATACAGAGGCCTATTATCCCTACCTCTTCCCCCATCCTGATTTTTCACACTTGGTAGCTGGTTTCTCTATCTGTGACGGGGGTTAGTGTGTTCTGAGTTGTGCATGCTGGTTGTATTAACACAAGGGTGGTTACGTTGACTTGTGACAGTGGGGTTGTGCTGGGTGAGCAAGTGGCAGTTAGGTCAAGTAATCCTCTATCTATGTACTCTCCCTCTTACAAGAAAGGAAACTGTCACAGATACATTAGCTGTAGAGTAGGGGTGGTAATAGGTTGAGTTACCTCCCTGGAACTCTTGGCATGGAAGGAATATATGCCTTACTATGCAGCACACAAGCTTAAGAAATAAATTCCAAACACTGAGAACTTAAAAATTAGACAGCAGCAGACCACAAATCCCAATAACAACTGCACCTAGTGATCTGCTGACTAAACCTCTCTCATCCATGCTGATAGCTATTTCCTTTGCTCCACACTGACTCAGGAAGACAATCCTAAAATCTTGTTATTTAAATTCCTTCCCTTTACTATAATATTATTCTCAAAGCTAAATGACTGATCAAATATTATTAGTTTATCAACTACAATGGGCTAATAACATTATAAAAGCAACCTGGTGGGTTAATAACAGATTGGTTAATAATTAAATAATAGTGTATAAATATCAAAGAACTGCAGGAGACACTTGTGACACATAAGCCTCAGTCTGAATATCATTGGACTAGAGATGATAGTTCTGACATCAGATGTTTAAGTCCTGTAAAGTGGTAAGACCATCAGAAGTATCTGTGTTAGTTGTTGTCTTTTGGAAATAACAAATGAATCTTTTATTTTTAAAATGTTATAACATGAGTCTGAGGTTTTTGTGATTACTCACCCTTCTCAATAGATAGTAGAGGGCAGGGTTATGTACTTTGGGTCACAGCAACACACATTCACACATGCACACAGCAGGATAACAGCAGCACAGTTTCACACAACAAGAGAAGTCAGCTCATCCCCTGATCCCATCCCAATATATAGGTAAGGAAACTTTGACCGTATAAGCCTGGAGAAAATCACAGAAGCAATAAGCAAGACCCCGTGGGCAGGATCCATATCCCTCTCACACTCTTTAATTTATGCATCAACTCAGCTATTTTTAAATCCCTCATTCCCTAGGGACAGTCCATTTTTTAAAAACTAAGATGGTTTATTTATCTTTATAAACTGAAATGAAAATTCCTCAAAAAGAGCAGAGCAAGGGAAAACATTCAGGGTAATCATCCAAGCATTGGGTCTAGGGATATGATAAAATGCAGTGCTGTTCAGTGAAGGGGTCATGTGGAATTCAGAGCCCCTCACTTTAACAGACACTCTTTGGCCTTTTCTATACTATCTGTGACTCCAGGAAAACATTTGTCACTTAGGGATGCAAAAGAATACCCCAAAGGACATTAAGTTTTGCCAGTATAAGCGCTTGTGTGGACAGTGCTATGTCAGCAGGAGAAGTTCTCCCACCGACATAGTGTGGCTACATATGCACTTGTACAGCAGCACAACATTACTGATACAACTGTGCCATGGCAAGTTTCAAGTGCAGACTAGTCCTTACTGTCAGTGTATGTCTACGTGTCAGGCTCTGCAGTGACCGATGCAGCAGGACTGATTGAACAGAGCATGTAGACCTGCTCAATCTATCCCAGATGGCCTTTTTGGTCAATGCTGGTAATCTACCTCCCCAAAGGGAATAAGACTGTATTGGCGGGAGGGTATTTCCAGTCAATGCGACGCTGTAAAGACACCATGGTACGGCAACATAAGTATGTCAGCAGGAGAGATACAAGCTAGATTACTGCCTGCAGCAGTGTAGACCAGGCCTCAAACTCCCTTACTGCTCCTTACACCCAGCCTGCCAACATATAATGGAGTCTAAATCAGTAACTTACCCACTAAGAGCTAGAAGAGAATATAAATTGACATTTATACTGCAATTTACAAGCTCTCACTCTCCTCCAGCTTCTTAGCATGTAAATTACATCAACCTACACAGTCAGAGGGTCTGGAAACCTCTTTAATGACACTTCTACAGATACTTACACACACATTTAAGGGGACATCTACACTGTGATAAAACACCCTCAGCTGGCCAGTGTCAGGTGACTCAGCCTTGCGGGGCGCAGACTATAAAATTGCAGTGTAGCTGTTTGAGCGGGAGCATGGTTTCTGGGACCATCCCCCTTTGCAGGGTCCCTAAGCCTACGGATCACTACTACAGGTTAATAGTCCCAACCCATGCCCTGTGAATCTGAGTCTCCTGGCATAAGCCAGCTGTTTGTGTTTTATCACAATGTAGACATAGCAAGTATTTACACGAATGGAGTGTGTGTGTGTTTTATTGCTCTTCCCTCCTCCAAGAGCAAAATCCCCTTCGCAATGGTACAGCAAAGAGAATGAAGGGGTGGTGGAAGAAAATGGGGAATCAGATATGAATCCATAGTGTGTGAAGATAGGTAGTTTATTGACCCAGTGTTTTCATACAATGTTGAGGTGATAAATAGATCACCCTACCTCCTCTGTAATTTTAACATTTGGAATAAGATAAGAATTTTACATAAAATAATCAGACATCCCTAAACTAGAGGTGAACCCAATCTGAAATCTGAGAAACACTGCTCTTTCTTTGCAAAAGATCAAATGTGAAATTTAAATTCTCCACCTTAGCCTGTTTCTAGACTGAACACATGCCCAAAAACACCACAACTTTGGTCAGCTCACCACTCATGTCTCTGCACTTGCTTATTTCTAGCTGAGTCTGTGAGCTGAACCCTTGCAGTATAAAAACCAGAGCTGTGCTCACTGCACTTAAGGACCACTTGACAACGGGAACTGTGATTTGACTGAGTCAGGGAGAAGTGTTGTGAGCAAGTATATTTGACTCCATCTTGGAGAACAGATTCAAACATGGTCCTGTTCAACATTATTTAGCTTATGGCAGTTTAGTGACAGCAAGAACAGGAGCTTATAATGCTATTCTACTTTGTAAATCAAAAAGCTTCAGTGACAAGAAGAGGGGCTGATTGGAATATTAGTGTTTAAATTAGTTCTGTCACTAATGCAGACTGTTAGGCTCCATCTACCCCAGTACCATCCACCATGTTGGAGAATTCAGTTATAACACAGCTGTGGCTTATGCAGTTAGAATTAAACCATGTTTTAGGTGGATCTTCCAGCACAATAGATTATAACAGAATAGATGAGACTTTGGTCTACTTTGTCCAAGGAGTGCAGCTTGAGGACCAGCTGTAGAAGCAGAAACTGGTGCTGTGACCCCTGGTCACCTACACCCTGAGTTAGCAAATTGAAGACAAAGCTGATCACCTTCAATCTTTTATTCAGGCTTGGCACACTTCAATCAATCAAATCATAGGGCTGGAAGGGACCTCATGAGATCATCAAGTCCAACCCCCTGGGAACTGAACCCAGGACCTTCTGCCTGTTAAGCAGAGGTGCTAGCTACTACACTATTTGCAGGACAACAGGTTTGTTTTCAGAACTGACAGATTGTCATGGTTTATTTTTATGCATTTTTCTATTGTTGTTGATTTAAATTTTCCATTGCAGGAAATCACATGGGGGTGGAGGTCAGACAATTATTTAATGACAGTAGAATTGAGATTCAAAAAGTTAAAGCCTGATCACCATTAAAACACAAGTTATCACCATCACCTCAAAATACACTAAGTCAATATCCTTAAATTAGCATTTTTTTCCTTCTTTGCTCATTGTTAAATTTCAATTGATAGGAATATTTTTTTTCAGAGTGTGTGGGTGTGACCTACCACAAATCTAATCCTTCCAAGCCTACTTTTACTCTTGGTGAGTTCAGCCAAACAGCAACTTCTGTTCATCTATCAAGGAAGAACACATAAGTACAATCAAATGTCAGAGTTGAGGACATCAGCTGTATTAAATAAAAAATGTGACAGGTAGGTACAGACCATGGGCAGATGTCAGAGTTTGGGCACCCCTGCTCAGTGTACCAGCATTTACATGTATATTTTATAAGGAGATTTTCTACAGCAATGTCCTTTCCCTGCTGCCAGTTGCACCTCAGAACAATTCATCTCACAGTTTCTCAAGTGATTGGATGTTAACAAGAGGCACCTAAGCACTCAGCATTAGGGAATGTTAGCATCATGTCCATACACAGCCTTCACCTCTCTCAACAGATTCTTCCTCACTTCTCCACTAATGTTAATGAAAGGTAGTTAAAGCAATTAGGTCTTTATTACTCACTACTCTCACATCAGCTGCTTTTGTACATAATGAAAGAGCTGAATTAACAAGACTGGTTCACACCATTAGAGGCCAATGCAATCTTTTCCCTCCTATGGCTAGAGGAGGGCTCATGTTTTGTTTTTGTTTTGTTTTTTGTATGAAAACACCAGGTCACAGAGCCACAGGGAAGCACTGAATTGCAGCATTTTGGACCACTATAGTAGAATACTGCAATATTCTACAGTAAGGAGGAAACCATCAGCAAATAAACTCTGAAGGGAGAACAGTTTACTGCTCACACAAGAAGGCTACTCCAAAGCTGAAATTTGTCTCACTCTCCCTAATGCCTATGTACTAGGAAAGTCCTTTGGGTAGAATACTGCCTGGCTTGAACAGCTCTAGGCAGAGGCTGCAGAGAGACAAGACTGGAATTATTGCTTATTACACAAGCCAGCAAGAAGGTGTGCTTTGTTGCCAATCATATGGGTTCAGCTACCCCACTGATCAGACGGTTGTACAATCAAAGCATGTATGTTTATATTCTGAGGGAGGGGAAGAGCCCTTGTTATACAAGTGATTTACAGGTGGAGGTAACTGATTTGATTGAAAACCAAGCCTACGGGAAGAATTTCAATATCCCAAATTGCCATATTCAAAAGTCCACTAGAAACTATAGATAGGATTTTTTTTTCCCCCTCGGTTTCACTTACAATTAGAACATCTAACAAACGGGTATGTCCAATCCTTAATTTGCTGTCTGCTGGTGGGGTGGGGGGAAATTAATGGAAGCAATGTCTATACTACACAGGTTCAGTTTAGCACCTATGGGCCTGATCCTGCAGCCATTACTCACATCATCTGGAGCCAGATTTTCAAAAGAGCTCAGCTCCCAACAGTTCCCATGGTTCTCAATGTTCCTACAGCTCTGCTGGATGGGATTTTCAAAAATGTTTATAACTGCTCTCTTTCTCCTCCCTCTGAAGTCAGCAGAAGTAGAATTTATCCAGTTCTGAACATTTTTGAAAATCCCACCTTCTGTAGGGACACTGAAAGTCTGGCAACATATGTTGGCTGTCAGTAAACAGTCATGCTATTTTAACTAAAATCTTCAGATTGGGCCTCAGAATGCCTTTTGTCCTCTACTCACCACCACATTTGCTATCCTCAAAATGAAAGGATTGTGAAAACACCTAAGAATAATCTTGAAGTCCCATTAATTCATTTGAGTTCATGATTCTGTGGACTATAGGTCTTCTCACTGATAAGATTTCCAAGCCCCATTTTATAATTCCCAGTTGGGGAGGGACAAGAGGTCTTGACCTCTTAGATCCTGCTGTAGGGTTCTTGCCTGGAAGAGGTAAGTATGGAAACTGAAGGAAAGTTGGAGAAAGTAGTCTGGGATCTGTTTTCTGCATTCCCCTGTGATGGAGGCAAACCTGGAGTTAAACACAGTAACTGGAAAAGGTAAAAGAAATTATGGGGTACTTACACAGTTTCATCATTCTTGAACTCCAGCTCCCCATAAGCATCGTCAAAATCCTCTCCACCTCCTTTTGCTGTCCCTTCTACTGTCCTAAATGGGACTATGACTGTACCTCGAGCACCTGATGTCCTAAGGACTTTGACTTCCATCACGCCAATGCTCTCACTGATGTGCATCACATCACACTCAAAAGTAAAAATGCCCGCATGGTCATCATCCAAGATAGTCACTGTGGCCACACAAGGGGAAGTCAGTATAGCCTTTGGATATGGCAAACTGTTGAGCTCAGCAGGTTCCTCAGTTTCAACCACACGGAGGTTACTAAGCCGTACAAAGAAATGCTCATCTTCTTCAAAGATGTCATCATCGATTATACCCACAGAGAACTCCTTCTGGGTCTCCCCTGACTTCAGGACCACAGTTCCCTCTGTGAACTCGTAGTCTGCACCAGCATTGGCAGAGCCATCCTCCGTTTTGTAGTCCACATAGAGGGTCTTGGATATGTCGCCTCCTTTTCGCACCACCGTTAGGAGGACAGCACCACAGTTCTCGAGACACTGGTATGAGCAAGGATCAAAATAAACTTTGGAGATGAATTCCTCAGGCTCCTCTGCCCGCACCTCGTGCAAGCTGTTGCTTTTCTTGGCTTGCTCTGCTGCATGCTTCTTCAGAATGTTGCCAGCTCCAGTCATCATTCTGGTAGCTTGGATCCGGTAAAAAGCTCTGCTCTTTTGCTGGTGAGATAAGGCATAGTAGTTGGCCATCTCTACAAGCTGGTCCAAGTCCTTTTCTGGGTGCTTTTGCTTAAGATCCTTGAGGATGCGGATCATTTCTTTGCGAGATTCATCCACCTCTTTCCCCTCCACTGTCACTAAATTTCCATCCAAAAAGTGGGAATTCATCATCTTGCCATCCATTTCTATTCCCTTAGGGTGTTCACCTTCTGTCTCAATAATAATGCCCCTGTGCTTGTCAGTACGGTATTTTTTGTGCATGTACTTATAGAAAAGCAGCCTTCTATCTGCCACCCAAGCCAGGAGGACACAAAGGGGGAAGAAAAATAGAGTGAGCAAGCCTTCCCAGACCTGAACCACACCTGGAGAGAATACAGCAAGAATCATGTACAACCAGATATAAGCAAAGATGCTCCATGCAGATGTGACAAAGAACACTCTCAGGTGTTTTATCTTCCTGGTTTCCCCATCAGGGATCACATAGACGCAGATGGCTATGATGATAAACATGTTGAAAGCTGCACTTCCAACAATGGTAGAAGGTCCCAGGTCTCCAGCTATGAATCCGTGGCCGCATACCTCTATCAATGACAGAAGAATCTCAGGTGCAGAAGAACCTAGAGCCATCAGGGTCAAGTTGGAAACAGTTTCATTCCAAACCCGAATGGTGGTCGTGGTTGTCTCTCCATTTGCCTTTTTTATTGTAATCTCTTTTTCTTGTGATGTAATGACCTCTATCGATGCCATGAAACGATCCGCGATGATGGAGACTCCGAGGAACATGTAAATAAGTGCCACAAAATAAACAATAACCCTGGCAATTTTGTCCCCAAGTGATGGGTTTTCTGGGTACCATATTGGCAAGATAACACCCTCCTTGCAGTCAAAAGATCCTGAGCATGAGCTGTTTTGTCCTGTGTTTAGAGACTCACCCGTTGTGCCAGCATTCACCTGCAAACCATGCAAAAACAGCACAAAGGTAACCAGCCCAAAGTGGAGGAAGGCTGAGGTGAGAGGCTGAGACCTTAACCACGCCATACACAAGATTTGACTTCCACTGTGTAGATGCAACAGTCTTCTTAAAACACCAAGTACCTGAAATGAACAAAACAGAGATTGGGGGAAGCATGAGACAGAGGCAAACAAGATGTGATGTTCCAATATACACACTTCAATATGTCACCACTGAGGAGTTTTAGTACATGGGTTGTCTCCCCACCACTTAGAAAAAGTTATTCGCCATTGGCTGAACAAACAAAGAGTCCTGTGGCACTTTTAAAGACTAACAAATTTATTTATCGCATGAGCTTTCATGGGAGAAAATCCCACTTTGTCAGATGCTTTGAAGATGGGGTAACTTACAGGAATGAGAGGAAATAAATGCAGGAGAGTGTAAGAAATGGGAACAGGCCACACTGTAACAGCAACTCAAAGCAATTGTTAAGATTTAAACATGGGAAACAGCATATTGAGGAAGATGTGGTCAAATCACCTGTTGTAATGAGAGAAAAATCCAAAGTCCTTATTTAGTTCTGAAGAGACAGTTACAGAGAAACTGCAGAATTGGAATTCATTTGCAAATCTGACTGCCTCTTCAGGACTAAATAAGGACTTTGGAATTTTTTTTTCTCATTATAACAGATAATTTGACCTCACCTTCCTCTGTATGCTGTTCCCCAATGTTTGAATCTCAACAACTGCTTTGAGTTGCTGTTACAGTGTGACCTGATCCCATGACTTACACTTCCCCGCATTTATTTTCCTCCCATTCTGTAAGTTTCTCCATCTTCAACGCATCTGATGAAGTGGAATTTTCTCCCACAAAAGTTCATGCAACAAATAAATTTTTTAGTCTTTAAAAGTGCCACAGGACTCCTTGGTTTTTTTGCTGAACTAGACTAACACGGCTACCCTTTTGGAATCATTGGCTGAGACTCTTTAAATGTAAATCACAAAGAGCAATGCTATCTTTGAAAGTCAGATGCTGAACTTATAGAGGAGCTGATACACAAGTGACTGAAAGGGAAATTATTTATATTAACCCAATTCTTGACCAACAATTTATGTAATTTAAGGATCAAGTATCCAGTTACAAGTATCCAATAACTCCACAGAGGTCTGTAGAAGTCAGATGAATTTACAATAAATACATCACCCTGATCCAATGCGGTTTAAAGAATAAAAAAAATTACATACTTCATCTCCCCCTTTCTGTTACTTATCAGGGATGAAGTGGCTCAGGGAACTGGTGGTGATACAATTAGCATTACTTAATGCTGTTGAGTAGCCCATATATTAAATTAGTAAGTGGGACTGAGGCCAGCAAACTAGGTGAGATGTTCACATGACCCAACTACTACCAAAATTGGCACCCTACTGTATTTTATTACTCATTACATTATATACTAATAGGCCTCCCATCTGTTAACAATTGGATTTAAACAGTACTTGCTGCCACAAGACTGACTGAAAGAACAACCTCAGTATATTTCCTGAGGAAATTGATAACATGGTTAGTTGATCTGTTATGGACCCTGTGAATCTGAACACACATTTTCACATGGAACCTTAATCTTAACAGTAGTATATTCTAAAGCACTTAAGTGTCTTAGGACCACAAGTCCCATTGGACTTTCAATTGCCATTGATTTTCAGTGTGACTTGTAATCCCAATGCTTTTGAAAACAGTACCACAAGTTCCTCAAGATGCTAAAGAGAACTGTGTCTTTTACAGGAAGCACTTTAATGTGATTGGTATGAACAAATGCATTGAAAATGGCTATTTTATCATCACCAAAAGCAGGCATAATCTCCCTGAATCTACAGAAGTGTTTTTAACAGCCAGATAAAAATCAACAAAAAAAGCCAAGCAAAATAGAAAGGAAAGAATGAACAAAGTCTGCAAATGACAAAGCACAGCAGAGAAGAGGGAACTGATTACACAGTATCAGAACTACAAATCCATGTCACAGCTCCTTGGTTTGGAAAAAGATGGCAAGAAATAAACACTTCTTTGATACTACTCAGATGAATTCAGAAGTGAAAGTCTCTCCAACTCACTCTCTCCAATGCTAGTTATCTTTCTGTTTTTCTTTTTAGCCGAGGGTTGGCATGTGCGGCCTGATTGATCATCTCAGAGGCGAGAGTATCCATGGAACAGGTGCAGGACAAAGAGTAATAGTGCCTGCTCCCCATGCTGATTTGTCAACAGTCTCAGCATGACCCTGTCTAAGGCAATGGGAAATGTCAGTCTCCATGTGACATAGGCAGTCTCAGCCTCTCTTCTGGCAGTGCCAGTAAAGCATGCCAGATGCACAGGTATGTTTACAGTATGAACAACAATCCACTCAGCACTTGTCTTAGACCAGCTAGCTTGTTTCATACACGTCAACAAGAAAACATCACATATTAGCAATTTTCAACTATTACCGATGCTGGCTGTTCTTTAATCAGAGTAGAAAGATACTGAAAATACAACACTAACCCCTTGACTCTTTCAGCCACCCATACGCTGTACTGGCAGCAACTCCGCTTTCTCTCAGATCAACTGCCACTGCCGTCACCAGCCTTCCTCTCTGTGGTCCAACCTTCTACAGTTACTACTGGGGGATTTAGGTTGGACACAGCCTGGGGAAAGCTTTTTAAAATTAAAGTAAACATTGGAACAGACTTCCAAGGCAGGTTGTGGAATCCAGGTCCTTGGAAGCTTGTAAGAACAGACAACACGGGTGCTCCTCAAATATAGGGCAGGTGTTCTGGGATCCACCCTGACCCCTCCACCTGCCTATCAGGAAGACTGACTGCGGAGGGGGGAAGGAGCAGTTTAAAATGCACCACCCACAGCAAAGCTTCCCAGCATGTGGCAGCATATGTTGACACACACCTGGAAGCTTTGCTGTGGCTGGGGCATTTTAAATCTCCCACCGCTGCTAACCAGTTTTTTCAAGAACATTTTCACCAGGTGTTCCGCATAAAGTAATTCATACCTTTAGCTGTTCCCTGGTCCACTAAAGTTTGAGAAACAGTGGGTTAGACAAATACCTGCCAGAGATGACCTAGGATTATTTGGCCCTACCTCAGTGCAGGATGCTAAACAAGGTGCCCTTTCAAGATTCCTTCCAGCCATATGCCCTTACGATACTATTTATCTCTCTTATGTAGCATAAATGGCTTCTATAGCAGTTAAATCCTCCCACCACCTGGAGGTTTTGCCACTTATTTTTTAAAAATATATTAAATAATGGATAAATATATTGATTATTCCTCAGAGATTTCTCAGGTCTGGTCTATACCTCAGGGGGATTCTGGCAAAAGTTGAAGAGAGATAAGGTATTTTAAAGTAACTTGCTTAGAATCATAGGGTTGGAAGGGACCTCATGAGGTCATCTAGTCCACCTCCCTGCCAAAAAAGCAGGACCACTCTCACTAAATTATTCCAGCTAGAGTTTTATCCAGCTAGGCCTTAACATCTCCAAAGATGGAGATTCCACCACCTCCCTAGGCAGCCCATTCCAATGCTTTACCACCCTCCTAGTAAGAAAGTTTTTCCTAATATCCAGCCTCGACCTCCCCAGCTGCAACTTGAAACCATTGCTTCTTGTTCTATCCTCTGTTACTACTGAGAACAGCCGAGCTCCATCCTCCTTGAAGCATCCCTTCAGGTAGTTGAAGGTTGCTATCAAATCCCCCCTCAGTCTTCTCTTCTGCAGGCTAAATAAGCCTAGTTCCTTCAGTCTTTCTTCATAGGGCTTGTGCTCCAGCCCCTTCATCATTTTTGTTGCCCTCCGCTGGACTCTAATTTGTCCACATCCTTTTGTAGTGGGGAGCCCAAAACTGGACACAGTATTCCAGATGCAGCCTCACCAGTGCCGAATAGAGGGGAATGATCACATCCCTCGATCTGCTGGCAATGCTTCTTCTGATGCAGCCTAGTATGCCATTGGCCTTTTTGACAGCAAGAGCACACTGCTGACTCATATCCAGCTTCCCATCCACCATGACCCCCAGGTCCTTTTCTACGGGGCTGCTACTTAGCTGATCGCTCCCCAGCCTGTAGCAGTGCATGGGGTTTTTCCGTCCCAAATGCAGGACTTTGCACTTGTTGAACCTCATGAGATTTCTATTGGCCCATTGCTCCCATTTGTCAAGGTCTTCCTGAATCTTCTCCCTGCCCTCCAGCATGTCTACCATTCCCCCCAGCTTGGTGTCATCCACAAACTTACTGAGTGTGCAATAAATAAGATCATCCAGATCATTAATAAAAATATTGAACAGAACTGGCCCCAGGACCGACCCCTGGGGCACACCACTCGTTACTGGTTGCCAACCAGACATGGAGCCATTGATTCCTACACACTGAAACCGTTGATCTAGCCAGTTCTCTATCCACCTTTCAGTCCACACATCCAATCCATACTTCCTTAACTTGCTGATGAGAATGCTGTGGGAAACCATACCAAAAGTCTTGCTAAAGTTGAGGTATATCACATCAACAGCTCTTCCTGCATTCACAAATCCAGTCATCTCATCATAGAACGCAATGAGGTTGGTCAGGCATGATTTACCCTTGGTGAATCCATGCTGACTGTTCCTGATCACACTATTTTCCTCCAAGTGTTTCAAGATGGATTCTTTGAGAATCTGCTCCATGATTTTTCCAGGGATTGAGGTGAGGCTGATAGGTCTGTAATTCCCTGGATCCTCCTTTTTGCCTTTCTTGAAGATAGGTACTATATTTGCTTTTTTCCAGTCCTCCAGCACCTCCCCCATTCACCACGAGTTTTCAAAGATAATGGCCAGTGGCACTGCTACCTCATCAGCCAACTCCCTCAGCACCCTCGGATGCAGTTCGTCCAGCCCCATGGACTTGTGCACGTCAAGCTTCTTTAGGTAGTCCCTAACCTGACCATCTGTCACCATGCGCCTCTCTTAGAATAGAATCATAGGGTTGGAAGGGACCTCATGAGATCAGCAAGTCCAACCCCCTGGGGCTTGAACCCAGGACCTTCTGCATATTAAGCAGAGGTGCTAGCCACTACACTACCCAATGAGTTCAAAAGGAATTTTGTTTGCATATAGGCTGCAAGATAAGACCTTAATATGCTTCAATAACACCACAGTTTTAAGTTAAACAGTCCTAAAACCACAATACAGCATCCTTAGTAGCCCCCCAGGAACCAAAGCAAAAGTGCTTTGCAATACAATACATTTACTAGATTTAAAAAAAAAAAACTTTTATTACTAAAACATTAAATGAAAATATTAAACATTCATAAGCAAGGAAACACAAAAGTTAAGGTTTTCTTTGCAACCATAAGTCACCAGTGTTGCTTATGCAAGATCCAGTTTTGCCCTCAGATACACCTATGCAACACAGACCGAAATCACTGGAGTTATCTGTGCTTCTCTGAAAGTAGAATTTGGCCAGTTGCATATTAAAGCAACTACAAGTAACATCACACTGTCAGAAACAGGACAAAACATTCACTCTGTCACACAGAAAACGTTCACTTCTCAAATGCAACCCTTATACGTTACTCTCACAGTTCCTGGGCCATTGACATAGCTGAGACCTTCTACCTGGCCCCCAAATGTACCCCTACTATGTGATCAGGCCTGGCCCAAGGTTTTTTGCAGCCCCAGGCCAACAGGGATTTTGCTCCCTCACCCCCCACTGGCGGAATCCAGCTATAGGTGGGGAGCAGAACTGCTGCAGAGATCCAGTTGTGAGCAGGGGTCTGGCCCCAGCTGGGGAGCGGCACTGCAGCTAGGGGTCCAGCCCCAGCCAGGGAGCAGAGCAGCCCCAGCCCAGCTCTTAGCACCCCTTAAGTCAGTGGTTCCCAACCAGTGTGCCAGGGCACACTGGTGTGCCACGGCAACACCCAAAGTGTGCTGCCGTGAGCGTCCCCGAGAGCTGGAGTTAAAGTTCCCTCCCTGCTCAGCCCAGCCAAAGGGGCTGTGCAGGGTTGGGAAAAGGCAGGAGTTAAAGTAAGGGGGAAGGCACCTGAACAAAGTTCCAGGGCCCCCTATTTTTAGGCAGGCAGCATTCTGCCCCCTTAAAAATAGAGGAAGGCACTGGAACACAGAGTTCCAGGGGTCCCCCTAAAAATAGCAGGAGCAGCTGGAATGCAGCGTTCCGGTGGCTCCACCTTAAACCCCACTCCACCTTAAGCCTAGCCAGCAGAGAGCTGCAAGATGCTGGGAGTGTGTGAATCTCCCCCTGCAGGACAGAGCTGCTCCCAGTGGGTCAGCCAACCTGCAAACAGCCCAGGGAAGGGCTTTGGGGGGGAGGGCTCCTGGGGATTGTGTGGGGCAGGTAGGTGTAGGTGTGTGTGTGTGTGTGTGTGTGTAGCAGAGGTGAGTGGGAGTGGATGTGTAGCAGAGGGTGTGTAGCTAGGGTTGTGGAATGGCTGTTTGGTTGGGGGGGTGTAGCTGGGGGTTGGGGTGGCTGGGGGTGGGCTGTAGCTGGGGACTGGAGGCCTGGTTCTAGCCCCTGCAGTAATGGGAGGGTCCATCACAGGCAGCAGGGGGCTAGGGGGGGAGATGGGACCCACTGGGGTGGGAGGGAGCAACAGTGGGGTTAGGATTTGCCCTAGGTGGAAGGGAGCCACTGTGGAGAAGGGGAAAGTGGGTGCCGCATCATGTTCCCCTGCCCTGCCTTCCCTCTCCCTAGGTTCCCCTTGTCTCCCCGACAAAGCCACTCTTGTTCTCCCTTCCCCGCTCTTCTCTTGCCACCCCTGCCCTACTCTGCTCCCCACACTCACTTCTGCCACAGCACACGACTCTTGACCTCCCATGTTTTGCCACCCCAGTTCTGCTACCCCTACTACTCCACATAGCAGCATTTCTGAAACACTGTGCCATGGTTCATGCATATTAATAAGTAATTTAAGTTAATTTGAATATTCATGAGTTTTTAATGGTGGTGTGCCTCAAAAAATTTGAAGGTATCAAGGTGTGCCACAGCGGAGAAAAGGTTGGGAACCACTGCCTTAAGTCACATATATGGAAGGACAGGCCCTGCATGAGGTAAGCCTATGCTTCCACTTCTTTTTGGGTTGGGAATGGGATTTCTTGACCCACCCATTCTCTAACTGGGTCTCTAAATTACATCCCTCTGGGGGCCAATTGTGACTAATTCACTGGATTCAACCGGGCTGTGCCACCCCAGGGTTTCTCTTTGGGAGCCCATGACAGCACACATTTGCAATGAGACAGAAATAGCTTCTTCAAAACCAAGCAAGATTTAGGCTGCCCATAAGGTGCTTAGAGAAGTGGATTTAAAATAACAAAGAAACCTACAAGCACATTTCCTTATCCACACAATCTCTCTATTGGCAGCTCAGGTGAATTTGGGTTGTTCCCCATCTCTGCTTGCAGTGTTATCTCTGTCTTTAAGCACATCTGTATGCAGCAGCTGTCAAATTCGCCAATGTTAGTTCAACTGAGCAGTCAGTGAAGACCTGCTCAAATCAATGCAGAAGTCGACACAGTAAATCCACTCCCTTAAGAAGAGTAGTGCTGAGTCAAAGGGACAGTATTTCCATTGACTTAGCACACTGGAGACAATGCAGTAAGTAGGTGTTAGAAAGTTGAAGGGAGATGCACAAGTTATTTTATGTAGCTTGTGCATCCCTCAACTGCCACCAAAAACAGTGGTAAGAATAGACAGAGCCTGAGAGTGTGCTTCCCAGCCCAAGCAGGCAGACATGATCTAACTTTGCTCAAGCGAGAGCACTAAAAATAGCTGGTTATAGCAGCATGGGTGGGAGCTGCTGTATTAATTTAGATGGAATATGTGGGGCCAAAGATGTTGTACACAAGACTCAAACTGTCCAACACTCAAGAGTTTTAAACAAGGTTTGGGATTTGGTAAACATAGACCACAGTCAACTTAGTAGCATGGCAAACACAATTCTAAGAATTCTCTTAAAAGTAAAAGAAAGACAGTGAAAGCATTTGAAATATAAAGTATTAAATAATGCTTTTCTTTAACAAAATCACTAGTTTCCCTCCTCTTCAGTTTTTAAAAGAACCCCATTTATTTGATGGCAGGGGTATAGCCATGGGTGGGCCGGGGTCCACCCACATGAAGCCCACCCACCTTAGCGCCCAGCAGCGGTGCAAACTGCATGGCCATCGAGCAGCTGGTGGCTGCAAGCAGGGCAGAGGCACCAGTGCCTCTGTTCTGCTCGTGGCTGCGGGGCCCAGCAGCTGCAGCCGTTACTGGGGTAAAATCACTGGTGCCAGCACCACCGCTCCACTTTCAGCTGCCAAGCCCTGCAGCTGTGAGCGAAGCTGAGGCACTGGAATCTCTGCCCTGCCTGCTTCCAGACACAGCCATCAGCTACTGGCTAGCCCCACAGCTGTGGTGGCAAACTTTGCACTGCTGCCAGCCTGGGCCCTGTGACTCCACCCTCCCAAGGGAGGCAGCTTCTGGTCATTTCTGGCTGGGTCCTCTCTGCACTTGCAGGGGCCTGGCCAGAAAACAGGAGTGGCTACAGCCTCTAAAATGGTATTAAAGATGGTAATAAGCCGTCCTTTGGGGGAGCGGGGAAGACTGGAGAAGTTTGTTCAAAGTGTCTGGAGCTGTCATTGATCTGCAGCTGTAGACTCCAGTCCAGTTTCCCAGAAGACAAGCCAAAAGAAAAACACACACACAGGAAAGAAAAATACCCAGCAATGACAGAAAATCCAGTTTCCATCTCTGGTGTTGACCATCACTTTAACCACACTGCTGGAAAAGCAAAGGTACAGCACATGGTCTAATCAGCCACACCCAGAACCAGCAAACTTGTACCAGCATTAGGCTTTTTGGGGCATTGCATTTAGCTGCTTTTCTGGTCACATGCTTACACAACTACCCCTTTGGAACTATGCTTACAGCAGTGTTTGGAAATATGCTGTCCTGGCTAACTAAGCCAAACTCTTGTTAGACAAAAGTTAAAAAAAAAGGAAGGTGACAGGAAAGAGAAGAAATAAGCTAAGAAAGGAAAAGGAAATAAGTGATGGAGGGAGGAGGAGACAATCTCACAGCCCAGGTTGTGTTCAGGATTTAGCCAAAGCCAGTGGGGTCTGGCTTTCTCTCTCTAGTCTGTCTAGCAGGATGTCTCTCAGGATTGGACAAAAAAGGCACAAATGATGTCACACTGGATCCTAGGGTCCCATGAGATCATGGGACTGGCAGCTATGATGCTGGAACTGGCTCCTTCCCTGTCTCATCTTTTAGCCAGCCAGAATTATGGCATCTAGATTTTCCCCCAGCACATCTTTCTGAGAAACCTGAAAGGGAGTCGTCAGTGGAACAGCCCATCCTCTCATTGTTTTGTCCATCTATTTAGGGTTAATTTCCCAGGCACCAATTTTGGTTCATTAATTTTCAGTCCCATGTTTTCCTTGTTTAGCAGGCATGATTGTAACACAATCCCTAAGTTCTATCAGGAGGCCTTTTTGTTTTAACTAATTCAGTCTGTCTTCCTTTTGCATATTTCCCCCGTCAACATGTTGTCAGCACAATAACCTGTAGCATTTTATGTACTTTCATTCACTTTTTATGGGGTGTTCAAAATTAAGGTAAATGTACTGGTCTAATAATCACAAAATGACTCAGGATAGCCACCTGAGTACAGATCTAGAGAGTCAAACAGGTTTGTAGTTAGCGAGTAGGGCAGGACTCAACAAAACTGGCTCCCAGCTAGACACCAGTAATTTTATTTTTGGTTGCCAGAGAGCACTCCTCTGCTGCATTTCCACAGCAGAACTAGGAGCTGGGCTACAAACCCTGGTCACCATGGTGACCTGGCTCCCAGGTTTTGTCAAGCCCTTTAGTAAGGCGACCAGATAGCAAGTGTGAAAAATCAGGTCAGGAGGTAAGTGGTAATCGGCAGCTGTACAAAAGCTCATAATACAGGGACTATCCCTATAAAATAACTTAACTCCCTTAAAACTGGGTATCTAAAAGCCTCTTGTCCTTGTCATTTTTCTACCTTTCCTGTTGGGTCCTTTAAGAGCCCATTTACAGCCTCCTTTGATTTAACTATGTATCCAGGCAGGCAGCAATACACAAGCAAACTGGCAAACCAAACCACACATAATCGTACCAAGAAATAATATAGACATTTTCCCACTTCATCACCACTACAGCAACATGAATTGTTATATTTATTTTCCTTGGCTTTCTGCTGTTTAAATAAAAGAAAAGAGAAGGCCACTGCACAGAAATTAAGTGAGTTCACTGCATAGGTCATCACAGCTGAGGATTTGAGATTCCCAGACCTGAGCCATTCTTTTTCAGGTGACAAAGCTGAGGAACCGTCCCAGATTGAGGTGTCATGAGAGAAGGCTTTGGAACAAATTGATAAATTAAATAGTAATATGGTCACCAAAACCATATGGCATTCATCCAAGAGTGCTGAAGGAATTCAAATGTGAAGTTGCAGAACTACTAACTGTGGTATAGCAAAAAAAGAACAAGAAGAAACAAGGAGTCCTATGGCCCTTAAAGACTAACAGATTTATTTATTGCATGAACTTTCATGGGAGAAAATCCTACTTCATGTAATAAATAAATCTGTTAGTCTTTAAGGGCTACAGGACTCCTTGCTTTTTTGCCTTTTTTTTTCCCCCCCTCTTTTTTGCTTTACTAGACTAACACAGCTGCCCCTTTGGAACTTAACTGTGGTATGTAACTTGTCATTTAAATCAGCTTTTGTAGCAGATGACTGGAGGATAGCTAATGTGATGCCAATTTTTTAAAAGGCTCCAGAGGTGATCCCAGCAATTACAGACTGGTAATCCTAACATCAGTACTAGGCAAACTGGTTGGAACTATAGTAAAGGACAGAATTATCAAACATACAGATGAACATGCTTTGTTGGGGAAGAGTCAACATGGTATTTGTAAAAGGAAATTATGCTTCACTAACCTACTGTAATTCTTTAAGGGGGTCAACAAGCACATGGACAATGGTGATCCAGCAGATATAGCATAATTAGGTCTATAGAAAGCCTTTGGACAGGTACCTCACCAAAGGCTCTTAAGCAAAGTAACCTGTCATGGGATAAGAGAGAAGGTCCTCTCCTGGATCAATAACTGGTTAAAAGATAGGAAACAAATGGTAGAAATAAACGTTCAGTTTTCAAAATAGGAGAGAGGTAAACACTGCTGACCCCAGGGGTTTGGACTGGGACCAGTACTGTTCAATATATTTAGAAATGATCTGGAAAGGGATAAAAAATGAGGCAGCAAAGTTAGCAAATGACTCTAAACTATTCAAATAGTTAAGTCCAAAGCAGACTTCAAATGATTACAAAGGGATCTCACAAAACTGAGTAGGCAACAAAATAGCAGATGAAATTTAAGGTTGGTGAATGCAAAGTAATATGTATTGGAAAACTAAATCCCAGCTATACATATAAAATGATGGGGTCTAAATTAGTAGTTATCACTCAAAAAAATAAAAAAAAGATCTTGGGAGTCATTGTTGATAGCTCTCTGAAAACATCCTCTCAATGTGCAACAGCAGTCAAAAAAGCTACCATGCTGAAAATCCTCAGGAAAGGGATAGATAACAAAACAAAAGATATCACATTGCCACTATATAAATACATTGTAGCCTTACATCTTGAATGCTGAGTGTAGATCTGGTTACCCAATCTCAAAAAAGATTTATTGGAATTGAAAAAGGTATAGAAAAAGACAAGTAAATTGGTTAGGGGGTATGGAAAACCCTCCATAGGAGGAGAGATTAATACAACTGGAAATTTTCAGCTTGGAAAAGAGATGACTAAGAGAATATGATAGAGGTCTATAAAATAATGACAGGTATGGAGAAAATAAATAGGGAAGTGTTATTTACTTCTTCTCATAAAACAAGTACTGAGAGGGAGGGGTGTCACCAAATGAAATTAATAGGCAGCAGGTTTAAAAGCAACAAAAGGAAGTATTTCTTTATGCAATTCACAGACAACCTATTGCACTCTTTGCCGGAGGATGTTAATAAAGGCCAAGACTATAACAGCGTTCAAACAAGAACTAGGTATGGTCATGAAGGACAGGTTTATCAATAGGTATTAACCAGGGTGGGCAGCAATGCAAAACAATGCCTTGAAGTGTCCGTAGCTCAAGGGTGGACAAAACTGGCTCACAGCTAAGCACCAACAATTTTACTTTTAGTCACCAGAGGGCACTCCTCCATTACATTTCTGCAGTGTAGCTAAGCGACAGGCTACTAAAACTGGCAGCCATAATTGTCAAGGCCTGCCCTAGCCTCTGTTTGCCAAAAGCTGGGAATGGGCAACAGGGAACGGATCACTTGATGATTACCTGTTCCATTCATTCTCTCAGAAGCACTTGGCATCAGCCACTGCTGGAAGACAGGATACTGGGCTAGATGGACCATTGATCTGACTCAGAATGGCCATTCTCATGTTGTTAATAGTGTAAACACTAACCATAATGCCACTATGTATTACCAGACTGACATCATTTAAAAAAAAGAAAAATACAGCTACCATATTGAACTTCATGCTGAAACAGAAATGCAAAACCATGAACCATATACACTCTACAAATTCAGGTATTTATTCAATTCCATCATCTCAGATAATACTGTAAAACAACTTTGTGAAATATTTTTACTATACATACAGACAGGGGTTAAAGTATAATTTGGTGGGTCCTGGAACCCTCCTAAATTGGCAGGCCCTCCTCATGACAGTGCAGCCCCCCTCTTGCACCCCAGCTCCTGACCCCCAAATTCCTACCCCCACCCCAGCTCCTGCCCCCCCCACCTATCCCCACCCCAGCTCCTGCCCCCCCCACCTATCTCCCCTTACCTAGCCAACATAGGGAGGGGCCCCAGCCTGCCCAGGGCTTCTAAGCATGCTCAGTGAGACCAGGCTGGGGGGGGGTGGAGTTTTTAGAACTCCCTGCCCTGCCGGAATGCGGCAGAACACCATTCCAGGGCTTGCTATTTTTAGGGGCTCAGTGTTCTGGCCCCTTAAAATAGAAAATGGAGCCAAAACACTGCATTCCTGGGCCTACTGTTTTTAAATGGTGGGCCCTGGAATGCAGTGTTCTGGCTCCATTTTCTATTTTTAGGGAGCCCAAAACGCTGAACTCTTAAATGGGCTCTGGAACAGCATTCCTCTGCGTTCTGGCTTACTTTAACCCCTGCATATAGAAATCCAAACATTGAGTTCCATTACTAAAAGCATTTGTTTAAGGCCCAATTCTGATCCTCTCAATCACACCAAGTAACTGAGTGATTTCAATAGAATCAACTGGAGAATCCAATACTGCTCACTGTGAACAAGGATATCAGAAATCTGGCCCTTGTTTTGCCAATTGCCCTGGAGTAGAAGCTTGAGTCAGAGCTAGACACATGAGCAATTTCAGTGTGTCAGTTTCGGTCATTTCTAAATTATGTGTGAATGCACAAAGACTCATTAGGCCAAATCCTCAACTGATGTAAATCAGTATCACTCCATTGAATTCACTGCCCAAAGTGCAAGGAGATGCAAAGAGTAGCAAACTGCATGAACAGTGAGTCAGTTGCCGTGATTTAAAAATCAGTTTTAAATCGTTAGAGGATTATACATAGCAGAGGTGAGCATCTGTAAACAACAGGATCTCTGGAGGACTGGACATCTTGGTGGACTGATAACAGACTATTAAAATCTTTCCAAGACTGCATTGCTAGTTTACAGTTGGCTTTGGCTGAAAGTAATCACAAGCTGGTATCAGCCTGCAGTTGTTGAGGGGCCCAGGATGGTTGTTTCAGACCAGTTCCTATTGGACAAATCACAAAAATGGCTCACGTGTGGCACTCTTAGCTGAAAGCTCAAGGATTGAAAGGTCCCAAAACCTGAACTCCAGCTTTCTCCAAGAGAGTTGATTTCTGCGGGTCAGTATTTGGGCACATCAGGAGGGCAAAGGGAAGAAGCTTTACACCTCTCCAGCACATCAAAGATCAGTGGGTTACCTGTAGTAACCATCCTTCTTCAAGACGGGTTGCTCATATACATTCAATTACAGATGTCTACGTGCCGCAGCAAACAGTTGGCCGAAAAGCTTTTGCCCTAGCCTGTCAGAGCAGGGTCAGTGGCCAACGGCCCCTCTGGCCATGTCCACGGCTATATATATATATATATATATATATATATATATATGACTTTGACCCTGACCCTCCTCTGTCCCTTCTTTTTCCCAACTGAGTAGTGGGGGACGAAGGGAGGGATCTGAATGCATGTGACCAGCCCATCTCGAAGAAGGACGGTTACTACAGGTAAACCACTGTTCGAGCACTGCTCACATTTAGTTACAGATGACTGCTAGCTGTACCTTGGATGGCTGGTGGAGTTAATATTTCCCTGCTGTCAGCACAGCTCTGCCCATTGCAGCACCATCTCATGCCTGTTGGATAATTGCATAGTGCATCATGAAGGTGAGTACTGACAGCCAGGTTGCTGCTCTGTAGATCTCCTGGATCGAGGCCTGCACAAGGAAGGCCACTGAAGACTCCTGAGCTCTCATTGAGTGCACCCTGATGCTCCAAGGGAGGGATGCATTTGACCTTTTGTAGCAGTCTTTAATTCAGTTCACTATCCAATCCGAAATAAACTGAGTTGTCAGTGGCTGGCCTCTTTTATGGTCCGCGACTGCAACAAATAGTTGGGATGCCTTGCAGAACAGGTGTGTACATTCTAAATAGATCAGGAAGGCTTGCCTGACATCTAACATGTGCCTTCTCCTCTGGTCCTCCATAACCTGAGGATCTGCGAAGAACACTAGGGGATAGATGTCCTGGTTTTAGATCGAAAGAGGGAGCCACCTTGGGGAGAAAAGTTGGTGTGAACGAAGAAGCACCTTGTCCATAAAGAACCTTGTATATGGAGGTTCTGAGGAGAGGGCCCTTACTTCCGATACCCATCTAGCTGAGGTTATGGCTACAAGAAAGGCCAGCTTCCAGGATAGGACCAACGGAGTACAAGATTCTAAGGGTTCATAAGGTGGTTCTGTTAAGGCACAAAACACCACATTTAAGTCCCTTTGTGGGGTAGGATCTCTGAGCTGCGGGTAGATCCTCTCAATCCCTTTCAGGAACCTGGCAGCAATGGGGTGGGAGAAAACCGGACCCCCTTCCATCTTCTCATGTAGGGTTGAGATTGCAGCCAAGTGCACTTTCAGAGAGGGGGTTGAAAGGCCCCTATCTTTAAAGTCCAGGAGGTAGTCAAGTACAGATTGCATTGGGGCTGACTCCAGAGTTATCCCTCTATCCTGGGACCAGAGGAAGAACCGCTTCCATTTGTAGGCCTAGGTCGGCTGGTGGAAGGTCTTCTGCTACTGATCAGTACTTTCCTAACCCTCTCTGAGCAATATCTCTCAGTCTCGCTTAGCCACGCAGCCTCCAGGCTTTCAGGTGTAGCACCCGCAGGTCTGGCTGACATAGACAGCCTGCATCTTGCGTTAGCAGGTCCACCCTGAGTTGGAGGTGAAATGGAGTGGCTATGGATGGGTCCCTGAGTGTTGAGTACCAGGGCTGTCTGGGCCAGGCTGGTACTACCAGTATTGTTTGCTTTGTCCCTCCAAATTTTCAGGAGAACCCTGTGGATCACCCAGATTGGGGAAAACATGTACATCAGGGGACCCCCCCACACACGGGATAAGGAAGGCATCTGAAATTGAGCCCTTTTCCCATCCCCTGAGTGAACGGAATTGGGAACACTTCTGGTTGTGGTGTGTCGCGAACAGGTCTATATGGGGTGTGCCCCATATCCTGACTATGTAACTCACTGTTTTTGCATGCAGGGAGCACTCATGGTAAGAGAAAAATTCTCTGCTCAGTGAGTCTGCTATGTCGTTGCTTGCCACTGGCAGGTGAGCTGCAACTGGAGTGAAGTTGTATTTCAGGGCCAGTTCCCAGAGGTTAAGAGCCTCCCTGCAAAGGGCAGGGGAGTGCCCCCCCCCACCACCACTGGTTCATACAGAACATAGCAGCCATCTTGTCTATTACAACTTGGACTGTTTTCCCCTTTACTATGTCCAGGAAGACCCCACATGCCAGGCAAATTGCCCTGAGTTCTTTTCCACTGATGTGAAGGGGGCTGTCCTTGAGTGACCAAGTCTCTTACATCAGAAGATCCCCTGAGATATGGGCCCCCCAACCCCTGTCTGAGGCATCAGTGATCAGGGTCACTGAAGTGTTGGAGGTTTCAAAGGGGAGCCCCCCTCAAAGGCAAATTGGGGGTCCCATCAGATTTCCATTATCATCAGGACCTCAGGTGGAATGGAAAGAACCTTGCTCAATGGGCACTGGCAGGGGTGAAAAACCATGGTCAGCCAAAGCTGGAAGGGTTTCATCTGTAGGCGGGCCATTCTTATCACTGATATGGAAGCTGTCATGTGGCCGAGGAGCTGAAGGCAGCATCTGGTCATAGTGATCGCAGCATTGTGAAGCTCCAAAATGATGGTGCAAATGGACTGAAACTCCGATGAGGATAGGGATGCCTTCCCTTTTATTGAGTCTAGAAGGGCCCCTATGAACTTACTTTTCTTCTTGGGGACATCTTGGATTTTTCTAAGCCCCAGCCTTTTGCACAGTCATATGGTTAACCTGATGCTGTACCGCATCTGGTGCTTGGATTTCCCCCTTATCAGCCAATCATAGAGGTAAGGGTATATCTTTACACCTCATTTTCTCAGGAGAGGTGCTAGGGCCACCATGCACTTGATGAACAGCCTGGGGGCCAGGGAGAGACTGAACAGGAGTGAGGTGAATTGGAAGTTGTCACCCCACTACAAAATGGAGGAATCTTCTCTGTTTGTGTTTTATTGCTATGTGAAACTAAGCGTCCTTGAAGTTGAGGGCCATGAACCAGTCCCTGGAATCTAAGGCTGGGATAATTTGTGAGAGTGAAACCATAGGCAACTCTATTCTCCTTAATTGTTTGTTTAAGGTTCTGAGGTCCAGGATTGGTCTCATGTCCACATTTGGTTTGGGGACCAGAAAATAATGGGAATAGACCCCTTTCCCCTGTTCTTTTTTGGGAACTCTTTCTATTGCCCCTAGGATTAGCAATTTTTTGCATTCCCTTCATAGCACTAGATCATGAGGGGTCCCCCAAAGTGTCAAGTGAGGGGGCGGTTTTCTGTCCCACGGTTTGGATTTGAATTGGATGGAGTATCCCCTGGACACCAGATCTAGTATCCATTGGTGTGATGTGATGGTGGCCCACTAGTGTAAAAATGGGCCTACTTGGTTCTTGAACAGTGTGGTCAAAAATCTGTCTCTGGTTGGCAGAGCAGGAGCTGCCACCACCCTAGCGGGGTGTCTGGGAAGATGATTGAGGTCTAGGGGCCCTCCCTCCCCAACCTCTTTCTCTGTCAGGGCTCCCATATTGGTGCTGAGGTTGTTGGTAAGACCTCTGGCATGATCCCTGATGTTGCTGCTGTTGTTGCAGCTGCTGCTGGGTCTGTTCTGGCCTGAAGGAATGTCTGGCCACCTGACGAGTATACATCCCTAAGGACTTCCGGGCAGCCTTATTTCTTCATCCCATGCAACCTGGAATCTGTAGATTCTGCAAACAGCCTAGGGCCCTCGAAGAGGAGATCCTGTATGGCCTGCTACATTTGGGGGAACAGGCTGGACCCCTGCAACCAAGCTGCTCTTCTCATAGCTACCTCTGAGGCAACACCCCAGCTGGCTGTATCAGACGCGTCTCAAGAGGTCATGAGGGCATCGTGTGAGGCTAGAATCCCTTCCTTCACCAGAGTCTCATAGTGCCTGAGGTGTTCTCAGGGGACTAGGTATTAGAACTGCTCCATGGACTTCCATACATTAAAAAGGTATCACCCAATGAGTGCCTGGTGATCAGTGATATGAAGCTGGAGAGCCAAGGTGGAGTAAACCTTCTGCCCAAAGAAGTCCAGTCTTTTAGCCTCATTGTTCTTTGGAGTGGAGCCCAGCTGTCCCTGTCTCTCCTTCTGGTTGACCACATCAACCACTAGGGACCCTGCTGTGGGGTGACTGAAAAGGAATGCAAGTTCTTCAGGTGACACATGATATTTGCTTTCAGCAGTCTTGGATGCTGGTGGGATGGATGACAGTGTCTGCCAGTGGGCCTTGGCTATATTGTATACCCCCTCATGCAGCGGCACAGAAATTCTTGGGGGGGGGGGCTGCATCACACACATCAAAGCAAGAATCAAAGTCCTCCCTAATGACCTCTACCTCCAGGTTTAAGTTTGCTGCCAGGCAGTGCAGGAGGTCTTGGTGGGTGAGACGGTCAGGGGTCTAGGGTATGCAACCTCATTGGGAGAGGACGACGACAGCGCCCTTGATTTGCTATGCCAAGCCCAGTCACTGCTGGGGTCAAACTCTTCCTCAGAGACCCCCAGGGAATGAGAGAGTCTGGAGGAGGGAAATATGGAAGAACCCAGTGTTACGGGCTAGTCCTGCGAAGGCCAGTCCATCCACTGGCTGGACCTTGCCTACAAGAACACGGTGCCAATTCTCGGCTCGTTGGGAAATGGCTTCTCTCATTACAGTGCCAATCAGTGTTCCGCTGGTGACTACACAAATGGCCCTTGGATTTAGTCAGTGCCAGCGAGGCGGAGCAGGCCAAAGTTGGTGCCAAAGTGGCTGGCACCAAGGAGCCAGTTCAGAAGCCTCCGTGCTGCAGCAGTGTTGGGGACCACTTGCAGCGATGTTTCCCTGCCGGTTTTTCAGTTGCCAGGGTTGGTGCCAGGGATGAGGGAGAGCGTCAGTGCCGCGATTCAGCGTCAGAAGTGCCAGAGGAACCACATTGGGATCTCACGCGTCTGGAGCCCTGCAACCATGGCATGGAGCACTCTCAAGAGGTCTCTGTGGAGAAGGTTGGATACTCCCCTTCGTCCTCAAGCTCGGGCTCAGAGTGTGTCAGGGATGAGCTTGGTGCCAGAGTAGCCCTTAGTGGAGTGGATGGGCTTTTAGTCTGTCTCTGTGCCAGAAATGGACCACGCTCAGTAGCTGACAGCACCTTTGACAGAAAGGCAGGCTTGCCTCTGGGTTTGGAGGGCTTGAGAGGTGTGAGAGTTGGCAACTGAAGGAGAGCCTTCACTGCTTCAAAGGCTTCCGGTGTTGAAGAGACTGGGAGCTGCTCCAGGCCCTTCCCTCAGATAGGAGGTGTTTGCTGGGAGTTCAACTGGTGCCGACGTGTCGGTGCTGAGTCTGAGCATGTGCAATGCTTCTTTTGCTCCACTGGGGAGCAGTGCTGAGGGGGCTCTAGTGCTGAATTGGCACACAACACTGCCGGTTCTTTAGGTGCCCCAGAAATACTGGAAGCTGGTTGCAGTGCCTGCTCCGAGACCATCATATGCAGCCTTTGCTACCTTGTCTCTCTGGGTCCTTTGCTTGATGGAATGGCAGATAGAGTATTTATCAGCCCATTGAGTCTTATCCAGGCATTTTAGGCACTCCTCATGAGGATCATTCACTGGGAATGCCTAGCCACAGCTGACACAGGATTTGAAGCCCAGCATGGTTGGTGGTGGGTTGGAGCTATGTTCAAACTCCAGACACTGAGTGGACTTGGTGGGGGACACCGGATCGTGGGAGGACAATGTCCACAAATAGATTTTCTAAATTAAATGGATGGTTCATGCACATTGAGACAGATGCTTGCACGAATGCAAGAGCAGGCTGTTCCAGTACCATTGCTGAGGGCAGAAAGAAAGAACTGATGAGTGTCAAGGTCAGGGTCATATATATAGCCACGGATGCAGCTAGAGGAGGCACTGGCCACTGACCCTGCTCTGCAGCCTGTAGATACGCGTAACTGAATGACGTGAGCAGTACTTGAAGAACTACAAACTAGCCCAATGGTTTTCAAACTTTTTCCTCGAGGCCCATTTGGAAAGAATCATTTATGCCTGTGACCCAACAATACATCTTTGAGCAATGTATTCCAGTCTTTTGGCAGTAGCAGCAGGGGGTGCCACAACCAGTGCCTGTGGGGTCTGTGACCCAGTACTGTGTCCCAACCCTAATTTTGAAAACCACTCACCTAGCCTACAAGATGACACCTTATTCTCTCAAGTCATGGTAGTTAAACCTCTCCTCACTTAGAGGCAGCCCCCCCCAAAACATAGACAGATACCAGCAACTACAGCCCATGCAACAGGAACACCAAGCCAAATACCTATCCCTGCAGTGAACCCCACTGACAACTTTGCCCACATATCTACTCAATCAACACTATCACAGGACCTAACCAAATCAACCATTTCATCGAGGGCTCATTCACCTGCCCATCTACCATAGTGATATATGTCATCATGTGCCAACAACACCTCTCTGCAATACACACTTACCAAACTTGACTGTCTCTACATAAAAGAATAAATAGGCCCAAACCAGACATCAAGAATGGTAACATTCAAAAACCAGTAGGGGCACATATCAGTCTACCCAGACATTCTGTATTAAACATGTTAGTTACAGTACTTGAGCAAAAAACCCTCAAAACTAAATTAGAACATGAAATTGCAGAATTGGAACTCATATGCAAACTAGATCTCTTCAGACTAAGTTTGACTAGAACTCTTGAATGGCTGGGTCATTACAAAAGATGATTTCCTCTCTATCACCCTTTTCAGCAATCAAGTATGGCTCTGACTTTCCCTCTTACACACTGTTTGAATCAAAACAAAGCGTGTTTACTCTTCAGAGATAAGCCAGCAATCTTCCTCTCTGGATGTTTTAATTTATCTTGTGACCCATCCTCCTCTGTATGTATATATTTGCAGCTAACTTGCCAGGTTTTCCAATTCACGCATCTGGCGAAGTAGGCTAACACCCATGCAATAAACACATTCATTAGTCTTCAAAAGTGCCATAGAATTCCTTCTTTGTTTTGGTTACACTGGTGGTGTTTCTAGTGTGTGGACAGATAAAGGACTTCAGTCTAAATTTGTCAGTTCACCGGCACTAAATCATTGTTGAGACTATGCCCCTTTCAACTCAATCCATGATAAGAGAGGGATCTCCAGGCCCCCATAAAAAGACAGAGAAAAGCAATGTTTGTCACTGCATCTTCTCAGCAGTAGCCTATGGTGGCATTCATCCTCTGCATCTGTCTCAGGTTCTGAATTGAGGACTAGAGGCAACAAAGCAGTTTAATTTTCCTGGGCATTGTTAAAGTAAGAATGAAAAGGAAAGATGAGCTGCATGTATGCGAGAGTTAAAGTAAGCCAGAACACAGGGGAACACCATTCGGGGCCCACTATTTTTAGGGGATCAGCATTCTGGGACCCCCAAAAATAGAAAATGGAGCTGGAATGCAGCATTCCGGGGCCCACCATTTAAAAATAGTAGGTCCCAGAATGCAGTGTTCTGGTTCCATTTTCTATTTTTAGGGGCCAGAATGCTGAGCCCCTAAAAATAGCAAGCCCCCAGAATGATGTTCTGCGCATTGGGCAGGGCAGTGAGTTCTAAAAACTGCACACGTACCCCCTGCCTGATCTCACTGAGCATGCGCAGAAGCTCTGAGCAGGCTTAGTAAGACCAGGCTTTGGCCTCAGTGAGACCAGGCTCTAGGTTGAAGCCTCAGTCCGTGCCAGGGCCCCTCCCCTGGCAGCCAGAAAAGGGGGAGTAAGTTTGTGGGGGGGCAGGAGCTGGAGTGGTGGGCAGGTGTATGTAGGGCAGTAGCTGGGGTGGAGGTAGGTGTGGGGGGGTGGGAGTGGGGTGCGTCAGGGGGTTCACACCAGCACAAGGGGGGAGCCAATTTAGGAGGGTTCTGGGGGCCTGCCAAATTATACTTTAACCCCTGCATGTATGCTGTGCAGAGACAGACTTTCCAAACAGCCATGTTTTCCATGAAACACACATTGTAAATGCATTGTGAACAGCTGAAGATAAGGGAGGATGTTAAACAAGAAGAGACATTTTCACAGAGACCAGATCTCTTGGTAAAAGCATGTGGACATTATTCACAGAAGTAACTGATACGTAAGTTTTAATTCACATATGTAACTATCACGATTGTACTGCTTTGAGGTGTCTGACAAAGCGGGATTTTTATCCCATGGAAGCTCATGCAATAAATAAATTGGTTAGTCTTTTAAGTGGACGCTTTGCTTGTTTTGCTGAACTAGACTAACACAGCTACCCCTTTAGAATGTGAATTGTAAGTCTCTCCCTGTTTATATCTTTTGCCTTTGTAACCAGGGCTGTAACTATGGTGGGGCAAATGGGGCTTTGCCCCTGGCATGCCGGGGCAGATCTAGAGCCACTCTATTAAAGGGCACATTCTGTGCTGCCGACCCCAAGCATCACTAATTGCAAGGAGCACATTCCAATCAGAACGTGCCCCGGGTGCTGAAACAGACCATTACAGCTCTGTTTGTAATTCAGACATACCTTGTTTTCACAAGTGTAAGCCCTCCTACAGCTATCATGTTAGAGCATACAGATAAATGTCTGTAGGAAAAGAGACACCACATAAGTGCCCACCACAGAGTAGGATAAATGATAAATTATTGAAAAAGAGCACAGGGAAAAGAAAGCCAAAAGCCATAAAATAGATGGGTAAGCTCAGGAACTAGTGTCCAATAACAAGACCCTAAAATGTTTTTCAATTATTAGGGTCAGTGGAAGTGATGCGGGTGGTAGAAGAGGGGATTCCTCAATCCTCATTTCTACAGTAGCTGACAATTGCTACCCACAAGTGTTTTCAAGATCAGTTCTTGAAAAATACTTTTAGACAAAGCCCAAACTGTAGCATGGATAGTGCCTACAATATCTTGGCACTTTAAACTTGGGACAGGCAAATTACCTAAGGCAGTGGTTTTCAAACTTTTTTCCTCAGGACCCAGTTGAAAAAAAATCATTTATGCCTGTGACCTAACAATTACATCTTTGCGCAATGCATTCCAGTCTTCTGGTGGCAACAACAGAGGGTGCTGCGACGCAGTGCCTGAGGGTCTGTGACCTAGTACTGGGTCCCAACCTGAAGTTTGAAAACCCCTGACCTAAGGGGACTAGACAATAGGTACTTCTATTAATAAAGAAGTGAAATTTGAGAAAACTCAGAGCTTGAAAATAATCTGGATGTAGATGCCTTATTTCAGTGTAAAAAATTACTTGCATGGGAACAGCTCATCCCAGGTTTTCACCTGACAGCCTAGCTTGCTTATCACTGGCTTTCTTTTGAAAGATTCCCAACCACTACATCCATGGAAATATCTGCAAACAAAAAAGCAAATCAGCTTTTTTAGCCTGGAGATAGCAGGTAAGTGCTGGCTGTTCTCCACATGCTAACACAGCCATAGCCAGGTTGTTCTACTAAAACAAAAGATAAAGTCATTCTCTTTCATTCATGCTGTGGGACACTTTTGCTAACAAAAGCAAGTGTAATTCTGAAGAGACTCTAGGAGGCCCTTCCCTGAATGGAGCTGGTGAAGAAAGAAGCAATCTCCTGAAGCTAGCACTCCCAGATAACATGTACTCCAGCAGAGAATTGTGGCATCCTCCACCTCTTGCTTAGATAATGCTAATAAAAACAAGGCTACATGTTCATTTTGCCTCCGTTTGCCTCCTGTAGACCACTAAATAGAACAAGAAAGCTACAAATACAAGTGAAAGCTTAGAATCCCCATTCACTTTTCTTCAGGCAAAACTCCCATTGAACTCCACAATGGAAGTTTTGTTTGGGTTTAGAACCTTCCCATTTAAACCTTAAATCACAGCAGGACAAACAAGATGGCCCCCCTCTCCCAAAAAGAAAAGAAAAGAACCAGAGCACCTGAGGACACTCAGGCTACATCTACCTCTAAAACCTTAGTTTAGACTTGCTTAGTCCAAACTAAGTAGTTCAAAGTTAGTTTGAACTAAGCTCAGTTTCATACAATCCTAGGGTTGGAAGGGACCTCATAGGTCATCTAGTCCAACCTGCTGCCAGAGGCAGGACCACTCCCACTAAACCATCCCAGTCATGGTTTTGTCCAGTTTTAGTTCAAACTCACTTTTTAGTTCGAACTAGCCGTGCTTTTTCTAGTTCAAACTAAAAAGTTAGTTCTAAGCATGTTTGTTTTAGTTTGAACTAACTGCTAGTTTGAACTTACTTAGTCTGAACTAGCATGTCTACATTGTGCTAGTTTGAACTAGCCAATGCAGCAAGTTCAAACTAAGTGGTTAGTTCAAACTAAGTAGTTTGAACTAGGCTTTGGCTAGTTCAAACCAAAATTTTTTTAGTTTGAAATAGCCAAAGGCTAGTGTAGACAGGGTTCAAATTAGTCTGGACTAATTAGCTAGTGTAGACATAGCCACTGATTTTGAGTGAATCCACATTCACATACCAGATTTACAAGGAAGCCCCTTCTGCTGTGCCTGAGTGTTGAGATATTTCCATTACATTTAGAATTTTCCATTGCTGACAGCCCAGCAAACTGATGTCCCATGTTCATCTATCGTACAGACTGATGCTGCAGTGCAAGTTTCTTCCCCTTTGCCCCTAGCTTGTCTCTCACCCCTTAGGAGGGGGACTTAGTTTTGTCTCAGTGCCAGAGCTGGTCAAAACTTGTCATCCAATCTTGTTGTCCTCATGAAAACAGCTTTTTGATCAAACAGAAGTTATCCTGAAGAAATCTGGTTTTGCTGAAGATTTCCATAAAAAAATAAAATCCAAATAATTCAGTTTTCAAACATCAAAATCATCAACCCCCTCCCAAACATCCCTCAAAAGTTCACAGAGAAGAGTAGAAACAAAATAGTCAAAGTTTTTCACCAGCAAAGCAACACAATTTTCAACCAACTCTACTCAAAGGTTATTTGATCTTTGACCTCATCAAGGACAATTAACAATAGTGCCACTTAAGACGTGTCCAGATTAGAAAGGCTGTATCAGTGTGAGTACATTGATTATTGCACACAAAAGTGTCCTTTTTTTTAAAGTTGGTGATGGACATGTATCCATTGGGAACAGAACTGAGATCCACTAACTCATTTTAAATAGGCTACCAAAACAACCATGAAATGCCCATGGGTTTTGCTTCCTGCCTCCCTGGGCTGTACAGGTAGTCCTCACTTAGTGACCGGGTTCCGTTCCTGAAACCCGGTTGATAAACGAATTGGTCACTAAACGAGGAGCAGCCCTTACCGGTATTTCAGGCATAATGTACTTTACTGGTAGTGGGTTTTTCAACCATCGGTAGATAGTTTTAATGTCACCTTTGCATCATTTATAACATTTTTCATATATATTTTAAATGTTTTAAGCTCTAATGTACTGAACTTAGTTTGCATAGTGTACTGTAAATATAGGTAATCTGAGAGAGTTGATGCGAGTTCTCGTACATCGCCATAATACCAACTCATCAGAGAGCCGGTCATAACTCTGAGGGGTCACTAAACGAGTAGGTCACTAAGTGAGGACTAGCTGTACTTGAACAAGTGCTACAGCTGGAAAACCTTCAGATTTCATTATCATTCCCCCAACACCTCGCCTTAGTTTGGCTCCTGAGCAAAGTCACCACAGGTGACAGTGGGTGGCTGTTGCTTATCTTTGCTTTGTGCTCCACAGTAAATATGCCAAAAGTCTGGGCTTTATATAGCAACACATTTAGTTTCCTACAAAAAATAATCCCCGAAGTATGTGTTAATACCAGCTCCTTCTCCTACAAAGTAAGATCATGCACAAAAGTTATGACATGAGGGTTTTCTGTTTTTTTTAATAAATGATTATGGAAAATTCTTTAATAATCAGGGGCCTGATTCTTGTTTCCACTGTGGCACTTCCCACTGCTCCAGCACTAGAAAAGAGTCTCAGTGAAAAGAAGAACCGGGGCCTAATATTTGTAAAGCAAAATGCTCTCAAGTGTTAGGATTGTGTTATAAGCTTGCTCAGATACATCACACGCCCAGACAGGGCAAACTGGCATGGAGTCCAGTCAATGCATGGCCAGAAGCATTCCCAAGATACCCAGTCTACCCATGGGCAGTCGACCCATGGTGACTTCTGTGTTTTGAAGCCCACAGTGCCTGTGGCACGTGGCACCCTTGAGCTCAAGTAGACCTTGCTGGGAGAAAAGCTCATAATAATCTTGTTGGCTAGAAGTAGCTTGCTAGTGGAGCCTCATTCCAGGGAGAACAACAAGGGAATGTAGCAGTGGGGAGAAAGTGTTCAGCCCCTCTGAAAGAGGATAATAAGGAGAGCAGCATCCAAAGTGGAACATGGGCAAGATGCTTTCTGGAGAGAACACCACTGTCAAGTTGGAGACAGACCCCACCCCACAACAACACAGGAGACAACCTGAAGAAATGCATGTGCACAGAGATGCCCCACCCCCACATGGCTTAAGGGAAGATCCATTAATGTGAGCTACACATCTGGGGGAAGAACAGTTTACACTATTTCTGTAAATATTTGAAGTACAAGGATGCAGGAAACAGAGGGACATCTGTGGTTGCAGGGCTCAGCCATGTCCTTTAGAACAGCATTTATTTACATTGCACCCTTACGATGCCAAGAAAACACGTGCCATCTCTAGAAACGTCTGAGTGACTATGTTTTAACTTCACTAATACAGTGAATATCTTTATAGTCCTCTTCACAAGAGACAGCAGAAATACTATTCTCCTCTTTCACTTGTTTCACAAGTATATCATTTTAATTGTTCAAATAATAAAACTTTGTATTTAGATTTATAAATTTATTTAGGGTCACTCCTGAAAAGCAACATTATTTGAATCAGAAATGCATTTTGTTTCTGCCCACAAGTGAGGGGTTTTTTATAGTTATAATATGGTTGTAAAGTGTGTTTTGTATCCCCTTTTAGGGGCTATTTCACATAGGGGAAAACAACTTACAATTACTAATAGTAAACAAAATTACTCTGTTGGCTCAAGTGGCAGAGCTCTGTACTTGAGTGATGAAGGTCCTAGGTTTAAACCCTCTGTAACATGGGCAGCCACCTCTCAAGTACCACGTTGTGGCCAGAGATCACTCAACAGCAGGGGCTGGCATCCTTTCAGAAGTGGTGTGCCAAGTCTTCAATCAATCCAATTTAAGGCTTTGCATGCCAGTAATAAATTATAAGGTCTTTCTCATATTGTACATAAACTAAATAAAGCTTTTACATGTCATAAGAAACTTTCTTTGACCGTGTCTATACTACAAAAATTTGTCAACATAAAGACATGTCAATTTTCAGCCACCATTATTTTTATAGTTGTCATCCATGCCCAGTTCACAGACATTAGCCAGGCAGCAGCCTTACCAGCTCTTTGGTCGCAGTAGG
Source organism: Podocnemis expansa (assembly GCA_007922195.1). Lineage (NCBI taxonomy): Eukaryota > Metazoa > Chordata > Testudines > Podocnemididae > Podocnemis > Podocnemis expansa. The sequence goes on along the minus strand of ML681963.1, from coordinate 91,511,750 downwards.
CAGCAGCCTCCCACAGCCTGGCTGGCAGCTAGTAGCAACTTGCTGGATTTGACTGTCATTTTCACTGCTCACTTGAGTACCATAGCCCCTCCACCACTCTGTTTAAGTAACATACATTTTTTCTTAATGTAACAGACCTACTTTGGATACATAAGTGACAATAATTTGTCTTGATTTCTTTTCATGTTGTTATTTTGACTAGCATTGTGAGTGCCTCTCAAAATCAGCTCATGTGCCAGGTTTGGCATGCATGCCATAGGTTGCTGACTCGTGCTCCACAGTATGCTGCCTTTGTTTCCCCCTCCCCACGGCCCTTACTCTTTGAAGGTGGTTCAAAGAGTCCCCATAAGGTGCCCCATTTAGTCAGGCCTCTGGTACCTACTGATCTTGTAAGCCTCAAGTCCAACGTCTCCTTTCTGATTCATCCAAAGTAACACAAAACAAAAAATTTACAGATTTCATCCCAGTAGGCATTTACAGTCTCTCCCCTACTTGGCCAGGCCCTCTCCCAGGCCCCCCCGCCTGAGGAGTTTTCTCCTGTTTCTTTAGCTTTTTAAACTCCTGTTAGCTCAAAAGCCTCATTCCTCCCAACAGTATCTAAAAACCTTGCTGCAACCTCCCAGACTTCCCTCCTTCAGTAAAACTTCCTGCTCCTTTTATACAGGAATCAACTGATTTCAGTTGGGTGGGGCTCATCCCCTAATCCAGGGGCCTGAAATTCAAATCACCATGAGGGTAGTATGAGGACATTAGCCCAAGGGGCACATCACTGAAACCTTTTCATACCACAGTATTGCAAATACTGATTGCGATAGTGTCATTGCGGGCTGCAAGAAATAACTTTTAAGGGCCACATGCGGCCCCCAAGCTGCATGTTTGAGACTCCTGCCCTAATCAGTGCAGGTTTAGCGACAGGATTTCCAGCCCCTGTGGGCAAGCCACCCTGTTACATCCCGCAAGTGACCCTTAGTGGGTGATTTTAGAATTTGGAGACTATAATACTCAAAACTGAAGAGGCAGGTTGAATATGCTTACTGTGTTAAGGAAACTACAGCTTGATGTTCACTTCCAGTTGTTGAACTACAGTAGCTCAGATGGGTCACAAAATGAGTGCACTAAACATTCACACCCTTTGTTACAAGTTTGGAAAGCTCCATTACAGGAATCAGGTTTTAAAACTGTCCTCTCTGTTACTGCATCTACAATTATTTGTAAGCTGAAATGAGACCTTTTTCATGTCTATGACTTGACTATGCCTGCAAAACTGACTTTTGACTGCTTAAATTGCCAGAATTGAGGGTACAAGTGCATTCTTTGTGCCCACAATTTTGTAGGCAAAATCAAACACCCAGCAAAGGGTCTGAAGACCACTCCTTTGATGTTTAGGAGGCTGAGGGGAATAAAGAAGTAGTGTTTGTGGAGTCATTCATTTGGCATCCTTGCTGACACTGAAGAACCATGGTGAAAATCATTTTTGCTCATTAAATGCAGCTCTTCCTTCACAATGAAAGCAGCAACACATGTGGGCACAGATGACAGATACACAAAAGAATTTACAGCAGCAGTAAGCTCTCTGTGTAGCCTCTCGAAGCTGATAGGAGAGAGCTCTCCCACTGGCTGAACAGCTCTACCTCTGTAAATGGCAGAAGCTAGGTCAGCATGAGACACTCTCCAAGCAACAAAAGCAAGGAGTCTTATAGCACTTAAAGACTAACAGGATTTGCTTATGCTGTTGTAACTTATGTCACTCAGTGAAGTGGTTTATTCACACCCCTGAATGATGTAGTTACACTCACATAAGCTGGAGTGTAGACATAACCACAGAGCAGCACCCTTCCACATCAGAGCTATCATGAGTTTCAAATCTTCTGGCCTACTGAAGATTGCAGTCTTCAAAATGCAACACTCCCCCCCCCACCCCCCAAGTCAGTCTGGTTTGGAGCAGCACGCTGGCCCATTTCCAGAAAAGACTTTGGAGCTGTGATAAAATTAATTTCAGTGTGACATTTGATTACATGACATAATACATAGGTACATCATTCACCACTGGCATGTAATAGTACATAGAAAATCATTCATTGGTTGATATGTAATGGTCAATGTGTGACGGTTACCCTCTGACAGCCAACAGTCAGCAAAGAAGAGTAGAAAGAGAGATCCACTACTATTAGCAGCACCTAAAAAAGAATGTCCTGAACCAAGCACAGATCTTTGATTTTGGAGCCAGCAGTTGTTTGTTCCTATGGTTGGGGTACAAAATTATTAGGAGTGACATAAACTGGAAGGGTATATTGAGTGGGGTCATGTAGGGACTGGTCCTGGGTCTGGTTCAGTTCAATATCTTCACCAATGATTCTGATAAATGGCATAGAGCAGTGATTCCCAGTCTGTGGTTCGTGGACCACTGGTGGTTCATGAGTACGGGAGAGAGATAATTACTGCAGGTAAATGTACTGTGATAAGTGCAATATGTTTGTGAGTGAGCGTAATAAATTATTAGAAATAGCTGCATTTTCAATACTCCTTGATAAACAAGTTTGATTCCCATCAGCCATAGGCTATGTTAAAAATGTTTAACATGGTTTGCTTATATGGTGATCCACAAAAACTTTTGATGATGATGTAGCAGTAAACATAAAGGAGAAGGTTGGGAACCACTGACATAGAGAGTACATTTATAAAGTTGTCAGCTAATACCAAGTTGGGAGAGGTTACAAGTGCTTTGGAGGTCAGGATTAAAATTCAAATGGATCTGGACAAACTAGAGAAATGGTCTGAAGTAAACAGGATGAAATTAAATAAGGACAAATGCAAAGTACCCTACTTAAGAAGCAATCAGTTGCACACATGCAAAATGGAAAATCATTGCCTAGGAAGAAGTACTATGGAAAGGGATGTGGAGTCATGGTGGATCACAAACTAAAGTGTGACTCAACAGTGTATCACTATCGCAAAAAAGCAAACATTCTGAGAGGTATTAGTAGTTTCACAAGTACGACACAAGATGTAATTCTTCTGTTCAACTCCGCCCTGAGAAGGCCTCAGCTGAAGTACAGTGTCAATTCTGGGAAAAATTGAAACAAGTTCAGAGGAAAGCAACAAAAAATGATTAAAGGTCTAGAAGACATGACATACCAGGAAAGACTGGGGAAAAATGGGTTTGTTTCGTTTGGAGAAGAAAAAACTAAAGGGGTGAAGAGAGGGACACATGATATCAGTTTTCAATTTCATAAAAGGATGTTACAAGGAGAACAGTGAAAAATGTTTCTCATTAACCTGTGAGAATAGCACAAGAAAATATGGGCTCAAAATTGCAGCAAGTTTAGGTTAGACATTAAGAAAAACTTCTTTTTGGGGTAGTTAAGCACTAGAACAAATTGCCCAGGGACGTTGTAGATTGCAGAATTTCCATCACTACAGATTTTTAAGAACAGGTTGGACAAACACCTGTCAGATATGGTCTAGTTAGTAGTTAACATGCAGTCTTGCCTCAGTGCAGGGGCCTGGACTAGGTGACTTCTCAAGGTCTCTTGCGGTCCTACAGTCATAGATGTTATTTTTTTGGTCAAATTCTCAGTGGTTTAAATCAGAGAAGTCCCCTGTCTTTTCTTAGGTAGAGATAGGGTCATATCATCAGCTGGTATAAACTGCATCTTGTCAATTTCCAAAGGGTCAGCTGTGTTAGTCTAGTCCAGCAAAAAAAAAAAAAAAAAAGAAAAAAAAGTCATGTGGCACTTAAACACTAACAGAGTTATTTTTCGCATGAGCTTTCATGGGAGAAAATCCCACTTCGTCAGATGCTTCAAAAATGGGCGAATTTACAGAATGGAAGGAAAATAAATGCAAGGGAGTGTAAAACATAGGATCAGGTCATGCAGTAACAGCAAATCAGAGCAGTTGTAAAGTTCAAACCCTGGGAAGGGTGAAGTCAAATTACCTTTTGTAATGGGAAAAGAAACCATAGTCTCGATTTAAGCCTGCTTTCACACAATTTAATTTACAAATAAATTCCAGTTCAGCTGTTTCTCTTTGAAGTCTTGATGTCCCAGTCACATCTCTGAGTACAGTCATTAACAAATCATTTATCGAGTGATTAGAAAGATGGAAGTGCTAAGCAACTGGTTTTTTTGTTTTGTGGTTTCTGATGTCAGTTCTGTGTTCATTTATTCTTTTGCGCGGGGATCGTCCTGTTTGTCCAATGTATAAGGCCTCAGAAACAACTCTGACATCATTATTAAGGAGGCTGACAAACAAGGTGCAGTTGTCATCATGAATAAATTGGATTATGATCAGGAGGCTTATAAACAATTCTCCAATACAACATTCTACAAACCACTTTCCTCTGACCCCACTGAAGAATACCAAAAGGAATTACGACGCCTACACAAGAAACTCCCTAAGACAGCACAGGCACATATAAAGACGGAAACACCACCAGAAACCTAACCAGGGATATTCTATCTACTACCTAAAATCCATAAAAAAGGAAACCCTGGACACCCCATCATCTCAGGCATCGGCACTCTTACCGCTGGCCTATTTGGCTCTGTGGACTCCCTCCTCAGACCCTATGGCTATGTCCACACATACATCATTATTTCAAAATAACCCATTTTGAAATAAGTTATTTTGAAATAAAGTCCTTATTTAAAAATAAGTTAATTCGAATTAACAGTTTGTTAATTTGAATTAAGGGAAAGCCTGCTTTCAAAATAGCCGTTGTTTCGAAATGGTTATTTCGAAACAAGGCTGTTCAGACATGTTGTTTCGAAACAGTTATTTCGAAACAATGGTGTTGTTTCAAAACAACATGTCCGAACGCCGTTGTTTCGAAACAACCGTTTTGAAACAACGGCTATTTCGATTAGATTCAAGGTTTAACAGTTTCAAAATAACTGACCAGACACAGAATATATTCAGTCTTCAGTACCTAATTATTTCTTAGGCACTCTCCCCTGACAGCAAGAGAACTTCAAAGATACAAGTCTTTACACCAGGGGTCTCAAACTCAAATCCCCACGAGGGCTACATGAGGATTAGTACATTAGCCTGAAGCCCAAACCACTGAAACCTTTCCATACAATAATATTGCAAGTATCAGTAATGATCATGTCATTGTGGCCCAAAGGAAATAGCTTTAGGGGCCACATGCAGCCCATGGGCTACATGTTTGAGACCCCTGCTTTACACCAAACCAGCCAGCCTCCCTCTGGATGCCAGCTGAAGCTAGATAGTGGGTAGAGCTAAGTATTCTGGCAAAATAAATTTGCTTGCTACAAGCACTTAGGTTTGTTGTTTTAATGTGTAATCATCAGACCTCCTTAACCAAATCACATTCTATGTCTTATTAAACTGATGCTATATGGAAGTCCACACAGTCCTATTCCACTCAGACAAGAAGTAGTGAGTCCCAGTTAGAAACAAAGTCTGTGGTGTTCAGGAAGATTACCACCCAGCTTCAGAAGCAGATCTGGTCAAAAATCCTCTCCCAGACCAGTTTTTGTAGCAATGTGAAACCAGGCCTCCCTACCTCTCTGCCTGGCTCTCCAGGCTTCCTGACCGCCTTCCCAGCTCCTCAAGATCCCCAAAACTCCTTCTGTGACCATCCACCTACCAGGCTCCTATATTCCTCCAAACTCTGCAGCTCCCTGATCAGCAGGTGGACAGTCTGCCTGGGCTACCTCACTAATCTTCCTGGGCATGCTGGGTCCCATCTGGCATATAGCAGACTGCCTGACCAAGCAGCCAAGAAGCTGTCTCAGCAGATGAGAAACATCTGGGAAATTCCATTTTGGTTCTTCAAAACATATTTTAAGAATTGTGTACCATAGAAAATTTTGAATTTCTGACTTTTCATTCCATTTCAAGACAAATTTTTTCCCAAAAATATGTAATTTTCCTCAAGCCAGACTTGTCAGTTTTCACAGATCTATTCTCCCTGGCTTTGGGGAAAGAGAGACTCTATGAAGAGGTGGTACATTAATGGTGGGAAGATAAGGATGATAGAAAGAGACTGATCACAGAAAATGGAAAGGGGGGGGGAGGGAAGGTTAATCTTCAGAAATATTCCACTGGTGCTGAGGGAAAACAAAAGCTTTTCATTTCTTAGCAATAAATTGAAGGGCTTTAAGAATTCTCTATACAACAGACACTTACGTGGTTACCAAAGGTTCCAGTTAAGCTCAATTAGCAGGGACCCCACAGAATTACTGAAATCAGAGATGGACTAGATGATTTAAGAGGCCATTTTCAATGTCCGGGGGGCCAGTACTGATTTGTGCCATAAACATAAGGGATTTTTTTAGAGCTTTGTCTTGTCCAACCGCAAGTTACTCAAGAAATGGCATTTCCACTACTACCTTTGGTGACGATCACAAATCTAATCTATCTCAGAGGTCTGGGACCCTCTCCTTCTATGAAGATTCAGGTTAAATGAAATGTTGTGTAAATGTGTGTCAAATTCACTGAATTGTTTACTCAAAATAAAATTCTCCAAAAATTTGAAAGAAGTCCAAGCATTTTGTTTTGACATTTTCAAAATGCAATCTTTCAACTTTAACTATCCCAAATTATTTTTTGTTCATTTTTATTTATTTTTAAAGGGGGAAAAAAAACCTGACAAATTAAGCAATTCATTTCAGTTGAAAGAAAACATCTCATTACACCTAAAATGGACTTTTCTTTTCTTTTTTTTTTTTTTTTTTTACTTTTTCAGTTGACAATAAATAAATAAATTTTAAAAAGTTCATTTAGGACAACCCAAAATTATTACTTTATTTTTCACTTTGGCCACCAAACAAAAAGTCAGTTTTTTACCGAGTTCCACTTCCCAGTTTACTATTACCTGCAAATTTAATTCACTGGTTTAGCTCCTCTTCTAGGGTCATAGAATCATAGGTTTGGAAGGGACCTCATGAGGTCAACTAGCCCAACCCCCTGTGGAAAGCAGGACACACCCACTAAAATCATCCCACTCAGTGTATTGTCTAGCCAGACATTAGATCATTAATACAGATGTTAAAACTGGACTTCTTAACATCCATCCCTACTGTTCCACACCAACACCTCCAAGCTCAATGCACTGCCTTTATCATTTCCCTTCGCATACAGGCCTCCAACCAGTTTTGGTAGGTGGCAGTGCTTAGACATCATGGTACAGTATAACGAGCACTTTACTAACATTCAAATATATCACAGCTGCTAATTTTGCAGTTCGGTTTTTGTGTGTATTTGGGTTTTTTTTGTTTTTAAATTGAGTATGATTAATTCTTCAAAAGCTCAGGCTGCTTACTTCTTTGTTCAGTTATATACTGGCTGTTTACAGATTCTCTCAACATAAACTCTATCATCAACTAGAGACTGAAGTCAGATTTATCATACAGTTATAGCAACGATCACATGAACTGCAGTAAGTAGAAGTTCAGCTGTTACAGTGAGTACAGTAAGCATTTACTCACCCCACAGTCACACCTCTCCTTGGATTCTAAAAGCAATACACCATTCTGTTCTCTTTGGTTATTCAACAGATAGGCCAGCCAGGATTTGTTCTTCACTAGAGGATCACTAGACAGGATCAATTCTTTCTTTCTTTTGGCATTTGCCTATAAACGTATAGGTCTGGGTTACTGTCCATCCTTGGTTTTTTCCTTAGTCAGATGGCCCTCTGTCTTGTGAAGGGCAAACAATCTACACTATTGTTTGCAACCAGGGTAAGTATCTCCATACATATTTTTCCTCCTGCTTGTCCCTTTGCAACCTTACTACTACATTCTTCACCCTCCAGCTGATCCACAACTTCAATCTGCATGGCTCATCACTCACAAGGGATGCATTATAGAAACCTAAAAATACAGAGACACAATGAGTGGAATTTTCAAAAGTGCCTAATCTGCTTACGTGCATAACTGCCACTGAAATAAATTTCTCATGGGGCATCTACATCCACCTACAGGTGCATAGTAACTTTGAAAATCTGGATCTATCAGATCTGATTTCCCTCAGGAACTTCAGCCTACCAGTGAACTGCTACTACCTCCTTCTCCAGAACACAGGAAATCAGTGAAACCTTGGATAAGTCACCTAGGCCAAAAAGTTTTAACTTGGATGCCTAAAATAAAAGACTTGATTTTCAAAGAATTCTGAAATCAGACTTCCTATTTACATCTCCTGATATGGATCCAGGTGTCTAAAATTAACTCTCCTTGCCTCTCCACCTGCTGCATCTGAAAATGTGGGCCTTAAACTTCTGTGCTTCAGTTTTTCCATCTGCAATATAGGAAAATACTGAATATCTCACAGGGAGGTTGTGAGGTTCAACTCAAGTATTGGTAAAACATGTTGAGTTCCTCAGGCTCAAGGTGTAGTAAGTATTTTTTTAGGCAACTAACAAAGTCCATGATTAAAAATGTTATTTGTCTCCCACATTATTATTATATTCAAGAACACACCTCACTCTCTTTTTCTTCCCTCCTCTGCCAAAATTCCTTCTTGTGCTGAGACCATACAATGAGGAAGGAATAGAGATGACTCTTAGCGCCTAAAGCTCTACCAAGTTATACTAGTGGATGATCAGCCGCTAAATCTTGACTGCATTTTATTTCATCTACTGCTCCATCCTCAATCTCCCACATAATTAATTCTCTCTCTCTCTCCTTCCATCCCTGTCACTTCTTTTCCTATCAGCCACCACTCTACTCGCTACATCAAGTGTAAGCGGGTCCCAATTCAGTAGTTCCAGATTTGCTTGAACTCATTGATACCCAAAGTGGCTGAGTCATAAGAAAACACTGCACTAAAAAGGATAAATACAGAAAATACTCATTCACATACTATTGATCCATCCACCACTACAAAACACCTGGATACTTCCTTGATGGGACTCAGGGACCCACTGATGCCCACTAGTAGAGGGCACAGAAGTACATACTGTTACATACGTAGGGTTATATACACAGACATAGTGTTATATACATAGGGCCCCTAGGTTCACCAAAAGGGGTCATGTAAGGTTTCTACCAAGACATGCATCACACTAGTCATCACAATCATTGAAAAATGCATGTGCAGATAATGTGTAAGGAATTATGTATGAATAAGGTCTTACAGCTGTGCAGTTAAGGGCAGATCACATAAAGGAGACACTGAGACAGACTTCTCCTGATGGGAAAGGGGAGATGTTTATCTCCTTGCCTGTATACTGTACAATGGATGGCTTTGCATACTGAGTTAAATGCTGATGAATAAACTACAAGTGTTGCAAGGAAAAACAAAATCAGCAGTGATGATCATGTTTATGAGTAAAGATAATGAGTTTCTAGGATATATTGGGGGCATGGAGGTACACTGGCCATCCTTTAGTCAAGGAAGACAAGCTGCCTGTGGGTTTGATCTTGTGAAAAGAAAGGTCTCAGCCATCCAAACTGAAAATGCTGGGGAAAAGACTTGGGATAAGTTTTCCTGTAGGAGACAGGGGAACGGCTTATTAGCTAACTTCAGATGCTAGCAAACATGGTTTGATTTTGTTTTGTATGTAACCATTTGTTTTCAATCATCTACTATCATTTGAATCTGTTTTTTGACAAAAGCTTTCTTGTTTTCACTGTAAGTGCTTCTAAATGCCATGTGTTAAGCAGCGTGGTGATCCTGAGGTGAAACTAGTGAGCTGGTTCTGTGTCCTTTGAGAAGCAGAGAGTTCTGTAAGAGTTCAGCGGAGCAAGGGCCAAGCATTCCAGAAGGATGCTCTGGGGCTGGTGTGTGCCTGTTGCTTACCTGTGTGGAGACAGTGAGGCCTGTGGAGGCCTGGAAGGCAATGCTTGTTTTGCCAAGACCTGGTGGAGTCAGAGAGCTGATCTGCAGCAGGTACAAATGAGGCTTCCCATGCTACAGTCAGATGGCAGCCAAGCACCCCAGGGGAGTATCGCGCGTGCCTGGCATGCTGTGAGCAACGACCTCTGCTTGCCCACAACTGAACCATTTTGCACTTGAGTTTGAAAGTGCCTCATAGCCCTGGAGCTTCAGCAATGGGATTTATTTACACTAGGTGTCTGGAACAATGTTCACATAAAAGCTGTGCACTGTATTCAAACCATAAAAGGGAGAAGAAAGGGCAGACTTGGCACTTGGAATTACACAAGCCATTCTTACTGAAGCAAATGAGAAGAGATCAGAGATGCTCTCAGCTTCATTGAGGAGAAAAGAGGCCCCAAATGTCTTAAGCACTGAAGCAATTTCCTCCATCCATGTCTGTGAGGGAAGATTAAAACAGGTGTGCTCCACTTGCTGTGAAATTCATATCCTCATCTAAGGTCAGAAGACCCAGAGGAGGTGCAGAATCCCCCTCTTATAGGCAATACAGCAGAGAATGGACTTGAGCAGTAGCTGAAGTAGGACTTCACAAGCTCTCTTCATCAGAGCCATAAGGCTGGCTTTTGCCACCTGGGGCGCATTCCGAGCGGAACGTGCCCCTTGCCATTAGCAGCGCTTGGAGCTGGCAGCGCAAAAGCCACCCTTTAATAGAGTGGGTCTATTGAGCCAATCCACGCTGCCCAGGGCTTTGCCCCATTGGCCCCACCATAGTTATGGCTCTGCTTTTCATGCCATGTCTCTGCATGCAGCCATCCACAGCCAATCCTCCTCAGACACACACCCCACAAACCTTTGCAGTAATCCTTATAATCATAGAACTGGAAGGGGCAATGTGAGGTCATCGAAACCAGTCCCCTGCACTGATAGCAGAACCAAATACCATCCACCATCCCTGACAGGTGTTAATCTCTAACCTGCTCTTAAAAATTTCCAATGATGGAGATTCCACAACCTGCCTAGGCAATTTATTCCAGTGATTAATCACCATGACAGTTAGGAATTTTCTCCTAATGTCCAACCTAAACCTCCCTTGCTGTAATTTAAGTCCATTGCTTCTTGTCATGCCATTAGCAGTTAAAGAGAAATTTTTTTCTCCCTCCTCCTTGTAACAATCCTTTAGGTACTTGAAAACTGTTATCATGTCCCCACGTAGTCTCCTCTTTCCCAGATTAAATAAACCCAGTTCTTTCAATCTTCCTTCATTAAGTCAAGCGTTTCAGACCTTTAATCATTTTTGTGGCTCCTCTGGACTTTCTCCCAATTGTCCACATCTTTCCTGAAATGTGGCACCCAGAACTAGACACAGTACTCAACTCGAGGCCTAATCAGTGCCATTTTGTCCAACCACTAGCTTCCTTGGGTTATGGACAAACATCTCGCATGGGCATTTTACTGCAGCTGTTAAGAAGGCATAAAGGCACCCATAATGAAGCATCTAGTGCTGAACAGTGTCCAGCCATCAGTCTCATCTAGCATGGCAATACTAGGAGGCAGATAAGCAGCATCTGGGGTGAGCAGCAGTGGCAGGTTTAGAGTTAGTGGGGTTCTGTGCCCGGCTTCATTTTTGTCCCTCGCCCCAAAACTCCTGCCCCTAGAAACCCAGCCAAAATAATGAACATTTTTCTTATCTCACCTCTCTCCCACATTTTTTCATTCTTTTTTTCTTCATTCTCTTCCTATATGAGAAATTATAGGAAGTAAATGAAAAATAAAGTGAGATATCTTGATTATTTTTGTAGTCTAACTTTTTTTTTTCCACAGATCACTTGAAAATTGTTGAGGGTCTCGGTGGACCATTTGATGATCTTTCCAAATGTTGTTTGTACTATTAGTTAACTATTGTAAAGTACTTTGGATAAGAGCATGGTCTAAAAAGAAACCTAATAACCTTTCCTCAGTCCACCTGAATGGATTTCTTGGACCACAGTTCGATAACTTCTTGCCTAGATGAAAGTTGACTTTGCATTATGCTGATGTGAAAAATGTGTAAAAATAAGCACAGATGGCAGCTGGAGCCAGGTGTGGTAAGCATCTGGGGAAAGTGAGGGGGACCTTGGGCAAGGCCCAACACAAAGGGACATTACCAGCCAAGAGGCCTCACAGGCCAGACTGGAAGCGGGATCATGGCCCCAATAGGGCTGCTGATACTAAGGAGAAGATCTCTGTCCCCTAGAACCTGGGGGCATGTGGCTACTGCCAGAGTAATTGTCTGAATCTCTGCATCCCCACAGCATAGCCAGGGTCTTGGCAGGAGGCCTGAGACCTGTGAGGAACAAACTATGAACATTCCTTACACTCCAAGGGTGCTTTATGTGGTGCCCCTGTGCCAGGGGGCAGCACTGGCTGTTTACCTTTAAACTTTCTCCTCATTTCTTTATTTTTTAATCTGATTTTTGGCTGCTGTTCATTTAATAAATTATATTGCTTTGAACTATATGCAATGATTAGTTGGTCACGAAAGCACCCAGGGCAGAGTTATCACCCAGGAGCAGGGGAATCTAGACTCCATCATAGTTGACCATAATGAGATTGAGAGTTGAGTCCCTCTTGGAATCTGGGGCCCTGTCTTGTTGGGGCGACAGGAACCCAGTCACACAAGAGAGTGGGAAGGGGGCAGGTCTCAGGATAAAGGGATGAGAATGAGGACTCAGATCCTTTTGCTAACCAATTCCCCTGGGGTACTGTATAAACCAGGATAATTCCACACAATAATGGGCCCATTCCCCCCAGCTTACAATGAAACATTTATGATGAAAATTCTTTGCTAGACTACTTAAAAAAACAAGCACATTTAGAGCACAGTTCACCGAATGCAGAAAATCTGGACCACTTTGCAATTTGCAATGCTTATTAAGTTCAGTCTTTTGTCAGACTTGTCCTGAATTTTCAGGCCCCCAATCATTGGGGGCCCTGTGCATCTGCTTGGTTTTTTGCATGGTAAATCTGGCACTGGCAAGCAGGGTCATCTGGAACACTCTGAGGGTACCGGTAAAGGGGCAAGGCAGCTTGCAGGGGGTTGAGTTGCTTGTTGGGCTAGCAGGCCAGGTAACACATTAAGGCTAGTGTGAGGGTTATGCAACTAGGAAGATCGAGCTGATTTAAGGGGTAGGAAGTTGGGCAGCAGGAGGAAGAGGCAGCCTGAGAGTCACAGAGATGTATGTTCCACAAGGGCTAGGAAGCATGGAGTGTCACATAGATACATGGTAGATAATCTGGTAGTTACTAGGGAGCAACTGAGATACCCCTGCTGCAGGGGAATGTTACTCACCCTTCACTACCTCAGTGCAACTTCCCTAAGACATGCCAGCTCTTAACATTCTGAAGGTTAAGCCCCAGGATGAGATTGGCTCCTTGTTAAAAAGCAAACCCCAAGATTGCCAGAAGCGATGAGTTTTATTTTTAGCTGGGATGCTGGAAAGGTCACTGCTCAGGCTGCATTCACCCACAGAGCCAGATTTTCATGCAGCATGCCGTGCGCTCAGTGGCACAGTGAGGGCAACATCTGTCAGGTTGGGTTTGGATAGATGGGTTATTTAAGGTAGAAAAAGGAGGACATAATGAGAAGTAGCAAACCTGAAACTATCCTTTAAGTTTAGCAGAAGAGGAAAAGATGCCTGAAGAGTCCAAGCGGGTGATGGAATAATTTACAAGAGGACAAGATGACTCATCTACCAGTTTCTAATGTGCCCATCACCATAGCATTCAAGTGCCAACTGCAAGCATTCGTAGAAGCATCTGTGTGGTCTGACTGCAGCTATATTCTCTGTCCCTGCCTGTCATAACCTGAGTTTCTGAAGGATCGTTCTTGCATGAGGATTACCAGAGTATATATAATGAAACATCAACAGACCACTGGTGATCTCCCTTTTGGGCACAATCTCACCAGCCTCCTTCACTGAAACACTGAGAACCACAACTTGTCCTCTGCATTCTGCACTGAAGGTGGCTGGACTTGATTTCAGTCTGACCTCTGGCTGCAAGGTGCTGAACCAAGCGGTCCCCACCAAGAATATTCATTTCCCAGATTCAGTGCTTCACTCTGGGATACGACAGCTGTAACATCCCTGTCTATTGTGGTGTTGTCAGCAAGTGCAGAGGCAGATGAGGTCTAGAGGTAGCTTGATTTTAACCCAACTGTTAGCATGTATGATGACAACTAGGAATCAAATTCTCTGCCAGCATAAATGAGTGCAACTCTTTTTAAACCAGTGGTGTTACCCACATTTACACTAGCAGGGAACTACGTCATAAGTCGCTAAAGCACATCAATAATTGTACGAGAGGTTGGAATAAGGTGCAGAGCACCAACATGAAACACTCACCTCAGTTATCTGCTTTAAGATACTGGCCATTGTGTGTCATACCAGTTGATGTTTCTGGGCAGCCTTCATTCAGCCCAGGCAGAGTGGTATGTAGCAGTCCACCCTACAAAAGTATGTCTGCATTGCTATTAAACACGCAGAGCTGCCCTAGGCACATGGGGCTGGGGCTGTGGGTCAATAAAATTGCAGCATAGACATTCGGACCCACGCTGGAACCTGGAGTTCTGCATCCTTGTGAAAGGGGAGGGTCCAAGAGTTCAGGCTCCACCCCAAGCCTGAATGTCTGCACTGCAATTTTACAGCCCAGCAGCCAAGTCAGTTGACACAGGACAGCCAGGAGTGCCTGCCACATAGATCTAGCCGAGGTGACTAAACACACTGAGTTATGGTGGACAGTAGGGCTATGTAAGTAACCCATCTGAAGCACTTAAAAGTGCTTAGGAGACCAGTCCTGTGCTGTTGGAATGTGTGGGAGGAACTAGATATGAGCAAGGCTCTTGCTAAACCACATGTGCAGTCAATCAGACTAGGATTTCAGACAGATGAAGCAAAGATTAAAATGGGATTTTTTTTTTCATGTTTTGGAAAATCCAAGTCCTTCTGGGTATGTTATATCTCAGAGACAGCTTGGCCTAGAAACTCCATGTTTGTTTTAGTCACGTGCTCTCCACCAAGATCAATCCCCCTCTGTGTGTTGGGGAAGACATTCTATTTAAAATGTTGAAGTTATTTGCTGCAGATCTTTGAACTCCTTAATAATCCAGGGACTGCAGATAGATTAATAATCCAGGAGCTGCAGCTGTGTAATCAGTTTGCATCCTTGAGCTAGTCACCTTGCTCAGAACCAATTTAGCAGTTGCGAGGATGACAACTTTCAAGCCCATCTACTAAAGGAAACTGACCTGCCGCTGGCAGCTTGTCACCATTAGCTTAGTTTCTAAGCTTAAATGGGGGCTTAGAAAACCCACCCATATTCCAGGACTGCTGTGGCGCTATGAATCCTGCATGGTTCTCTGGAGCAACTATGACCCCATTCATATTTAACAAAGGTTGAGACAAATACTGTCCATCATTTTAAAATACATAACAAAATGTTACAGAGAGACTCTTGACAAAAATGATGGAAAGGTCCCGACAGAAAACTTTTTAAAGATACAGTAAGAGTTGTAAAGGGAGCAAGGAAAATTCCTAAACTAGAAGTTGAATAAACAAGTTTTTCAAGTTACTATGTTTTATTTAAATGTTAAAAAAGGAAGCACAGAAAAATAATTCTGTCTTCCTGCCCTCACCCACCCTTCTCACATAATAAATGTTCACCTCCACATTCTGTACTGTCTATATTGGCAGTGGGACTCTCATACTCCTCAACAGCATATACCTCTTCTGAACATACAACAATGTTCACATTTATACAGGTCCACCTTCCACACAAGAGATTATTCTCCAGTTCACTCACCATTGATACAACATTAACATCTCATCTTATCAGCTTCCAACACACAACAAAGTCCTACTCAACTCCAGCCATACCTTCCCTACACAATACCTACCTTCCTTCACTGGAAAGTAATAAAACTTAGACCATGTATGATTTTGTTTTATACACTTTATTGTGGAGACCACAGGGATTCAGTTAAAAAATAACTATTTATGGGCTTCAGATGGTGCAGCTAAACCACTAAAGCATATGAGGTTCAAGATGTTCACCCAGCAGCAACACTTGTCATAGACATCTATTTGCCTATGTAAAGGATGCAGATTACGGTGAGGATAGGAAGGGAGAGTTAAGGTTATTTGGGACACCTTAACTGTATTTTCACACTTTCTATCATTTCTCAGAGGTATTGTTTGTTTGTTTAAGCCTTATCTTAGAATTTCTTGTTCTTTCAATGGTATTGTAAACCTCAGAGATCCTCTAAAATTTTTTCCCCTTCAATTTTTTCCATTTTTGCAATTAAGACAGTCTGACTTAGGTTTTTCTGGGAACATACCCACCTATTCTTTTCACACTTGAACAGCACAAGGTATATGCACACACTGTGATCCACTTAAGCCTTGATTTTAAGACTTCATGCACCTTATGCTGACCTGCCGCATCAAGGTAAAATTTTACTCTCACCCTACAAGTCTATCGTACATGGGGGAGGGGTGGTGTGACAATTCTTTAAAAAGGGCTATATCTTTGGAGTTTAATGTAACCCCCCCACACTACATACACCCCTACCATATCATACATCATTTGAAGGCATATTTTAAGTACATTTAAGATGGGATATGATGAGGAGTTGTCAATTGGTGCCATAAGCCTGTAGGTGAAGAGAAAGTACAGTACCCAAATGAGAGTGGTGGGATTTTTTTGCAATTGCAGGAACACTGCAGCATGACTATGAATACAACTTTACTGTTTAAGTTAATTTCAACACCTTAGTGTGCAGCTTGTTGGTCACAGCTGTCAAATAATGTATTAAAAGATTTCTATTGGTTTTGCATAGGCAACTATTTTTCCCTCCAGAAGTGACTATGCAATTTAGCTCATGGCAAAAATGGTAAATATCAATATCTTGCAATAAACTAACATGAAATGTCTTCAAACTGCATATCCTTAACTGACCAAGTGCCTCACAAGTGAGTCTAACAGTTTTCTATATTTTCAGTTAAGATTTATTGACCAGATGGGTCCTACACTGAAGGTTATATACCAGTAGTAGTAGATTGCCTGCCCATCTCTTGTATTGCATGGTGGATAGTATAAACATACATGAATTCTTAACATAAGGCTCCTCCATTTGAAAGGTTTTGCACATATAATATAGCATCCATTCTATCTGGCAGAAGATTTAATGTGTAATTGCCTGTGTATGCAATACTAGTCTTTGAAATATTCTAGGCCCTGCAAATAGTGTAGTAGCTAACACCTCTGCTTAACATGCAGAAGGTCCTGGGTTCAATTCCCAGGGGGTTGGACTCGATGATCTCACGAGGTCCCTTCCAGCCCTATGATTTGATTTAAAAGCTATTTTTAATTCAGTGACACTTATGCATAGATTGGCGCTAGATATCACAATACACAGCTTCATATTACAGATATACAAGAGCTATGAGGAGGGGAGAAGAGACCCGACAGGAAGTAGGGAAGGAAAGTCCACAAACATGCATCTGCTTCTGCACTGAAAGGAATGAAGAGCACATTACAACTCTTACTAACCATATCATCAATCATATATCAAACCAATTTGACATTGAATCACATCAAGAAGTGCTTCCTAGATGGCCCATAATATCACATGTACATGAGTCTTCACTGAAAATAGCCAATATAACTGAGAACAAATGGAGAGATTTGTGATAAGTGCATTCGATTCTGATGGGACACAGCTTCTTCAGCTCAACCAAGAAACACGGGATCAAAACGTCTGCTGACATGGCCACAGTGGCTAAATTTAACCCTGCCAAGGCAAGGACAATCACAGCAGCTATTCGTCCATAAGTCATTTTCCTCAAAACCTATCCTTAACAAAACAAACAAGGAGTCCTCTAGTGCTTAAAGACTAACACATTTATTTATTGCATGAACTTTCATGGGAGAAAATCCCACTTCATCAGACGCTTTGGGAGAACCTACAGAATGGGAGGAAATAAATGCAGGGAAGTGTAGGTCATGGGATCAGATCACACTGTAACAGCAAATCAAAGCAGTTGTAAAGATTCAAACCCTGGGAAACAGCATATAGAGGAAGATGAGGTCATTGCCTGTTGTAATGAGAGAAAAATCCATAGTTTCTATTTAACCATAAGGCAATACAATCAAATTTGCAAATAAATTCTATCTCAGCAACTTGTCTTTGGAGCCTTGATCTGGTATTCATCTGCCTAAGCACCGCAGTTAGTAAATCGTCAATGGAGTGAACAAGAAGATTGAAATGCTGACCCACTGGTTTTAGAACGCTGCAATTTCTGATGTCACAGTTGTGCCCATTTATTCTTTTGCACAGAGACTGTCCTGTTTGTCCAATGTATAAGGTGTGGGACCACTTCTGGCACATGATAGCATAAATCACATTGGTGGATGAGCAAGTGAATGAGACTCTGATGTAGCAAATGGTTTTATTAGGTCCTCCAATAGTGTCTTTTGGGCAGATATGTGGGCAAAGTTGGCAGTGTGGTTTGTTGTAGATTTGCCTGCTTTAATAGCTCTGCTGTTAGGTCTGTAGTTGCTGGTAAGTATCTGTTTAAGGCTGGGGGCTGTCTATAAGCAAGGAGAGGTCTGTCTCCGAAGGCTTGAGAGAGTGAGGGATCATCTTGTAGAATAGGCTGTAGATCTCTGAGGATGTGCTGTGGAGGTCTGACATGGGGGTTGTAGGCAATGACTAGCGACATTCTGTTGTTTTCTTTCTTGGGCTTCTCATGTAGTAGTTGATGTTGGGGTACCTGCCTGGCTTTGTCAGTCTGTTTTGTTACTTCTGCAGGTGGGTACTGTAGTTTTAAGAATGCTTGATAGAGATCCTGAAGGTGTCTGTCTCTGTCTGAGGGACCAGAGCAAATGCAGTTATATGTCAGGGCCTGGCTGTAGACAAGGGATAGTGTGCTGTGTTTTGGATAAAAGCTTGAGGGATGTAGGTAACTATACCGATCAGCTGGTTTTCAGTATAGGGTAGTGCTTATGAGTCCATCCCTAATTTTTACTGTAGTGTTCAGAAATTGGATCTGCTGTGTGGAGTGTTCCAGGCTAAGTTTAATATTGGAGTGGAAATTGTTGAAATCTCCATGGAAATCTTCAACAGCATCCCTACAGTAAGTCCAGATGATCCTGTGCAAGATACAGACATAATGTGTCAATGGCACCCAACAGGATCTGTGCTTATGTCACTCTGCCATGCTCATGAAACAATGGAAAGAACAGACATCACTGTATTAGGGCATCAATTGGAAGTGAAAGTTGAATGAATGCACGAGCTATGGGCATGCAACACAGTAACCACAGTGTACATCAGTGATGCTATGGCTCTGACACAAGTGATGGCTGGAGACAAGTTCCACACGTTCCATGAACTGGCTGGTGAACATTTCACAAAGGCCCTAACGGGAGATAATGCTAACTCTGTAATGGAAGATTTTGACAGGTATGATAACAGTATCTCTGAAAGCTGCACTAAAACCATGCCAAACAGAATCTAAGGTTGGATGCAAGAAATAATAGGTGGATGCCCGGTGTCTCCATGAAAAGATTTCCAAATAGGGCATCCAACAAGCAGTTACTTGTAAAACTCCTCTATGAATACCCAGTTCAAAATGTCCTAACAGCAGGCACACATCCAACACAAACACCCTTTCTTGCTGGATGCTTTTCCAGTGGCGAAGTAGCAAGACCCACAACCAGTAGAGGTTGCTGAAGAAGTCAAAGACTTGTACAGAACTCAAAAGGAAGGGGATACAAGGATGTTTCTGCATGCCATATATGCCAACATGGCTTTCCATCCTCTTGATGTCAAAAACACCATAGTAATTAGGTCACTTGATCCAGCTGTTCTGATCTTTGCTGTTCTCTACTTTCCAGAAATGGACCACGTAGATAACAAGGGATAGAAAGAGGCAACATAACCAGCACAACCAACAGGTGTTGCTTCAGACTTTTGCATGCAATTTGTGACACACTCACTCCTGACTTCTGCAACATATTCCCTGCTGTACATGCATTGACAAACTGTGACTCTGTGCGATCCCAACTGGTACTGGGGGAAAGAATGGGGTTTAATGTTGTCAGAACAAAGGGAATTTACCGCTTCAGAGAACCTGTCAAATTGGGATAGATGGACAAGCCACAACTTCTGCAGCAAGGTAGTTGGGTAGCAGTGCTATATGGCCAGTGTGAGACAGAAAAGATGCCCAAAGATGCCTGAATATCTTGACCCTCATTCTAGTCATCCAAAAGGACAAGTCACTGGCCAAATTTCTACCACATGAGGACAGATTTGAAGAGCCTGCCGAAAGATCATTTCAACAAAGATTTGGATGTCTTTGCACATAGATGACCAGTATTGGATGACTTTTGCATTGTGGATGGAAAAATGTGGATGATGAATTGCTTCCTGTATTTTTCAAGAGTCCAGTGTCCCCTGACTTCTGCAAAACCATATTTGAGTGTGTACCTTTAGGGGTTGCTGCACAATCACCTTTGTCTGTAGTCAGAACAATCTACCCTGCACAGAACTGTGTACGTGCCAAGACAATGAAGACTGTGGCTTCCCACGCACTCTCGACAGAGATCATAGTGATGAACAAGATGATGATAATGATGTTGACTAGAAATGTCACCTGTGCTGTTACATTTCAATGATACGTGCACAAAATTTATTATTAGACATTTTTTTTACCCCTTAGAATCATGTTGTGATCTCTTGAGGTTACAAAGAAATCCAATTTGATGTCTTAAAATACGTAATACAAAGAGTCATTAAACTAACAAATGAATGCAAATATTTCAAAGTAGGCATTTTGACGTATTGATGGTGTCAGTATTTATCACCGTTTCTATGGTAACAGCACCACTTGACAGGTTCACATCATACCTCATTTTAAAGTAGACATAATAGACTTTCAAATGATGTATGATGTGCATATATGTAAGGAAGAGTACATTAAATGGACCAAATCAGTGGTTTCTGCGGCTTGCCTAATAGGCACACAACCACAGATTGTGATCTTATCAAACCAATCTCAAACACAGAGGGAAAATCAGCAAGGAAACAGAGTGCTTAAGGAGTGGTGCTGTTAATTTAGTAAGTGGCACACTTCCTGCTGAATAAAGACTTATCCAGTACAGAACTGATATGGTATTATGGGCTACTGTGCTACTGGAGGGTAACCCCTTTCTAAAGAGGTGTAAGTAGTCTTAATGGTTTCTGGTCTTTAGAAGACCCCATGACAATTTTAGTAATAATAGGAGCTGTTCATTTCAGCCTTACAGCCAAAGCTCCCAACTCAGATTATTACATTCTACCACATTAAGGTTACTCTGTAGTTGGTATTTAATAAAGTTGTCACAGTTCAGGGCAGAGCACCTGGATTTCTTCTCCTCCAGTGGTTCAAATAAGGCCACCGCTTTTGCTTTTCAGATCCCCAGTTGTGGCCTCTCATGGGTGGAGTCGTGTACATCTCCCTTCTGCCTGGAGTATTTCCAGGTTGGACAGTTCCCTGCCTTCATTGTGTCATTCCCAGCACAGATAAGATGCCCTCGCTCAGGGGTTTCAAACTCAAATCACCACGAGGGCCACATAAGGACTAGTGTGTTAGCCCGAGGACCCCACCACCAAAACCTTTTCATTCAACGATATTGCAAATATCAGTAATGATTGTGTCGTCGCAGGCCGGAGGAAATAGCTTTAGGGTCCATGTGTTTGAGACCGCTGCTCTAGCTACTAGGACATCTGCTTTCTTCCTCTTCAGAGATGAATTAGAGTGTAATTGCTACAAATGGAAGTTTCCACACCTTACTAAGCAAGACTACTTTATTCTTAAAGTAAATCTCTGCAGAGAAAACCTATTCCAAACAATAAAAACCTGCACACGTTAATAAGCTTATCAGACATCACCACAACTTGGCACATGTCTCTGGCTGGTGCAGTCTTTTAATACCCCACCCTGGAACACCCTTGTGGTTCTAAGTTCCTCAGAGCTTCAGCTCAGAACAAGCACATGGTCTGATGGGGCCTTAGGAGGACATGTGTCTTCAATCCTCCTCTAAGGACTCAAGGCCCTCTGTGGGCCAGAGCCCTGTCTGTTTGCTGAACCAGGAAGAAAATCCTGAAGCAGGTTAAAGCACAGGCTTTTAACCAAAAGCATTGTCTGCCGGTCTCTGGAGACTCCAGTTTCAACTGGTGTATGAATATCTCCCCTAGAGGGTTGACTTTAAACACTTGATAATGGAAGAAGTACATTAGCAACACCCTGCCTACTATTGTTGCAGAATACAATGTACACAATTGCATTTTTAATACAGTGCTCCCCCAAAAGTGTTAACCCTAATTCAGAAAGACTGATAAGCTTTACTGAGTTAAATTTAATTCCACAAGGTCTGTTCAGTGTATTACAAGATATTGTCAATCTGTCACAGCAATATTCTACATCACCACCTAAACAGCTATGCTACATTGCTCTGTGCTGTTAAACAGCTGCCAAGTCATGGTCCACAGGTGACTGCTTATCAATGGGGAGAATGTAGGGATTCATACTTTTTAAGGGCTAGATCCAGAAAGGGACTTGGGGAATGCAATGCCTGTCAGGCACCTTGCCACCCAGTGGAATCCACAGTTGTAAATTAGATGGGCAGGCTCTTGTTGCAGCGCATTCAGAAAGTTAGGTGCCTATAACTGGGATCCACAAAAGCAGCATGACAAACAGGGAAGTTACCTAAGCTAAACACATGGGAAATGTCAGGAAAGAGTGGGAGGTCATAAGCCTCCAACCTACCCTGGAGTTAGACACCTGCACCTGGGTTGGAAGGAGGCACCTATCGCTGCTTGAGTTCCAGTCACATCTAAGCTATATTTTGCATGGAAGTGGGTTAGGCTATTCATCCAGGGTTTGGATGACCTAAATTCAGTTTTCCCCTCTGCCTGATGTGGAGCAGGGATAGGAACCCATGCAGTTCAATAAAGGGACTACAGGATATTCTGAACTATGGATTTTCAAGTCTTTTCCGCTGAAGCTGTTCCACCAAGGCATAATTAATTAAATATACACCAGGCCAGAGAGAGAGGGAGTAGGAATAGCTCTACTCTACAGCCCAGTGATTAGGTACTCACCTGAGAGATGGAAGACCTGTTTTCAGATCTGTGCTCCACATATTCAGACAGGGAAACTATAGCCAGGTTTTCTACATTCCAGGTGAATGCCCTAACTACTGGGCTAAAGTTGGCTGTTGCAGCCACCACCTCTTCTCTGCACCACCCTCAAAATCACCAGACCATTTTGTGTCATTTTAGGCACAGCCACAGTACCTACTGGGCATTGCCTCGTTTGAGAATCCTGTTGGGGCTTAGGTATGAGATAGGCATCCAGATGTCATGACTGAGGTGACTATATGCATGCTTACTCCGAGAAACTCAGGTGCCAAGAGATTTTAGAAACCTCTAGGGTTATGTGGCAGCTGATTAGGGGATTTGAGGATCTCCATGGCACCTTAATGTTGAATTCAGGTACCTAAATGCATTTATGGATCTAGCCTTAAAGCTCTTCGAAATCTTTCTGGATAAAAAGCCTGCTAGTTATGCAAGATATTAATATTAAACTCATAGACTCTAAAGGTCAGGAGGAAGCAATATTGTCATCTAGTCTGACCTCCTGCACCATGCACACCACAGAACCTCATCCACCCACTCCTGTAATAAACCTCTAACTTATGACTGTGTTGTTAAAATCATGGTTTAAAAACTTAAAGATACAGAGAATCCACTAGCAAGTGAACCATGCCCCATGCCACAGAGGAAGGCCAAAAAACACCCAGAGCCTTTGCCAATCTGCCTTGCAGGAAAATTCTTTCAGTTAAACCCTGAGCATGTGGGTAAGACCCATTAGCCAGACACTCAAGAAAGAATAACTCAGAACCCACCCCATCAAACCTCCCATCTCAGGCCACTGGCACATCTACCACCAGGAGTTAAAGATCAGTTGATTATTAAAGTAGGTTGTCCCATCATACCATCCCCTCCATAAATTTGTCAAGCTCAATTTGCTCACTGCTGTTTGATCACCACGTTTCTTCGTGTACGCAGGATGCTCAGATGAAAAGAGGCAGGGATAGTAGCGCCAGAGTAACAAATGGAATGAGTTCACCACGCTGTCTTGAAATAATCTCCCAGTAAACGAAAACAGAAGCCTTTGACTAAATCTGGATGCTCTGGAAAAGTTCCCTTTCCTATTATCATGGAAAATGCAAATTGATATCCCTCTCCCCCAGCAAGAAAAAGCTATTGTAAAGAAACTTTCCAGGGCCACATACCTCCCGTTTGCCCTATGTTCAACTCTTAGTGACATCAATGGGAATTCACCTGGGAGATCAAGGGCCCTAGTGGCTGGATTTAAAAATGGAATTAGCAGGAAATTCAGAGTCAAGACTGGGGTCACCACCTGTTTATAATCTGCCCTAGAGGATAAAATAGGTAGTTGGTGAGGATGCATCATAAGTGTTATGACATCTGGCTCTTTTCACTGTGTCATTAGAAAAACAGGTTGTGACACTGCGTCGCTGCATCATGACATGTCATTGCATCTGGATGCCTTACAGTTATTCCTGTATAGTGACACCTTAATCATCCAACCAGGATTGGTTGTCCATTGTGCTAGATACTGTCCTAGCATATGATCTCCTGCCCCAACAAATTTACAATTTAAATAGCCAAGACACAACAAGGTAAAAAGGAAAAGGGATTCTAAATAAGCTATGTGCCCCAAAGCAACCGAGAGCTCCAAGTGCTAGGAAACTCAGGATTGTCCTAGGATTCTTTTTGCTTTTGGGGGAGGGGAAAGCAAGCCCAGATAAAGTCATGAACTCTTTCACTTATGGTATGAGGCCTGCACCATTTAAGTCAAAGGGAGTTCTGTCATGTAATTTAACAAGAGCAGGACTGGGCTGTTAGGTAGCCATGAAGAATGTGGGTCCCTGAGAACAGCTCATGAGCTGCTTAGCCATATAAGTTTAAGGCCAAAAGGGACCACCAAATCATCTAGTGCAGTGGTTTTCAAGCCATGGGTTGGGACCCAGTACTGGGTCACAGACCCTCAGGTACTGGGTTGCCATGCACCCAGCTGCCGCCACCAAAAGATTGGAATGCATTGCTGAAAGATGTAATTATTGGATCACTGTCATAAATGATTTTTTTCAGCTGGGTCCCAAGGAAAAAAGTTTGAAAACCACTGATTTAACGTGACCTCCTGTATATCACAGGCCACTAAACTCCACCTTCTCACCCCAGGCTCTGCCCATTACCAGAATTAATGATGTTAGCTCTGCAGCATGCAGGCTGTCACTGACTACATGTTTCTATAGCACTTAGGAACATGGGCACCTAACCTGTCTGATGGCTATAGGAGTTACTGTAATATAAATGGAATTCAAACACTAACTGAAAATACCTAAACACAGAGGGGTGATTGGATGCTGGAGCATCTCAACTATGAATTTCCTGGCTTCAGAGGTTTTTCCATTTTAACATGAGAGGTTCCCCTCCACCCGTGCAATTTAATTTCCTTTATTTATTTTTAATACCAGAATTAGATCATATTACTGCCTGACTGAAAAACAAATTAAATTTGGCAGGAAATCAAAGTCATTTTTAATCGCATGAACATGCAAGAAAAATTTTAACGGCTCTTCGGTTATTTGGGAAGGTTTGGGGAAAGGGGGATAGTTAGAATTTGACTGAATAAAACAAACCATTTAGATTTATAAACCTTGGTTTTAAAATCATTTTATGGAGGAGTCATTTTAACATGGTTTCTAACAAAAAGTGCTGATACACTCAACTATAACACCTCCTATCCTTGGAAAGGGAGGATGTCTAATTCTGCCAGGACTTTCTGAAATCATCTGATTTTATGGATACACATCAAATCAAAACACAAGAAGAGTCAATGGCCTAGTCAACTGCCTTAGCTAGCCTATTAGCCAGCAATAATGTAAGATTTGCCATAGACTTCCAGACCATCTCCATCCAGCTTCAATACCTTATGTTTCAGAGGAAGACAAAGACATACTCAGCCAAATTCATCTGTGTTGTAACTCAACCATTGTTGTACTTACACTAACTTTGAAATACAAAGCTAAGGAAATTCAGGAGCAGCATTCCAAATGATTCATTTCTCTGCAAGTAACCTGACTGTATGGTATTCCACTGGCATTCCTCAACAACAAACTAAGTCAATCATTTTCAATACAGACTGTACTGTCAGCTCACACACTTGCACATGCTCAGTGAGCACCAACAGAAAAGAATCTGGACTATGGTGTGGCGTTCACATCACCCAAGCATTCCACTAATACTTAGAATACAGTATGTTGAAGATCGGTGTTTGGAATAACAGAGAGTATTTGAAGGATCCAAAACATAACAGACTATGCAGTCTGGATATAGGGATTGGGAACACTACTTGCCATATTTTAAGTCATTGCTTTACATGTAAGTGGCATATTTATTCTGAATACTGAATGGACCAAGTGCTGCTATGTATGTATCTTCCTTGATAGATTTGTGGCTCCCTTCACTTAAGTATCTCAGCACTTCACAAGCTTTAAATGAATTTATTCTTGCAAATCCCTGGGAGGTAGGGAAATATCATTATCCACATTTTATAGATGGGGAATTGAGCTACAGAGAGATTAAGTGATTTGCCCAAGATCCAAAATGAAGCCTGTGTCAGAGACAAGAAGCAAACCCAGGTCCCCTGACTCCTAGCGCAGCATCTGAACCACAAGCTCTTGGCTACGTATGCTGGTGCCAGCTCTGGCGCAGGGTGTTCATCAGTTTTTGATTTTGGAACTGTTGATTGCGTTGTTGGGTTATTAGACTCTGACATTTCTGCTGGGATATATTGCACCTTTTCTCTGAGGAGCTTAAAGAGTTTTATAAATATTAATTAATTAAGCCTCAACTCCTCCATCCCATTATAGGTAAGTTAGTATTACACCCATTTATTAACAGATGGGTGAACTCAGACAAGGAGCTTCCCCCATCATACCAACAGTTGGGGTAGAGCTGAGAAATGAGGAGTGCTGGTTCCCATTCCTGTTTTATAGCTCTAATCAAATAAACACTTCCTCTTTCCTGAGTCATATGTACCTTAACAGAGGGGGTTTGTGCCCCTCTCCCTCTATCTTAGATGCACAATATTATTTCTATCTGGGGAACAGAAAATCTTGCAACCACACAAACTTATACACAAGTACGTGAGTTACAGACCATGAATTACCACCATTTCTAAAGTTCCAGGAAAGGAAAGCAAAATGCTCATAATCCAGAGAGGGCAAAATTGGAGACTTGCTCTGACCCTTAGAACCACACTTAAAAGTTGCTGCTTCTCTCCCCATGGCCCAGAGCCTCTGAATTATCTACAATGCCTCTCAGGCTCAATGGTTCTCAACAGGAGGCTCCTGATCTCCTTGGCGTCAATGGCAGACTGCAAGAGTGGAAAAGATTAAAGCTTTTAAATGGAAGATGTTGGCTGGAGGTTGCCTACAGTCTTCTGTTGCTATCTCTTTAGGAACTCCCCTTAGAATCAAATATGGCTCAGCAAAACTGCCCTTCCCCTTTCTCCCCCCCCCCCCGCCCCCATTTCAGGAGTTTACTAGAGAGAGAGGAAAAAAGGGTGATGAGGATAAAAAAGTGTATCCTCAGACTCCAAAGAAAAAAGCTATTATAGATCCCCACCTCACACTGCACCTTAGTTTTTTTAAGTACACTCTGGGGTTTTAACCCTAAAAACATGTCCCAGGAATACATCAAGCCAGTTGAAAACCCCATTGTTACCCTGCCATTCAGCTTGAGAAAAAAAATGGCCATGTCAATTTCTTCATTTACAGATGTTTGATTTCAGACCCAATGGGATACTCATCAGTGAATAAAATACAATAAAAAAGGAGGTGGGAGGAGTGCAAAATGATTAAACATTTAGGTCAAAAGACTGTGTGTGTGTGTGTGTGTGTGTGTTCAGGGCATTGTGGGGGCTGGATGAAACCATTATTGAAAGGGGTCAGAAAGTCCTATGTCTCCCTGGGCTTGGGACTATCTGGCTTTTCCCTGCTCTCCAGGAGAGAAGGGAGGCCAAGGCCCAGGAAGCCACGGGGAGGCGGGCAAGCCCCTTGCGAAGAGCAGAAATCCCAACCTGTCTCTACTACAAAGTAAACTGCTCTTGACCTATTTAGGGAAGAGCATGGCGCAGTAGCTATATTTGAAAAGCGAGGTAAACAAGATCTCAGCGCAAGTGGATGGAGCACGACAGCTGTGCGCAGGGCCGTCCCCAGCGTAGGGTGAGCAGGGCAGCCACCCAGGGCCCCATGCTTTGGGGGGCCCCTCGGGGCCTGCACCGTTTCCTCCCCCCATGCCGGGGACTGGCACGAGCCCCCCCGGTCTCCCACGGCAAGTCCCAAATGTTTTTCTCTGGCAGATGCAGGCTCACTCAGCCCCTGCTCTGCCAGTGAATAGCTGGGCTGCCTACTACCCCTCCCCCCTGCAGCTGAGCGATTAGCTTGGGGGGGGGTTAACCCTTTCCTCCTCCAGCAGATGCTGGCAGCACCAGCCCAGGGAACACACAGCCAGGTAAGTATTGGGGGGGGGGGGTTTGGTGGGACCCTGAGCCTGAGCCAAGGGGGAGTTGGCTGGGAATCTGCCTCCCCCACCCCCCATGTCCCTGGGTCAGGCCGGCAGCCAGGTCAGGGGTAGGGGTCTGGTGGGACCTGCAGACAGGACTCCCCATGGGCCTTGGATCTCACCAGACCAATGTGAGGCAGGTGGCCAGGGATCAGGCCCAGCTGGGCCTTGGGTCAGGCCAGCAGCCAGGCTTGAGGGGGACGGGGGGGCTGGGGATCCAGGACTCTCCCTGGGTCCCAAGTCACATTGGGCTTGTGGGGTAGAGCAGGGATCATGTCTCTCTGGGCCCCAGGCCATGCAGGTGGCCAGGGGAGAGGAAGATGGGCAGTCTAGGAAGCCCCACCACCACCCATGCTGCAGGATGGCAGGCAGGCCAGCCCAAGGATTGACACCCCCCCCCCCCAGGCCAAGCTGCAAGGCCAGAAGGGAGGCTGGGCCAGGGCTCATCACCTGGGCCAGGCAGCAAGGCTGGGGGTGGCCAGCAGGCAGGCTGAGCCATGGGTTGCCTCCCCCAAGCCCAGGTGGCAAGGCTGGGTGGGCAGGCCAGGCCAAGGGTTTTCCTCCCCCATAAACCCAGGCAATGAGGCTGGGGGAGGGCAGCCTTGGCTAGTGGTCACCCCACAAGCCCAGGTGACAAGGCTGGGGCATGGCTTTACCTCCCCTAAGCCCAGGTGGCGAGGTAAGAGCCAGGGCTGCCCCCTCCCCAATGCTCATGTGGTGAGCCCCAGGGGGCAGACCCGGGCAGCGGTCATTCCTCTCCAAAGCCAAGGTGGCAAGGCTGGGGGGCACATGGGCCTGGGGTTGTCCTCCACAAGCCCAAGCAACGAGGCCAGGGATCAGGCTAAGCCAGGCATCATCCGCACCCCCACACACACCCACATGTCGATGCCAGCAGGCCAACGGGCAGGCTGGACCAGGGGGTTGTTTACCCCCACTACCAGCCCAGGGGACAAGGCCAGGGTCACAGGCCTGGTCAGGGGTCAATCCCCTCCCCAAGTCCAGGGGGGCAGGCTGGCCCAGGGGTCACCTCCCAAGTCCAGGCAGCACTGTTGCGGAGCAGGTGGGGCCAGGATTTGTGAATCCCCCCCCCCAACCAAGGCAGCAAGGCCAGGAGTCACCTCCCGCTCGCCCAGATGGCAGGCAGGTCTGGCCTGGGAACAAACCCCTGCCCTCCAGGCCAGTGGGCAGCTCTGGCCGGGGTCCCTCCCCCTAGCCCAGGGGCAAAGCTCGGGGGGCAGCAGGCAGGCCTGGCCAGGGCTCACCTCACCTCTCACTAGCCCAGGTGGCAAGACTGGGTGGCCGGCAGCCAGGCCCGGCACAGAGCCGAGAGCAGCGCGCGTGGCCGAGGGGGGCAAGGCTGGCAGCGCTGAGGCAGGGGGCAGCCCCAGCAGGGAGCTGCCCCCCCGGGCCCGGAGTGCCAGGGGTGAGTGGGGGCCCCACAGAGGGCAATTCACCCGGGGCCCTGCACCCCTCTAGGGAGGATTATTGGCCCCCAGGCGCAGGGCCCCCTCCGGGCTGGGAGCACCTAGGACCCGCCAACAAACCGCGCCTCTCCCCCTCCGGCCCCGGGCTCCCCGCACCCGGCTCAGGCCTTTGCACCGGCTCCGGTTGGCGCCCAGCCCCTTTCCTGCCGGAATCCCGGCTCCGGCGCGGCGCGGCTCGCCCGTGTAAACGCGCCTCGCTCCGATTTTAAAGGGAAGCCGCCCCAGCCCCGAGCCGGGAAAGGACGGGGTGCGGGGAAATGGAGCGAGAGCCGCCCCTCGGCTCCAAACAGCAGCTTCCCTTCCTCGCCTCGGCTGCTTCTCACGGCCCGAGTGCGGAGGCGGCTGCAGCAGCCGGGGTGGCGGGTCTGGCCGGCTCCCCCCGGCGAGCCCCTCACTTACCCCTTCCGCCGCCTTTCCGACCGTCCCGGCTCCTGCTGGCTTCCCAATCCAGCTCCCGCCGGTTCTCAGCGGCGCCTCATTGCATCTCGGGGCTAGTCACTGGGCGGAGAGGGGCGCGGGGGTCCTTCTGTGCATGGCAGGCCAAGTAACTGGCTGGCTAAACACCCTCTGCTCTCTCTTGCAGCTGTCAGGGGGAGTGGGGAAGTGCATCAGGAAACAGGGAGGGGAGGGAGGTTGATAAATCCACCACCCGCCTGAGTCTTCAGGGGTGTGCGGTGTAGTTTGGGGAGGGAGGAGGGGGGAATGATGAATGGGGAGGGAGAGGAAAAATCGGATTGTGCCCCGATTTGCAGCACAATGAGACGGGCTTCCCCTTTCGCTGTCACACCAGCGGGGCTCAGCTTGCACTTTCCAGCACCAGGCAAACCGCTGAGCCCGATTTCTGAGACAACGAGGTTTGCACAACTGCAGCAAGAAGCCAAATCAAAAAGCCAATCTCCAAGCCTCCAAACTGCACGTCACCCTATCAGCTGGGAGCAAGAACTGCAACACAATTACAAGCCATGCATATTTATTCTTCCGAAGTGGGGAAGGAAGGGTGGCGAGGGGGAGGTTTCCAGATTGTTTAAAGCAAATCACAGACCAACCCTGTCCAAAATAAATCCAGACAGAGCAGCTGTATTGCATTCCACACATTGGACGGATCGCAACTGCACCCTCTCAGTATATTGACTCCGCTTTGTATCTTTAATATTTCAGTCAGAAGAAGGAGGAATAACAGGAGCTCACCTTCAGATCAAAACAGATACGGATTGTAAATCTTAGATTTAAAGTATCTGCCAAAACACATCTGAGAGATTAAATATAGCCAAGGAAATTATACAGGCAGAGTTAGTCCTAGCCTTTGCACCCCATGTATCCATTTGAAATGGTGTGCTTAGTTGTGTGGCTGCAGAATCCACCCAGTCATCTTGCTAACCAAAGTCAAACAACTTGTGAGGTGGCAAGTAATTTTTAGGCTAAAAATACGTGCTGGTGCACATGTTGCTATGTGACTGTGGTGAAAGATGACTGGCCTAGGCTTGTTCCACAACCACAGAACAGAGTGATGGCATTGCAGTTTGTGTAGGACACAGAATTATGTACAGACACAGGGTTTCCACAGCCTAAAATTGCCTCTATATTGGTCAGGCGCACCCATGACATGGTAAGAGTGAGTGCGTCACCCATAAGGTTTACCTTCTGGCATCGGCTACCTCTTAAAGAATTATAAGGCCCCGGCATTTTACAGAGGAGCCCTGAAACGCTACAGCAAACAAACAGGGAACAAGCTTTAAAATAGAATGATGCCCTACTCTGTAAAGGGAAATGGCCTTGCTCCTTACTCTCTTGTAAACCCATCACCCTGATATATTCCTTCATTTGACTTGTGCTGTGTTTTGAAGCAGCACCTTTTATTTGTAGGACTTAAGCACCTACACTAGTGCAAATTGCGCACATCAAAGGAGACTCTGCAGACTCGCAGCACAAAGATCATACTGCATCTGTTCCAGAACCACATAACCGCTCTTACCCCAGCCTGTCATGGCAGCAGACGTATACATGAGGAAACAGACGTGGTCTGGGGCAACTAGCAGCTATGGGGCTCCAGAACTGCCCAAAGCTCATAACTGCCCATTGTAACTTAGAACAACCCCAAAGCTGCTTTAAATGACACAGAAGATCTGCAAGGACAGGCACAAACAGGCCATAGTCAGCAACATCAGTAGGCAGACCCATTGGAGACAGGAAGATATTCCATTGCCATGAAATCCCCAGTAGCCTACCTATGTCTTCTGTGTGGGGAAATCAAATTGAGAACCCACAGAGGCGCTATTGGCCCAGCCTACCTCTGTCTTCTATGTTGGGAAAGAAAACTAAGAACGCACAGAGGAGTTGTTAGCCCACCCAACCCTTCGGCCACAGGATTTAGAAAACTGGAAAAATATTTGCTTAGTCTTATTACTAAGTGGCTGTAGCCAAGTACAGTTGGTCCTCGATTTTCCAGACCAAAGGGGGGGGGAGGAGGCATCTGGATTTCCCGAATGTCCCTGAAATTGAAAGTCTCCTCCTCCCCAGCTCAGTGCCAGCCCCCTCCTCCCCCCCCGGAGGTGCAGCCGGCTGGGGGTCGGCTATCTGGCTGCTCCGCCCGCCGTGGTGAGGCCGGGCGGGTAGGCCAGCGGAGCAGCCTCCAGCCCCCCCAACCCCCATTCCCAGGAGCTCGAAGAGGGGGTGGTTAGGGCCCCCTTCCCTGGCCTCCAGAGCGGCGCAGCCAGGGTCCTGGATTTCGGAAGATTCGTCCAAATCTTCCGAAGTCCGGGAAAGCAGGGTCCGGCAAATCGAGGACAGACTGTAGCAGCTAAGACAGGAAAGGGAGGCTGAGTGATGAGGTGCTAGGCAAGGAAGGAAAGGAAAGTCAGAAGAAAAGGAATCTGCAGAAAGAATGAATTCACAGCAGAGTGCTGCATAGTGAAACAAGAAGACAAAGTATCACACATACAACACACTTGAACTCTGCATGCTCCCAATGGTTAGCCACCACTGCTCACAGCTCCAGCCCTTCTGCTGCAGACTCAGCAGCGCAAACACATCACAGAGTCTATGTGGGCAGAGAGCGGGTTGATGGAGACTAGCGCTAAAGCATGTAGAGTAAATTTTGCCCTCAAAAAATTAAAACACACACCAAGCGTTTTTGCAGAGGAGATTAGCGTAAGGGGCCACCGACAAACTAGCCATCTGGTTCACTTCAGAACAAGCAACATCCACCAGTTCAACAGATAAGATGGACTGTTCCCAACAGAAGAAAAGCAGCTCACCTGAATAATGGGAGCAGACCCTGCAGTAAGAGGAGCTTTCATTTACACAGCATCAGGCAGCAGGCATGCTCAAAATAGAAAAGGTGAACAGCCTCATAGCCCACACACAAACATGGGCCCACAGTAGTGCAAGGCCAGGTGCCCCTTCTAGCACTAACATAAGTTTTCACCATTTAACCCTCCTTTAAGCCTGACATACAGAGAACAAATCAACAACATCGACGTATGAAAGCTGCACGGTGGCATTATCTGTAGCTGTCAGGGGAAGGCTAGAATGCTTTGCCTAAGCCACAGGCAGCTGGGTGTATGGTCAAGTTTCATTCAGTTTCTTCTGATCCATGGAGCCTGGGTGAGGGCCAATGTCAGTCAGTGACTGTCACTACACCTATTCCGGCATTGTGCAAGAATAGAATTTGTACCAGCTCTCCTGTTGTTACTAATCCTGAGCCCTGACCATGAGTGAGGTATGAGGCAGGAGGATGACAGCTTTTGGGATTAAGACACAGAACCAGCTTGGATCCCAGCTATGCCACTGTGTTACACCTGGGCCTAGTCACTCAGTTTCTCATGCCTTGGCTCCCCATCTATAATACAGGATAACAACAGGATAGTTCTTATTTCCTAACCTGCCTCTGACTCATCTATGGAAGGGATAAGCTTGTTGGGGTGGAGGCTATGTGTTTATATGATGCCAAGCAGAAGGGGTCCCTGGTCCTCCAGCATTCCTGTCACACGAAAAATCATCCTCTCCCATTTACACAGGAATTGTGTGAGGCTTCATTATACTACCCCCCTCCCCCCGGGCACTAGCTGTTACTTATTAATGTTAATCCTGATCATATGCACTAAGACCCTGACCACAGGTTTGTTCTGTCATTCAGTTTCTCTGATAAGCCACAGTTACTGTCCCCTATCAGCCAAGCTTCAGTTCTATGTCTGGTCTTAATTGCTTTGTGGCTGCCACTTAATGCACTTCATGTTGGCATTGTCCTGGTAGATTAGCTAACACTGCTTGTCAATATGATGTATCAAAACTACAGCTTGTTGAACTATCTGTTATAAATAATACTCATTACAAAGTGCAGTCCTCTTTTTGTTAATTAATTCTTCACAAGTTGATCATGATCTTTTATTCTCCTGCCGTGGTGGTTATTTCAGAAATTCTGTGATGCTGGCTGGATCTAGGGGACTGTTTATGATTATTTTTCATATTGATATTTCATATTTACAATGATCCATATGTGATATGTCATGTTTAGTATCAATAGAAAGGCTGTAATTTGCTAGGAATGATTATATGATTTGTATGTAGGTATCATGCTTGTATTGGAGATTAGAAATCTATTTGTTTTTATGCATGTTCCAAGTTGTTTTGAGCTAAAGCAATCCCAGACTGGGCCTCTGCAAACTATTGTCCTGTTAATGGCCCATCTGGAGGGGACTCCCAGCTACAGTGGGCCCAAGAGGAAACCTTTTTGACCAGTTACCCAGACTGACCATGTGGCCCACCTTCATTTTGATCTGGCAAGGACTCTGAGATAAAAGACCATCACCTATTCTCCATTTTGTCTTTAGTCTCTGGTCTATCTGCAACCAACACCAGCCTCTGGAACTATTCTTCTGGGACTGAACAAAGGCCTAAGACCCACTCAGCTGCTGCTGCTGCTGGGTGCACACCAGAGGAGTGGGACTAATCTGCAAACTACAGGATCTTCAAGGATTTGTTTTCTATGGACTCTAAATCATTTGTATGTATGTGATTCACTTAGACCCTTTAACATCTCTCATATAGAGCTTGTTTTTTATATTAAACCTTTAGTTGTAGTTACTAAAGGATTGGCTGGCAGCATAGTATTTTGGGTAAGATCCAAGCCTATATCGTTCTGTGTGCTGTGGCTGACCCTTTGGGTTCAGAAGAACCTATTTTGTAAAGAGACCCAGTGGCTAGAAGGGACCTTAGGAACTGATGTGCAGTAAGGGGGCTGCTTCTATTTTGTTATGTTCAGTCAGGGGCGTTGCTGGGGTGGGGAGGAACCTGGGGCACGGGCCCAGTCCCTGCCCCCAGCCGGGAGGCCATGCCCCCTGGCCAGGGATAGGGCCGAGGGGGGTGCGCCACCGCGGGCAGCTAGGCCGCAGTGCAGCCAGGGCAGAAGCAGCCGCTGGAGGCCGGGCCTGCGTACACAGCCCCGGATCCCCAGCGGGGGACAGGGCCACTGCAGGGGGCCGGCCAGGTCCTGGATCCCCCGCCAGGGATGGGGCCGCCACGGCCGCAGGCGGCCAGCCGGGGATCCGGGGCCTGGCAGCGGGCAGCAGCGGCCCCGTCCCCGGCTGGGGATCCGGGGCCTGGCCACCCGCGGCTGCGGGCCTGGGCTCCAGCGGCCACTTCTGGCCTGGCCCCGCCACGGCCTAGCTGCCCGCAGCAGCACTGCCTCCCCCTGGCCCTATCCCTGGCCAGAGGCAGGGCCTGCCGGACAGCCAGCCAGGCCCCGGATCCCCAGCCACGGACGGAGCTGCCATGGCCGCGGCCGGCTGGGGATCAGGCCCCGGATCCCTGGCCCGATTGGGCCGGAGATCCGGGGCACTGGCATTGGGACTCAGGGCACGTGCCCCGGGGTGCCCAACGCCAGCGATGTGGCTGTGCTTGGTGATGACCAGAGTGGGGGAATCTGGCGCATGTTTTGTTACTGACTGGGAGACTGGTTTAAGTACCACCTGTCAGTGGTTTGGGGGTTTGGCCCCCGGTTTTGCAGCCTGCCCTGCGTTTGGCACATTCAGAAGGTTATCCCAGGAGGCCCGGGTCGCAGGGGTTATTTCAGAAATTCACCACAATAATAATTTGGATGAATAATTTTATGCCCTGTGTTGCCTGTGACAATGTATGGTTCATCAACACCTTCTCACATGGTATCATTTCAGCTTCCCTGCTTGAATGACATATTTTAAACAAGCGTCTAGCAAATAATGACCTTCAGGTATAAATCCTCTTCCACATTCATGCACAAAATCAGTGACTATTCAGGAATCCAATATTTTTACAAATGGCCAGCAACTGTCCAAATGCTTGAGCACAAACCACCACACATCTCACACTGGCCTTGTATTTGCGGGACAGTATTAACAAATCTTTCTTTGTATTATTCAACCAGCTGGGGGAAAGGGGTCTGGCTAGAACTGTGCCTTTACCAAGGATGTACATCATGGACGATGTTGCTACTGGTCAGCAACACAATATTCTTGTGCTACTGATTTCTGCTTCCTCTTGATGTGTGCATGAGGTAGATTTACTTCATCACCAGCTACTTTGTCTTACACCTTCCTCCCATCCTCCTTTCGCCTGGCTCCATGCTGATGCTCATATTTCCAAGGGGGTTGAATTGGAATTTCACCACAGTAACCCAGAACTGGATTTAATCCAATATGTTCAGTTTCTGGGTTAAAGAGGCTGTGTCCCTTAATTACAGAAGCAAAAGCTCTTCAAATCCATCATTCTTTTTTTTTAAATGTGGTTTGACAGAATTTTGTTTAATTCTCAGTATGAGCAGGTCTGGGGTTGAGACATAACACTGTAAATTGCTCATCAGGAGGAATGAGGCCTGAGGGCAAACGAACAAATTTATGGTTGACAATTTAGACAACTCTTTATTGTACACAGCCGTTCCATTTCACTTCACCTCTACAGCTCAGCACATAAAACTGTCCCAATACACAGTAAGAAATACTTCCTGGCATCACTTTCTTCTTTCCCATTGCATATGGACGCAAACTCACGTCTTTCAGCTGTAGAAGAAATCAGTCACTAAACAACAGTAGGGGGGTGGATATTAAATGTCACAACCTTGAGATGTGTTTGCTTGGTATGAATCCAGGTAAGCAAGTATCCAAACTTGCCCCTGAAAAATGTATTTCATTTTACATTAGTCTCATATCTATAAAACTACTGGACTGGAGATTACATTCCCACAATACAGACCTGAATTTTCCTCTTTAATAACTGCTGGAGTCCAGTACCAGTGACTTTTCAAGTGTTACCTCCCAGACCTAGTGGAAAATGACTACCCATACTGGACCATTTCAAAAAAATACACTTGCATGTTCAATTTCATAGACAGATCACACTTTCTCTCACTGCAAACACACATCAGACCATGACAAACACAGCTTCCACATATTTGTTTCTATTACATGTGTGGTAAGACACAAGCTGTTGAAAAATATTCCCCTTCTTCGGCTCAAAGGGTGGAAATAATAAGCCATTCTAGGATCCCCTCTTCAGTCCTCTGGCAGGAATTCCAGGTCAAGGACTCACTAATACATTCTTTGCACACTCAGAAACTGAAGCCACATCCAAAACTCCTGTTAACTTTACCAGCAACTTGTAATGTGCATGACATGCAGGGCTGCAGCTCAGTTTTTCCATGAACAGTTCTTTTTTCTACCTTTCCCATGCAACATACTCAACCCATGGTCCTGAAGTCCACGCAAGTTCTTCATTCCTCTTATCACCCCTATAAGATGCAAAGATTATGTAACTAGGATTTAGATGAAAACACTGCTGGCAAAAATGACACTCACCAGATTCCAGCTCCCTTTCTCAGAGCACTGCCAGGGCAATGTCCTTACTGACACACAAATCTGGTAGCGTCATTGTGGTTTGGGAGAAACAATGGGGGCAGACAGTCCAGCCCTCAGGTGGGCTAGAATTCATTCATTAGCCCCCACCTCCAGTGCCTACCAGTGGTTAAACCCCTGTAGAAAGCAGCAGGAGAGCCAACATCCAGTCTGAACAGAACTCAGAGCAAATTGCTCAGAGTTCCCATCCACAGAACAAACATGTCAATAAACTTTTATTAACTAATTTAACAAATCGTATCCTAAGAAACCAAAATTAATTTAAACAGAACAGTAAAAAACCCAAGAGTCCCAAAGTCCAGGTAGAGTCAACCTTATCTCAATTGCAGTCTTTAAGTCCTTGAGGCTTGAATGCAAACAGAAGCAATCCTCAACTTCTCTGGCTGCAGAAATCTTCAACTGGAATCCATGCAGTTCGTTCTTTCTTCTCCTCAACCAGCACCACGCAGCCTGTCCACTGGTCAACCAGCTCTCAGTCCCACATCAGAAAACTCCCCAAGCAAAAAAGTTCAAAGCAGGGAGAAAACATCCTGCAGTTCACTCCTGCCTCAGCTTCGTTCACTCACTCACTGAGCACATGGACGCTGCAGCTCTCTGTGATTGTTCTCCAGGCTGCTCCTCTCTGGCTTCTGACTCCAGCAGCAACAGAAGAAGTTGTGGAGCATGCCCAATATGCTACCACACCCTATTACTAGAAAATTCTGGTTTCTGGGCAGCAAAATCTACCCAGCAGCATAACCCACCCTCAAGAGGTCCCTAGTAGAGATTGCTCCTTTTTAGCACATGGGTTACAATAGGAAGGGGCTAGTTAACCACCCAGTCTCTCTATACCAAGACTGCATGTCTAAAGAAAAGTTACAATAAAGAATTTCATGTGATTTGCATAACAAATCTTAAACTGACCTAGCTGTTCCAGAGTATTCTGGCTGAAGTAAACTGGATTAAACTGGTTTCTCTAGTCAAGCACCCACTCAAACGTATTATCTCCTATCACCTTTCTTCTCTCCTGTTGCTTCCCTAACCTTAAAATGGTCCCAAACATGTACTGCTTTTACTCACCTCTTTCATTTCATTTAGCACAATATAATACCAAAGACCTTATTGTCCCCATACAAGCTACAAGTAACAAGTCAGTAGGAGTTATCTTCTATGGGATGGGAAGAGTGAACCATTTTTATTCAAACCTGGTCTTAAATTTCATTTACCTATATGTTCTTATAGGTCTGCTCTTCTTGCTCATTCAGCTTTCATTAGGAGTCTGTCCATTTCAGCATCAGAAGGGATTAGATAAGGAGACATTTATTATCAAGATTTCAGCTGGAGAACACTAAACATGCAGTTTTACTTTGAAAAGTGATTTTGAAAAAAAGTGGGCATCTTGGGGTTCCATGTTCATCATTTCTCAGGGACTGCACAGCAAATGAGCTCAGTTTACAAGGGAAACGCTGGTTTATCTAAAAGCCAGCTCTGCAAACACAAACAAGGCACCAAGCAGAACTGGGTTCTTCACACCCCCCATTGCAAGTGCTAGCAATACAGGTGCTGCAGGGCAATCTGTATCCTTGGTGACACCTGTGCAATCCCACTGTCATTTACTCATGTCCCCCATGACAGCTCTGCAGCCCTATTAGCCTTATTCACAGGTGTAACCAGTTGACCCTGTAATTGGGATTCTGTTGGTGCAGAAAGCAGAGCAGAATACAGACAATCACCCACTCTGAGCTAGGCTGGCTTTGCAAGGCTAGGAGAAATAAAGTCTTTTAATCACTGAAACCAGTAAGTCTGGCTGCCACACTCAAGGAGAGCAGATGTTAAAAAAAAAAAAGAAATGTCAATTTCTTTCCAGAGTGAATCTGCACTTTAACATTTAATTTCAGAGTCAGCAGCCAAGTTGCTGAATTCTAACAGGGTGGGGGAGGCACCACATTTATTTATGAGTTTAATGACTTCTGAAGGCTCAATGCTTTGGCACCTGGGAACATAATAGGAAAGCAAGCAACACGTTAATTTAAACAATCAATGCTCCCAAACATTTCCGTATCTGTGTTACCCCCAAGCTGCTCCATACATATTATCTGTAGATAAAAAACAACTTTTGGACCAAGTCTGCTGACCTTGCATAATACTCAGAAAGTCAGAATCATGCTCCCTAGGATGCCCTATTACAGCCAATTCTATAGCCAGGGAGGACTCTATTGAACATGTGCTCCACCCACTCCTCAAGACTGCCTCAGCTGATCTTAGCTGTTATGGGGGAGAAAAGGTGAACATGTGGTGACCAACTCACCAACATGTGGTCACCAAAAGGTGAACACTTACTGGTGAACACATGTGGGGAGTGGCTGTATTGATTAGATGCCTCACAGATTGATCTTAAAAGCAAACAGGAAGTCAGAGTGTTTGCAAAGCACATGTTCACACCAACTCACTGCACTAAGCAAACTATCTTTTATATCAGTTATATGATAGCTTCTAAGTATTCATTGAATAATTTGGCAACCTCAACCAAAGTGAGCTGCAGTAACCCAGCCTGGATGGGGCAAAGCATAAGTGTCTGTGACTAAGTCTGCATCAGCAATGGAAGGCATGCCCAGGGGTTAAAGTATAATTGGGTGGGCCCCCTTCCAGCACGGGCAGGCCCCCTTCACTCACGGGTGAGCCCTCCTCCCACACACTCGGGCCCCTCTCCTGCACGCCAGCTCCTGTCCCCCAAAAGCCAGCCTTCCAACCCAGCTCCTGCCCTCTACATACCAGCTCCCCTGCCCCACCTACTGGCCCCCCAGCCCAGTTACTGCCCCCAAAACACCTACCCCATCAGACCCCTTTCCCTATGTCGTTCTCAGCCCCAATCCCCACTCCCTAACCCCCTGCCCTCATTTTCACATCACCCTCTTCAGCCCCCCAAGCCCTCCCCAGCCCACCATCCCGACCTCTTCTCCCCCCTCCCCACGCACCCTCCCTGCCCCCATGCTTTCCCTGCCAGCTGCCCAACTGCCCCAACCCCTCCAGCCCCCTTACCTGGCTGAAGAGCTGGGTGGGACACAGGAGGTTGCAGTGCTGGCTGGGCAGCTGGCCAGCAAGGAGGAGCTGGGGCTGGAGGCCGGGGCCTGGCCGCGCGCCGAGCCAGGCCCTGGCTGGAAGGGGCAGAGCCACACAGGCTCCAGGGAAAGGAGGGAGGGGTGGCAGGCCAGCCCCAGCCCACAGATCCTCCTTTCGTCTGGCCTAGAGGGGACATGTCGGAACGCTGGTTCCAGCATGCCCTTCTATTTTTAGGGGCCCCAGAATGCAGTGTTCCAGCATGTCCCCCTATTTGGAGGGGTGGGGGGGCTGGAACGCAGCATTCTGGGGCATTCCCCTATTTTTAGGGGGCATGGAATGCTGGTTCCCTAAATGTAGGGGGCCCCGGAATGGTGTTCCATGGTGTTCCCCCTTACTTTAGTCCCTGGGCATGCCTACTGGTGAAAAAAAGCTACCCGTTTACAGTACCCAGTGCCTGAGTTTGAGGTCAACATTTCTAAATATTAAGGTTTATTAAAATGACAGAATAGTACCTCTACTGACCTGGGGTCTGTTGGGAGCCCAAAACAGGCAGGGAAAGGGGACTGCTTCCTCTTTATTCCCTTCTGACTCTGGAGAACCCATCAGTGAGGTTGCTTCAAGCACAAAAGACAGGACCTTTGTCTACTGATCTTCCCTCCACATGTTTCTCTCCTGTCAATTTCATAACTCACTATGTTCCAGATTCTCAGGGGATGGGAAGGTGTGCAGCATGATTGCTGCTGGTTAGTCCCATGATGAGAGAGAGAGAGAAGATGGGTGAGGTAATACCTCTTGTTGGACCCACTTCTGTTGGTGAAAGTGGGGCTGTGACTAGAGCAAAATAGCTGCTCTTCAGTGGAGCGGCAACATACTTTACACATGCCATTTTAAAAATAAGAGATCCTGAATCACAGGCTTGGGAAGAAGGCCTCCACATCAAAACATCCATTGCATACAAGTCACAAAGGAGCTCCAGTAGGGCCCAATGTGCCACTCATCAATGAAGTACAATGGGGAAGGCAAGGAGTGTGTGGTGTTACAAAGGCAGACAAGACAATGTCTGAAGCAAGATCAATGGTCTGAGATACAAACAGTTCAAGGGAATTAATGAGAAATACAGAAAAACTTGCTGATCCAGAGACTAAAGTCAAGGCAGGCTGGAACAAAACATCCAGGTATGCTCACTGATGTACCCAAGGCACTTAAAAAGTGAGGAGCTTGATTTGGAGCTAAAAATGGATGATCCGGAGAAATAAAAAAGAAGAAATAATAGAAGGTTGAAAAACTCACAGAGGAATCCCAAACTGAAACCTAAAGTTTACAGAAATCCTGCTAACGTGAAGATAAAAAGGCTCCTGTGACTATAGCCAAAGCACATTACAACAATTTCCACAGCCAGCTGCCATGTCTTGGACTAAGAATAAGATTGTATAGCTGCACTGTCATGAGGGCAAGGATCACTGATCCGTGATCAGTTACATTAAGAATTAGAAAGAATTCCTGAAAATACTGCTCCAGGTCAATATAAAATCCCATTTGGGCATCCATTTGGCATTGTCACACTATGAGCACTGTAGCAGTGCATGAACAGTCCTAGAACAGCTGGAGTTGAGCTTCAAGGAGGAAAGACACAGAGCTAACAGAAGTGATCTGTTGAAACGGCAGCAAGTCACGACCCAGAGGACCTGTAAATGGAACAGAGGTCTTCCAAAAAGTATATGTGGTGAGTGTGACAGGTAGAAATAAGAGTGAAGATGGGAAGGATAAGTAGAAAAGAGAAGCTGTTGCCTGTTGGGGAGAGAGTTTCTGAGACATAGAACATTCAGTTTCTTTTGTTCCAAGCTTTCCATTTTAGCTTTGATTATTAGGAGCTGTCTTGGTGCACACACTGTTTACTTTAGCATTTGGGCAGAAAGAGCAGATAGAAATGGGATGACACAAATAGTGAGTAGGTGTATATCACCTATCAGACAGTCTGGGATAGACAAATGTTTGG
Organism: Podocnemis expansa; assembly: GCA_007922195.1. Taxonomy (NCBI): domain Eukaryota; kingdom Metazoa; phylum Chordata; order Testudines; family Podocnemididae; genus Podocnemis; species Podocnemis expansa. The sequence continues at coordinate 91,468,802 of ML681963.1, read as the reverse complement.
GATGGAATAGGATTTTACATTGTTTTAATTGCTTTAAAAGGATTTCCCCCAGCATATCAATTGCCAGTTAGGGATGGCAGTAAAGGAAATCTCTCAACTGGGCAACTCTAACTAATCCTTTGGTGACATCTCATAGTGATTGTTAAGTAACATACCACTGCTATAACCCAAAATGGAAGTTGTTTGCAAGTTTTTATACCACAAATGAAATCCAGATTGAAGTATACGGTGACTACTTATTTACCTAGTCTTATTAAGGACCAAGAAAAGGACTTCAAAAGACCTATCAGTAGAAGAGATTTGTATGGTTAGTTAGAGAATAAAATAGACCAGAACAGAATAGAAGCCTGTCGACAAGCCACCAGGTTCTGATGAATTCTCACGTACATAGTACCAAGATCCAAAAAGAGAATTTCACTCTCAAGCTTGTAATTTTATTTAATAATTTTCCAGAATTTGTCTTGAATTTAAAAAAATAGTAAAAATAAAAAAAAAAATCAATGGGAGGCCATGTTTCATTGATTGTGAAACCCAGCCAAGGCAAAATGGTTATATGCTAACTGGTCCATTTGCCTTTTACACACTAATACAAAGATCTTTGCAATTTCACAGCCTACATGCTAGGCAATGCATCAAGAGGGCTTCATGTTTTTGGAGCCAAACTGGCTTTTCATTAAGAGCACTGTCTCCAGAGGTGCTGCATCTTCAGTGAGCACTGAAGCCACATGCACACCGACTCCAGACTCTTCCTGCCAGTAGCCATGCTTCTTCCTTCCATGCAGGTTGCTATATTTGCAAAGATGCTTGCTAATGGGCTAGATTCTGCTACTACTATTCACTGAGACCAGACATGGATCATCAGTGACTGCAGATTACCTGGTGACACTTGCAGGTGCATCTACTGAACCCATTTGAAGGGGGCCCTTAGCTTGTTGCTATTGCATGACAGAGAGAAGGCTTTTGATTGGACTATTTTTTTCAAGGGCTGGATGGTGTGGGGATGAGAGCATGTAGGAAACGTATAGGATCTCCATGTGGCCACAAGCCAGCACTTCAGAACATGCTCAGACTTCAAAATGGAAGCCCCAGACCTCAAAGGATATTGGACACAACCACCATAGGCCTTGCTGGTATGAGGATAGCAACCAAGACTGGATAAAGATGGAACAAGAGTTTGCTGTTCCCTTAATATCCATATAATATTCTCTGATTCTGTCCCAGATTTTTAGAGTAAAAGTGACAGTGAGACTCACCTCCTTCCCTTGAACAATCAGATACAACGAAAACTTCCCTCCAGGAGACATGGACTGATCCTATTTTATTAAAATAGGGTGGGGTATATGGGGCCTCAAAGTGTAGGACAATTCATTAAGGAGTAGTGAGGGGAAATAATAGACCTGTAGACAGAGAACATTCAATACAGGTAAAAGCCAATATTTAATTATATGCAATTAGAACAATGTGGGCTTATCAGTAAGTGCTGAATCTCTTGCTTTTAGTATGCAGTTGTGCCTCACTTTCCCCACTGATAGACAACTTCCTTTCTACTGTTTGATTACCTGATTCAGTAAAGCACTGAATCACTGTCCCAATGGGATTTAAGCAGATGCTTCATCATAAGCATGCTCTTAAGTGCTTTGCTGAATCAAGGTCATGCTGTATAGTTACTCTCCTATTGTAACTATTTTAGCGCTTCAGATGAACTTAGACGTTCAACCTCCCAAGAGAATGAAAGTATAAAGGAAACAATCTTTAACCCTCCCTGGCCACAGCTCCTTCTCTGGCATTCATGTGACCTTTTTGACCATCTGGGACCATATACTCCTCAAAGGACCTGTACTTTCTGTTATAGGGTCTGATTCTCATTCTGCTGTCACAGAAAGGCCATCAGGATAGCACAGAGGCCAGCAACCCAAAAGCTAAGAAGAGCCATTTTTTAAAATCCCTTCAATAACCAAATGTTTTAAGAGCCACAAGTGGTTTTGCCTCTTGGTGGGGAGATCTGGGAGCTGGGACTTCCTTCTCCCCCCACCCTGCAGGGTTCCCCATTGGCAGGGGGAAGGGCCAGAGCTGCAAGGGGGCAGCTAAAGAGCTGCATGCCGCTCTGGAACAACAGGTTGCAGACCCCTGAGATAGCAGAAACAACCCTGAAGAGGATGCCTAGTCAGCATAAACCTAACATACTGGGCCATGCATCAGCTCTGTTTTGGGGCCCTAGCACAGAGGGACTGATTTTTTAGCAGTTAAATCTGTGTGAGACTGGTCCTTCCCCTAACGTTTTAGATATGAAAAGTTTTGGATCAAATAGTCTATAGCAGTGGTTCCTAACCTTTTCCAGGCTGGAGACCCCTTTTTCAAATTGATAAAAACTTTGCAGCTCCCCCTGGCTGCCATTTTTATGTAGCAACGCACAATGCAGCCCCCACTGGCAGAATGTGTCACCTGCCAGCAAGTTCCAGCCCCCGCAGGCAGAATCCGGCCACCGCCAGTGGGATCTAGCTTCAGCTGGCAGAATGCAGTCCCTGCTGCTCTGGGGGAGCCTCTGCCAGCGGGATCAAGCCCCTACTGACAGAATGTGGCCCCTGCCACTCTAGGGGAGCCTCCCTGCCCCTGCCCTTCCTCGCCTGCTGGCCCATATTCATGATTTTTTTCACGTTATAACAGGTAATTTGACTTCACCCTCCCTCTGTGTGCTGTTCCCTAGAATCTGAATCCTTACAAATGCTCTGATTTGCTGTTGCAGTATGACCTGTTCCCATGTCTTATACTCCCCTGCGTTTATTCTCATCCAATTCTGTAAGTTCCCCTTCTTCAAAGCGTCTGACAAAGTGGATTTCCTCCCACGAAAGCTCATGTGATAAATAAATCTGTTAGTCTTTAAGTGCCACAGGACTCCTTACTTTTTTTGCTTTACTAGACTAACACAGCCGACCCTTTGGAACTTAATAAAATATTGACTCTCCCCATTAAAGTGCATCTCCTCCCCCCCATTTAGTCACCTCTCCTAAAACAGCCTTCCTTTCCTAGAGCAGAGTTCAGCTTCTCTCTCTGGGAACAAGCTGCTCACATACATGCACATAAAAGATCATGGATTGCTATATGCAAACTATTTGGCCTGGACATGCTCCCATGGTAGTGGCGCAGAGTGCTTGTTTTAATTGGGAGACAAGGCGATAGAATTTTTAAAATAGCTGTTGAGTATCACTTCAATGAGTCATTTTGTATCATTTATCCATTTTCACATTTTATTAAAAGAACTTCTATTCCAAACTCAGCTTTTTTTTACTAATGCAAAATCTAATGGAGGAGGCGCATCCCAAATACCTCCTCAGGCTCCCAAATGTCCTCCATCTATTCAACTATTCTGCATTTTTCTACATTCTGAGTAGTCAAAATTCTTGAGCAGGATAATTCTCTGTCGGGAAGTAAGAGTGACATACATCCTGCATGGCCTTTCCTAGTTTATTTTTTGTTTAGAGCAGGTACATCATTTCTGTGACCATTGTCCATTGCCAGTCAGGCTTGGGGGGCAAAACGACAGATCCATCCTAGGGAACTGCTAACATCGGGCAGCAAGCCCTGAGTGAAGTTCCCATTATATTTTTCTCAAGCAATGGTAACTGCTACAAAACATGCACCTCCAGTGTTTCCTGGGGCATTCTATCTCCACCTGCTCTGCACACAGAATGCTTCAGGCTTTTTACTTGGTTTGCTACAATTCCGATATACTGATGAGCACAACATGAACCCTGTGGCCTGATCCACACCCAGCATTCTTCCCTGATTCTCTCTCTTTGGAGATTGTAGACCTTTAAAATTAGCACTTTTTGTGGTAGGAGAAAAGCATACAGATACTAAGTCCAGTTTTAATGGTAGTTTGCATGCCAGTGGATGTTGGCATAAAATGAACGTATCCGAGCTGTATGTGAACTTATTGTTCATTTTTTTAAGGAATTCAATGAAAATGAAACTTGTGCATTTGAAAGGGACAGGCATGCTTGCTGCGGATTTGGGAAGCCTGCACAGCCATGTCTTTGGTGCTGTTGTTTTGCAGCTGAATCAAGACATCAGTCTCCTGGCAACTTTCATGAGCAGCAAATTCACTTTAAAAAAAATCCAAAATGTTATTAGAAGAAACAAAATCTCAGCAAGACCCTTCCTTTCACTCAGATGCTGCATCAAATCATTTTCACAGTGTATCAAGATGTGTGAAATTGCTGTTTTAATTTTGTAAGTGTTATTTTCACCATGAAACATGGAGATCTCAAACCTCTCTCTTCTATACAATCAGAGATGCTGAAAGCTCATTCTCACATTGTCAGGTCCCTCTGCCAGCCCTAGCCACAGGAGGTGGGAAGAAAGGGTTAAGAACAAAGGTTTTGTACATGTGGTTTGATGTAACCCTTCAAGGACCATTACGTGAGGTGGTCTATGCCAGAGAATGCACACTGCAGCCAACCTTCCCCTGCCCCGCCAATGCACCTGCCCTTTTTTCCCAACAAAATCAAACCATGTTGATAAAAGATGTAGTGCCTATGTTGACTTAGAACAACACAGTATCAGTGTAGACACTGTATCCCCTTTCACTAGGTGTCAATTTGACAAGAAAGCCCCAGAACAGCTGAGTAGTTGGATCCCATCTATGGGCTGGGAGTGAGGTGAGAACCCCAAGCTGCTAGTTGCCAGTCCTAGCCTAGAGTAGGACAAGAAGCCCAGGCACTTGTCCACCAGCTCCTGCAGCTGAGCCATGAAACAGACAAGGTTGTTCAAAGCCAGCAGAGAGTGAGGAGGAAAGAAGCCCCTGGTGGCCTGCCCTGGCTCCTGGTGGTAACAAGAAGAGTGGACTCAAAGACAGCCCAAGAGCCTGTTGGGCAGGGCTCTTAGCTCCCCACACTGTCCCTCTTAGGTCAGGGGAAGTACTCTTGGTGAGGACATATTTCACCAACCCCAGGAGAGCAGTGTGGACAGCAGCCCCCTTACAGCAGTGACAGTAAATTGACCCGTGTCAGGTCAAATTATTTTTCAAGTATAGATAAGGCCTAAGAGACAAGTCTAGGAGCTAATGGGATTCCCCTTCACAGGTGTCTGTTCATAATACCACTGCAGCATCTTGTCAGCATGTCAATAAATAAGAAATGCACAGTGACTTAGGGCGTGTCTGCACTGAAACTGGGAGAGAGCCTACCAGTACAGGAAGACAGACTTTTGCTAGAGGGGTTCAAGCTAGTAGACTAATCTAATCAAGCGTGTGATCCTGCAAGGTCTTGATGACTCTGGTCCTGGACCACCAAAACACATGCCTACCTTGAAACAAGAGTGGTCTCAATGATTTCTGTGGCACTCAAATGCTTTACTAATCGGGGCCCAAGTCCTCAGTACCTTGAAGGATTAAGCCTCAAAACTGCAGGCTCCTACCTCTTGAAAAGAATTTCTATCAGAAGCTAGAGCAGTGGTTTTCCACCAGTGTGCCACAGCACCAGGGGTTAAAGTAAGGCAGAATGCATTGGCATGCTTCTGTGGCCCACAGATTTTAGGGGCCAGTGTTTTGGGAACCCTAAAAATAGAACAATGGGCTGGAATACAGCCCTGTAGCGTTCTGATGTGTTCCTCCATACTTTAACCCTAGGCCCCTGAGAGCCATTTGTGCCTTTGCAAATCCACCCTTGAGCATATCTGGAACAGACAGCAAACTTGTCAAGAAAGCCTGGCTCCCATGGAAAGTCTAGGGGACTCAGGCACATGTGTCACTTCAACCGCTCTGAAAATGTTACAGCAGTATACTGCAGAGCCCCTGAGCTCCTTTCCAGGGGAAACTGGAATCAATGGATTGTGCCATCATTCACTGGTGGCTGACACACACGTAATCCCTCACTTGCTCCGCTGCCAGTCGGCCCAGCAGCTCTGTGCCACAATGCTTTCCACCCCCTGCTGCCTTGCAGTCGGTGTTCCTGGCTGTGCTGCTGCTGCTTGCTCCACCATTTGAGGAGTCTGAGAGCCCGAAGGGGAAGCAGAAGGCGTTGCACCAGTGGGAAGTGATGTTGGACACGGTGAGCTGGAGACCAGGGATGGGAATAGAGGGGTCCAGAGCACTGAGAGTCACTGGAGCAAGGGGCTGGGCTGGGGAGGGCTGGAAGGAGTTGGGGGGCTGGGGAGGGATGAAGGGGACATGGGGACAAGAAGACTGGATAGGGGCTGGTGGGGGTAGTGATGGCGGGGACTATGAAGGGCTGGAGTGGAGACTCTGAGTGGGAGGCTAGGGAGAGATGGAGGAGGTTGGATGGCTAGAGTGGGGGTTAGGGATGGAGGAGACAGGATGTGGGGAGGAGGTTGAGGGGCTGAAGGGGGTGGAGCAAAGATAGGAAAACTGGGCGGGTTCAGAGATCTGGAGTGGGGCCTTGGGGGCAGAGAGCTGAGGGAATGGGGATGGAGGCTGAGGAAGACATGGGGAAAGAAGGGTCTGATGTGGGCACTAGTGGACTAGGTTAGGATGATGTTGTGGATTTGAGGCTGGGCTTCATTTGTGAGAAAAAAACTGGTGGGGCTCAAGCAGTTTGTTTTGCACTTATAACTGATGTAACAAGCTCAGAGATGCTGGGGCGAGGAGGTGCCAGCCCTACAGCCTGGTGCCTGAGGTCAACTCTGGCACAAATTAAGCATTGATTTGGGGTGAACCTAGCTCGTGAAGCTGCTGGAGAATGCTCTCTGCTGGAAGGGTTGGAACCATCCAACCTCTCCTTTATCCCAGGAAGGGGATCCAAGTGACTAACCTCAGGTACCCACATTTGAAAATGCTAGCATTGGAGCCTAAACTTGCTTCTGCTATCATTTCTGGTGTGACCTAAAGGATGTCACATATCTTGAATCATCAATTTTTCCCAGATGCAGGCTGGGAGTTTTTAAATCTCCTTCCCTGAGCATGCTCAGATGCATGCTCAGGGTGGGAGCAGCCTGTGGCTGGGTAGCAGCCAGGGAAGGGGGACCATGGGGAGGTTGGGGATGGCCTGGGAGCCAGGGTGTTGGGGCCACTGCATTGCTGGAACCCTCTGGGTCAGGGCCGCTTCAGGTCCGGGACTCCGCTGGTCCAGAGCCTTGCTGTCCCAAAAAGGCAAATCTACATTTCTTTTTGACAAGCTCATTGTAGTTTGTTAACTTGGGCTTACTGAAACATTCGTTAATTTGACACAGTTCTGAAGGGCTTTCATCAGAGCTGGCAGCAATTTTTTCTTTCACTGGGCATACTCTGAGCCTGTAATCAAAAAGCACAAGTTTACTCTTTTCTTTATTAAAATTATTCACACCTCAGTGCATTAAATACATTCACACATCAGTACCTCTGATCCCCTTCCCATTGGAGATCAATGGTAAAACTTCAAATGGGAGATAAATTGGGCACCTTGGGTTCCATTGTGCCTGTTATGTTCACAGCATAAACAGCAAAATTAAATGAAAGCATCAAATTCATTTGCAGCAGTGGTCCTCAAACTGGGAAGGGCAGAGGAACATTCAGAAGAGTGCAGCAGAGTTGAGCTAGCCCCCATGGGTGTGGAAAGGGAGTGCTCTATTTCCCTCCAACTCCATTCCCACTCTGGCTCTGGACCCAGACCTAGACCCCAGTCTGGAATCTGTTCTTGGTTGCAGTCCCAGTCACACTTAGGCCTCAGCTCTGATCCCAACCCCAGCTCCAGCCTCAAACACAACCCTGCTCCTGGCCCCCAACCTCAGCTGTGGCCCCCAGCCCCTGCCTATCCTACAGCTTCCAGTTCCTGGCCTTCCCCACAGTTCACAGTTCCCATCCCCTGACTGCAGCCCCCAAGGGTGTGCCAACCACATAAGGGGCCATGATGGAGAAAGTTTGGGGACACTGTCTTGCACTCAGATTTCAATATAACCTCACTTGATTTCTTAGCATTCAGGACTCTAACCCATAAGAACACAGAGACACATATCACATTTTATTTAGTTATGTTGTTAATCACAATACTTATTGTGTTATGACATGTTTGCTAGTTTGTGACAATAATTGCTATAGACAAATGCCATATAAAATATATTTATGGAGTGATAACTGATATATGTGGTGCTGAGAAGCAGGGCCGTCCCTGAGGGGGAGGCGAGATGAGCAATCGCCCCTAGCCCCACAGTTCCATGGGCCCCACAGTGCCCTGTCATGAGCAGGTCTGCATGGGGCCCACACCACTGCCCCCCATGGCCGTGCTGTCCCCTGCACCTCCTCACTGCCTTTGGCACAGAGCCAAAATTAGCAGAGGGGGCATGGAACCGGCCTCTGCTCCGGGCCAGCTCATCCTGCCCCCAGGGCAGGGAACAGCTGGCCCAGGGGCAGGGCGGGCTCTCTCACTCTCCCCTGGGCTGGCTGTTCTGCCCTGGGGTGGGGATGGCTGGCCCAGAGGCAGTGGGAGAGCAGCGCCCAGCCCCCAGACCAGCGTGCTCCTCCCCTGGCGGCAGAATGGTGGGGTCGGGGGGGGCAGGCATGCAGGACCAGCCTCTGGGCCAGGCCAGCCCACCCTAGCCTGCCCACCAGTACAGGGGGGCACAGGGCCCCCTGATAAGCTGATTGCCCTGGGCCCTGCACCTCCCTAGGGATGACCCTGCTGAGAAGTGGTTCAAATGCCTACCTGGGCTGGGGCCCACACATGCATGAAGGGGGCTGGAGATTAGGAGGGTTCCAGGGCCCATCAAATTATACTTTAATCATTACACACCACATTGTTGTATCATGAGAACTGTCCAAGTGTGCTATGAAATTTTTTACGAAAGTAATGAAAATCAATGTAAAACCAACATTGTTTCACCTTAAATATTCTAGCTAACCAAAATTACAACTCATAAAACTCATGAAAATTAATCAGTAAATTAAGAGTCAGGAATCAGACTTTCGATTCTAAAATGTGAACATTTCTAACACAGGTGGCCAAAGCACAAAATTGAGATGACGTACAGTACGTTTTTTTCCTGGTGGATTTGAAACATTAATGAATTTGATGCTTCTTTAGCTTGTTGTACACACTATGTTGCCAACCGCTCTAGCAAGACTGTAACCACAGTAAATGTGCATTTATGAGCAATCAGTTCAGCTGAAAAAACTGGGTGTGCTGTGGAATTGTTTGTCTCTTTGAAGTGTGCTTTTTTAGTAAAAAAGGTTGGGAACCACTCTGCTAGAGGACATATGGCTATTGCAATTCTGATTCTGTCCAGCGGAGGGTGGGAAAGACATATACCAGCTTTCTCCGTATGTTATTGCAAACTCTTTGGGGCAGGGACCATCATTTTCTATACATTGTGCAAGCAGTTAGCAGAATGAGAACCAGACCAGATGAGGCATCATTTACATAGATGGATTTAGACAGTGCCTATTTCAAACCTCCAGGTGCTTTATCCTTTTTCTATCAAACGTAGTGGGGGATTCATCACTGAAAGCAACTAATTCCATGTTACTCTGAAGCAGCTGCTTAAGAGCATAAAAACCAGGACAGCAGGTTAGGGCTACAGGCAAAGCGAGCTGTATCCAACAATTGCAGGGGAAATCTTAGGAAGCAGAATGCAACTTGGAATTGAGTCAGAACTCTTTTGCTTAACCCTTGCCATGAGAAAGGTGCCACAAGAGCCTAAGGACAAGTGTCTCAGTATTACGTCTTGTCCTAAAGACAACTCCAAGAGCATCCCTTAGCAGTGAACAGAGCATTGGATAATTACGGGCTCAAAGACTACCATTAACTAAGTGCTGAGTATAGCACTGTGAGTGATCCAGCCATTCCTGGAACTCCTTGGTAGGCTTAAGCACCAAGAGGGTTGTGAAGTCTGACAAAAGCACACTTGGAGAGGGCCCGTGTTACTTTCCTAACCCTGTTATTAAGTATCTTTTTTTCTCCCCATTATAAAGTACAGGCTCACCCCTCCTTTAACCCTAACTTCTCCTGGGCCTTCGACAGACTAAAAAAAAAAAAGTGTGATGTTTGATGTCAGCCCACATGTGCTAATTAACATTTGAATAAGCTAGATTAATGTCAACAAGCACACTAATCTTTGACTTGACCCTAAGCACCTTCCAGTAATACACTGCTTTGTCTGCATTAGTCCCCCCCACCTCAGTCTCTCGCTGGGAGTACAGTGAAGTGTAGGGCTATGGGTGGAAACTTTAGGCAGCGCCCAAGATGAAAATGAAATTTTCATAGGCCAAGTCTAACCAGAGGGTGCATCAAAGTCTACAAAGCATTAGTTTTCTTTCTCATGTTGGCTTTCCTTCCCCCTTGTTTTAATGTGATAGATCATCAGATAATGACAGACAGTGGCTCTGTCATGCACTTACTGAATTACAGAGCACAGGAAATTGGATACTAGGCTTTATACTGTATTTCAGGGGATTCTGGACTAGACTCACCACCAGAAAAAGACACTGTCAACACTGTTGCATTCCCCACGGCCACAGGCATGCTGTCGCATGTTCAATTTCCTGCCATCAGTTATATCCACTGGGCAGCCATAGAACAGGAACATGAAGTAAAACTGATTCCAAGCTTTACATGAATGAAACTCTAGCTGTGTCTACACTAGGAAATGAACTGCTAATGAGTTTTCAGCAATGCACACCCCTGAACCGATCGTGACAGTGCTTTAAGTGTGGGTAGACACATCCATTTTCAATATTGTCTCAAGGGGACCATTTTCAGTAACAGCTTGGTTTCTTAACGTAGAGAAGGCTTCAGTGTACATGTGGGAAAAGGGTGAGCGCGCTTGTATGGGATGTGAAAATCTAGATGTTTTCTCTTTTCTATGTGCCCTTCCCCCTCCCACAACAAAAGACTCCCCTCTCACCAAAGAGTCAAGTGCCTTGAAATCTCCCCACCTCCATGACCACCCCTGTTCAGTTCTGTGCTCACATGGAGGCAGCACAGTGATTACATAAGCCTGGTTATCATCATGTTGCTACCTTCAACACCTTACAGGGAGGCTGCTTTACCTACTAGAGAGGTGATGGTGTGGCTTTCATACCTGGAGAGGATGGGGGAAAGCCTTTAAGGAACAGGTACAGATCAACTGCTATTTGGCAATTCACAGGCAATTCAGTTCAGTATACGCCAGTGGATAAGGTACTACGAACTTCACCCTCTAGACCTGAAAAAGAGTTCTGTGCACCTCAGGAGCTTGCCTCCTTCACCTACAGACATTGATCAATTTAGAGGGATTATCTCATCTTCCTTGTCTCAAGAGAGGACATACTACACTGGCACTCAGGAAACCTAGATCCTATTTCTGGCTTTTCCACGCACCTACTGTGTTACAAAGGACAAATTATATCACTTCTCAGCATTAAGGTAAATGGATGGAAAGCTCTATATGAGAGTGAAACTTTTCATCATTGCTTTAGTTTTGTTTATTATTGGATTGAATGAAAGTGCTGGACCCAGACATCCTCTCATATTTCAGGAGATGAGGTTCAGATTTCAAATCCAGAACTACATCCTGCTGCTGCCCCCTATCTTGTGGGTCAAACAAAATTTTAAAATCTAAACAGTCTGAAGCTAAAAATCCAGCTCTCAATTTTGTAGCTCACATGGGTGTACCATCGTTAGCAAAACTAAAAACAACAATAAGCCTTACAGACTGATTTCATCTTCATGCATCTTTTACAAACATTGAGCCCCACAATTTCCTGGTGTTTCATTGATGGGGAAACAGAAGCACAGAGCAACTAAGGAACAGTTTTTCAGAGATGAGCCTCCAGGATTCCAATCAATTGACAGGGAGTGCCCAGCACCTCTAAAGATCAGGCCCTGTGTTTCTCAAGTTGGCCACTGAAAAATGGAGGCACCCAATATTAAAGGAGAATTTTGAACATCATAATTATTTGCTTAAGGCTACTCAAGTCAACAGCAGAAACAGGAAAAGAACCCAGAAGTCCTACCTTCCAGTCTCATGCTGATTACTCTTAACTATCTGTCTGTAACAGTGAAGGCTGGGTGACCAGGTTTAGCTACAAGGAGAAATCCTCCCTCCAAAACCTAAGAAACTTTACAGGTTTTAACAAATTTGTTCCTGGGGCCAGGGGAGCATGTCTTCTAGTGTGTGTGTGTGTGTGTGTGTGTGTGTGTGTGTGTGATTCTCAAAGTTTCTCTTTAGTACAGCATTTGCTTAAGTTAGCTACACTCAAGCTAACTGAGCTCAAGAAAGAGTGATCAAACTGCAAAACACTCAAGCTACAAGCAGGGGTCTCAAACTCAAATCACCACAAGGGCTGCATGAGGACTACATTAGCCCAAGGACCTCACAATGCATGAGGACTAGTATGGTGACCCAAGGGCCACACCACTAAAACCTTTTTATACAACAGTATTGCAAATATTGATGGCAATAGTGTCATTGTGGGCCACAAGAAAAGCTTTAGGGGTCGCATGCAGCCCTCAGGCCATGAGTTTGAGACCCTTGACTACAGTGTGTTTGTAGCAGTACAAAATGCTGAGTTCCCAATGCTTCAGTATCAGCAACATTTGCGTTTTAGCTTACTCCAGGTCTCCCCCTGCCACTGAATGGCCAGGCAGCTTGAGTTTCAGCCACTCTATAACTCGAGGTAGAGATGTGTGTGCGGACAGGAGTTGGGTTTGAGCACAGGCCCCGCCCACAGCCCTGCCCCCTCACCAGGGACAGGGCCAGAAGCCACCACGCCGCCATGGGTGGCTAGGCCCTGCACCCCCGGGCAGCGTTGGGGCCAGAAGCGGCCGCGGGCGGCCAGGCCCCGGATCCTTGGCCAGGGATGGGGCCGCCATGGCCGACGGCGGCTGGGCCCTGGATCTCTGGCCCCATTGGGCCGGAGATCCAGGGCACCGGTGCTGGGGTTCGGGGCATGTGCCTGGGGGTGCCCAGAGGCAGCAACGCCTCTGGGTTTGGGCAACACTTGAGTTTACCACAAGCTAACACTAAGATGAGGAAAAAAGTCCATGGTTACACTGATGTAAATCAGGAGTAACTTCACTAAACATCAGTAGCTTTTGAGGGTCAGTGGCTGAGGTTCCAGTGCAGGCAAGAAAAAAAAAAAAAGAAAAAAAAAGAAACCAGGCCTTAATTCTTCGTACCACCTGTCAGATAACACATTCCTAACATCCTAGCTTTGTGTTTCCCCTTTACCCTGTTCATTTCATCTCTCTGTTCACACATTTTAGCCACATGCTGTTAGCCAGTTAAAAGAAAAGGATAAGGCATATATGCAAATAAAGTGCGTCACCAGCAGTGACATCAGATAAGAAAATTACTTCCCAAAGATAAGAATCAGGAGAGGCATGTAGTCTTATGGAAGGTGGACAGTGAAGATAACACCAGTGAACAGCAGCGCACCTGTACTTCTGGAGACTAGAATGACTCCATTTACTGTAGACAGATTTATTACTATGTAAAATAGACAGGGAGCTAGCCTTTTTTTTTTTAAACTGTTGTTCTGTACAAAAGGAGGCTTGAATCACTTGAGCTCAAAGTGCCAAAGGGGCAGCTGTGTTAGCCTAGCTCAGTAAAACAAGCAAGGAATCCTGTGGCACTTAAAAACCAACACATTTATTTATTGCATGAGCTTTCATGCAAGAAAATCCAATTTCGTCAGGCACTTTGAAGATGGGGAGACTTACAGAATGGGAGGAAAATAAATGCAGGGAAGTGTAAGTAATGGGAACAGGTCACACTGTAACAGCAAATCAAAGCAACACTAGGGAATACCATGTAGAGGAAGATGAGGTCAAATCACCTGTTCTGATGAGAGGAAAATCCAAAGTCCATATTAAGCCCTGAGGCAATGAATTTATTTGCAAATTCAATTGCAATCTCTGCAGATTCCCTTTGAAGCCTGGATCTGGTATTCATCTGTCTGAGCACCGCAATTAGCAAATCATCAATGGAGTGATCAGGAAGACTGAAATGCTGACCCACTAGTTTTAGAATGTGGTGATTTTTGATGTCAGGTTTGTGCCCATTTATTCTTTTGCGCAGATACTGTCCTGTTTGTCCAATATATAAGGCAGAGAGGCATTTCTGGCACATGATGGCATAAATCACATTGGTGGATGAGCAGGTGAATGTGCCTTTGATGTAGTAGCTGTTTTGTATCAGGTCCTGTAATATTGTCTTTTGTGCAGATATGTGGGCAAAGCTGGCAGCATGGTTTGTTACGGGGATATGTGCCTGCTTTAATGATTCTGTTGTTAGGTCTGTAGTTGCTGGTAAAAGCACACCTTGTGGCTGAACTTTGTACTCACCCACAATCATTTCAGATTTGAGGATAATTTATACCTTCAAGTTAGTGGCACTGCTATGGGTACCCGCATGGCCCCACAATATGCCAACATTTTTATGGCCAACTTAGAACAAGTCCTCAAGTCTCATCCCAGAGCACCTCTCCTCTACTTATACTACATTGATGATATATTCATCATCTGGACCCATGGCAGGGATGCCCTGGAAGGTTTCCATAGAGATTTCCACAATTGCTACTCCACTATTAAACTTAGCCTGGAACACTCCACACAGGAGATCCACTTTCTGGACACTAGTACAGATAAGAGATGGACACATAAGCACCACCCTATACCGAAAACTTACTGATCAGTATAGTTACCTACATCCCTCAAAATTTCATACAAAACCTACCACATGATCCATTCTCTACAGCCAAGCCCTAAGGACTTTCCACTAGAGGGCAGCATCAGTCACTTACACATTCTTGCACAAGGAACCAGTACCTCATAAGTAAAGCCCTTACACAAAACCGTGGATTAACATCTATGAGAATCAATTTCTGTTTGACCCAACACCCGCAATCTCTGTCTTCTGTGGCATCTGCACTTGCAGGGCACTCACAGCTCTGGGTCCCCATCTGTTTGGAGGCCAGCCCCGCTATAGCCACTGTCACTGAACAGCTGATGGGCGGCCCACTCTGGAGCTCCCAGATCTCGAAGGTGGGGAGCAGCCGCAGAGATTATGAGGGACAGACAGCTGCTTTCCCCACCTTTGTGTTCTGCATCTGATCCACCACCTGCTGTAGACCAAAAAAAAAAGGAAAAAATCATCTGAGGCTATAAAGCAGATATTTGTGGATTTGCAGGGTTCTAGTTACAAGACCTTAGTCCAAAAGTACTATTATTCTCCAGAGAATAACAGATACAACAATTGCCCTGGTAATGAATTCTCATGCTTCAAAATAAGCTGAACAGCTGGCAGGAGGGGGGAGCTCATGCTTCCCCCATGCAGCCCTTTGGGAGAAACTCCCCAAAGCCACATCATTGTTCTCCATCCTAACCCTGCTTAAAGTTCTCCATTGTCCCAGCAACAGCAAGGCTGCTGTCACCCAGAACACACAACCCATCCTGCTGACCATTACAGTCACATTTTTTCTAGCACGCTGTTGTCTCTTATCTGACACTTAAACTGGGAGAGCTTCAAGGCAGTGACTTGTCTTTTTATTTTGTTTGTATAGCCCCTGGCACAATGGGGTGCTGGCTCATGACTGAGGAAACTGGGTGCTTTGCTAATAAAAACAGCAAGAAGTTTTCCAGCTCTAGGCTGCACAACAAAATGCACTTGCCACATTTGGGCCCAGTTTATTTATTATTGACCATCATTAATACACAGAGTGCAGCAGTATTGAAAAAAGGCAGAGGAGGGTTCAGTGAGGCCAAGGTGGCAGCTCTTAGACCAGACACTAAAGGAAATGTTTGACAGTAGGAGATCAGTAAGGGAAACTATACACCACTATAAAAAGCTAATTGCTGCATGGCCAGGCATTACTTAGATGCTGAACAACTGTACACCAGACCTAATTTTTAGCAAAAATTTTTGTTTGTTTCTCTCATTCCCGTACCCCAACCCTCACACATACCTTCCCATTTTAATACAGTGAAGGAAGCAATCTAGAGAGCATCGGTAGGATTATGCTGTGTTCATGCTGTGGGGACAACATTGCTAAATTCTGTGGAAAATTGAAAGTCCTTTCTTTACAGAAGGGAAAATTGAGTGATAAGGGGAAACAGAAGTGACAGAGCCCATTATTGAGATTTTTTTGGTGTGAAAAAGGTGAGAATTACTCAGCGTGAGTAAACAGTGCTGTGTTTAGAGAATGGAGGTGGCATTTTTAGGGATAGTTTGATGGCTAATGTGACGGGGTACTCCATTCACTACTAGGAAACTGCCACTCCTGGCTGTTCCAGAGAATAATTCATCAGGTAAACACCCTTTCGTGCAATTGCATGCTATATTTCCACATCTTTCTCTGGGTGCAACTCCTCTCTCACTCCATGAGGGGCTGCTGCTTCTTCAAGACTCAGGCCCCCAGCCAAGTCACTATATACATTGTCCCCTTCTGGGGAATCCAAGTCTCTCCCCACCAGCAACCATAAACAATTCTCCTATTCACTGCCTCATGGTATGATTCCCTTACTGCCTCTCAGAGGAACCTAGGCCCACCCTCTACTCCGGGCTCCAGCTCAGGGAAGCTCTAGCCTGTAGTCATGGTCTGTTCGAGTCTAAACTTTAATGCTTTTTCCTGAGTGGTGTCCTACCTTCCTAGCTGCCTCTCTGGGTTACTGACCCAAATGCACCTCCCTTCTCTCATGCAATGACTAAAGACTTCACAACAGCCCTTTCTGTGGCTGATTTCCTGCCTTTTTAGTCCCAGCCCAGCTTGTTCGTCCTAGGCTGAGCTCCCTCATTCAGTCAGGGGATTGCTTAGCCACCTGATTCCTCTCAGCTGTGGTCTGCTGGATTTATTATCCCCCTTTTTTGTCTTCATTACCCCTTCCAAGGCAAATGTGAGGTGAACACAGAGGCACTGCTATCCAGAAAAAAGATTTGGGTCACAGGCTCCAGATCTCCTCCCCCACCTCCAGCCACGTACACCTTCCCCTACCCCAGCACCAAAGCCCTTCCTTTGCCCCCAGCATCCAAGCTCTTCCCCTAGCCATGTGCACCTTCCCTTGTCCCCCCAGCCCTGTGCATCCCAGCTGAGCTCCTTCCCTTGCCTAGCTCCCAAGACCCCCCGCTCGAGCATAGCACTTACCTTTGCTGGAGCAGGGGATCCTCCAGACAGTGGGTGACTAAACTGAGGCTCTCTTAGATTAACTGTCCTGGGTCACATGCCTGGGAGTACAGCAGGGTGGGAGATTTAAAATGTTCCCACTGGCCCCAACTCCCAGATGTGGCTCAGGGCAATCCCATCATTCAGGGCCCATGCCCCCTATGCCAGTGATGCCACTGGGTGAACATTACAGCTAGATTAGCACAGAAAGAGTAATTTTATTATTGATTTTGTAGCCAGGGATCTCATGGTCTCATATTGCTACAAATCAATTCCTGCTATAAAAATGTCCAATACCAAAGGTGATTCAGTCTCCCTGGGATACAGGACATTGTGGTGGAGCTAAATTAAAGCTATAGTCTGTCAGTGTATGCTTCACCAAAACAGAACAGACTGCAAATAGAAAAAAAGACTTACTCTACACCAGGGGTCTCAAACTCAAACCACCACAAGGGCTGCATGAGGACTAGTAGAGGGCCACATGAGGATTAGTATGTTAGCCTGAAGGCTGCACCACTGAAACCTTTCCATACAGTGATATTGCAAATACCGGTAACAATCGTGTCAGTGCAGGCCACAGGAAATAGCTTTAGGGGCCGCATGCGGTTTGCGGGCTGCATATCTGAGACCCTTGCTCTACACCCCTGAGCACAAACAGCAATGGAAGCGTACAGGGATCGGCAACCTTTGCCAATCCCTCTGCCAATCCCTTCTCCCCAACCATCAGTCAGTGCCTGTGTCCCCCTCCACCAAAAAGTAGCAGGCACCTGAAAACTGGCAGTGGCCACAGCTGGATCAGGGGTGGGGCGCTTTCCAGGCATGCTGATGAAAGGAGCCATTCATGGAAAGAAGCTGCCCAGAGCAGCTCCTGGCAGTGGCATGCCTAGGAATGGGTCCCTAGGAATGCTGCAAAAAGAAACTGCCTAGAGCAGCTTCTCTTGGCAGCGTGTCTGGGGGTGGAGGTCCCTAGACACACAGCAGAAAGAAGCTGCCTGGAGCAGCTTTTTTCAGTGGCAGCATGCCACAGAGAGGAGTCACTCAAGGTGGCTTCTTTCCATAGCAAACCTGGGTCATAGATGTAGGGGGGGATCCCCCGTGGCTCAGCACCCCGAAAAGTGACTTTTGGTGGCAGGAACAGTAGGTTATGTGTGCTGCTCCAAATGGGCTTGTGTGCCCCTGTCAGTGTACGTGCTGGGGGTTGCCTATCCCGGTATACATTGATCCAAAAAGATCAAAGAAACCCTTACAAACTGTATAGACACACACAAACAGCTGCTTCACTCACCACAAAAATAAAATAATCACTGGGGCAGAATGTAACAGATGTCTGTCTACCCACAGCATCACTACCCAGCTATTAGGTTAGGAGGTGAAGAAAGCTACATCCAAATGAAGTTACAGGATGTATTTAAAACAAAAAAAAATCCAAGGAGTCTTGTGGCACTTAAAGACTAACAGATTTATTTATTGCATGAGCTTTCATGGGAGAATGTCCCACTTTGTTAGACGCTTTGAAGAGCTCTTCAAAGCATCTGACGAAGTGGGATATTCGCCCACGAAAGCTCATGCGATAAATAAATCTGTTAGTCTTTAAGTGCCACAAGACTCCTTGCTTTTTTTGCTTTACTAGGCTAACACTGCTGCCCCTTTGGAACTTGGCTAGGATGTATTTTATGTAGCTAAAATGTAGTTGCCAACACTGGAATTTAGCTAGAACACCAGAACCCCTTACAGGGAGAGAACATTTGCTACTTCAAGGACCTTGACACTAGCAGACATAGGCATAACAAGATCCAACAGCTGGCAGTTGAAGCTAGACAAATTCATATGGGAAACCAGTCATTAATTTTTAATAGCAAGAGTAATTATCCAATGAAACAGTTTACCTAGTGATGTGGTTGGTTTTCCATCACTTGGAGAGTTTTAAAATCAACACAACACTGGGTGTCCTACTAAAAGATATGCTGTAATTCAGCCATACTTTATTATTTTGGGATGAAATCCTATAGGCTGCAAGAGGTCAGAGTAAAATGATCTCTTTTGAGCTCAGAAGGGATAAATCTTTAACTACATATACAACCACATTTTCACATCTCATCTGAGCCCCAGCCCAAAAGGGGAAAAGACAACCTATATGTTCCACTAAACTTTTTAGAGCATGCTGACTTTTCTATGAAGATCTCTGCTTCAAAGACACTTGAGGCCTAAAAGAGAGGAAATTAGAACTTAAGTGATTATAGGAACCTCTGTAGTATAGTGCGTCTTTGCTCATCAGAGGCATGGTATGAGATTTAAGTAGCTGGCTCAGCACAACTCTTACTCTAAAACACAGCTCATTTCAGTGATGTCAGCAAGATATTAAGGTTCTAAGGACCTTTGTCTCCATTGCCTTACACCTTGCATCACCACTTACACCTGTGCAACATGGGTGTAAAATATTCCTACCAGTGTGAGTGGAATGAGTGAGTCTGGTTTGGTAACTCTTCCCTTCACTTTGTGCTCATTGGACAAAGGTGCAAATGATGACACCAGGCACAAGGCCAGGAGGGATCAGGCCCAAAAACTGCAAAAGGAAAGGAGCTTTTGGGAAAGG
Source organism: Podocnemis expansa (assembly GCA_007922195.1). Lineage (NCBI taxonomy): Eukaryota > Metazoa > Chordata > Testudines > Podocnemididae > Podocnemis > Podocnemis expansa. The sequence goes on along the minus strand of ML681963.1, from coordinate 91,449,144 downwards.
AAAGTACCCACTAAAATACAATATAACAAACAACAAAGTGGCCATGTGGAGAAATTAAATGGTCTTCCCTGAGCTCTGGCAAATTGGCACTGAAAAGAGAAGTGTGAGTCATTAGAAGAAAAGGTTAAGCAGCCCCAGAACCTGTCTCTTAGATTTTAAATCACACTAACACTGAATGGCTTATAGCTCTTTAACCTGCCTTCTCTGTCTTTACAAATATGGGTCATGTATACATAATGAGAGAGACAAGAAGTGCGAGCGACCACAAAGAAGGATGGGAGAAGTTTCCAAACTGTTGTTATACAGGGCTTTATTCTTGACAAAAGAATATGTTTTTATCTTGCTTGCTACAGTTTCTTGGTTAAGGATATCTGGTGCAGCATGGCCAAAACTACAGAGAGGCAAGGGTGAATGAAACAGAACAGATTTTTTGGGGATTGGATAATTCAGAAACATATTAATGGCTTCAGGGTCTTTCATTATTATGTTTCCAGTTCTGATTTGACCCTGGTCATGAAAGACTTGATTCTAATTCCCACCCCACTGCTGTTTTGGTGCGCCTGTGAAATGGTTGGATAACCTTCGTCAGAGTCCTAGCCCAGAGGTTTCTACAGCAAAATAGCATCATTAGAATTGGTGCTAAGCAAACCTATTTGGTTGTAAGCCACAAAGCAACTACAGCAATGTGTGAGGTGATGCAACTTGCCCACCTCAGTCTCTCTACTATGTGTCAGAACTGTCTTGAAGGCAGGAGTCTGAAGGGAGTTTTGTTTCCAATGGCCATTCAGCCTTGGATTGTCTACTGATCTTGCCAAGATGACACCTAGGATTCTCAATGATGGTGGTGATTTCTATAATAGGAACATGCTAACAGTTGGAATGAGAAATATGCAAGCTCCTCTATTGTGGAAGAGAAACATAGCACAGCAGTGGTGCTTAATGAAAGGTCTGGGACTGAAGGGCATTCAGAAGCAAGGCCTTGTACTCCTGCAAAATTTAACTAAGCTAGTTCCATGATGATAGTATCTCTGAAGTTACCAGATGTTGTGATGCCATCTCACATCAGTAACATTCTTACAGGTCCAGATGCTCTGTTTTTGTCCAAGCCTGCCCATCAAGCCACCCTCCAGTTTATACACAAAAATCTGGAGGCTGAATATTTTATTCAGGCAGAATTCAAAGCATTTCATTGATTAGGTAGCATAATTAGCTTTCACTAGGTGACAGAGGAGAGAACAGGGAAATGGCAGACCTAGTACCCAGTCCTACAAGACCTAATTTTGAGTATGTAATTCCACTTACGTCTGATGAAGTGGGATTTTCTCCCACAAAAGCTCATACAATAAATAAATTTGTTATTCTTTAAAAGTGCCATAGAATCAAGGTTCTCACCAAGAATTGAAACTGGGGGGGGGGGGTGTTGGAATTTACAGGGTGGGTGTGTGAGGGCCAGTGAGGTGTGAGACTGTGGTGGTGAAGAGGGGCTGTATGGCACCATACTAAAAACTGAAAAGTGGTTCATGAATGCCCAGTTTCTTAGATTATAACAGAGTTGGCTACTGATCTGAAACCAATCCCATTCAACATATTCATAAATGATCAGGTTAAAGGGGTGAACAGTGAGATGGCAAGTTTTGCATTGGATTATTATTAAACTTGGATTATTAAATCAAAACCAGACTGTGAAGAGTCTTACAAAGGGATCTTGCAAAACTGGATGGCTGGAAAACAAAATGACAACTGAAATTCAATGCTGATAAATACAAAGTAATGCGTATTTGAAAACAGAAGCCCCATGATACATATAAAATAATGGGGTCTAATTTAACTGTTACCACTCAAGAACGAAATAGATGCAGACTCTATGGTCAGAAAGGACCAATATGATGGTCTGGCTTCCTGCTCAATGCAGGACACAAAACCTCATCCACTCACTCCTGTAATAAATCTCTAACCTCTGAATGAATTAAAGTCCTCAATCATGATTTAAAGACTTTAAAGGACAGAAAATCCACCAGCAAGTGAGCCATCCTGTGCCCCATGCTAGAAAGAAAGGTGAAAAACCCCCACAGCCCTTGCCAATATGCCCTGGGGGAAAATTCCTTCCTGAATTCTGACTCAAAAATATGGTGATCAGTTTAATCCTGAGCATCTGAGCAAGTCTCACCAGATATTGGAGCCTATTGTGGATAACTCTCTGAAAAATTCTGTTCAGTGTGTGTGCACAAAAGCTAATGGCATGTTAGGAAGGAGCCATTAAGAAAGGAAATGGATTTAATAAGACAGAAAATATCCTAATGCCACTGTATAAATCTAGGGTACTCCTAGATCTTAAATATGGAATGCAGATCTGGTTGCCCGATTTCAAAAATATATATATTTGAAATGGAAAAGGTACAGACAAAGGCAATTAAAATGATTAGGGGCATTGCATAGCTTCTATCTGAGAAGAGCTTAATAAAACTGGGACTTTTCAGTGTGGAAAAGAAATGACTAAGGGTGAATATAGAGATCTATAAAATTGTGACCGGCATGGAGAAAGCAAATAAGGAAATGCTATTTTATATTTCACGTAACACAAGAATAAGGTGTCCACCAATGAAATTGATAGATGATAGGTTTTAAAAAACAAAACATGGTCAACCTGTTTAACTCTTTGCCTGAGGATGTTGTGAAAGCCAAGACTATAACAGGGTTCAAGAAAGAATTAGATACATTTAAAGCGAATAGGTCCATCAATGGTATGAATTGAGATGGGCAGGGATGAATACAACACCATGCTCTGAAATGTTCCTAGTCTGCTTTTGCCAGAAGGTGGGACTAGATGTCAAGAGATGGACAGGCTCCATGACTGCCTGTTCAGTTCATTCCCTTGGAAGCACCTGGCACTGGCCACTGTCAGAAGACAGGTGTCTGATGAAGTGGGAATTTCTCTTACGGAAGCTCATACCATAAATAAATTTGTTAGTCTTTAAATGCCATAGAACTCCTTGCTTGTTTTGCTGAACTAGACTAACATGGCAACCACTTTGGAACCAGGCTAGGTGGCCAATGGTCAGACCCCAATATTGCCATTCTAATGCTCTTACATCAAAATTAATTAAAACATAAAAATTTTTTAGTACAGAAAATATCCAAGATAATGACCTCTCAAAGTAGTGATGTGAGATAATGACCGTGGTAAATAAAGCATTTTAAAAATCTTGGCCTACTAGGAAATATTTATGTAAGTGTCCCAGTCACAAATCTAGCATTCTGGAGCAAACTCACTAAAACACAGTGAGATAATAAATTTGTTAGTCTTTAAAAAAGTGCTCCTAGACTCCTGGTTTGTTTAACAAACAAATATTCCTTTAATATGCTCCTCTCCCTCCTCCATACCTCACTCATCTTGTTGTCCTCCTTGTCAGTAGTGGTGGGAGACCCACAGTTCAGAGATGCTTTCATGAGAGTTCACCTTCCAGGGAAAAGGGGGACAAAGGCAATAGCAGCACCTTGCTTATTTCTCCAGTTTTTGGTTGCATTGTTCTTTACTACTTTACTCAATCATCTTTCTTGTGGGTATGGTTTCCTTCATACTTTGTGTGATTTGACTTCTGTGATTTTAGGTATCAGTGGGGGAACTTAAGCTGATGCAGGCTGGAAGTTTCTAATCTCCACAAAGTATGGTTACTTTCCCACACTCCAGCTCTAAGCAATAGCACTTAGACCTACGTGATTATCTGTAATTTCAGGTATAATGGTCACTTAAAATAACAAAAGACTCTGTACAGAGCCTGACTAAGAAGGACAAGCCCTGTTTGACCAGCCCAATACTTGTTAAAAGATAGAGCTGATTGCTAATCAGATACTTCTTGTAAGGGAGAGCCCATAACATCAAGCCAGAGGCAGCTTTTGGGGGTAAGCAAAGCAGGCAGCGGCCTAGGGCCCCCGAGCTGTAAGGGGGCCCCTTAGCGACTGCCTGCTTCACTTAGCCCTGCGCAGGTGGGGTGGTGGGGAAGCGGAGGGCGGCAGACAACCAGGACCAGAAGCTTTGCCGCCCGCCTGCCAGACCAGCCTCTCTCCAATGGTGGTAGAGCGGCGCTCCCTGCCTACTCCCAGCCGGCCACACGTACCCAGGAGGAGGGAGGAGAGTGGCCGGCGTGGTGCTGTGGCTTGCTGGGAGTGGGACCACCTGGAGCAGCACGCTCTGAAGAGTTCGGCTGCTTCACCTCAGGCCACCACAGGTGAGGGTGGCATTGGGGGCCCAATAAAGAGCCTTCGCCTAGGGCCCCCAGTTGCCTAAGGCCACCTTTGCATCAAGCAAACATCTGTTCCCTTCCCCCCACAACCGAGAAGGAATTTGATATGGCATCTGAACCTCCTTAAATTTGCCAAAGTGCCACCAGACTCCTTGTTTGCTTTTGTTACTTCTTAGTGAGTTCAGTTCAGTCCAGCCCAGCCCAGTCACTTCCAACCAATGACTAAATTGGTATAACGCTATGTTACTAGCTAGCTGACAACTGGGTGGGGCGGGGTAGTTAGGAAATTCACAGGGGGAGTAGAGGAGATGTAAGGGGGGTGTTAGGGAAATCCCTGCATAGGACTCCTTGCTTGTTTTGCTCTACTAGACTAACATGGTTACCCTGCAGGCACTCATCAGCTTTAACTGTGCGAGTATTCCCATTCAGTTCATACAGCAGTATATGCCAGATCAGGGCCAACACTGCCAAACTCTTGCTGCATCAGGGCAGGGCAATCACCTAACATGTTTCTGACTCAGCTTCTCCTTCTAGAAGACTTGGTGAATACTAGTTACCCACTTCTGTAACAAGTCTTTAGGTCAGGAAAATCAAAAGGACAGCTCTGGACCTGCTCTCCTGGAGGGTTCTTGTCAGTCCTGCTTCCTACCAGTCTGCAGGCAGAAAGTGGGCTGTCAAAGCACCCAGGCTCTCCCTCTCTTGCCTCCTTTCAGCCTATCTGCTGGTGAGGCATGTGGGCTGCAGTCAATTGGCGAGCCAGGGCTCATTGCCAGGAAGGCTGCTCTCAAATTTCCTTTCTCCTGGCAGTGGCAAATGGAGTTAAGTGGTGTGTCAGGTAGGTTGCCGTGGCACTGTTACTTTGATTTTCCCAATAGAAAACAGAATTTTTTTTCTAAAAATGAAATTTTCCTGTGAACATTTTCAGTTTGGTGAAAAGGGCATTTTCCCACCGAAAGACATTCTGATGGAAGATGCCCAGCCAGCTCTACTTCATGCACCCTGAGCAGTGCCAGGAATTACCCAGCCAGCATGTAAAGGTAAGTGCATGCATAAGTCTTAGAAGGAGCCGGGCCATAGTAAGCATGAGTCCTTAGCCTGATGAGCTCGCAAATCTAAATAAAGATGACAGAGAAATGATGGGCTTGGAAACGGAAGTACATGGAGGTGAAATGACTTGCTCAAGGTCACACAGTAGCTCAATGCCAGGCAAAACTAGAACACACATCTTGTAAGTCTCAGTCCAAGCTCCTTGTGCTGAATCAAACTGCATCACAAGCTAACTATTTCCCCAATGGATGCAGTTTGTTTTCTTTCCACATTCCACAGGTTTCAGCCAGTGAAATTAAGAGGGTGAGTTTCACTTTCTGCTTCTAGCAATTAGGTGCTTTCAGCTCCATGCACTAGCACAAGGCTATGTTTTAGGATAGCTGTGTTTCCAGCTAGAACTGTACAAAATGTGTGTGATTTGAACAAGAGCTAGATGGAGGATCTCCAAGAGATAGCAATTATGGAAGCATTAATGGGTTGCTTGTGAGGGCCTGCAAAGTTGCTGGAGAGCTACAGTGCACAAGCTTTTTACATCTCATCCCCAATATGAATATGATACCCATTTCAACTGAAAAGATTGCAGCTATGTGAGAGAAATTCAGCAGGTGCTCATTACACGAACCAGGGAGGAAAGATGATCCCATGGTTTGGACACTGGACTGGAACACACAAGATATGAAGTCAACTCCTGTCTCTGTTACAATCTGCCTGTGTGTCTTGGACAAGTGACTCAGTTCTCTATCTGTTAAATGGGAATACTACTTCCTTTCTCCCACCATTTGCCTGTTTATACAGTGCCTAACACAACAAGGTTTGATCTCAGTTCAGTCCTCTATGCATACCACTGTAACAGCAACAAGATGAATGTGAGCAGTAGCCTACTTTTTGTTTTCCATGTGCAGGAGGAGCTGTTATCCAGATCAGACCAAAAGGAACAGCAGTGCCTAGGCAGGCATTTCTATCACAAGCAGTTGTGTGGCACTTTAAGACTAACAGGTTTATTTTTTGCATGAGCTTTCGTGGGAGAAGATCCTACTTCCTCAGATGCTTTGAAGATGGGTGAACTTACAGAAAGGAATGAAACTAAATGCAAGGGGGTGTAAAACATAGGATCAGGTCATAAAGTAACAGCAAATCAGAAGAATAAATCTGGTAGTCTTAAAGTGCCACACAACTGCTTGTTGTTTTTTTACTGGACTAGACTAACACGGCTATCCCTTTGGAAATTTCTATCACACCCCAGCTCATTAAATAACTGTACTACCTGTGTAGCATTAGGGGGACTCTCTCCTTCAGATTCCTCACTAGAATACAGGAAAGAAGAAGAGCCCATGCCCAGAGAAACCACTCCAGTTTCATATTGAATTGGGACATACTGGGGCAGGTCTTTGAATTCTCATATAGCCATGATAATGATTCTGTACTTCACCACTGAGTTTCTATGCTTCATTTTTGAGGTTTTCCTAATAAACACTGGACATAACAGCCTGAAGCCATATGGACTAGCTGCATTACCAGCATCCCACTCCACTTCCTCTCCATGCTCTCAGTTATACCATAAGAAAAGTCCCTTCAGAATGATTCTGCACCCCAAGCTGCTCAGTGTAGCTGCTAGGATAAACCTCTATTTGCCCACTCTGCATTGGAGGAATGAGCAGAATGCTGCTTAGGACAGGCTGAAAATATTCTCACAGGATGTACCTAGCCTCTGTGGGTTGCAATTTAGGGGAGGGAGGAAGGAGTTTGAGCACTTTGCAGGAGATACATCAGGGCCAGGAAGAATGCTAGCCTCTGCACACAATTAAGCACAGTGACAGCTTTCTTTATTCCCCCTTTGCTGATTAATGCCTCACGGGACTGTACTGGTGCCCCTCATCTTAGCATCTGAGACCCTCCCGGATTAACTTGTAGTGAGTTCTCTAGTGAATCTCATGTCACAAGCACCTCTAGAGGAAAAGAGTTCCCTGATGGCAGTAACTTCAGCCGTGGGGGGAAGGGGGAAGGACAGATTTGCCTTGTGTAGGTTGCAGAGCCCTGGCACAGCCAACAAATTAGGTCAGCAGTGTGGGTGAGGAGTATGATGCAAGGGGTGTGTGTACGCTCCCCCTGTACACAGGGAGTGCCAAGACCCACTCTAGATGAGGCAGAATGTCTCTCCTCCTACTAGGTCTGCACTGCCCCTCCCATTCAGGGCTGTGCTCTGCTTACGCTCCGGATAACTATTTTGTAATTCCAAAGACGAAACTGAAAAAATACAACATGACTTTCCTGAAAACAAGAAAGCCTTATGCCCAAGCTACACAGTAACCATCAGAGTGGGTGAAGGAGAAAAGATGCAAAGACACTGAAATGGAGTAGATGGGCCCCAGAATAGGCAAGACATGGAGAAATGGGAGTGGGATGAAATGGCTGGCATTTTTAGCTGAACTCTATGCATTTGTATAGTGTGTCTGGGCTATGAGGGATTTTACATTGTTTTGACTTCCACAGAAGGTTGACAGGACCTATACATTCTTAACATACTATTCTTTTTAGTTTCTTACTCCAGCATAAGTCAGTCAACACACACAACTGCACACCAAGTTACAATGGTTTACTCAGAGGAAGCCGCACGCTAACACATTGACCTAAGAGTATGAGTACCACTGCTTCCTACTAGCTGGTATACAGGAGATGTACCACATGCTATACTACTAAGGGCTAACAGAGATTCTTCTTTAAGTCAAAGGCCTAGCTACACAGTGGGGTAATGTTTACTATGCGGGTGCATTGTCTAAAGTGAATTAATATTATGTGCTTTACTGAGTCTGAGCAGACCTTGCTAGCGTGCTCTAAAAGTTCCTTGGGGTACTTTGAACTTAATGCTGTTTCAAAAAGCACTATATTAAAGTGCACCAGCAGGTTTGACACAGGCCAATTAATGCACAACACATAAGCCAGCTTTAGAAATCACAGCACAACAGAGCACATTCTTGCACCCTGTACGCAAGTTCAAGTACAAGCAACTTGTTTTTGGGACCCCTAGTTACTGTTTTCTAGCAGCGTTGCTCCATCAGGGGGTAGGTGGAGACTATTGGGGCACAGGTACTGCTGATATTAAAGTAGCTTGCACAGCTGATTTGGGGGACCATTTCTGTGTAATAGTGTCTGAATAAAGTACACATTCTTTGTTCTCATTTTTATCAGGTGCATCTCGATTCTGTGAGGGCATGGAAGGAATATTGGTTCATCAGCATTTCTGGGAAAGGAAAAAACATAAGCCAGTTCTGTAGCTTAATTAGACTTATAGATGGGAGTTGTGCAGCAGGAGGCAGAATGAAGATGAGACTGAAAGCTTGGCACACAGAAGAAACATCACATCTCTGCTTGTACTAATACAGCAGGGCACAGATTTAATACATTGCTCATGGGAAGAAAGAAGCTGGGGGGGGGGGGACAGGGTAAGACAAAATTTGCCCAATCAATTGGCTGTCTGCTTGACACAGACACAGAAACAGACGTATGCATACCTAAGCTTGTTTAATTGGTTAAAGCATTAATTGAGCATCCATCATTCAGGCACTGTCTGTGCTCTGTAAAGCAACATCTCCTGATCCAAGTGAAGGCAGTGACCTGGACTTATTTAGCTGGCAGAAGAGAAGAAAGAAAGGAGATTTGATAGCAGCCTTCAACTACGTGAAGAGTGGCTCCAGGGAGGATGGAGATAGGTCTGTGGTTTCCAACATCTCTGGCTTTAGAAATTTCCAAAGGGATAGCCGTGTTAGTCTAGTCCAGCAAAAAAACCAAGGAGTTGTGTGGCGCTTTAAGACTAAGTTCACCCATCTTTGAAGCATCTGATAAAGTGGGATTTTCTCCCATGAAAGCTCATGCGAAAAATAAATGTTAGTCTTAAAGTGCCACACGATTCCTTGTTTTTATCCTGGCTTTAGAGCCACACAGTTTTACAACCCTGAGGGGCCACCAGTCTTCACCAGCAGAGCCCCCTCTTGCAGTCAGTCAGAAGAGTTCACTGAGGAAGTTGCTGCCTCACTGATCTCCCATCTCACAGACTGAAGCAGAGAAACCTCATGAATCTTGTAGTCCTCTACACTCCACCAGGGTCCTTAGGCAGCGGCTCCCTTCTGTGGCAAAGTGGATGAAATATCAGTGCTCCCCTCCCTCTGGGTCAGGGCCGTCCTGGGGGGATGGGAGGGGCAGTGTGAGCAGGGCAACCATCCTGGGTCCCACGGCTCTGTGGGCCCCAATCCACTGCCACTCCCCCTCACCCACTGCCTTCGTCAGCAAGCTGAAGGCAAGTGGTGAGGTGGAAGCACCGAGATGGCCTACCCTGCCCTGCCCTTGGGGCTGAGCAGCTGATTCCAGGGGTGAAGAGAACGAGCGAAGCCCAGATTTCAGGCTGCATTGCCACTGCCCTGGTGGCAGAGGGAAGCGCAGATCCCGGCCCCTGGGCAGACCCATCCTGCCTCCCCAGCAGAACGGGGAATGGTGGACTCTCCATCCTTAGAGGCACTTATGGCCTGACTTGCCAAAGTCCTGGCTGAGACGATTTAGAATAGAATCAAATCATAGGGCTGGAAGGGACCTTGTGAGATCATCAAGTCCAACCTCCTGGGGCTTGAACCCAGGACCTTCTGCATGTTAAGCAGAGATAAGTTAGGATTAATCCAGCTTTGAGCTGGGGCAATCTCCTGATTTCCCTTCCAACCCTAATCTTCTATGATACTAATTGTAGAAAAGGAGAAAATGTCTTCAATGAATGGTCCTCTTAGCATGTAAGACCCCATCCTATCAAACCCTCCTTAATCAGTTGTGTCCCTCCTTCCGCTCAGTCCAGATAGAGATGAGAACATCCCATGCAACTGGCTGAGCAAGATAATGAGATGCAACTGAAAAAATAGCTCACTGAATACATGAGCCTGGTTCTGGAGTGGCCCTGCCAGAGCCATTTCAGCTGTTGTTCAGCTCATAACAGGGCTCTAAAGCAGTATTTCTCACCCAGTGTTGCAAGGAACACCACTGCTCTGCACACACAGCGAAGGTGTTCTGTGAACAGCCCCCCCCCATGTTTTCCTGTCAGGTGGAGGGGCAGAAGGGGATGAATAAGGAGGGGGAAAGGAGCAGCATGGTGAGCTGATGCATGCCTTAGAGATTTAAAATGTCCCAGCTGCATCCAATGCCATCTTGTTCCTTTACTGGGGCCAAGTGCATTTTAAATTTTCCTGCTGCTGTTACCATCAGCATTGAAATCACTTGTACATAATTTCCATGGTAAGACTGTGTTTGATGAACCTGACTCTAAGAATAGCTGAATTTTCTTTGAACGTGTAAGCCCACAATTCCCATGAAAACTTGAGTAATATTTTCAGTTTTAAGTTGTGTATAATCATTTCATATCTATTTTTAGCAATAATCATCATATTCATAAAATTGTATTTAATTGGCCTGCCTGAATCATTTTCACAGGACTGCATAGTATGCAGATATTGCAAACATCACAGCTAGTGTATATAGGGGCTGTTTTGAGAGTTTTCATCAGGTGTTAATATCTTCAGGTGCTCCCTGGTCCACTAAAGGTTAAGAAACACTGCTCTAGTCTGAAGAGTGCTTTGTTCTGCTTCATTGGCATCATTTTCACACACTGTAGCAGAAGGATAAACTCTGATAGCCCATTGCCAAGCAGGCATCTGCTGAGGTTATATGATGGAGACAAAGCCTGGCTCACAGGAGTTCTACATTTCAACAGCCTCTTCTGTTTGCTTTGCTCTGCATCCCCTTTTGCTCACACTGCTACCTACCCATCTTCTGTGACACTGCTGAGAAGATGACAGCATTTTCCATGCTTTTCACCTGTAGATGGGCTTTAATATTAACCAATTATTAGCATTATCAATCTATATCGCAGTAGAACCAATGGGCTGTGACTGAATGGATGTCCATGGTTCTAGGCATGATGCAAATAATGAAAAAGACACTCCCAGCCCTGAAGAGCTTATTGACAAAACAGAGAAGGGATAGAATGTACATCCTAGTTTTACAGAAGGGACAAATCCATTAAGTGACTTGGCCGTGGTCACCCAGAGGCCCATATCCTCAGAGGTAGTTAGATACCTAATGCTCACTGAACCCAATGTGAGTTAGGCACCTAAATACCTTTGAGGAGCCAGGCCAGACAGACTATGGCAGAGCCAAGACACAGGACTCCCAGAGGCACAGCATTGTCAGCACCTCATCTACAGCTGATATTTGTGTTTTCTACATGGGCGAAAGAGAGGTGATTAGCTTGGCCAGCTCTGGGGTAGGGAAAATAAGGAATATGCTCATCTCCAGGCTCCAGCCCAGGCAAGGGATGGGTCCTCTGGAGGAAGAGGAGCAGCAAGGTGACAAGACCCTGGGAGAGAGGAAGGGACAGGGCCAGAAAACTGACATTCGTGCAGATTCCCCCAAATTGTCCAGGACCCCTGCTAATGGGACACATTGACCCATACAGTAATTTGCCACTGTTTATGCACCCTTAGAATGTGGTGCCCCTATGCACGCGCCAAGTGTGCTTAATTGGAAATCCAGTCCTGCCAAGCTCCTTTCTCCGTGTCCTTAGAAAAGATTTCCATGTCCTTCCAGAGCCCTAGCCTGTAATTTCTCCAAATGAGAGTTATTTTAGATTACAGAGAAGAGAGAGAAAAAGAGCAAATAACTTTTAAACAGCTGAAACTGGATGCTCAGAAAAGTTCTCACAAGCTGCCTTAGATTTAAATTACTTTGGGAAGAAAGGAAATGAATTAAAAGTTATTTAATAACTTCCACAATGGATGTACTCTAGCCCAGGGTGCTGAGATGATGAAAGAACTCTGAGATGTCTTGTACACAGTCCATGTTTTTGTCTAATTGGACACTTTTTAAATTGTTCCCACTCAGGCAGACAGTTGATTTAACAGGCATGAGAAGAGTCTGCCGGGGGGGGGGGAGAGATCAGCACCAAGGAGGCCGCTGGTTGAATCTGGATCTGAGAATGGGAAGGAAATCTGTAGATAGGAGGAGACAGGTGTCCTGGGATGTGTGCTTATATTGTTCCTGGTCTGCATGTCTCAGCCACTTCACCCAGGGCATCCCACAACTCTTGGTAGACCTTGTCCCCAAGTTTCTCAGCTCTGGAACAATGATGCTTTGATTTTGAAAGGTGACACTTATGAGAGATGCTAAAAATACAAGTTGACTTTTGTTCCTAGTACTGTCTTGTGACTACCCAAATATAATTTCCAGTTTTACTGTCACCCAACAAAACACTGATTGTCTTTAAAAGGTATCTTTTAGAATAGGAGCTTTTCTTTGTGTTATCCCCTCTCTTACACAATGACAAGGAAAAGTCTAAATTTGCAACACAGTAGAACAAATCTTTTTGTCTAGCTGGTCAGGTCAAATAGGGGCAACACTTGTGTCAGCAGCAGGACAAACTTTTAAAGGAGAGATCATGAGTTGCTATTCCTGTTGAACAAATAAGAGAGGTATTTAAAGAAATCAGAAGTGGCTGGCAGGAATTAAGATAAGACCTAAAACAAGAGTCAAAGGTTTCCAGAAAGGGCTCAGAGGAATCTTGTAGACTGAGTTGAGATCCACAACTGCAGAGTGCCAAAAAAGACAGAGGTGATCACCAATCTATTAGTTTTACCAGTACCTCCTGATTGTTTTGCAGTTGGACTTCCTTTCTGACCGATCTAAACCATAAAATTCTTCCACAAATTAATGGAAATCAAACAGATTTTGGCCAGTTTGGAACTGCTAACTTAGATAAGTAGCAAAGATTAATGAACTTGAAAATTCAGTTCCAGAAGAAAATCAAAAAGGTCATAGACCATAAGGGAAGGAAACTGCTTGGATGAGGAATTGATCCAGCTGGAGGACATTGGCAAGACCAGACATTTATAATGGTTTTCTACCTCTCTTGTAAATCATAGACACACATGTGGGGAGTCTGTCCCAGCTCAAATGATTCAAAAGTATTTTCTTTGAGGGAAAAAGACTCCTTGAGAAGTTTATTTGGATAAATTCAACACTGTTGCTGCAATGAGTGGGTGGGAGGAGGACCACAAAGAGGAATTAACTGCAGCCCACTTCAGAGGCCCAGCTCTGACAATGCTGCAGAACTTACCCAGAGAACAGACTGTATAAACTGGCTCTGATACAAACTCTTCTGTTCAGAACTAGCCATCACTCTGAGCTGGCTGGGGTACAACTAAGAGTAAGGAGAAGAAGAAACCACACCTGATCTGACAAGTCCTGCAGCAGCCTGTGTCCTATGAAAACCCACATACCAGTGTTGCCTTCCAGGGAGAATTGGCAATGAACTAGTTTATAAATGTTCAGCTGTTCTGTGTCCCATTAGGTGTATAGCATTGCACTGGACCAAATCCAGGGAACCTGGCAGTTCACCTTCACTCCCTTGTCTTGTAGTTTCCTCCTATACCAGACTGATCAGTTCAAACTTAGCAACTCCTGGTCCATTTTTGCATATGAAGGGAAGACAGGAATAGATTCTAGTGCTCACAGTTTGGCAGCAGTATTTACCCAGGAGAAGAAAGGACTTGAGAGAGTGCTCTCTTTTAAGTTCTCCTGAGAGAAACTATTGCACCACCCAGGAACTCCTGCAAGTCTCTAGAACAGGGAATCTCAAACCTTGCTCCCTCCATGGCTCCCTTTGAAAATATTTCAGGCTGTAACGACCAACCCCACCACTCAAAAAGTGAAAAGTTCATGATGCCATACCATCCTTACTTCGGTGGTGCCTTCAGAAAGCCCAGCCAGCAGCTTCTGCTACCCAGCCACCCAGCTTTGAAGGGCTCTAGCTGTCAGCCATACGTGGGGGTGACAGTCACAGAATCCTGAGGGACAGCTTGCCAGGTGATTGGACAAAACTGCAGAGCTATGACTTTGCAGTCACACAGAAGCCTGCCCCCAAGTCTAGTAATGCTGCTGCCTTCTCCAGAGGGCTTTGTTAGGAGGCTAAGTGCAAACACTGGCCTGAGCAAAGCAATTAATTACTTTCAAGAGTTTGGGTGTACCTCTTTCCCTCTGATTGCAGAAGTGTCATGTTCCTTATTCAGCCACTAGAACTATGGGAATGCAGGAATAGATCCCAGCGCAACTAAACACTTCCCAAAGAGAGGATCCTGACTTCAGGATAGCATGATCAGAAAATCCACTGGCAAACACAGACTCTGTCAAACATGGTGTTCCCTCACAATAAAAGCTTTCTGATCACAGTGGGAAATCCTGGCACTTAAAGATGATATATTGTCTAAGGCAGGGTCTCAAACTCAAATCACCACGAGGGCCACATGAGAACTAGTACATTAGACTGAGGGGCATACCACACATGAGGACTTGTACGGTAGCCCAAGGGCTGCACCACCAAAACCTTTTCATACAACTGTATTGCAAATATTGTTAGTGATAGTGTCCTTGTAGGCTGCAAGAAATAACTATAGGGGCCACTTATGACCCTTGGGCCAAGAGTTTGAGACCCCTGGTTTAGGGGATAGGAGAGATCAGGACATGAGACAGACATCAGCTGCTTGTACCCAGTATAGTGAAAAAAAGCAGTTCGGAGAGCATCAGGAGTCATGACCTTAAAACTGCTGGAAGTCCTCTCTGGTAAAGTACAGACATGTAGAAATGATACCCAAAATGTGAAGCCTGCATTGCAGAGAAAGGCTGCTCTACACCTGGGAAAGCCCCTTTGCAGCAGTACCTTGTAGAGGCACCCATGGAGCACACTGTCATTGATGTTCTTGGGCCTCTGCTGGAGACAGCAGCTGGCATCAGTAGTTGCTGGTAGCTAGGGAATACTTCACCACAGGACTGAGGCTTACCCAGTAAGAAATCAAAAGGCTATTTAAAGGGTTTCCTCTGTCAATACAAGTTATGCCCAAGACCACATTCTTACTGGAATTTAACTTGAAAAATCTGAGATTAATCTGCATGTTTTTCCATCCAGAAGTTTTTAACGTTTCCTCCATGCATCAGAATAAACTAAAAGGAACAGCTGTTTCTAACAAACATATGTACTGTTTGTTGGCTACTGAGTCTTAGAACAGAAAAGTCATGGGCTCTCCAGCTGCATTAGAATTTCTCCCACTACAGGAAGCATAAAACATGCCTGCTAAAATACAAATAATTCAAGCCAATGCACATCAGTTTCACTTACGATGCTTGTTAAAACTTCTGGCAGTGGTGTCAAACTCATTCAATGTGGGGGGCCACATTGGAAGGCAGGACACCTGTCATGGGCCATATGGTCTTGTGTGTTCCTCAACCCTTTCCCCCTCCATTTTCAGAGAAAGTCTTATTTTGCAGTCCATTTTCTGATCATAACCAAAAAAAAAGATCCTGACCCAGCCTGCGGGCCATGAGCTTGACACCCCTAAAAGACTTCTTCAGCTTCTAAAGACTGTCAGGTCTTTTTAAGACCCAAAATCATAGTAGTTAAAGACAGAAAAGAGCTATCAGGTCATTGAGTCCATCCTACTGCCAGAACAGGATCCAATCCCCAAACAGAGAACATGTCAAGATATTAAACTGATTTTAAAATGTTTATTAAAGCTAATAACATGTTTAAATAAAGATTCTATACAGCTGGATATCATGCTTAAGTATCCAAAAGTAAAAAGAATAGTTTTAAAAGTCATACAGACAGGCAGAGTATATCTGATCTATGAATTAAAGCTAATGTGTTTAATGATCATTTGAATATTTGCATCCAAGTATTCTACTACATCACTCATAAAAAGTTACACTAAGTGTAGCTTGTGGGAAGCCAATATAGCAAATGAATGCAGATTGTCCCTCAGTAGCTGAGAATTTAGGATATATTGTCCCTCAGTAAATACAATCCATCAAAGAAGTTTTTCACTTACTATACTTGATTGTAGCCAAAAGGTCATGAAATGATAACAGGTTGAGGACTGAGGAATAAAAGCAACTGGCAGCAACTTGTATATATTCTGAGGAGGAAATGCAGGGCAAACCTCTTTGGAATAATATTTAGAATCAATCTAAGCAGATGGTATTTGACTAACTTTGCTTCCTCTATACCCCTGCAAGGTCTGTGCCCATATTTTTTTTCACAGAATAATAATGGTTCTTTCCATGGGATAAAGAACCTGAAGGCAGCATTAGTAAGTTAGTGCTATGTAGCCAGTTTGTTTGCAGCATATTCCTTAAGGAAGTTAAATTATGAAAGAAGTGTGCCTTCATATGGAATACACCGTGTTCACAACAAAAGAGGGTAAAAATATAAATCTGCTACTTAATTAAAATTCAAGTAAGGGCTCCCCCCCCCAAAAAAAGCCACACAAGGCTGTGTTTTCTTTTCCAGATGGCTATGTGCTTTGAAAGCAGAAACCCACCCAACACCAAGGGGCAAAAAAAGAAAATAAATCAGTAAATATAAGAAATGAAGTGGAACCACAAAATCCTATTCACAAGTTCGATCCAAATTCTGTTTCTTTTAATTAATTCTGTTAATTATGACTGATGGAGCTGCCTTGAATGTTAGAGGGCCGTTCAAGAATGTGACAAAACCTCCAAACATTGAAATTCTATTTAAAGGTTCTGTTTAACTGTGTAAAAGAAATGTAACTAAGGAAGTAAAAACCAAAAACTAGATTGTGAGCTTTGCAAATCAAAATAGACTGTAATAACCTACACTGGGAACATGTCCAAAATGTTTAGGATTAAGATCTATTAAGGAAATGTTGTACACAGTTGTTTAGTTTATTTGTGGGACAGTTATTTAATTTTACCCATTTGCCATTACCTAAAGGAGGGTTCACGTTAAGATTTGGAGGAATATGATTACAAACTGTTAACTTTCTGAACAAAAGTGTATTCTTTATAATGTCTAAGATTGCCAAAGGGGTGGGGAACAACTACACTGAGAGAAACATCATAGGACTGGCATGGAACGGGACTGTTTGAAACTGGTATGTTGCTGACAGAGATGCTGTGGCATGACCAAGCACTTGACTAAAAGTAATAGAAAAAGTACTGCTTCCACTGAATAAGCAAAACCAAGGAGTCCTTAAAAGAAGCATTTTAGCTACGTAAATATACATGACATTGTAATTGCTTTAAGCAAGTATGAATTAAATACATGTTCCAATAATAGCAGGCATAGTATATGAGGGAAATACATGCTATATACAAAGCAAAAGCAGTCTTAAGTCACATGGAACAAGAAAACTTGTCCTTTTATCACCAGAGAAAAGTTAAAAAATTGGTGAAAGAGTGGTAACATCAGAGTTACCAGCGTGTGGGTTCACTCTGTGGGTTGAGACACTGGGACAGTGGTAAAGAAAGAACTGCCTATGCTGGTAATAAGTAGTGTGTGTTTCAAAGGGTAGCTGTGTGTTAGTCTAGTTCAGCAAAACAAAAAAGGAGTTCTGTGGCACTTAAAAAGAAATCTGTTAGTCTTTAAGTGACACAGGACTCCTTGTAAGTATTGTGTGGTAGTTAAAAAGGCACAGGGAAACTTTATTTGGCCTATGTTCTCTCTTTCGCCTAGATTTCCTATGATAATAAATGACAAGATTCATATTTTGTACCTTTTTATGGAATTAAAAGAACAGCAACATTCAAATTAGAGAGACTGCTTTAAAGCAGAAGTACACTGATGAGGAATTACACCATGATGAGGCATACAAGAGAGAGAGAGTTTGTGCCCTCTGGTTTAAGTCTCATATTAATGGCAGTTCAAATGATTACAAGTACTGAAGGCTTAGGAAAGCATTGCTGCATAGCGAAATTCAAAAGGAAAGCCCCCGAAACAGGACTATGATGCAGAAGAAACAAATGATATCAAAAAGAAAAAAAAGCAACCCTCATTCCTTGGGAGACGGGCTTAGGGAGGTCTATGAAACAGCAGGCTAGAAACAGAATGCCTGGACCAACAAAGGTAAGAGGACAAGATAATGGATAAACTAAGCCTAGCACATAACATGAAGCAAAGAGTAAGCTGTACATGGGCAGTGTATGCTGTACAGGAGTTGATTCCTGCAATCCCAAAATGTGAAGTAATGGGTAGTAAATGCAATGTAATGTAACTGTATGTAAAGGAAGAGGTTTGCTGGAAAACTTTGGCTGTGCTATGCCCCACCTATACACATCCCTCTGCTTGAGTCTGATCCACTCATCATACATTTACTGTAGGCCAAATAAAGGAACTGGAGTGATGACACTGGAGTGGAACTGAATTCTTGGAAAAGTGAGTGGACAACATCTCAGGGGAACCTCAAAAGTGCTGTATACAGTCTTATCCTTAATGGTATAAGACACCTCAGTATTACTCATCCTGTTGACTTGGATAAGGCTCTTAAGCCTGTGGCCCTGATCTTATTGCTCATGCAATGTGTGAGCTAGCTGGAGCAAAGGATAGTCTCTAGGCAAAAATCATTTTAGGTCAGAAGCGAGCGGGGGGGGACGGGGGACAAAAAACCCCCAACAACTCATTTTCCCCAGAATGTGGTATTTCGTTTACTCCTGTCTATGCAATCCGACAGTATTTCCACTCCTCCAGCTCTTTAGTGGTTCCCCTCCCAGACCAGGCAGCTTTGGAAGTTTACCTGAGGCGTGGACAAAGCTAGGATTGCATGTTGCATCTCAATACAGGAAGGTAGGGCTGAATCTTCCATCACCTTCATTGTGATAATTTATTGCCAGCATGAGATCATAGCTGCTTAGATGTCACTGAATACAAATCTCATCACAGAAGAAAGCCAAAAACATGAAATAAATACTATCACCTGAATCCTGAGCAACAGGTCTATAATAGTGCTTTAGAGGACCTAGAAGGAAAGGCTCAGAAAAACAGCAATGCCATATAGAATCTTTAACTGTTTTTACCTCACACACAGGCTAATTAGGACTTAAAATGGTTTCCATCACATTGGCTTGGGGGGTGGGGGGCGGGGGGGCTTATCATGAGGTCCCGCTTACCACTGGCATACCACCTCCTGACTACAATGGAGACCCCAGTTCAATTCACGTGCCCTGCTGCCTGCATCTTTCTCTTTCTCCACGGTGTGGTCCTCCAGCCAGGTCACTACAGGCCTTTCACTCTTCCACAGTGTCAAAGTCTTTCCATAGCAATGATCTTTGGCAAGCTTCTCATTCACTGCATGGATGAAAGCACCTCCCCAGATATGGGAACCCAAGCCCACCCTCTAGTCTGGATTCCAGCTCAGGAACACTTTAACCAGCAGCTAAGCTCTGTACCATTTTAAATACTGTCATTTCCCTGAGTCTTTTTCCTTCTGCCTGCTCTAATATCCAAGGAGCAGCTGTAATCCCTCTCCCTACAGCCCTTTTCTGCTGCCCACTTCTGGCAATTTCTCCGCACCTGGATTCTAGTCCCAGTCAATAACAGCAGCACCAGCACAATTCCTCTCAGGTGTGGGCTGTCAAATTAAGCAGTCCCCTGCACAACTTCATTAATCCTTTCAAGGCTGATGTGAGGTGAACATCCCACCACACACTCTCCCCCTCAGGACTGCCTGTCTCAGAGGTGTAGGTGTCTTCTCCCCTAGAGCCATAGGCCATCCTGCTCATGCTTCAAGTTGCCCACCCAAAGGAGTAATTTACCCTTCTCCTTCATGGATTACTGAAACTTTTCCTTCTGGAACTGAAGTCCTCTATGGCTTCTCGTAAAACCTGCCCGGTTGCTACCAATTTCCATCATAGCACCTTCCCTTGTTTTGTGAGCTCTCCTGACACCCTGGGTTCCAACCACCTTTAGTCAATTCTCCCTGTCTGTCCCTATGTCCCCCACTTGTGTCTTTGTAGGATCCTTCTCATCTCTGGCTCAGGGCCAGCAGAAAGCTTCTGGGTGCCCTAGGTAATGGGGGATTTTGGCACCCCCCCACCACACTGGGGGCACCCCTCTGTCCTGCCCACAGGCACCGGCCCTGGGCGGGGAGTGCACCACCACTGCTGGGATCTGGCCACAGATGGGAATGCAGCCATGGGCAGGGATCCACGCTACAGGTGGGGAGCCGCTTGGCACCCCAGGCAACTGCCTAGGTCACCTCTATGGGCGGACCAACCCTGCTCTGGCTCCTGCCATTTTCTGTCCTTACTGGGTTGATGACTTTCACCACTGCATCTTTGACTGTGGTATAGTCCATTAACACTTTTGTTCTGATTCCTTGTCAGAACCTGCTCTTCCCTGGGCTGCTTGCAAACAGGGCCAGATCAAAGTCTGGGGGGAGCCTAGAGCTGCCCACCCTTATGCATCCCCCACTGGAGTGCAGGATTAGGGGCTACTGGGCTCCAGCTACCTCTGCAGAGGGATTTGGGTGGAGGGAACCAACCAGCACTACTGCTGGCAGGCATGACTCCAGGGTGGGACTTGCAGGCAATGCTGCTATGGCACTGCAGGGGGTCTATGCCAGCATTACTACACACTGCTGGGAGGGCATGCAGGGCAGGGCTGCGGCAGGGGGCCACAGGCTAGCACAAGATGGCACTGCTGCTGCAAGCTTGCCCTGAGGCCAAGGTGCCTGTGCCACTCTCCAGCTGGCTGGTGAGCAGACCAGTCAGTCCAGGGGCTGGGCAGGCAGACTGAAGGTGAGCAGCAACAGCTGCCACTCAAGCTAGCAAGGCCAGATTTGTGGGACACCACAGGATCCCCTTTAGGCCAGGGCTAGAGGCTGCAGTCCCTAAAGGCCCTGCCTTAATCCAACCCTGCTTGCAAGGGTAATGCCTAGTTACACATTATGGCTCCCCACAAACAGAAGAGGCACCCCCTGCCACACATATACTTCTTGTTCTCTCTACAGATTTATTGCCCTGGGGCTTTCCTGCATCCATTCCTTTAGGGTAGGATTTCTCATCTCCTCATACCTCCTAGTAGAGGTACTCCTTTTTGAGGCATCTCTCCTGCCTCTAGGACAGGGGTTGGCAACCCTAGCCACACAGGCCAATACACAGCAGTACACTGTGCTCCTGGCTCTGTGGTGCTACAGGTGCTTCCCCCCACTGGTCCTACCACACTGCTCATGTTCCTTGCTGGCCCCACTCCCCAGCTGTAGGGGCAGGGTTAGCAGGGAAAAGGAGAACACAACTTTTGTCCTTTTCTGGCCCCACCACCAGCACCTGCCTAGGGTTCAGAGAGTACGGCTGGGCATGGGGACTGGCAAACATTGCCAACCCCTGCTCTAGGAACACTTCATTTCTGGCCTACTGGACCCAGAAACTCTTCTCTAGTCACAATCCCATTTCACTTCCCACAGGAACCTGAGGGAACATTCCTGTTCCTTAGCTGACTTCACCAACTAACCCTGCAGATATACCTACCTCTCACTGTCTTTGCTGGTTTTCTAAAACCTGCATGAGTAGACTCTGATTACCCTTCATGTTCCCTTGGATCAGGAGCAATCAAGTGCCTACATAACCACCCTCTGCTAGATATGCCCTTCCCTCAGAGCAAGGAGCCCAGAGCATCTATTTTTTTCCCCCCTAGCTGGTTTCATTCTTCTCACCACCCATAGAATAACTACAGCCCCTTTCTGTTACCCACTTCTCGGCTTTATCATACCCCATTGATCCTTCCCATCTGGGCTCTATTCCTCATCAGGACTTGTTTATCCAGCCTAATTCCCTTCAGTTGGGGTCTATCAAGTTAATTGGCCCTTTCCAGGCCTCATTACCCCTTTTTCAAGGCTGGTGTGGGATGAACAGCCTACCACAGGCCTCTCCCTTGGACATCTACCCTTGCTAGTAATCTTCATGGGGCCCTTGCATACAGGTAAAATGAGGTTAATAAACTGTCTTCTCATCCCCTAATGATGGTTCTTCCAAGTCTCAGTTAAACCATATTGGTGAGGTAGTTGGTGTAGGGCAGAGAGTGATAGTGTGATTCCTTGATCTGGCTGTGTGTGATTAGATGGGGAACTGCAGTTTCTGTCCAGAATCATCAGTTGAGCAGCTTTCACTTGCTGCTAAATTCATTTTAAAAGAAAACAAACATCTATCAAAAATACCATCCAGACAGCACTTTGTACATAAGATAGCACAGTATTAAATATCCTTAGGTGACTATAGGCTTCCTTAGAATTTAGGATGCAGTGTAGTGCATCTCTTAGCAGATGGAAATTGTAGTCCCATCTCCCGTGCTTCTTTGAGGTGCAAAGGATACAAAGCAAAATACCCAAAGGACATGAGAATGAAGCACAGACATCTCAGTTCTCTACCATGAGGACCACTGAATCATGGCATTACAGAACAGACCAGGGAAAAGGCAGCATCTGTCTTCGCACATCCCCTATTAGTCACTGAATGGGCAGAAATAGGAAGGCAGAAAGTGCATGATGGTAAAATGAGGTTTTATTTTCCAGCAGTGACTCTTTTAAAAGTGATCAAGGAAAACATCCCTTTGGGAGGGGAAATGATGACAATATTTTTAATGTTAAGACAGCTATAGTAAAATCCTATGTGCAGCTTCTAACCAGAGGGGAAACAACAGCAGCCTTAGGGATAAATAGATAGGAGACTGATTGATACATGATCTATGTAGAGAGGCTACATAGCAAGGCTAGCTGGCTTTCTAGAGGAGGCAGAGAAATAGGTTAGTTTGAAGTACTAATGTGTATGTGACCCTGTCTGGAGTGATTTACAACTAAGAGTGCCTGCCTCAGGGCAGACTGTCAAAAAGCAGGATAGAAACCCCAAACTGGTTGTATGTTCTGTAATTAGATTTCACCACGCCAACAACAATGGTGAACTCCTAAATCACTACAACAGTAGTACTATGGAGTCACAAACAGAGCACTTCCGTATTGCAGTCTATCTTGTCACCCAGGCAAGTTGGGCTATGTGATAGATGGTCACCTTATACCAAAAGTCACTACAATATTCAGATTACTCCCAGCCCTTCTCTCTTACTCCTAGGTCACTTGTAATGAGATCTAAAACCAAAGACAATGCCTATAGCCAACCCCGTAATAAACTAATTCAGAATGTATTAGCTAAGAAGAGAAATGAGTTATTTACAAGGTTAAAACAGGAAACATACACAAAGTTTACAGCCTGAGATTTACAAAGGTAATATACACTTCCATAATAAGTAGTTTTCTGTCCTTTAGGGCTGACCTGGCTTTTGCTTATGTTCAGGAATCTTTGCCCCTTGGACTACAGGCAATATAGATAGCACAAGTTTCTCCTTGTGAGGGATTTTTAATCTTCCCCTGCCCTAGAATCCAAGCTGGTGGGGATGAGTGCTCCTGCAAGTAATCTCTTCATAGGTAGGTAAGGGGAGCAATCAGAGTCTTTGGTCCATGGCCCATTTGGATTCAGTCATCCTTCTTGACAGGCAGGAGACAACACCTCTTGAAATACACTAATATTTCAGATAGTTAAGTCTTCTCCCATGACTGAGGGGACTGTACAGTCAAACATTTTTATATTTGCATAGCAAATATTTAAAGATTACCTTATCATATGGGATAAAGGTGGCTTTTTCCTGGTTCAGTCCCAGCAGCCACCCAGAAGAACTTCTTTGATCCTCTTGGTCTCACAACTGCTTTGTTTGAGGTCCTGGAGGTCCTTCAGCCAGCCAAGAGTACCAGTTTACTCTACAGGCTCCAGGCAGCAACTACCCTCACTCTGGCCCTGTAGTCTCTTTTCTCCTAGCTGACTGGCTGTACCCCCTTCAGCATCTCTAGGCCATTTTGAGGATCTGCTGCCTTTCTGTGGTAGGACTACAAGGCCTCCTCAAAGTCCTTAAAGGATCTGATACGCCCCATTACAGGTCACTTCTAAATTCTGCATATGTCAGAAGTTCTGTTCTTGGAATTACCTGAACTACAAAGATTTGTTCAATTGTCAGCTTGTTTTTAATTTGTATATTTGGTCCAAGATCCTGGAAGGAGCACATTCAATTTCTTTATCACACAATAGCAATTTTTCCACACGAGTCAAATTGTACCTTGATTTTTACATTCACCATAGTGCTGATACAGCAGTGAGAGCTGGAATAGAGGAGGTTACTTATTTGTACTCTGTGGTATGTTCCTATGGCTTTTGCTTCGGTATGCTGTACCTTTAAATCCCTAGAGACTCTGCGTGTTTACGGGCATGGACAGCCATTTTGTGTTTTGTTCAGAAGAGTGACACTGTACTGTCTCAGGCAGATTTTACTTTTGTTGGTTTTTATTCTGTGATTGCTATTTAAAATAAAAAGTTATTCAGTATGAGTGTTATCTGTTTGCTCTTTGTCTCTGAGGAAAGAAGTTTCTATGGCAGCTTTTGATATGACACACTTGTAATGCATTTTGCAGACACTGGCTGGATTGACAGTTCATGAATCTTCAAAGTACTCAGAACCTGAGTTTTGCCTCATCTCCTTATGAAAGGCAGAGACAGAGTCAACATACAGATACGTCCCTGGAGTGAAATCTTGGCCCTATTGACTTTGAGTCAAGATTTCATCCTTTGTGTTTTGACTTAGTCCTCTCACTGTTACAGAATGGCATTAAACACTCCACAGTTACCAATGAAAGTACAGTTTCACTGTCAGTCCATTTTTAAATCTATCTTTCCAGAAAATAAACAGATTCTCTTCAAATTTCACATGCCACATGTTATCCCAGGGTAAATTTTTTTTTTCCTGGAAAGCTTTGGGAGATTTAAGGGGAAAAAAAAAATGACAAAAGGAATTACAACATTACTATTTAACAAACCTCTATTTAAAAAGTTTCCTACTTCTCATTGGCTCACTGAGTCAGAGCCCATTGATAAAAATAGATCTCTCTCCACAGACTTCAGTGATACTCCACAGATTTGGCCGATCATTTCCCAGAATGGCCTAGTCTGTTTGCCTGGCTGAGAAGTGCCTTTTAGAGGGGTTGGTATGATGTTCCCTTCCCAGAATCTGGGCCGGTGTGTTGCTGTAATGCACTGATCACTCCTGAACCCTGACTTACCTTGTTATGCCTGATGAGCACTCACTTCTGAGTCAATTCATGCCAGCTTAGTATGTGTAATCAGTCCAGGCAGTGGACATGAGCTTTCCAGTTACTCAGGGGATAGTCACTCATTGAGCACCCCCACAGATGTCACATCAGGAACTACCATGCTACAGGGACTGGGACCCTTACCCCAGTCAATGTTAGGTTCATTGACTCCAGTTTGCTCATTTGACAAAGAAATGAGAATACCCAGCTCTGCTCATCCGTACCCTCTAAAGTGCACACAGCTTTAGAGAAAACAAATACTAGTTTGATTAGAACCTGATTTTGAGTATATAGCAAATTAATGCACAATCATTTAATAAAGGAGTCAGAAATTATTACAAACAAACAAAAGATAAAAAACACATGTTAATCTAACAACACTACCTAACCTAACCTCATGGTGCAAGATTACTCATAAAATGTTCAACTAACAGATGTTCAACTTACAGCCAGTCTCTGCCTAATACTAGGCAGGGCCCAGATCTTACCTGAAGTTGGAGGATGTGTCAAGATGGAGTTTCTCTGGCAAAAAGCCCCTAACCATTCAAAGCATCCTGTATTTGTTTTCAGTCCCCTCTTAGACTCTCCTCTTCCTGAGCTGAATTGCTTTTTTTCTGTTCCACTTGAGCCAGGGAGCTCAATTTGCTTCAGCATGTACCTCTCCAGCCTCTGGTCTGAGACATGTAGCAAACTTTACATCTGGACACATACATGACACTGCAGAAAATATGGTACCATAATAATAAGGCAGAGTATTCAAAAGGGAACTTTGCACAGCATAACTGGCATCAAACCATACAATTACATTGCAAAAGTGAACAAAGAAGTTACATAAATCAAAACCTAGGGGTGCACAGATGTGCATCCCATGACAGTGGGTGGCCACAATTTTTTAATTTATTTTATATATATGCGCACACACACACACACACACACACACAAGAAATTGAGGTGTGACAACACATAACCAAGTGAGAAAGGAGTGAGCTAACTCACTTCAGGAGTCTACTGAATAGGCACAAGAAGGCTGGGATTGGTTCTTGATGTGGAAGGAAGGCTGGAGAGAAATGTAAGAGCAGAAGCCCAACTACCTAGGCTGTCACACCTTAGACAGCCAGGGTGTCTTCCAACCCTCACACTTATTTTTAAATAGAATCAAGGAATATAAGGGTAGGAAGGGACCTCAGGAAGTTATCTGGTCCAGCTCCAGGTCAAAGGAGGACCAACCCCAGCTAAATCATCCCCTTGGCAAGCTGGGCCTTTAAAACCTCTAAGGATGAAGATTTCTCCATCTCCCTAAGCAATGATGGTTTGGGGATTGTAAATCGGGTTGCGCCCTGGGCGGGTTGCGTCGGTCATCTGTGGGTGGCCGTCCACAGTCCCGGCCACAGGACACCCGCAACACTACGAGTCCCTGCCTTCCAGCCCACAGCCGGGCGAGGCAGTCTGGGCAGTCAGGGCTTCAGCCTCCTTCACAGGGCAAGCACAGTTATATAAAGCCCCTGCCTTCCAGCCCACAGCCGGGCAAGGCAGTCTGGGCAGTGAGGGCAAGGTTCAAGGTTGGGGGGTTGTAGTAGTAGGGACCGAGGATTTGTGGCAGTGGGGTTCGAGGGGAGGGAGACGCAGGCCCGCCCACTCCACTGCATCTCAGCCCAAGGCCCTGGGGGTGCACGCAGGCCACCCCAACAGCCAGTGGTGCACCAGCTGAAACACACTAGCTCTGCGGGGCTGTCCACACCCCTCCCCTGGGCTACTTCCTCCCCTTCCCTACTAAACCCCAGGGTACCTTCCCAGCAGCATACCGGTTAGGCCCTCAGCCTCCATCGGGTGTGGACCTGGGCCTCCAGCCATCTCTTCAGCCAGCAGCAGTTCCTCGAGGTCACAGGTGTTGGGCCGCCCTGGATTGGCCACCTCCTCGGCTACGGGCAGCTCATCCAGGTCCTGTGAGCCCCGCTCACCTCCTCCCCCTGGCAGATCTTCCAGCAAAGGTAACTCCTCCAAGTCCTCACCATGCTCAGGGTTCATGGGGCCATCAGGGTCCTGGTCACACCCTCACTCCTCCAGGTCAGAGAGATGCACCTCTTTCTCCTTCTCCCCTGTAGCTGCTTGGTCTGGCCCTTTAAATAGTCCTCCCTCCTTCCGCCCAGCCCCTTTGGTTCCTGGCCCAGACTGGGTCCGTGCCTTTCCCTGGCCAGCAGGGGGAGTGCGCGAGTTCGGCCCTGGGCTGCACCTTGCTACAGAGATTTATTAGATTGCTACAAAGTATCTCAGAAATCATTTGAGCTTTGGGAAAGGATCCTCAAAGGTTAGTCTGAATATGCGGGCAAACTGAACTCTGGACCATTTGAGCTATCTCCCTCTCCTAGTGTGATCTATATAATTCTCTGCACTGACTTGAGGATCTACTGAACTTCAGTTCCCTTGGTTGACTCTTAACACCCATTGGGTGAAGTGTTATTATTCACACTTTACAGATGGAGAAGCTGAGGCACAGAAAGATTAAGTAATTGTTCAAGGGGCACAGCAACAAACAGGAACTAACAATCTAAACTCATAGCCCCATACACTGACCACTGAACTATCTCCATTTTATGACAGTGCATGATGTTTTTACCCTTTTTTTTTTAAATGACCCAGTAAGTATTGGACAATCAGACTAGTCTGACAAAAGACTGAATAAAGAAGCTAATCTCTGAAGTGTCTTTATACTAAGAAGAGAGCTTGAACACCTGTATATCACATTGGTTGGGCATGTCAGTTCTTACGAAGATGCTAAGATGGTTCTTATCAAATCAATATTCATAGGATCCCAGACAAACATCAGGGACAATAGCTAGTTTAGTAGCTGGATTTTAAAAGGGAAGTCACTTAAAGATGCACAGATTATGTTTACTCACAAATTACAAAGCTAAACTGCCCTCAGTCATTTAAAGCAAGATGTTATCTACACAATGTAGCCAAGATCCAAAAGGGCAACTGTGTTAGTCTAGTTCAGTAAAACAAACAAACAAGGAGTCCTGTGGCACTTAAAGACTAACAAATATATCTATTGCATGAGCTTTCATGGGAGACAATCCCAGAATGTAGTTATCTGTAACTAAATAGGAGGTCTACTCAGTTAAGGTACACTTCAAAAGCAGTCTCTGAGGGGAGCTGAATGAGTGAAATAAAGAGGAAACCTCAGAAATGATTCTGTTCACCAAAAAGTCTGAGAGACTTTCACTCTACACAAGGGTGGCTCTGGCTGGCAAAAGACCACTTTCTTTTCGCCCAGAAGAAGTGGTGGTAGGGCCTCTCTTCTTCCACTGAGATTGCCAGGGACTTCTAGAAAGTTGTACATTTACACCCAAAGAGAAGCAGTTTCAGCTTTAGTCCATCCATGTTTAGAGCAGTTGCTGCAAGATTGTCAGCCAAGAATACTTCTTCATCTCTCTACTGGCAAGGTGATGGCAACTTCTCTTCTCCTCAAACAGGAAACAGTGCGGGGAGGGGGGGAGAGAAGTGTCACAGTTTCAGAGTAACTGCATCTTTGAACCCCTTGTGATCAGTTTTAGGAGTGCCATCCAGCGTCTAACCCCCACCTCTCTCTGGGCAGGGACCCACATCCCTTCCCTCTCCAGATCAGGGTTCTTGGCTGCAGACGCTCAGTAATTCACTGTGATCTCACCAGATGGCCGAAAAGCACTTCGCTTTTTCTGAGGACAGAGTGCATTCTTTACACAGATCTCCAAAGCAAGCACATGTATTCACAACAAAAGCACACAGAGAAAGCATAAAAACCAATACAAGGATTTACATGCTTAGTAACCATACCAGAAGTTGTCCATCAGTTCAATGGCCCTCAGCAGCACAAAGTCCATTCAACCTTTCAGCAAGAGCTAGGGCCCCCTCTTGGGCAAAAAGTCAGGTCCATTTGCTGGATCAGAAAGAAGACTCTTGAGTTTGTTTAAACTCAGCCTTTTACAATAAAATTCTTGCTGTCTCTCAGCCTCTGGAACACAGGGAAAGTCAGTCCCATCTCCTATTTGCCAGGAACTCAAGCTTCAAAGCCAGTGTTCAGTTTTTATTTTAATCACCCTCTAGTGATTCCAGGAACACATGCACCAGCTACACCAGTACAAGGGCTGTGAATAATCTACAACTCATGCTGTCTGGCCCATCTCAATATAATGGCTTTGTGAAGTTGTCATGCTTTAGGCATACAATACAATATAGTCCTCGACACTACAGCATGTGCTTGCAGTATCTGCCACCATCATAACCCTGTGGGAAAGCTGAATTTCTCCATTAAATGATTAGCACTCCAAGTGAACTAGCATGGTACCAGCAACAGCTGTGTTAGCACCAGTGGAAGCCCTAGGGTAACCAAGGCTCTGGCAACTTAGTTAAAACAGAGGTGCCCTGTCTACACAGGCATTTCCACTCTTGCCACCACTGGTGGACCTGCCTCCATGACAGTGAAATGGTAGGAGTGTCCTCAAGAGTGAGTGCTGTCTGAATGCACTGCAATAATTCCAGAATTTCATTTCCACTCAAATACAAGAGGTCACTAAAGTAAGCTTTTATGGTATCTGAGTTTGACCCAGAACATAACACATTGTACCCATCAGGGAGGAAGGTGGCATGTTCCTTTTCTACAGTCCAGAGAGCTCTTAAGTGTCTGTTAGGGCTATGTGAATGGCACAGGATTTGCTAACCACATGCTATAGGATTCATCTACAGTTCAGTTCACAATGTTAGTAGAGAATCAGAAACTCTAAGAAGCCTTGGCACAATTCCTCTCTCCTTCTCCCCACAAACCTCCATGTCCTAACTCCCTTTGCATTGCTAACTTCCCCAGAGGTCCAATCACACAACCCCTTCCTACTGGGATCCTGTAAGCAGGTCTGTCTCTCTGCACACATCATCAAGGGAGGATAAGGTTAGGAGGCTACTAGATAGCCACTCTCTGAACAACCTCTTACAGGGGTTGTTTAAGAAGGACTGTAGCAAGCCACCTCATATGCCCTCCATGACCACCTCGGGTTTTGCTCCCCTGGTGTTAGACTTCACAAAAGACTCACCACACCATTGTTTGCCATCACGCATGCTTATTTATTTACAGTTCTTGCTGTTAAAGCCCATGCTCCTTCCCCAGGGATCTTAGGGGTGCCAAGGATCCTAGCGGCTCTGCATCCCTTGTGGTCAACCAACAGTGTCTTCCTGCCCTGCTTGACCATGCCTATATACTCCCCTGGCCAGATCCCCAGCTATTCCTCCTCACCTTGTACATCCTGGCTCTGACTCCTCCTAATCAGAGCCATACCTGCTCCTGCTCCTTGGGCCAGGGCCAGCAGAGCCAAATGAGAAGGTTTATCCCCCTGTTCTCTGCCACAAGGACCACCTCCTCTCACCCCAATCTTCAGGAGGGGCTTGGAAGGGCAGTGTCAATCCTACTCTTTGTGCAGCCAGTTCACTGAATTCATCATGTTTGAAACACATCCAAATCCCTAACTTGGTAGCTAAGGGCCTGTGGGTATTATTTCCTGGCAATCACATGCTAAGAGAGCCAGTCCCTATTCCTAATGTGATACTGAAGAAATCCTTAGAAGTGATAGTGCACCTCCACAACCCTGTCTTATTTCAGTTGCTGGCTTCCCATCTATCAGTTGAACACTTTCCAAAGTTTTCTGTGAAATGACAGCAGCTCAGCCTTTCAAACTAGTGCCCTCATGCAGTCATTCAATAACTGGCCCAAGGTTTCACTCTCCTGCTGCAATGGGATTTTTACTCTCTAAGCTCATGGTAATTACCAGCTATTGTCTGCCAAGGCAGAGCTCCCAAAGACCTGAGGCAAACCAGCACAGAGGGTTCTAAACCTTTCATTTCAAATAGCAGCTGTAATTAAAACATTGTCTGCAGCAAGAGTTCTACACACAAGATGCATTTACTTAAATTGGTGTTTCAGCTCTCAAATTATTGCATGTCATTTGATGGAAACCAAAGAAACACCTTCCCATGCTCAACTTAACACCAGAACCACATGAAAGGAGTATCTATGAAGGCATAATGGAAAAAAAAAGGGAGGGGGATAATGATGGTGAGGGGAAAAGGGCAGGGGATAAAAAGAACAGCCAGTCAGAATCTACATTCAGCCTCACTGAAGTAAATGGGCATAACCACGCATTAACAGAACAAAATTTTGCCAAATGGCTCTTCAGCCTGCTCTACTTGCCAACATCTCTGGACAACAGCTAACTGAAAGTCTAATAACAACATTTTCCAGTTGTCTAGAATGACATCAAGTAACATCTGAACAATGACCTATGTTCGTGTTGAGTGGAGACCAGGTGGCTCATGTAATAATTGGTAGGACACCCAACCTTTCACTTTTAGGTCATCAGTTAAAAATGAAGCCCTGTCTGGCAGTGACCAGAATTGATCATTGTAAGCTGGGTGAAGTAAGAGACTACATCCAGTTATTATTGGACAAGTATCTGCATAACTATGGGCAGATTCCCTGAAGGAACCAAGGATTGAGTGTTCATGGACACTGAACTATCCTCAGTGCTTTACAGAGGATCTTGAAAGATCAGATTTGAGGTATACAGCAGCTTGTTTGGGGCAGCAGCTTGCAGTGCCACTGCCAATATGGCAAGTTATTGGTAAATAATGGCCTTAGAATAGAGTCATGGAACTGGAATGGACCATGTGAGGTCATTTGAGTACAGTCCCTGACACAATATTTATTTATTGCATGAACTTTCATGGAAGGAAATGTTACTTCATCAGATGCTTTGAAGATGCTTTGGGATTTTCTCCCAGGAAAGCTCATGTGATATATAAATTTGTAAATCTTTAAGTGCCACAAGACTCCTTGTTTGTTTTGCTGAACTAGACTAACAAGGCTGCCCCTTTGGAACTTGGAGCAGGGATTTACTGGTCTGCTCTTAAAGCGACAGTGTAGCCTATGACCATTTGGTCCACTTTCAGCATGGCACAATGCTTTTATTGTTTAGGATTCTGCAAGGGAAGATTAAAACAAACCAACCAACCACAGCCTGACAAATATAGTGCTGTTACTAATAATCCAATTTCAAAAATGGCATATACATTATGGTTGCCAAGTTGGTTGGATGTATTCCTGGAAGTTTCATCACATGACATAATCTTTGATTAAAAATTAATCTTTAATTCCTGGAGACTCCAAGTCAATCCTGGAGAGTTGGCAAGTCCACTACAGGATTGTGGGCAGACACATCTTCGGAACCTTGTCACATCATAGGACAAACTACAAGGAAACACTGCCCTCTGGTGGAGAGGCAACAAAAGACATCACCTCATTCATTAAAATCCTCATGGAATCCCATCTGTGCTTGTAGGTGTCTTTTGAGACTGATCACAATGGCATAAAAACAAAACTAAGGAAAATCGCAACATAAACACACTAATTTGGTGATCATGATCTGAGCAAAGTTCACAAACATCTTGTGAGGGAGCACGGACAAGAGGTCAAAGCAGGGAACAGAGACAGCAGATGAGTTCTATTTCCTCACTAATTCACTCGCTAAGTTTGGACAAGCCACTTAGGCTAAAATTTGCAAGTACCCTCTAGTCTTAGGCACATCTATTTTTGGTTGCCCAACTTGAGACATCTACAGCCTGATTTTCAGAAGCATTGAGCAACTGCAACACACACTGATGTCAGCTGGCTTTGTGGGTCCTCAGAACATCTGAAAAAAATCGGGTAAGAAATGTCTCAAGCTGGACACGCAAGACCATAAGTTACTTTTGGAAACGTTAAGCTTAACCTGTCTATACTTCAGTTTCCATATACATAAAGGGCTCAACCACATTATATGTACAACTGTGTTTTTTACAACCAGTCTGACACACTTCAGTTACAGATTGAGTTGGATCCACACAGCTTTTTTCACACCACAGCCATGTGTCAACCATGTTCATATATGCACAGCTATCATACAGCCTAACTCATTTTGAATCTGGGCATTTTGAGACAACCTGGCCAGCTATCCCACAGTGTCTCAGCTGATATTCGTGTGCTCAGAGGACCTACTTACAGATTAGTACAACTACAGGTGGGACAAAGCTGCCTGATGACCTAGTGCACAGCCAGTTGGAATAGAGGAGGTGTAGCCAAACCAGTTATACAGGTACAGTTTGGGGATTTGCCTAGACAGCAGAATGACACCATTATAAATTGGTTACAGGCCTTTGGGAAGAAAGAAGCATGGCTCAGGCTCCTTTTGGTCCTTCTCGTGGGATTTTTCCATGGAAAGGGCTGTGATTTGGTCACAAGTTACCATCCCAACATATAGGATACATTCTGAAAGTAGGCTTAATATATTAATATTTTGAAATAAATGCTAATGGTTTATAGTAATGGGAAATAATACACAGGAAAAGTATCCTCTTTCTCTTCCTGAATGCTGTCAATCTGCACCACAAACCTCGGTGAATCGGACGCTCACTACCATTAGGAGCTCAGAAAACTGACCAGACCTGGTCACAGTACATTACAGACAGGTGCTGCAGTGGCTTTCTTCAAACCTGCTTATGTCTCAGTCCTGACCCACAACTCCCATTGCCATTCCTGTCCTCAGCTTACACCCTCCTAAATTTCCACTTACTGTTCCAGTTCAGAGCCATTCCTGTGCCGTGAGTCTCATTCTGCCAGGAATGTGAATAAACTGGGGTCTAGAGGAAATAAACCTAATTTTGTAATCTAATGAGATTTCATCTTAGATTACCCGAGGCAGGCAGTTCTCATTCTTCCTCCTATTATTTGCTGTTTATTTCTTACTTGGTGGAGACTCTTATTGTATTTTGTTTTTAAATTCCAAGTATTTCCTTCTTATGTAGTTTTGCTGCATCTGGATGCCTCCATATTTTAATTTAATTAAGACTGTTAATTAATTAAGACTTTTTGGTTTTACTGCTGCTGTGTTGATCATTGTAGTCCGTTTAGATAATGTTATAATTCATTAACATTTGTCTTTACAGGCATAGGTGTGGGCCAAGCTGTATGGAAGTGGGGTGACAAAACTGTTCTAGCCTTAATCCAAATTATATACCATATGTTATGATGGTGAGGACATCAGCCAAGAAAGAAGTCTACACAAAACAAGGCTGAGATTGATTTCAGGAAGCCTTTATCACGTTAGCTCCTGTTTAAAATGAATGTAGATTTCATTAATGTGACATGGGAATGGAACTTATTGTTACAGAGTCTGTAGAAAAGTGGGTTTTTAGGAAGGATTTGTGTGCAGAGAGGGAAGCTGCATGGGCTGGGGAGGAAACTCCAGGTGCAGTAGACCACATTTTCTCAACCTTGGTAAGCATACCCTTTGGGGCAAGCCAAGCGTAGCCTGGGGTTACATATGGCAGCTGCCTGCTTCCCCTGGTCCCAGCTGGGAGGCAACTGAGTATTGGATACTAATTAAAATTTTCAGAAGTCAGGGGGTACATGCTGCTTAAAAGATTGAGAAAGACTCCATTAGACACATCACCTGGGGAAGGGATTTAAAGAGAGCATGTCTCTGAAATTTTAAGGAGATTTTCATATACTTACCTCTGGAGTGCTCTGAATGTTGCATCTTCCATTGACCCATGTTTAACTAGCCATCTCTCCAGGAGAGGAGTTTTACATGTCTGCAGCTCCTTAGAGACAAATTCATTTGAGCTGAAAGGAACCACCTAGACTAGAATCATCCAGGCAGACCCATTTTTTCACAAAAAGGTTCTAAACTTTACCATAACTACTTGCTAAGCAGCTTCTCCCTATTACTGCACAAAGGCATGGATTCACACAAAGAAGACGATATAGAAAAAACCAATTACAGGTAAATAATCTCCCTAAATCTGCATGTAAGTGCACATACACATATAATAGTTTTAAGCTGAGCCTGCATGCCACATATAGGGCCAACAAGGTTCTACTGCTCTATTCTGCTAGCTCATATAAAAAATAGCAAGGCTCAAAGTGGAAAAGCTCTTCCTAGTTAAACTGAAATGTTCCACAAAGGAAGCTGCTGCCTGCAGCAGCATATCAATAAAGTGATTACAGACATCTGACAACACCTAAATGAATGTTATTAAAACCACTACTTGCTGACACTGAAATTGATTGGTGTACTGGTAAGGTGCTGGAAATAAAACACATGAGCATTATTATCCAAAAATGTGTGCACTGTTCCTTCATAGCTCTTAAGCTGGAGTAACCTCCCAAATTTAAAGGCCCTGAGCCTGAGATCACACAGATCTCTGCACCAACATGTTTGGTCACACACACCTAGATGGCAGCACTGTTGTTCTCATTAGCATGGTACTGACAGGTTGAGTACCTGGTTGTCACCCCTAACTGAAACAAACGTTTTGATAGAGCCGTAACATGGTGTTTTGCCTCCCAGGGTGTGTTCTGATCAGAACGTGCCTTTTCCCATTAGCGGTGCTTAGAGCTGGTGCTATGAAAGCTGCCCCTTAAATAGAGTGTCTCCATTGAGCTGCTCCGGGTCACCAGGGGCTGTGCCCTATCAGCTCCACCGTAGTTACAGCTCTGTATTTTGACCAGTAGCTATTAAAAAATACTGAAGGAAAACACAGATATCCTCAATGAAAGAGTAGACATATTTATTAAGAAATAATATATACTGTCTATGTGTTTTCATGCAAACTGATGCAGCAGAACAGTAAACCACCTGTCAACTTCACTTTTCCTCCCAGTGTCTGTCCCTGGACACTGGATTAGAAAGTAAGACTGTCCAGTAGCTTGCACAGCAATGACTCTATAAAGACACCAGAGTAGCATGCACAGTCATGACGGCTTGGACTGAAGAACTTGCTGCTGCTCCTGTTGAACAGACTTGGAATCCTCCCATGGACGGGGCCCTCTGATGTTCTTCCAGTCATCAAATTCAGAGTTTTTCAGTTTCTACAGAAAAACAAAAACATAAAACTATGTTAGCAAAAGAGCTTCAATGCTTTAAACTGAGACTTCTTCCAAACATGCTGGTTTCCTATACCAAAAATATAACATCACCCACTGGCTGATTAACTTTCCCCCAGGACCTAATGATATTTTCTACATTGTTTTCAGTCTGTGGTCCACAGACTATGTCTAAGGGGTCCATGAAAGACTGTCATTGCCACAGAACAGGGTTTTTAACCTCCACTGAGCCTTGGGATATGCTACACCAGGAAGCTTAGTCTGGACTTCCTTAGGCTGAACTAAGCAGTTCCTGGTTAGTTTGCACTAACCGCAGCTTTATAGTTCGAACTAGCCGCGTTTTTTAGTTTGAATGAACTTTTTAGTTTGAACTAAAAAATGCAGCTAGTTCAAACTAACCGCTTTGTTTGAACTTCTTTAGTTCAAATTAGCATGGCTACATAGCGCTAGTTTGAATAAAGTGCTTAGTTCAAACAGTAAGTTCGAACTATCTATTGCTTAGTTTGAACTAAAAAAAATTTTTTTAGTTTGAACTAGGCAAAGCCTAGTGTAGACAGGGACCAAATAAATCCAGATTAAGCCTCCTTAATCCAGACTAATTTGCTAATGTAGACATAGCCTTAGAGGTCTGCAGACTATTGTCTAAGATTTCCAAAGGGGTTCACACCTCCATTTGAAAATTTTTTAGGAATTCGCAAATGAAAAAAGGTTGACAATCACTGGCCTAGGAGAAGACACTTTATAGACAGGAGAAAACATAGAGAACTGTTAGAAAGCAGGTTAAACCCAGCAGAAGCTTTAACTCTATTTAGAAATGACAGTAACTATTCCTTTATAGCTAAACCAGATATGAGAAACATGTTGTAGCTTTCTAGACCTCCTCTCTATAGCAGGGTTATTTTCTTTTCTTTTCAACTACCCTATTTTCAGGTCAGTCCTTTGACTACAGGAATTTCTGGTGTTGAAATAGAGAGGTCTAGAAAGCTGCAACAGCACAGCTGAAACCTGACTTTTACAGAAAGAACAACTGTTATGGGATGTAGGAAGGGGAAGTCATAATGTCTGATGATTGGTACCCAGAGGCGTTCTGCATGTGCATAGCAGATGGCCTCAGGAAGAGTTAGAAAGAGGACTATCCCTTCACTCCATATTATTTTCATATAAAGAATAATTCACAGCATCCCAGAATGTGCTTCCTGATTCCAGAAGGCACAAATGGGAGAGGGGCCATGGCCATGTTCACAACCTACCTAGCCAGGTCCCCAACTGGGATGAGGAATACAATGCGGGCTTGTCTACACGGTGCATTAGTCCATAGTGAGGGGTGTGCACTAGTGTGTGAAGCACTAACTGGCCCCTCAGGACCCTGTTGGCATGCCATGGAAGTTCCTTAGTGTGCACTAAAGAAGGAATGCTTGAAATAGGACTACATCAACTATGCACTAGGGAACTTTTAGTGCATGCTAGCAAGCTCCATGTGGGCCAGTTAGTTTGCAGCATGTTAGTGCACACTACCATTTACACCCCTCTACTGAGGACTAACATAGACAGGCCCAGGGTATAATGAGCGGCCAAACAGTCTAAAGCTTCAGGAATGTCTAGATTTTGGCTGCCTCCCACACAAGTGCTCTGGGGACTAGACAGGTTCTTTTCTCATCCTCCTGCTCTCAGGCATCCACAACTGCACTCTTTATTTATGCTCTTCTCTGACTAGATAAAGCAGGGGTCTCAAACTCAAATCACCATGAGGGCCGCATGAGGACTGGTACATTAGCCTGAGGGCTGCACCACTCAAACCTTTTCATACAATGATATTGCAAATATCAAAATGAGAGTGTTGTAGCAGGCTGCAGGAAATAACCTGAGGGGCTGCATGAGGCCTGCAGGCCATGAGTTCGAGACCCCTGGGATAAAGAGAAGAAACACTCTCTTCTCTCCCCTTCTCACAATGCACTGCTTCTGCAGAAGGCAAAGGGGTGCTGCAATTCACCAAGGAGTATGTATGAAGCAACACACAATACAGTATTTTGCTCAGGACAGTGCAGTTCTTGCTACAGAGAAGCTAGGGAATCTTTTCAGTTTATTTTTTTCAAGCCCCTCCGGTTCTCATTTCAAATAGCTGCAACAGTAAAAGACAGAAGCCAAAAGAGTTTCTGTATTGAGGGCATTTTAGAGCAAAGTTTAATTTAAGCACAGTTAATGAAAACAAGCTGGAAGCAAACTCTGCTGACTCTTCCTTTAGTTTAATGCACAAATATGGTGGAGAAGTAGCTGCTTATCCCAAGCCTTCTCCTTGACCATCTGCTTTAATTTCAGTGACTGCCCCTGCTCCCTACTTTAACCTTGAGATAAGACATTCTAGACCAAGTTGCACAGTGGTATAAGCAGGTGCCTCTCCTACCAAAGACAATGCGAGTTCTGCTCGTTTACACCAGGGCAAAATTTGACCCTCCATCTTCACAGTACACCTAGTTGAGAAAGGGAAGTTTCATTTCCCACTAGGCCCAGATTCAGAAATTCTCTATACCCAGTAGATTCCTAAATATGGAGCTTCACATCTGCTAACAGGAAGGCAATCGCAACATCACCCCAAAGGTTTACACTGATTGGGGCTAAGGGGCATTTCAAGTGTTACTTAACTGGAGAAGACTGTGTATTAATGATACATATTGCAGTTTTCCAGAGGGGTAGCCGTGTTAGTCTGTGTACAGCAAAAACAGCGAGAGTTTTGTGGCGCCTTAAAGACTAACAGATTTCTTAGGGCTTAAGCTTTTGTGGGTTGAAGCCCAAGAAAGCTTTTGGCCAAAGAGATCTGTTAGTCTTTAAGGTGCCTGAGGACTCTCACAAATTGCAGTGGGGTTCAACCCTCTACTCAGGATTGGGGTCTCACTGCAATACACACTTTACAAATATATCAGAATAGCCTACCCTTACTAAAGAGTTTACATTGTAATTTGCCTACTATCAATTGTCCAAAAAGATGGAAAACAAATGAGACTTGAATAAGGGTCACCGAATAATTTTGCAGTTGTAACAGGACAGGCCTGATGTTATTGGCTCATGCTATGTAATACCCTCACAACACTGCTATAATTTGAGGAGATCTCAATGGGATCCATCAGATCTCAAAAGAAATTAAGCAAGATTCTGGAGAAAACGTTTTTGCATGTATACGCATACACCACACTTCTGACATGGGACAGTAGTAGCCGAATGTTTCATACAATGGAGTGGGTTAGCACAAGCACTTCTTGAAAACTGACCTTGCTACTTTATTCCAGTTGTGACTAACCAGCCTTTCATTTCCACAGGAAGAAATCTGAACTGACTGGGAGCGGGAGGGGGGAGGGAGTTTAGGGAAGATGCCCCATCACTCCATTTATCAACGACCTTCACTCTGATTTCAGGAGAGAGAATTCAACACCTGACTCGAACGATTCAAACTAAAAACACAGAAAAGAACCTTGTGGATTTACAAAGGGAAAGTTTCCGGATGTTATGAAACACAGAGACACTGCAGCGGTAAGTTTTGATTCTCTACTCACAATTCCTGCTTTAGAAATATTTGGAGAAATTTTCAATAAGCAGTTGCTGAAAGTAAAATTTATAGTATCTGAAGAGACTACCCAAGGGACCAACAAAAACGGAATGGCTCATAGAGGACAGCCCTTAACTAAAGGTCATACTAAATTGTACTGAAAACCTTAGGAAGGCTTTGATGGGGTCACTCTGAAGACAAAGGGTTGCCAACAACAGGGTGTGTTTCAGATATGTACAGTAGGTGAATGAAGACAAGAAAATACTTTGGCACTACTGGTTCCAAATGTAGTGTTATTGGGGTTCCTGAAAAAAAAAGCATTTTGTGTTACATGAGGAAGGACTTAAGATCCAAGGGATGGGTACAGTCAATGTAAATGAGTTAAATTACAGAATTGATGAGATCTGCTAGCTGAGCTTATCCTTGTCAGTTAAAATTAAGGAGTTAAAAATCTAATCAATGCACAGGGGAAGTGTATATTTGTTTGCTCAGGTGTTGCATTTATGAAGATCATTAATAGTTTGCAACACCCACAACACAGATTGCATTTGATGCCTAGCTGCAAATCGACAGGAGTAACTTCCTAAGGACACATTGCAGAATCTGCCACACTTGGCAGTCTAGAAGGGACATGTATCTGTCCAGTTATGGTTTCAGAAGAGCCAGGCTACAAAATTTCCTAAGTCTGATCCATTCCTACAAGTTTTAAAAAGAAAAGGAGTCCTTTTCTATTCAGTTAAAGGGCACAAGGACATCATCTGTGAAAAAGGACCTGGAAAAGGTCCCGATTCTCACCGCTTAGCACCTCATATAGTTGTTCATGCCAGTGCAAAGTGACATACAACTCTACTAAGCCATCACTCACACACACTGGTAAGAGCCATTTACAACTCCTTTTCATAGATGTAAGTTATTGCACTGGTGCATGGCAGTAGAGAATCTGGCCTTCAGCTGTTACTGGATTATTTTTATTTCTCTTAAATTTAATTATTGCTTGTGAATGGTGCCAGCCAGACAATCCTGACGAGTTAAGTACCCTTTTTGTCCATTGACTAGTAGCAGCACAGGCAGCAGCAGCTTTATAAGCTCCCGTCAGATTGTCACACAACCACGTTGTAGCCGGACCACCTCTTTGGGTGAGACTGTAGCTCAACCCCCAAGTTTATTCAGTCTTCCGCTTTTCTGCTGAGGATGCCAGTTCATGGCAGCTGTGATGTGGACACCTCTCCATTAGAACCAAGACTGAGACCACCTAATTTCACAGATGGTAAACTACTTTCAGGAGCTCTCACCTTGACAGCTATACAAATTGGCAGTCTAGAGATGAAATCCAATCCCCTGCACTATCCAATCCACCAAAAAGTCAATCACTGAAGGAGATTTAACCAGGTCAGATTGACATCCCTTTTGTGCCTCGTCTCAAATAGTCCAAAGGATACTGAAAATTAATTGGTTAAAATTAGAGCAATGTAGTATATTAAAGCTACTGATTCCCTTCCTAAATCCACTAAAAATGCCTCTTAAGTCTTTGTCTGACAAGCTGTAAGTAGAAGAAAGCTGTGGCTCTAGGAGCAGGTGGTATGGATAAACAGAGGCAGTCAGCACTCATCACACCTTTGCTGTCATAAGGCTGCTCTTAAGCAGGTTGCAATATTAGGGATACTGGATGGTATAAGGCAGTGGTTCTCAGCCACTGTGTTGGGACACATTACTGTGTCACCACATGGTGATAAGTGTGTTGTGGAGATCTGGGGAGACAGCTGGATTTGGCCTGGCGGGTGAGCTGGTGTTGCAATATGCAACCAAGTGTGCTGCAACTCACAAAAGGTTGAGAAGCACCGGTATAAGGGACAGGTG
This sequence comes from Podocnemis expansa, assembly GCA_007922195.1. Lineage (NCBI taxonomy): Eukaryota > Metazoa > Chordata > Testudines > Podocnemididae > Podocnemis > Podocnemis expansa. The sequence goes on along the minus strand of ML681963.1, from coordinate 91,407,516 downwards.
GTGGGGTAGTGGTTTTCAAACTTAGGGTTGGGACCCAGTACTGGGTCGCAGACCCTCAGATACTGGGTTGCAGCAACTTCTGCTGCCACTGCTGAAAGACTGAAATGCATTGCTCTAAGATGTAATTGTGGGTCAGGGGCATAAATGATTTTTCTCAGCTGGGTCCCAAGGAAAGAAGTTTGAAAACCACTGCCTAGGAAGTCATTCACTGCCAGCTCATTGATTCAAATCTAGTCCAGACTGATGGCATTGGAAAAAGCATTGTCTTGTGTTTGGGTGTACATTGTACATAGGAGTAAGCTTCCAAAGGCTCCACACCATAATAAGCAAATGCAAGTCAATAAAATTCTTTTGTACCTGGGAATGCTCAGCATGTCTGAAAAAATCAGGCCAATTTGGCCATCAAAATCAGTGGTCATTTACAACATCTGTGACTATTGTCTCACTGCTTCACTATCTCACCTGTAAAAAGGAGATACTTCATCAGGCATATAAAGCATTCAAATACTTTGATGATAAGCACCACTGAATTGCCTATACAGAACAAATCAAAAGGGGGCAATAATTGTCCATTACTATGCTAACTGGCATGTAAAGTTTTAGATAAAGATGGAAAGATTACAGAGCATTCAGCATCAAGCCAGCTCTGAACTTGTAAGAACAACAAATAACTTCTGGGGCTACAGCGAGTGTAATGAAAGACCCTACTGGAATGTACAGATGTAGGGGGACAGAGTTAAGGTTAACTGAATTTGCAAACATGTCTGTTTAAAACCTCCACCTTACTGCATTAGTGAAGTTTTATTTTTTCCATTAATTTTTTCAAAATGTGATCTTTTATTTTCTCCAGAAAAGTTTGTTGCCACATTTGCTTAGTGATTTCAGTTGTATTTAATTATGTGTGATTAATTCTGCTCAGACTGGAAAGCTCCATAGTGTCATTGTTTTTAACCGGAGGGCGTTTCTTTGTAGTTTCATATTGTTAGTGTACAATGCAAGTTGACAAAGGCTGAAGAACGTAAGAGGAAACAGAACACAAAATCTGAAGTAACACTAATTTAGTGAAAGAAAGCATGGTTGTGGGATTGGAGCACAGGACTTAGATCTAGCTCCTCAAAGGGACTAAAGCTGTGCGATGCTAAGCATCACGGTGCCTAACTTCTAGGCCCTTAGAAAATTATCGAAACAACTTTGTGATCCACAAAGCCTGACTTATCCACCTCAGAGAGCCAGTGGAAGATGGTGATGGGAGATAATTAAAGAGTTTTTGAAGCAGGGAGACTGGACCTTGGCTCACACACCTCCCACACGGGTGCCCTGTCCACTTGATTACAGAGTCATTCTTTCTCTCTCACTCCAAATGACTAAATTTTTATGCAGCACAGAACAGCTTCAACAGGAGAGATTGAGGGGGCCCTGTAGTAACCCTTGGGAAGGAAGGGGTTAACACTCTGGTCAATGAGTCCCAGGACAGCCAATAGGAACAAAGCACAGGTTTTTGAATTGGAGCAGCAGCCTTGCCTCTTCCTGTCTGGATGCAGCAGAGCTCCTGGAAGGATCAGGAGGCAGCCAGATAGAAAGGCCTGAAGAAGGATCCAGCAACATCCTTACCAAAGATAAGCTCAAGTTTGTTACTGACCAGGCGTGAGTAGAACAGGGAATGTTTACTTAGATGTGGTCAGGTTATTTCTTTGTTTTTGGGTTTCTCTGTGCTAAGCACATGTACCTCTCCCCCTCCCCTGTAACTACCTAAGTTAAATCCCAGAGAAGCAACTCTCTGTTTCTTATCTCTTCTTTTTAATTAAAGATTTTATCTTTTAAGTAAGCTCTGGTTCTGTGTCCTGAAAGGCAAGAGGTTTGTGTGCATGTGGCTCAGACTGCACAGCCAGCTACTAAAGGGGATTCTGGTCCAGTTCCAGCTGATATCCCAGCTTGGGTTCAGTCACTCTCCCGAGGGAAGAATAAAAGTGATTGAGGATACCTCACAGGAAGGAATTCCCAAGTGCGCCTTCCTGGGTTTCAAGAGCTTTTTGCATTTGGGTGGTAGCAGCAATACCACTCCAAGGCCAGGAATTGGTGGCTTTGGAGAGTCTTATGACCAGGCTTTAAAGCCTGTGGCTTTTAAGGCCTGTTGCAGGCCCCCACCTTCTGCACTTAGAGTGCCAGAGTGGGGAAACAGCTTTGACAGGCCCCATAGAAGAATATCCCACAGCTCAGTGGTTAATGAATTCTCCTGTTCAAATCCTTTCTTCCTGTCAGGCAAAGGGAGGCAATGACCATGGGTCTGTCCTGAGTGAATGCTCTAACTAGTGAGCTACAAGTGATAAGGTGGCCACCACCATCACCTCTTTCTTCTGACCCCAATTCTCAACGGAGCACAAGCTAGTAAGCAGACTCCCTCAGCATGCCTATTAAATTGGGTCCTATGGGTGAATTAGGTACTGCTCTGCCTATCTTTCTTCAGTTCAAGGACTGCACTGGGTCTTACACAGAAAGTACATGACTAGACACTGAGGAGGCAGCAGTATGTGAACAGAGGCAGAAACTTAGTTGCCTAGGAAAGTTTTACCCTGAAAATTCAGACACTGAATGAGGTTAGGCACCTACAGGTGTTAGACTCATGACAGAGAGCCCCCCAAAGGGATGGGGGAAAAGGCTAAGAATGCTTAAAGCTGGATAAAGTGTTTGGTTAATAGTCTGATTAACTTTACTGATTACAAAGACAACTCACTCATTCCACATCCACAACGCAAATACACTACACCAGAGTCTGAAGATAAAATGATGTACCGATGGCCAGTCAGGGTCTGATCCAGTCTTAAAGCCTGAAAAGTCAGCACAAGCTGGGGCTCTAGATGTTTTAGTCCACCTAGCCTTTTCTGTCTCATAATCCATCTTGTTGTTGTGTCCATCCTTCTAAGGCTTTTGGCCATTCACCTGCAATTTCCAGTAAAAAGTCCTGGGCAGGCCACCATCCCCTTGCACCAGTTATTGTTTTCACAAAGTGGGAAGTTCTAAGTAGGCCCTTAATTCCATCTTCTCAGTTTATTTCTTTTGAATGTACACACACACTCCTGGCAAGTTCACCTCATGTGTACCGGGCCTCAATGGCCTGCATATCACACTGGGTATAGGTACGTATTTTTGGGGATATATGTTTTATGAATCCCAACACAGGGTTCAGTAGGACTTTCGTGGATTATGGTGGAACCTAAAACTGGACATACGGTAGGTGCCTAAGTCTAGGGTTCTAATGCCAAAGTATCTTAGCATTGAAAAGATCCAGGTTCTCTTCTCAGCTCAGTGGAAGATTTGTACTTGGAGTAACCCCCCTTCAACCATATGCTAAGCTTCTTCAGTCCCCTTCAAGAAATTATCATGAAACATCCAAGCTCCAATAAGCAAGGCTCACTATTGTCCTGAACACAGGGCTTCCCTTTTGCTTTCAGACAGTAAAATTTCAGGGCAGGGGCTGGTTCACTGTTTGGCTCCCACCTACTACCACCCAATGTCATTTATACTTAGAGCATTACACGAAAGTTTAATAACCACCTCTTGATTTGCAGATTATAAACTATGTTATTAACAATGGGGTTTTTTGGAAACATGCTTGAAAAGCATTTCAATTACAGAGACAACTGTGAATGAGGACGTGGTCAAAGAGTGAACTAGCATGAAAACTCAGTGGAATATACTTACAAATTAATGCTTAAAGAGTTCACAAAATAGAGTAAACAATGAACATAACACAGCTACAAGAAAGTGATTGTGAAAGGCCACTTTACTGCTTTGCTGAAATGATAAGCTTCCTTGGCCTATGTGGAACTAGCAGTTCTCACACATTCCCTTAGGTGCAGTGATTTAGGGAAATGTCTAGAGAGCTAGCTGTGTGACTAAATCCCATATGCTGCATTGAAAATTCGCCTGCAAGATATTTTATACCAAAATCTTAGTGATTCCCCACAGGGGCCCATTAGTACGACAAGAATGCTTATGATTACCACTCAGGCAGCTGAACAAGAAATGACTTGGAACACAACCTGGTAGAGGCTGAGAGCATCCCACAGGTAACAAATGAAGTAACTCAACAATGATGTAGGGGTGCTAGTTTTCTCACTGTATTCTCCAATTATTTAGATAATGCATAATGCTAGCACTGAAAGCTGGTGCAGACCTATCAGTCCCTGTGGCACAAAGATAAAGGCACCAAGAAGAGTAGATGAACTGCAAACCATTAAGAAGATCTCCATTTTGAAGTGGGGGAGACAGGAGGCTATTTATTTCAGGTATTTGTATTATCCTGATCACAATAATACTGTCACTGGCTTACCCAAACCAAAAAACCCCACAACCCTACCTATGAGAATCCAATGACCTCTCCCAGCAACAAGGATAGAAATGAGAAAGACATTGACACTCAGTAGGAAAAGAAAGAGCTGCCACTTAGAGACAATCCAGTACAAACAGCTGGGTCTTATACTGTGTTATGAATGTGGCCAGACTGGTGCTTAGATGAATATCTAGCAGTAGTGAATTCCAGAGGTGAGAGCCAGGTACTGCAAGGTCCTGGCCGAAGCCCCCCTTAAGCCTTATTTATAGGATGTTTAACTTAAATGTTCAAGACAAGCACAGGTTTGTGGTGGACCAGAATGGGGGAGAGAGTTCCTGGACTAGCTGTGTCTTAGGGTGATCAACATTTTAGAAATGCACATAAAAACTGAACACATGCACACAAAAACTGTCCTAACTAACATTCACTCACTATCATCTACTGCTTATCTTGGCATGTGAAAGACTAATAATACTATGCACTTCTGTTGCCACCTTTCATCTGTAGCCCCCAGTGTGCAATATAAATATGAGCTAATGACGCCTCATAACAATGATTAATGTCCCCATTCCACAGGAAACTGAGGTGCAAGGATCTTCACATGTCTCGCCCAAGGAGACACTGGAAAACTGTAGCACGAGCAGGAATAGAATGTAATGGTCCATTGAGAGACAGTATTTCATAACAATACTAGGCCAAAAAGAAAAAAAGAGAGAGAGCACATGAGAAGAGGCAGGATGATCAGAAGAGAAAATTAAGATCTTTAATTGTATTTCCATTGGCTGTAAACATCAAAATAGCTATTTAAGAGGTACATTCTCCCAGCATGTGCATCACAAAGCAAACAGCTCAACTTATTTTGCCACAATTATCCTCTTAGGAGAGATATTAAGTTAATCTATCTGATACAGCATCACTGTAAGTAATTACTAAAATACACTAACAAATTTCCAGTGCCGACCACTATAGCAAAATGATGTTTATCAGTTAATTCATATTTTTGGCACCAAAGTGTTAAAATGAATTCTTCTGGTGTTCAGGTGGCCTAAGGTATCACATATTCAATTTTGAATTACAGCACTGCTGCACTGTCACTTACGGTAAAGCATTTTACCCATCACACCGTACCTACAATTCCCAAAGTCAATTCTAGAGAGATGTAAATGGCCCTAACCAGCTTAGCAGAGCTAATACATATATTATTTCCTTTCACTCACAAGGCATCTTGTGTAGGAAGCAGCATCCCAAAATACATCTCCTAGCCTCTAGCTCTGCTATTTGTAATTCTGCATTATTTGCCAGCACTCTCACAGGACACGTAAAAAATTACACATTCCTCATTCAGGGACAAATGTTGCCCCCTTCTCCATGAATGCATTGATCTCTCATGCAGTTCTGTTGCATGAAGTAAGAAGCATGATTTGGGTGGGCCACAATAGAGGATATTCACCGATTGCATTTTGTGGAGCTGATTTGTAGAGCCCTGCGTGGATACAAATAAGTGGATCCGTATCCGACCTGCATTTGCAAGAAATGGTCTGCGGATATCCATGTTGTATCCGCAGATGCAGATATAATGCGGATATCCACGGATATCCACATATTTGCAGGGCTCTAGCTCTGTGCAGATAAAAATATGTGGATCCGTATCTGATCTGCATCCGCAGGAAATGGTCCGTGGATATCCGTGTTGTATCCGCGGATGCGGATATAAGGCGGATATCTGTGGCTATCCGTGGATTTGCAGGGCTCTAATGATTTGTATTTCCTCATGCACACATCTTATCTGATACAATAAGCCAGTGGTTCCCAACCTGGGGTCCGCAGAGTTACCCAGAGGGTTCTGTGGACAGGCTGGGAGCCAGGGCCGGATGACACTGCTGGCGCTGCAGTAGCAGGAGCCAGAGAATGGCAGGGAGCTGCTCT
>ML681963.1:91380524-91401160 GCA_007922195.1 Podocnemis expansa | reverse complement strand
GCTGGCGCTGCAGTAGCAGGAGCCAGAGAATGGCAGGGAGCTGCTCTGCCCCAGGGTGGGAGTTTTAAAAACTCCTGCACTCCCCTGAGCATGCTCAGATCATGTTCAGGGCAAGAGCAGCTCCCTGCCATTCTCTGGCTCCTGCTACTGCAGCGCCAGCAGTGTCATCCGGCCCTGGCTCCCAGCCTGTGGGCCCGGGGCGGGGGGGGTGTCAAGCTTGGGGATTGGCAGCTGCCAGGGAAAGGGCATGGGGGGGGACAGGTCAGCCTCGTGCAGCGGAGGAGGCCGGTGGCAGGGTGGGGGGTTTAGGGAGAGGTTTAGGGTGACTCAGGGCTGTACCCCTTGGGCAGCAGGGGGAGGGAGCTGTGGCTGCAGCAACTTCCGGTCCCAGGCAGAGGCAGAGTGTGGAGGGAGGCCATGGCTGTGGTGGCTCTGAGTCCCAGGCAGGGGCAGCGTGTGAGGGGGGGGCCATGGCTGCAGCAGCTCCCAGTCCTTGGCCAGTCCCGGTGGTATGGGCCAGATTCTGCCAGCACAGGCCAGATTCTGGCGGTGGTGACATAAAATTTCACATGGGGCCACCATATTTTTTTCTATAAAAAAGGGGTCCCTACCCTTCAAAAGGCTGGGAACCACTGTAATAAGCTATGCTAGATGGAAGTGGATCAGTACCTGGCCTCATAGATCATGGAGTTTAAGGCAAAAAGTTACCATTAATCTCCTCATCTGATTTCCTGCCCATCACAGGTCATTAAATTCCATACAGTTATCACTGTACTGGTCATCTGTAACTAATTAACTAAAGCTTGTTTGCCAGAAGAGCATCCATTCTTGATTTGAGAACATCAAGAGATGGAGAATCCACTACTTCTCTTGTTTGTTTCTTCCTATGGTTAATCTCCCTGACTGTTAAACATTTATGCTTGGTTTCCAAGTTGAAACTGGTCTGGCTTCAGTTGCCAGTTACTGGTTCTTGATACACCTTTTTCCACTAGACTGAAAAGCCCTTTAGTACCTGGTATTTTCTCCTTGTTGGTCAGGTGATATCCCTGGTATCTTGGTTACATTCCAAACCAGGTAATTGTTTTGTCTTGAGAAATTCTTACTATAACTATAAATTTGAACTCAGTCAGCTATGAGCAAAACTGTCAACTTGAAATTTAGTTAGTTACAAAAAAAAAAGGGGGGGGGAGGGAGGATGCTAAAAGCACTTGCTCTTGAGTCCCTCTTCTTGCCTATTTTTGGGGTTTTACAACGATATTTTCCTACCCAAAAATGTTTTTTTCCCCTCTCTTCCACTGCTATGGGAAAAATTCACGCAAATAATAGAGGGAAAGGTAAGGCCCGATCCTGCAGATTTATGTTATGTGCTTGATTTTAGGCTTTGATTTCAATGGAAGTATTACTGTAATTGAAGTTGAACACTGTACTGGATCAAGGCCTCTGCATAAGGGCATGGAAAGAGATTGCCCATGATGGGCTGTCACATGCACAAAGTACAAAATCTGAAAAAATACTTTCTTCAAAACACTTTTAGGTATGTTACCTGTAATTTAGTAAATAAATTTATTTCAAATGGAAGTCTAATTAAAAGTTGACTATGACCCTTTAAATCTGCAAACTACTTAGAGCCAGAAGGATGAAAGATATTATAAAAATAAAATTTATTATTGTAAAAAATTTTTTCTTTGGGTGTTCAAAATAAATTATTTGATAGGGAAAAAATGGAAGAATAATCCTTCTCCTTCCTTTATTTGTTTTTTAAGTACCAGTTTAGCAATTAAAAAAAAATAAAAAGCATTCTAGACTTCTTAAATACTCTGTCTTAGCACAAGTACTACTTCATCTTTTTTTACACTATGTTCCATAAGGCTCAAGTTCAGATGTGGAGCTCCATTCACATTAGTACCAGTGTCAGCTATGGAAAGAGGAAAAATGATTTATTAGGGAAATGGGAGCAGCAAGGACTAGCTGGCTGCATGAGAACACATAAGTGTGTGTGAGGAATGCATGAGCAAAGGAAAACGTGTGTAAAGGTAGCTTGTTTCTTTGACATGTCCCAAAGCACAAGATGGATGGAACCAATGATTGACCCAAGAGATTAACACTTCAATATAGATTACATACACAAATTGTGGCCCTTACTGCAGTCCTTGAAATAAACATCAATATCAGCTGTGCTCCTATGGGGAATAAACTGAACTTCACACAGCTTGGGGCTATAGAATTTACTAAACTATAATGAAAAAACATCTCTACAAGAACCATAACATTTTAAATCATGACTTGCTGATATCTTAACTCACTAACTTCATAGTGAGCCAGAATACAATGTTGTATCAGAAATATCCTTGCCCTGTGAATCAGTACCCAAGTGGTGGTAAGTAAGTTTTAAGCGGTCATTTCAGAGCATCAAAAGAATTCAAAAAATAAATTTCTATAAGAAGAGTGAGAAACAGAAAAAAACTAACATCAACAGCAGGTTTCTACACACCCAACAGCCAAACTTAAAAGGACCATTGTATTCATCAAAAGTTATGTAAAGTAATGCTATTAACATAGCAAATTTGTAAAATAACACCCTTTTCCTTCAAGCACTACACAATAATTATACAACCTTTTCAGAGCACTTGGCATTTTATTATTACTGTCTTTAACAGCAGGCACTATTATAACCTTCCATGTAGTTCTAAAATTCCAATATATTATTAGCAGCCATATTTTGGGGAATGTAGGGAGTTAATGTAGGAAAAAGGTAAAATAAAGAATCCATAGAAGAAAAAGTTTACTCCACTCAAGGAAAGAGATGACAAAAGATTTGTCCAGGAATTTTTTTCAGTAGGAATGGAGAGAAAACAATGGATTAAATATTCAAACACTGTGATACAGCCTAATCCTGCAAGGTGCTGTGCAGCTCTGCTGAGGCACTGAGCAATTTTAACTGGCACTATAGTGAGAACTGAGGATGTTTGTTCAGAATCTAGCAGAGCCCATAGGAAAGATTTTATAGTTATATACTTTTATATAGTGGTGTGGTGATATTAGAGTTACTTGGCCTCAAACTGATCTGAGTCCACTCTAATTATGAGAAAGTTCAAATCCAGATGCAATCCAAAACCATGAATTAGTCCCCTCCCTAAAATCAACCACACTAGAATGCAAGATCTGAATGCTGTGTTCTTTGAAACAAGGAGTCCTGTGGCACTTAAAAGATTGACAAATTTATTTCTTGCATGAGGTTTCGTGGGAGAAAATCCCACTTCATCAGACACATTGAAGACGCTCTTCAAAACATCTGACGAAGTGAGATTTTCTCCCATGAAAGCTCATGCAAAAAATATAGTCTTTTAAGTGCCACAGGGCTCTTTGTTTTACTGAGCTAGACTAACATGGCTACCTGCTTGGATCCTGTATTCTTTGGTAATGTTTGCATTTGGATCTTCAACTCTATGGCTTGGGACTCATCTGTAGTTTAGGGTTAAAAACAAAAATTAAGAATGTTTCAGTCACTTCTGACATCAGAAATGACAAGCCTCACAAGAATTATTTGAAATGCTTTAAATATTTTGTTATGCCATCTTCATTTTATTAACATTGACTTCCCCTACAAGGATCAGTGCAATTATGGCCATTTAAGTATTGTTCTTCAACCATCTACTTAACTGTGGTGGGGAGAAGGTGCAGTATATCCAAATATACATACAGTTCCATTTTGAGCTTAGAGAGAAGTACCACGCTAAAAGGAGAGAGACTGTTCTTTTCATTTTACTGCAGTTCTTTCACATAAATAAATCAGACCAGAGTTATAATGCGTACAAGGGAGTACACGAGACAAAAGGCTCCCAAAAGGCAAATGGAACTGTCATTCATGGACTGTAAATTATGAATGTCAGGCTGGGATTTTCCATTCATACTCTGAGCATGAAGCTTTCTGCAAAGTTATTTCTCAAAAAAATGCAATGCTCAAACTTGTTTCCAGCCATCTTAATTTAGTAGCTTTACTTTACTGGAGAGGAAAAACCTGTGTGCTTATGTAAGAAAAGCACAAAAACATATATATTATTATGATATAGGAAATTCATGATGTGTTGGGATGGTATTATAGAATAATTTTATTAGATAATAGTAACTGGACTTGCAAAGTAGGGATGCAATCAAATACATAACATTTACTGGTCAGAAATTTCTCCTGCAAATAACTTCAGGCAAAAAATTATCTGTACCTTCCTGTTCCTCTTCACCCACCCAAAAATAAAACTAAAACCAGTACAGAAAAAATGAGCAAATAATGTGATCAAATTAATTTTGGAAAAACACTAAAAATACCTAAAAAAATCTTTTCAATGTCATAACATTAATGTCTAATATCTTGGAAGACAATGAGCCTGAAACAAACAGATTTTGTCTTTGGAAAAAGGAGTCTCCCCAGCTTTCCTGAAGGACAAAACACTCATTTTCATCCCTGAAGATGTATGAGAGATTGGATATTAATTAAACCTGTCAGTGGCTCAAGCCTCCATCTCAGACAAGTGTAATTGTAGGAGGAAATACATTTGGGGGAAAGGAGGAAATGTTCCTGTGTATATTTTTGGGGAAGTGGAGAAAGGGGGAATGGCAACTGTTTGAAAACTGAACAGTTTTGAAAAATAAATAATACTGTAGTTATGGAGGCAGATGGGTTAGTGGGCAGTATCAGGCAGCCACACGGTTCTCCAATTTCTCAAAAGGGCCTACCACAGAAGTAGTATAAACGTTGACATGCACATATTCTGTCCAAGTTCGGTGTTAGCTTTACTTTTATAGACTAGGCTAACCACAGAAACTAGGTTTTTTTTAGTAAAAGATTTTGAACATGCAATATTCCTTTCTAAACACAGCCCAGCTTTGATGGCCAGTTGCCAAGTACAACCCTTTAAATGAAGCCAACAATTCTGCTGGACAGCAGTAAAGGGTTGGTTTAATTTTAGTTATGGGGCAGACACACCCAGCCAACAGCCAGAGTAGATGACACAAGGCTACGAACTCTGAACAAGAAACCTACAGTACCTCATATTCAGATTCCAACGATATCTTATTCTTTCTGACTCTTTCTTCCAAAGCTGGATCCATCTGTAAGGCAAAATGGAGAACACACCCAAAATGTTATAAAATACACCAAAATTTGAAAGGAAAGAAAAACCATTTCTCAGTCTTTTAGAAGAAGAAAAACTAAATGCTGAGTAAAGAGATTTCTTGTGCTGCCCAGTATTATGGTGATGGGTGCAATATGAAACCATGGGCAAAGATCAACAGATTAACTCTTTCAGACTAGCAAGGTAAAAAATTGCAAACTAGAGGGTCCATCATTGAGAATCCCTTGCCATCAACCTTAAGGATGCTTAAATCTATATATAGCTTCTTAGCTTGACCAGTTCATTGAACCTCAACCACAGAGAAGGGAAAGATGTGGTCATTCTTTTTAGGCTTCCAAATCTCAGGAATGGAGCTCACAGAAGAGGCATGAAATACATTTTGATCTGCAAAGCCAACTCTCAGTTCAGGCTTGCAAATTTTTTGTTGATTGGCTATTATGGAGGAAACTATGGGACACTTGTTGATTCTGCCTAGTCTTGACCCCAAGCCAGATAAAATTTGGTGATTTTGGTCACTTTTCATTGGTGTTTGGGTACACAGTGAATCAAGGATTATGAATTCCAGACTACAATGGCTGTGTTTTGCATAGCAGCAAAGGGAAAAACCAACTGTTATTCTGCAGATTCAGAGACTTCATCTACAGGTAAGAGACCTCCAATTCCTTTGATACAGGCTATTCAGATACATTTATTAGGTTAATCAATCAAATAAAAAGATCAACAGAAATCACATTTTTAGTCCTTACATAAAAATAACATGAATGAACTATATGGCTAAGGGGACTAGTAAAACAATGAGTCTTTCTCCTCTAGGTCACAGATTGAAATGTGATCCACCTCAGTGATCAAAAGCAGTTACTTTCTAAAGGCTCTTTAGTGACCTATGAACAATAAATTGGGTATTTTGGTTCAATTTCTAGTGGCCAGCTGTCTATATCACAGTTAGTCCAAATAATACCCTTGTGGGTACTTTCAGAAGAAAAGCCAAAGACTGATTGAACCATTGACAAATAGGTGAGATACAGACTGTGGGCGCAGTGTTGCAAGGTGAAGCTTGCACTGTTGTTGCCCATGGTCTACCAAGAATAGAGGTCTCTCATCCTATATGGTGCAGTAGACCTACACTATGCAACAAGGATTGTGGAATTATGTGGCACTGGCTCCCTTCTTTCCTTCACTGCTCTACAAGAACAATAAAGTAATCCTTGTTTGACTTAATTTTACATTACCCCCAGTTTATTTTACTCTGCCCCCAAATCTTCAATGTACTACTAATGGTTATACTGCAATGCATGGGAGAGACTTTCACTGATGGGTGCTAAGAGTTTTGGCACCCAGGAAGCAGTTTCAGTTTTGATACTGGTGAGGTTAATTCCTCATTCCTCTCTGTGGCATTCCCTCTCCCTCCCTCTTCAATGGCAGGAGTTTTTCTGTCCATACAGTGAATCCACTCTCAAAGGCAGTAACAAAGTCATCTAAGCTGTGTCTACATCAGGAGTAAGGTCAATCTAACTACAGCACTCAGTGTGCAGAATTTTTCACAGACATGCAGCTGGGTTGATCTAATTTATATGAGTACACCAGGCCTTAGTACCCTCACACGAGTCGCAGCTCTAGCCACAATAATACACGTATTTGTGACCTCCAGACTCTGTTGCAGCTCATTACATCTGGGAAGTAAGCCAAACAGACTGAAAAAGCTTGATCTAGTACAAAAAATGTAGAAGCTGTCTGGTAGTAACACTGTGTTCTGTGAAAAATCTCTGTTCTCAACACTGCTCCTCACCGACACTAACGAGTCAAACTCCAAGTCTCTGTCCTGATACGTAAAACCCTCCATGGAAATGACCCTAGTGACTGGAAAAACTAACTCTCTTTCTCTTTTTAACCAGTAGCTCCAATGACAGCGACGTTCCACCAAAGCAATGGACTCTTTGATCACGACTGCAGAAGAGAGAATGCTCTTGAGGAAAGAGCAAAACTTTGGAACTCATTTTTACAAAAGATAAGAAATGACTATGAACCTCACTTCATTCAGAACTAAATACAAATCCTATATCTTCTGGTTAGTGTCCTCACAACAGTGCTTCACATAGTCTACACACACATATAGGGAAAGGTGAATTAAGAATTTATTCTTGTGCTTGTCAAGCTACTTCTCTAGATGGCAGAGTGGGGGGAGTTTTGCTTGCTCTTGGTCTTTTGTGTAACTGAAAGGCACTCAGATGTCATGATGATGGAGTATCATGTAAATACCTACATAGTTAAATCTTTGTTTTTATTTAGTTTACAACAGGTGGAATCTACTTTTAAGATTATTTTTGTCCTGACTGTTACCATAAACATATCACTATCCCCTATTTGTTAGGATTTATTTGACTAATTTCTAGTGCCTCCCCACTGTGTGGTGTTTGGATAGGTAACTTGGTGAGAGCTCAGGGGGAGCACTGCCACTGCCTCCCTTCCAGCCCCCTCTGCTCTCAGCCAGTTCCTTATGCGTTTGTTCCTCCTCACCAGAGTAAGAGGAGAACATCATGTAGGTTTAAAACATAAAAGTCCTACACATTTATAATAAGTTTGACACTGGGTTGTCCAAAATAAACCTGGTCAGCCAAAGAAGCTACCTAAAACTGCTCAAGCACATGTTATTCTGTTGATGCTCACTGGCAAGTGCACAGAAAATGCATTAGAGATATGAATTTTATTCAGTATGTTAATTACAAAAAAGATTGGCTAGATCCTGTTCTAAACACACAGTGTGTGGCTCCGAAGGAGCCCACAATGACCCACTGAAGTTCTGTGTGTTATTCTGCAGGAAGCTTCCCAGCAATGCTGATAAATTAAGTATTCTCTCTCATCATTTTTTTGTTTCCCATCCCTTTACCCAATCCAGCAAAGCTAAATGATACTAGACCTCAAGGCTCCTGGCCCACTTTCTCAATCCCTCCTTTCAAGACCCTACATTTCAGTCCAATCAGAAGTGTTAAACAAGAATACCTGTCTTCAGAACCTATATAGTGATCCTGATGGCCGTTCATGGAGAAAAAGTCTGTTACAAAATGCCATTTCCTGAGACTCCAAGTCTCAGTGAGCTGCCTTCACAACATTATGGAAAAGACAGCAAGATAGAAGGGCCGTATTTTCCTTCTAACAAAGGATACCACAGCATTAGTGCATGCTACAATTACAAAACAGAATGTCAGCTATAATCAAGCCCCAGCGTGCAGCTATGACCAGGAGAGTAACTATGTCAAAATGACAATAGCAACTCCTTATTCTACTGATCTCCTCCTTATAAGTAGCCATACTTGCTCATTTCACAGGCACAAACATAGCATGTCTCCATTATCCCTGCCTAGCTAATATAGTCCAGTGAGCTGGAGTTACTCTACTGTATACATCATCAAAAGTATCAGCAGCTGAATTTTAAGTGTTGAATTTTGATGAAAACAAAACCCTTCTGAATTCTCAGATCCCAGATAGAGTTTGCAGAACTTGCCCTGGGAAACTTGAAAAACTACCTTTGGTTTATAAAATGATCTCATTTGTAAAGGAATCCCTCAGAGAAACAAAAGATCAGACCCAGAAGTCCATCCTTCCATACCTGCATGGGGAAGGATGTGTGCACAAAGAAATCTGTTAGGCTTTAAGTGCCCCAAGACTCCTTGCTTTTTTCGCTCTACTAGACTAACATGGCTGCCCCTTTGGAAAAACATTTTTGGTCTCAAACATGAAGCTGATGGACAAATCCCCTGGGAGGCTGTGCTGTTCATTACACCAACTGATGAGAAGCCCCTAAGAGGCCATTCCAGTGGACAGGGATTGTCAAAGCGCAAGAACAACCAGACTGTGTCCCATGCACTGTGGGGGCAGGAGGTAGAAGGCACAGTGTTCCTGTTACACTGGACTTGAAAAACTGAAGTTTCCACTTCATGCATCTGATAAAGTGGGTTCCAGCCCCCAAAAGCTTATGCTGCTCCCCAGTTTCTTTTGTTAGTCTGTAAGGAGGTGGACTCCTTATCATTTGTTGAAAATATACAAACATAGCTACTCTGCTGAAAACTCTTCCACTGGAGGACTCTTTCAGTTCTTGTGGGAGTCCTTTAAAAATAGGTTTAAGAGAGAAAGCAGGCCTTGTATTTTATTTTTCTGGGAAGTATTTTTTCGAACTCCTGTTCACACACAAGACCCATTCACATTATGAATATTATCTGCCAGAATATTTTGTACTGAAGAGGGTCATTCAAACCATTTAAATGGAAAAAATCCTAAAAACTTGAATATAAAAGAGCAAGTTATTTCCCCTTTAATCTGCCACAGTTTACCCTCCCATTTCTTCCTGAGTTTTATTCTTTCTAACACTCAACTGCAGTGACCCAGGCCAGGCTTTTAAAGGGATTCAGGTGCTAAAAAATGCCAATATGCACCTAAGATTCTCAAAAGTGCCCAGATATCTAAAATCAGTTGGCGTTAGCTATCAGGGTAGATTGGAAATCCCAGAAGGTGCCTACCTGTATCTTCAGGTATCTAAATACTTTTAAGAATCTGTACCTAACTCTTTAGCTTCAGGCTGCCAGGAGGCTCTTTCAACTGCAGCCAACTGCCAAATGCCCTTCGAAGCACTGGTCAGATTTTGCGGGTGGAGGAAGGATGTGTCACTTAAGAGCAATGTGAAGCATTTCCTTGCTTCCAGCCCCTGTCAGCCCAGGGGCTCCTGCAATATGCTGCCCACCACATTGTTGGCCTCTTCATGTACTTTTGAGTCAAGGGAAATATTTGTTTATGACAAGAAACTGTTTGGCACAGGTATAAAGCTAATTGCTGCCATGAAAAACACTCCCAAGCTGAAACTTTATGCTGATGCTCTGTGACTAATATGGCTCATTTTAGTCTGATAAGAAATAATATAGTCACAGAGGGATGACTGAAATATGTATATGCAGTTAACTTTACCTAAAGGCCTAGAGAAGGGGTAGCTTTCCAAAAAGACTTCTGACATTAGGTGCAGGAATCCAAAGTAGACTGGCAATGTCAGTTCTATTTATCATCCAGAAAGGATGAGATGGAAGGGTTTTTGCCCCTTCATATTCTGAATAGCACAGTCGCCAAACTATATGCTTGAGCCCAACCAGGATTCCCCAGCAGCAACTCACTCTCTTCTACTTGTAATTTTAACTGTTTATTTGAGCATGCACATGTACCGGTTTTGGTTGGGGATCTTTCTGGCACAGATCTAGGCACCAGTACAGTTTTTAGATCAAGGTTAAGGATGCAACTGGAGCACACAATAAAACCCCATCAGAGTACACTGGGCTGGAACCTGCTCCCTTTAACATGAATAGCTATGATGTAGACTAGACTTTTACTGGTAAACTGGCACCGTTACAACCAAAGGTTGGCAAGCACTGAATAAATATTTGTATTTCAGAACTTCTTGGAGTCCAAAACCTTTCCAGAAGGTCAGCAATTATTTCTGTCCTAAAACTAATTATTTAGGACAGTGATTCTCAACCTTTCCGTGTTCTAAAGGATTAACCATGTTAATCTAGTTCAGCAAAACAAACAAGGAGGCCTGTGGCACTTCTGAAAACTAACAAATGTATTTATCATGTGAGCATTCATGGGAGACCTTCTTTTAAAAATCTCGCACAAAAGCTCACGTGATAAATAAATTTGTTAGTCTTTAAGCGTACCTCAACCTTTCCAGATGCCTTTCAGGACTCTGATTTGTCTTGTGTAGCCAACCACTTAAAAACTACTTACTTATAAAATCAGTCATAAAACTAGAAAACTGTCACAGCACACTATTATTGAAAAATTGCTTATTTTTCTCATTTTTACCACTTAATTTTAAAATAAATCAATTGGAATATAAATATTATACTTCTATTTCAGTGCATAGTATATACAACAGCATAAAACATTATTGTATGAAATTTCAGTTGTTACTGACTTCACTAACGCTTTTGATTAGCCTAAGCATACCTGACTGATTAAGGATTCTTGCAACTAAACATGAGTTGCGTGCCTCTCATCTGCATACCTAACAATATCACGTTTAAAAGAATTTTAATTTTCATTTTGGAAATAGAGAAATTCTAGAGATTGGATTTCCAAAACAGGGTTTAAGACAAAATTCTTTTGCCTTCTCACCCCAGTACAAGGTAAGTGGACACAATCATCTGAAATATGAATAAGATGATAGCAAGGCCCACAGAGTGACTTGTGTGCACTAGAACTAGACATACGCAGTTCCCCAAAAGGTATTTTATTAGCTAAAAAAAATCCAGAGCATCAACATATGAAGGCCTACTGGTGAAGAAACAGCTTAATGAAGCTCACCCATCATAATTTTTCTTCTATAAAAAGAAAAACAGTAGTTCATTTGAGAGATTCAGCCACCTTGGATCTTTCTCAGAAACGGGGGTGGAGAGAATTCACCCCAACCTTTTTACCAGGGTCTCTGACACCAAGCTACTAAAGTGTGGTTTATAAGCAGATATAAAGCTGCAGGCAAGAAGGGATAAATCCCAGCATTAAACAGTGCAATGTATAATTACAGTTAAGCAACCAAATTAGATGTTATTTTACTTGCCAGGAGGCTAAGAAACAGCAAGTAAGATTGTAAGTAATGTAGTGAAGGGAAAGAGAAGGCATTTACAAATTACCCACAGCTCTTTATAATACTCTTTAGTTTTATTATTTATATTATATAACTGTCATTTCAGCTATATAAAATAGAGATAGGCCCAAAGCACCACCCTAGATATAATAACCTCCAACCATTGGGAACTTCTGGATCCAGATCTTAACTTTATGGGTTGGGCCCACCTACAAAACAAAAGAGCAGCAAAAATGGGTCTTTGTAGGACCACCAAAATTGCCACACAAGGAACAACCAACAGCTCAACTAACTTCTGCTAAGCTTATGATTCAGAAAGTGCCATATAAAACCTATAAGGCAGCAGTTCTCAAAGTATGGTCCATAGCGCACTGGTGATCCGACGAGAACTATTGTTCAAGGGCTGTCAGCACTTTTCCCTATTTCCAGCTGTCCAATTGCATTAAGAGAGGCTAAAATACATTAAGTTCTTCCCTACTATTATGTTTCTGTACGAACATCTGCACTAATGTAGAAGTGTTATGTGATAATGAATGGGTGCAAGAGGTGGTCTGTGCAATCAGGAATGGGAAAGGAAGCGTGCATGAGACAATCTCTATTACATTTCAGTCCACATTATGGAAAAAACTGAGAATCCCTGCCATAAGCATCCCAATTAGCAATATCAAATGTGGGGAGGGAATCAATTTGTGACCCTAGGCATCAAGACTTGTGACTCTTCTAACTGTGACCTGGTTAGTTTAATTGGGGGTGCTGTTTTTGTATTCTTCTCAATTTTAAAAAAATGCACTAAGCTGAAGACTACAAAAGACTGTATTTGTTTACCCTTGGTCTAGTGGTTTTCACACCAAAGGTCAGGACCCAGTACTGGTTGCAGACACTCAGGTACTGGATTGAGGTGCCCCCTGCTGCTGCCACCAAAAGACTGGAATGCATTGCTGAAAGATGTAAGTGTTGGACAGCGGGCACAAATTTTTTTTTTCAACCAGGTCCCAAGAAAAAAAGTTTGAAAACCACTGTCCTAGTTAGTTTATTGCTAAATTACTTCCTAGATTTGCCATAAGGGCCAGAAATAAAGGACAGATAGAGGATGCTTTGGCTGCTACCTAAGCACCCTGTATATGTTTGGCATAATATTTGTGTGTGTCCTTTTTTTCACTCATACATGGACCACTGGAAAGGAGCAGGAGTTGTGAGGACCTCATCTCAAAGAAAAATGTTCTCATGCAATTAATCAATTATTTCTATGCCCTCACATCCTATTTAATTTGTAAGTGCACATTCATTTATTTGATTTATATAAACAACAATAGAGGATGCCTTCCCAGGCTCTGGGCACCCCACCAACAAATATAATTTCACAGTAACGTTTCAGTATAAGTTCCAAAGGGGCAGCCATGTTAGTCTCGTAAAGCAAAAAAAGCAAGCAGTCTTGTGGCACTTAAAGACTAACAGATTTATTTATTGCATGAGCTTTCGTGGGAGAAACAAGCAGCGGGATTTTCTCCTACGAAAGCTCATGCGATAAATAAATCTGTTAGTCTTTAAGTGCCACAAGACTCCTTGATTGCAATACAATTGACTATTCTTTCCTGTGTAAAATAAATATATTCAGATAGTTATACTCCCCACTACTAACAAGACCCTCAACCTCCCCTGATGCCTTGAGAAAAGGTGGGCCCAGCAGAATTTGCTGATTCAGATAAATAAAATGGTGATGGGTGGGGGAGGAGAGCAAAAAAAGTAAGACACCCATCTTTAAAATATTAAAAGACAATTCCTCAAGGTGCCTTTGTAAAGCCTCTTTAATATGCTGCACCTGTCCTGTTACAAACCACTTAAACAGCCTGAAGTGCAGGATTTAAACTAAATGCCCTTAGGGTATCAGCTGAGAGAAAGAAAATGTTATATAAGGCAGAGCTTCAAAAATGCTGTCTTCTTTTTCCTTTGCCTCCTCAAATTCAGTATAATTTATGAAAAATTCATTGGTATATTCTTCTAAAAGATTTAAAATATTTCAACACTGATTATATATACACCATCTTATCTGCAAGCACTCTGTTAATCTAACAAACCCCTCTACAAAACTTTTTACTTATTTGCTGCTATTCTTTGTCTGACATTTATAATGTCAAAATCTGTTTTTTATCCATTTCTAATGTATCAATCATTTCTATCTGGCTACCATTGTTAAAACATCTGATCGTCTTTAAGGTACTAAGGAGCATAAGAACAGTCATGTGAGGTCAAACCAATGATTCATTTTACCCAGTAGAGTGTCTGCTGACAGAGATCAATGCCAGGTGCTTCAGAGAGAATGAATGAAACAGGTAATCACCAAGTGATCCATCCTGTCAGCCATTCCCAGACTCTGCCAAACAGCAAACATGCCTATCTTGGCTAATAGCCATTGATGAAGGTAATGGACCTGACTTGTGTCACTGAGGCATAATTTTTATTACTAATGAAAACACACAAGAAGAAAAGCATGAAGTTTGGTCCTTGGATCCCAGCATGAATTTGAAGGGCTAATGGTTGAGGGGGTGGGGGAACACTTTGAGCCTGGATGCTGTTCTCTTAGAGTCATTTTTCATAATTATTTTTAAAGGCTGCTTTTTAACATGTGTGTCAGATTCAGAATGACGGCCTAAAAGCACACTGTACAGGTTGGGGTGGAGAGAAGATGCAAATCAAACCTCCTTTTGCTGTGTGCGTTCGTGATGTGAAATGTAACATGTTATAATCTTACGTATGCTGCCATGGTAACAAAAAACCAAACAACATTGATCTTCCTGAGCCTGTTTTTGCACACGGTCTATTGTATCTGGCACTCACTTCCTGAGCCTGTTTTTGCACACGGTCTATTGTATCTGGCACTCACTTGGGGAAGAAACCATGAAAATCTAAAAGCTTATGTGAAGCATACGAACTACTAAGGAAAAGTTTTAGCTGACCGTAGAACTTCAGCAAAAAATGGTGTAATTAAAGAGCTATTAATCGATTAAAATAAATATTTCATAAACTCCCTTTTGATTTTCCCCCATCATTTTTGATGGGTTACAGCTAGTATAGTATAAACTGTACCTTTTCACTCCCTTAATCATTCTGCAGCTCCCTTGGAGGTCCAGTACCCTTAAGCCAAGTTAGAGTAACCTAAAGGCTGCTCTAATTTACTTCAGCAGCAAGCAGCTCCAAGGGGTAAAAAAATGCAGCTAGAGACATGCATGCATAGTAGCACCCTGGCTGTATTCCCATAACTCCAACACCACCTTTTTGTGCTGTCATACCATCTGCAGGCAAGGGAAGTGTTATGAGAGCCTTTTACATTGGCTTTATGTGGTTTCGGAAGATCATACTGCTGAGTTGGTTAAGGTGGAGTTGAGGCCAGTTTATACTGACAAGTCAGCAGCAGCAATGGCACCATGCTAGTAAGTCTGACTCTCTCTTTTGTGCAGCCAATCACTGCAGAAACGCAAATGAAAACCAAACTGGACTGTCTCTGAGCAAAAGAATAAACTGATGCAAATCAGACATCAATAATGGTAACATTCCAAATGCAGGAGGGGAACATTTCAATCTACCTATCTGAAAGAAACATGCTAGTTACTTCCCAAGTTCCAAAGGAGCAGCCGTGTTAGTCTAGTAAAGCAAAAAAAGCAAGGAGTCTGTTAGTCTTTAAGTGCCACAGGACTCCTTGCTTTTTTTTTTTATGCTAGTTACTATACTTCAAAAAAAAACTTCAAACCAAATTACAACATTAAACTACAGAATTAGAATTCATATGCAAACTAGATTCCTTCACACTGGGTTTGAATAGAACTCTTAAATGGCTGGGCCGTTGATTTCCCCTCTATTACCCCTCTCAGCTCTCATTACAGCTCTGGCTTGCTTTCTTGTTTGAATCAAACCAAAGCTTATTTACTCTGCAGAGACAGGCCCTCTAGATGTTTTAATTTACCTTGTGACTCACCCTTCTCTATATGTATATATTTGCAGCTAACATGCCACATTTTCCATTTCATGTATCTGACAAAGTAAGATTACACTCATGAAAGCTCATGCAATAAATTTGTTGGTCTTCAAAAGTACCACAGGACTACTCCTTTGTTTTGGTTTTTCATTTAAAAAGAAATATATGACAATGGAGCACGCCCATCAGATAAGTCAACTTCAAAGGCTCTAAAATCCCAATTCACCAAAATACCTAAGAATGTACTTAAATTTAAAGCACATGCTTAATCCTCAGTGAGTTGAATGAGAGATAAACACCCTCCCTCATCTAGAGGCTAAAAAGAGAAGACAGTTGAAAGTTGATTGTTTTTATTATTATTATTGTACAGAAAAGATGTGTAAATAAAGTAAATATTTTTTCATGCTAAAACATACTTAATGAAAATGGTGGTGCCTTTTTGAAGTATTATGTGTTAAAGGAACTATTAAACCTACCAGTACTCACTTTTCTGGTGTACTAAAGGGAAAAATCCCACACTTGCCACACAGCTCAATGCACAGTTAAAATGGTGTCTGTGCTGACATCTAGTGAAGTTCTACAGTAACAAGAATAAATTCAACTTTGTCTTGTTACTAAGCACTCATAGAAAGATTTTCATATTCAAAGTAGTTTATACATTAACTAGTTGGTCTTAACACCACCCAGAGAAAGTTGTTGCTACATATTTGTAGTATTTTCTGCTTTTTAGGATTAAACTACAATGCACTCACAAAAGTACATTTGTACTCTGAATACTATTTTTATTAAATAAAAAACAGTGTACATGTCAGTGTCTCCGACACTGTAATGGGTATGTTAAGGGACCTAGGAAGATTAATTAGGTAGATTAGATTTGATCTAATCACATTTAAACATGACTAGTAAAATTGCCAGTAGGTGTTCTTATTAATTGGATCATTTGGCTCAGTGGGTTTTTTTAATGCAATTTATCTATTTATAGCAATGAAGGAGAAAAATAAATAACACAAGAATGCAAGTGCCCTTCTTACAGGGTTTTTATAATTAATAGCACAACGTTCATCAGCAGTGGAGCCAGGCGGGGAGTCATCCTCTCCACTTTGGTCATTATGCTACTCCTTGAGCAGTTGAAGCCCAACGCAGTAATCATGGCTAAGTCAAAACTTCCATTCAAGTCAATGTGAGTTTTGAATAAATAAGGACTTTCAATGACAGGGGCTGGTGGACAGAGCTGCTACCAGCCTCCCTACCTCTACCGCATCATGGACATGTTGTTGGCAGATCACTACTACTTCCCTACTTAAGGAAAGAATGCTAAGTTCACCCCTCTCCTGCCCTCACTGGGCTATGGCCTGCCCTAAGTTATGTCTACACTGGAGACTCAGTTAACTTAATAAGGTCGACTTTAAGTCAACTTAAAGTTGACCTTGGTAAGTTGACTTAAAACTCCTGTGGACTGCCAATGCCCACACTGCCAGGTGATAGGCTGACTTAGGAGTGGTGCCTTGTGGGCAGCTGTCCCACACTGCACCAGAGAAGTGCTTCCCTCTCTTTGGCACTCTTATAAAAAACAGGAAGCAAGCACAGCACCCTCCCCATGCGCCTGGCAAGACGGTAACTGAGGTGGTCACAGATTGCAATGTGTTCCAGCAATGTGCCAGGATGGTGCTCCACACCCGCCATATATTGGCCAGCCTTCTCCTGCTGTGGAGCAGGCTCTGCAGATTAACCACCAGTGCGGGGCCAGGACCCAGCAGGCCAACCACATCACCGAGGTGGCACACTCAGGGTGCCCTCCATGCACCATCACACATGGACAAGGGAAACCAGCAGCAACTGCTGGGACTGGATCGTCCTCACCATCTGGGATGACAACCAGTGGCCGCAAAACTTCCGAACAAGGAAGACCACCTTTCTCGAGCTGATCAGTAAGCTCACCCCAGTTCTGCTGCAGCACATGGACACCCAACTCCAACCCACCCTGTCCATGGACAAGAGAGTGGTTGTAGCCCTCTGGACGCTGGCAACCCCGAATGCCTACTGCTCTGTAGCCCACCAGTTCAGGATCAGCAAGTCCACCATGGGGGCTGTACTGAGGCAGGTTTGCAGTGCCATCAACAGGGACCCGCTAGGCTCCCTTGTGACCCCAGGCAAGCTGTAGGAGATCCTGGACAGCTTTGCCAGACTCAAGGTCCCCAAACTGCAGGGGCAACATGGACAGCACCCACATCTGGAGCCTTGGACGAGCGGGCTGCAGCCTACATGAACAGGAAGGGGTAATACTCTGAAGTCCTGCAAGCCCTCATTGACCACTTGGGGCTGTTCACCAACATCTGCGTGGGCTGGCCAAGGGAAGGCACACGATGCATGCATCCTGCCGAACTCCAGCCTCTACCAGAGCACGCAGGCAGGCACCTTCTTCCCCAAGCACAACGTTGCCACTGGGGACATCCAGATGCCCATCATCATCCTCAGTGATGCCACCTACCCCCTGCTGCCTTGGCCCAAGCCACCCTCAAGGCACTCAAGGGAGCGGGTCTGACGCTCCATGAGGTTGAGCATGTGCTGGAGCACCCCCTGCTTGACCCTCCAATGGGTGTCCTCCTGCTCATGCCAAGCCCTCTGGTCTGCCTTGGCCTGCTCTGTGATCCAAAGCTGTTCTGTGAAGAGCTTGTCCTGTGAGCAATGCTCCCTCCTCTTTCTTGTCAAGGCTAGCTGCATCCTGGGAGCATCGCATGTCAAGGGCACAAGGTCCGCAGGAGAGAAGCAAAAAACAGAGTTCCTCCCATTCCCCCTGATCCCCAAACCCTGTCCTTTGGGACAGGGACCTCTTGGTACATGGCACTGTGCTCTGTTGCACAGGTTGGGTGCAGTACCCACGGTGGTGAGTCTCAGGAAGCTCTGTCCTGGGGGGCCTCTCCTCAGGCAACATGCCAACGGTGTTGGGTACATGCTGCCTGGCCTTGGCGCTCCCACCTACAATTTCCTCACCTCATCTCCAGACATGCCACTGCACCGCTTGGCTTTAGCCCCCTCCATGGCTCCCTGCCCCTCTGCCCCATGGGTGGGCCTCTGTGCACCCCCCCCCCCGACCCTGCCCTGTCCCTGGGCCATGTTCCCCCACAGAGCTTGTCTCACATGTCTGTACCGACATACCCACAGGGAGGGAGCACTCACTAGCAGGTACACCAGGGGTCTGGCACGATGTCCTCTCACCTGGGTTGTCCTTGGCAGGGGGAGCCTCCTCCTTTGTGCCCAGGTCCAATGTTAGGGGAGGAGTCAGCTCCAGACTGGCAGTGTCCAGGGCCAGTGAGGTGCCCTGTGGCTGGGTGCTAGTCCCCCCTGGTCCAGCACCATCTTCTCATCCACTGAGCCCTCTTCCTGGTCATTGTCGAGGGAGGGGTGCCTGGTGGAGTCGATGGCAGGCTGTTGCTCTCCCATCCCAGGAAGGAGCGCAGCTCCTTGTAATAAGGGCAGGTGGTGGTGGCTGCCCGTAGGTGGAGCATGGCCTCCTGGGCCTTTTGATAGCCCTGGCAGATGTTGTTGATTTTCATCCAGACCTGCTGGGTATCCCAGATTTGCCCCTTCTCCACTAGATCCTGGGAGATGGTGCTGTACACCTCCTGGTTGCAGTGGCTGAGTACACCACCTCACCCCCCAGATAGATGGGAGATTCAGGATCTCCTGGTGGCTTCATGCAAGGGCCTGGCTTTCTGTGCTGACTCTGTCTCTGAATGTCAGCAGATGGCAGGCCTGGCCAGCTATGAGGAGCAGGGTGGGCAGGGCTTTGTCCTGTGTGTGACTGGCCAGGGCAGGCTCTTTCTGGTGACCAGGGATTCTGGGAGTGGGGCCTGGAGGCCAATAAGGCCTAAACCCTGTCTACACTAATGCTAAACCCTGTCTACACTGGCTTAAGTCCACCCTCCAAGGCAGAATTATTAAGTCAACTTAAGGAAGCACTTAAGTCGACTTAATAAAATCCCAATGTGGAGGGAGCATTCCTCAGGTTGACTTAAGCTTCCTTAAGTCAACTTAAGGCTCCAGTGTAGACATACCCCTAGAGAGGTGAGACATGGTATCACACCAAAACATCTGACAAAGTGAGATTTTCTCCCATGGAAGCACATGTGATAAATAAATTTGTTAGTCTTTACAAGTGCCACAGGACTCCTTGTTTGTTTTGCTGAACTAGACTAACACAGCTACCCCTTTGGAACTTGTCAACACCAGCCCCAGATTCCTTGCTGTCCTGAAAATCAAGTTGCATTTTTATACCTCATCAAAAAGATGCAGCTCACAAATGCCCGACAGCACTCCTGGGGTACTGGCTCAGCACTGACTTCAGGGGAAATATGTCACATGCTGAATCCCCAGAATAGCTGTAAATGCAAAGTGCAGGGACAGATACTGCAAGACAGTGACAAGTTCTCTGTTTTCCCCTCTCAATTGCCACCCATTCCAAAGGGTTTGGGTTCTGCTACTTCAGGATTCTGCAGAACTTCAGTCAACAGAAGAGCCCAATTCAGAAAATAAAGGAAGCATGCAGGTAAATCCAGACACAGTTCACTCTTAAAACTGTTAGATACACAAAGTGGGTGAAGTATTGCTCTTCAGAAGAGATCTGTGAAAGATGGAAAGCTGGCCTCTGTCATCAACAGAAGTTGGTCCAAAAAAGGATATTACCTCATCCAACTCACCTCTCCAAAATCCTGAGATCAACATGGCTGTGTTCACACAGCCTCCTTATTTCGAAACAACAGAGGTTGTTTCGAAATAAGGTTTCAGCTGTTCACATGACGCACAGTTGTTTCGAAACAAGTTAAACCCCATTCGGGGTCGAAACAAACTTGTTTGAAACCCTTGTTTCTAAACAAGGCGTGTGAACGTGTTGTTTCGGAACAAAGTGTTCCGAAAC
>ML681963.1:91232828-91380424 GCA_007922195.1 Podocnemis expansa | reverse complement strand
GCTGTGTGAGAACGCAGCCCATGACTACAACTACTCTTAAAACAGTTCACAGTCTAGTAGCTGACATAACAGCTCTACATTTAAAGTTCTTTAGCTCCTGGGCTTTGAGCTAGTCTCTGGTATCTGATGCAGTTGTCTCCTGTTTGCAATGACAGTCTGCAAAGCAAAGCCCATGCAGGGTCCTGCTGAGGCAGCTAAGTGAGATGCATGGTAGAGGTGTGAAAGGCTGCTAAGCATCGTAATTGTTTGAAGAAGACCAAACCAAAGGAAAAAAAAACAAGGAGTTGTGTGGCACTTTATGACTAACAGATTTATTTTTCGCATGAGCTTTCGTGGGAGAAAATTCCACTTCGTCAGATGCTTCGAAGACGGGTGAACTTACCGAATGGAATGAAAATAAATGCAAGGGGGTGTAAAACATAGGATCAGGTCATACAGTAACAGCAAATCAGAGCAGTTGTTAGGTTCAAACCATGGGAAGCCTGAAGTCAAATTACCTTTTGTAATGGAAACACTGTTGACTATTAAACTATGCTTTTAGCAAAAAACATATTTGGAGGTAAATTAGCAGCTACCAGTTCATTTCAACTGCAATGGGAAAAGACTAGCAATTAATTATGGCAGTGCAGCAAACTATAAAGAAATCAAGTAGAATTGTTGGTATTGTAGAAAATGCAGTCAATTCAAAACTAACAGCACTGTATATTCTGAAGTTATTTCCAGTTATCATGGTAGTGAAATCAATTTCTACAAGGTAATAATCTGCTTTTAATATGAACCTATTTTTGATAAAGAAAAAATAAAGCAAAATAAGAAGGGAAAGATGTTTTTGTGTTTAAGCATAAAGCTGGGAGGCCTATGTCAAATAACAACAGCTTAGCATCTTGGGCAAGTCACTTAGGTCCCAATCTTTAAAGCATGCACTCAGTTTACGTATGCACACAAGCAAAAGCCATGTTGTGTGTCCGGGCATCAGGGCATTTGTATGCATAATGAAGAAGATGTAATGTGCACATACTTCTGTGTGCACATGCTTGAAGATAAAGCCTTTTGGTAGTGAAGACTGTTAGCTATTTGGCCACATTCAAATCAGTGACAATACATGTTATATTTAATAGCAAAATTATGCTAGGCAGCATTAAATAGTTGAAATTTTATTACCGCAAAAGTCAGACAATTTAAAGATAAGACTCACAGAGCACCCTTAACGCTACCTGACTGAACATATGTATTATGAACAAGGTCTCTTGGTATTCTTACACAACAAAGGTTACCATATGTCTTTGTTTAAACAAGATTATCCTAGTTATAATTGTAACATTGTCATTCAGGATGCTCATGTCTATTTTAGTATTTTTAAGTATTCTACAGCCTTGTCACTTATGTATCAATGGTTTATCACAGTTTCAGTAGGCTTGGTGTAGTCTAGTTTTTCCTCTTTCCCACCTACATTCTGTTGGTGTCAGATACAGCCACGTTTATGAGACAAATCTCCATACTACATTAACTCCAAATAGTAATCATGCTTGGGGCAAGGAGATACCACAGAGACAAGGAGGCAGGGAAGGACCAAAGTACATCCTACAGATTGCACAGTAGCGCTCTCAGTGTTTGTAGCCCATTCATAGGGGCAATGACCAATGAAATCAAATAGATCTGTACCAGTACTCTTCCCTGGTGGCACACCTCAGGTGTAGCTTTATGGAAATTTGATAAAGAAGCCTCAGTGACCAGTCCTGATTCAAACCAAGTTTTGGAGTCCAGAGCAATAGATAAAGTGTTCTCCTGCAGCTGGATGAGATGTTCTGGGTAAGCTAAGTGGAAAAGATCTCAGAAGCAATCTCAACAGGCATAACCACTAAGCATCTCAGAATGGACCAGAAATCCAGTCTGGATTTTCTCCTCCCCCCAGTGAATCATCAGAATGCAAACAGTTACCACCTGTTAGATACTACGCTAAGCTTTTTTCTAGTGGTTACTGTTTTTTTCCTGAGATAGTCATATATAGATTCTATTCTGGATTTCTATGCCCAGCAGATTTCAGCAATGCTCTGAAGCAAGAAGTGCCCGTTTCCCTTGTGAAAAAAGAAGCATTCCCAGAAATGTACGAAGAACTGCGCTTCACTTTGCTTCTTTGAAATGTGTGTGAGTTTCATATGCATTATTGTGTAATTTTATTGCTCTTCCAATAAAAGAAGTGCAGCAGGTGAAATGGACATAAAACATCATCTTTCTAAATTGCCAGTCTGTAGCATCAACAATACATACATGAAATTCCTTTTTTTCTTCTTCCTGTCATGGAGTTTTGGAATCATGTAGACTATCAGGTTTGGAAGGGACCTCAGGAGGACATCTTGTCTAACCCTCTACTTACTCCAAGCAGGAACAAACCCAACTATATTATCCCAGCCAGGGTTTGTTAAGCCAAACCTTAAAACCTCTAAGCATGAAGATTCCACCACCTCCACAGATACTTATTCCAGTGCTTCACCACCCTCCTAGTTAAAAAGTATTTCCTAATATCCAACCTAGATCTCCTGCAATGTAGCTTGAGACCATTGATCCTAGTTCTATCATCTACTACCACTGAAAACAGACTAACTCCTCCTTTGAACCTCATCTCAGGTAGTTCAAGGCTGATAGTAAACCCCTCCACATTCTTCTCTCCTGCTGCAAACTAAACAACTCTAGTTCCCTTAGCCTTTCTTCACAAGTCAAGTGCCCCAGCTTCCTAACTATTTTTGTTGCCCTCTGTTGGACTCTCTTCAGTTTGTCCACATCCTTTTTATAGTGTAGGGCCCAAAACTGGACACTATACTCACTAGCACTGAATAGAGAGGAATAATCACTTTCCTCGATCTGCTGGTAATACTCCTACTAATGCAGCCTATTAATACACCATTATACACCATTAGCTTTCCTGGCAATAAGGGCACACTGTTGACTCATATCCAGCTTCTGGCCCACTGTAAGCCCTAAGTTCTTTTCTGCAGAACTGCTGCCTAGCCAATCAGTCCCCAGTCTGTAGCAGTGCATGGAATTCATCCATTCTAAATCCAGGACTCTGCACTTGTCCTTGTTGAACCTCACTGGATTATTTTTTGGTCCAATCCTCCAATATCTCTATCTCACTCTGTATCCTTTGCACACCCTCTAGTGTATCTATCCCCCCTCCCCAGTTAGTGTCATCTGCAAACAGACTGGGTGTGCAAACCACCCTATTGTCCAGATCATTAATGAAGATACTGAACAAAACCTTCACCAGCACCAACCCTTTGAGCACTCCGCTTGCTACCAGCTGCAAACTAGACAGTGAGCCATTGATGACTACCCACTGAGCCCAATGATCTGACCAGCTTTCTATCCATCTTATGGTTCATTCATTCTACCAATACTTCTCATCTTAGAAGGCAATCAGTTTGCCAGATATGACTTGCTCTTGGTGAATCCATGCTGGCTGTTCCTGACCACTTTCCTCTCTTTCAAATGCCTAAGAATGAATTCCTTGAAGACCTGCTTGATGATTTTTCTGGGGACTGAGGTAAGGCTCATCAAGTTGTAGTGCCCCAGATCACCATCTTCCCTTTTTTGAAGATGGGCACCATTTTGGCCTATTTCCAATCATCCAGGACTTCCTTCCATCACCATGAGTTTTCAAAGATAATGGCCAATGGTTCTGCAATCACATCAGCAAACCCCCTCATCACACTTGAATGCATTGCATCTGGCCCCATCCATAGAGTTGAGAATGTCCACACTTTCTAAATAGCCCTAAACCTTTCAGTGTTGAAGGCTAGTCACTTGCCTCCCCCTTCTGTGCTGCCTGGTGCAGTAGTCTGAGCTGAGTAGTCTATGAAGACAGAGGCAAACAAAGCACTGAGTATTTCACCTTTTTCCATATCATTTGTCACCAGATTGCCTCCCCTATTCTGTAAGGGGCCCACACTTTCCCTGATCTTTTTCGTTTCCAATATACCTGTAGAAACCCTTCTTGTTACCCTTCATGTCCCTTGCTACTTGCATCTCCAATTGTGCTTTGCCCTTCCTGTTTCACTCCTGCATGCTCAAGCAGTATTTTTATACTCCTCTCTAATCATCTTCTTGTAAGCTTCCTTTTTGTGGTCAAGGTCATCAAAGACTTCTTTCTTAAGCCAAGCTGGTTGCCTGCTACGTTTGCTATTCTTTCTACACATTGAAATGGTTTGTTCCTGCATCTTCAATAAGGTTTCTTTAAAATACAGCTAGCTCTCTTGGACTCTTTTCTCCCTCATATTAGCCTCCCATGGGATCCTGCCCACTAGCTCCCTGAGGGAGTCAGTCTGCTTTTCTAAAGCTCAGGGTCTATGTCCGGCTGTTCTCCTTTCTTCCTTTTGTTAGGATCCTGAACTCTTCCATCTTGTGGTCACTGCTGCCTAGGTTACCATCCACTTCTTCCCCTATCCCTCTTTATGAGCGGCAGATCAAGAGGGGCACAGTCCCTGGTTCCTCCAGCATGTGTACCAGGAAGTTGTCTACAATGCTCTCAAAAAACCTCCTGGAT
Source organism: Podocnemis expansa (assembly GCA_007922195.1). NCBI lineage: Eukaryota > Metazoa > Chordata > Testudines > Podocnemididae > Podocnemis > Podocnemis expansa. The sequence goes on along the minus strand of ML681963.1, from coordinate 91,375,884 downwards.
TGTTTGTGCTCTGCAGTATTGCTCTCCCAGCAGATGTCATGGTGACTGGAAGACTGCCGTTAAGAATCTGGTCCTGTGATCTGGAAACTTCCATTGGTTGTCTGCAGAAAGCCTCATCTACCCTCATCCACCTGGTGCAGTGGTCTATAACAGACACTCACCATGACATCACCTTTGTTGCTCTCATCTCTAAACACAGAGACTCTCAAGAGGCTTTTCTCCAGTTTCATACTGGAACTCTGACCAGTCACATTGCTCTCTTACATACAACACAGTTCCTCTGCCTTTTCTCCCCTGCTGGTCCTTCCTTAACAGCTTATAACCCTCCATGAAAACAGTCCAGTTGTGCAAGTTACCCTACCAAAACTCAGTTATTCCAAACGTGTCATAGTTCCTTGACTGTGCCATGACTTCCAGTTCCTCTTGCTTCCTTCCCAGGCTTCTTTAATTTGTGTACAGACACCTAAGATAACTAGTCAATTGCCCTACTTTCTCAGTATGAATCAGGAGGCCCTCCCTTGTTGCACCCTCCTCCCTGGTGTCCTACTTCTGCTTTTAGCTCCAGCCTTAGGTCCTCACCTACGGGCAAATCCAGTTTAAAGCCCTCCTCAACAGATTAGCCAGCCTGTCTGTGAAGATGCTCTTCCCTCTCTTTGTTAAGTTGATCCCACCTCTTCCCAGCAATCCTCCTTCCCAGAACAACATCCCATGGTCGAAGAATCCAAAGCCCTCCCTCCGACACCATTTGTGTAACCACGCACTTACTTTTACAATTCAGTGGTCCCTGTCTAAGTCTTTTCCTTCAGCAGGAAGGACTGATGAGAACACCATTTGTGCCTCAAACTCCTTTCTCTTTCTTTCCAAAGTCACATAGTTTGCATTGATCACCTCAAGGTCATTCCTGGCGGTATCACTGGTGCTCACATGGAAAAGGAGGAAGGGGTAGCAGTGTGAGGGCTTGGTAAGTCTTCACAGTCTCTCCATCACATCCTAAATTCTAGCTCCAGGCAAGGAGCACACTTCCTGAGTTTTCTGGTCTAGTCAGAATGTCAATAAATTATAGCAATGTAAAATATTTTTGATAGCTATGATGTTTCCAGATTCTTCTGCCAACAGCAAATTCCTACCTTCTATGATAGTTATAGCTACCTTTCTGTGAAATGTCTTTTATTTCTTCCTTTGAAGACCCCCAGATGTGTTAGAAATTACACTTTGCACATATTTTATGTGTAAAAAACTACACAAGAAACCTCTCTCTTTAGAGGCTTGGCATTAGGATTTAGCTGGCAGAAAAGGGAAAGGAAATTGAAATCAATGAAGCTAACATTTAAATCAGCTAAGAAGTTAGTTGTCTATTTTTGTGTCTGAGCTATGCATTTTGTCTATAGTATACCAACAAATTATGGTAGTAAGCCAAAGGGTTATTACAAACCTATAGGACTGAAATAGCTCACAGTAGTAGGACATGGACTCTTTCATTTCTTTGTCACTCCATATCAGTGACTGGAAGCCATTTTATGTTGTTTGGTCAGTTCAGTTCCTAATGAATAGATATCCATATCTTAAAAGCCATCATCATAACATACCTTCTTCAGGCAAGTCTCAACAGTGTAGCCAAGGTCTGAATGTCTCCCTCACCTTTAGGAGCATCAATTTATGCCAGAATTCAGGCATGAAGATGGAGTAGGGGAGGGTAAGTTCACACAGCAACAGCTTTGTCCTCAGGCTAAGCAGAGGTCTTTATTCTCCAGCAAAGTCAGTCCAACACACTTCACCTCTGTTACTGTTTTCCATTTTTTTTGTTCCATGCAATCAGTTTTCTTCTGAGTTCTGTGGCCCTTTCCATTGGTTGAGGAAATGAACTTTTTGTTCCAGGTAGGTTTGAGTCCACCTCCTGAAATTCAAATAGGCCAGTGCCCTTCACCACTTTTGCACAACTCAAATAGTTTAGCTATCAACTGATATAAAGTGTTCCATCCATACACTGCCTAACTAAATCTTTACTTTATGAATACATGCAGAAGCAGTGTACAGTAAATATTGTTATCAGGGAGCTTTGTCAGCAAACTAGTATTGATGGGCAGGGAGTAGGTGAGAAATGGAGGGTGTCTTTGAATTTTTTCACTGTATCTTATTTTTTCCCCAGTGCACAGTGAAATTCCAGAAAAGTTTTTCTCTGCCTGCCCATCCCATAATTTCATAGAATGTAGTTTAAAGAAATCCCGTGCATTTTTGTCTGAACACTCCTTATTTGGTGGGTGTTTGGGGGGATAGGAAAATAATTTTGTCACGTAGCGAACAGTCATTGTAGTGTTTGTCAGTGAAGTCTGAAGAGTAATTAAGTCTTCCCATCTAGCTGTGCTTCTAGTATTTAATTGGTTTTCAGTAAGCTAAATCACACTAACTCCATGTGGCAAGGGATTGATGATGACTTCTGTTCATTTTTTTCCTTCTACTTAAGCAGGTCAGGTTGGCCTGGGTCTCGAGTCTAATGAAGACAAACATCAGCTAATTTCTAGGTGTAAGGTGATTTTTCAGAGACTAAGTATATTAATGAACTTGGTTGTAAATCATCCAGAAAAAAAAAGTCACATTAAAATGTCGTTCGGTAGTTTAAGGGGCTTGAATGAGGCACAAATTTATGAGTGCTTATTACAAAACCCAAAGCTGTGTCAGCCATTTGTTTGGATTTAATATAAGGGGCGTTTTACTGAATTAAGACAGACTTCATTTTCAAGCACTATATTGCCTATTTGATGGTGAGCTTGAGATTGCTTGACTAATACTGTTGCCCCACCTCGCAGCTGTGGTGGTGATGACAGGATTTTTAGTGGGGCAGGGAAGATAGGTTAAGGCACAAAACAACTCCAAAACCACACAATATCAAATGAGATTATTGGTGTAAACTAACACATCTGCATTACATAAACAAATCCTAAACTGTCCACATGTTACAAAATACACTAGTAAAAAAAACTGCAGCTGAAAACTTATCATACATTTCTATTTCTTTATCTACTAACTACATGTTTTTTTTTTACAAGGCCACTTGTAAATTAATGCTTTGTCCACTGTTAACCTCTATTTCCTTACTTCTGTTTTCTTTCACTGTCCATGCAAGACCTAGAATGCCTTGGCCCTGATGTAATCCCAAAGAGATCGGTTAATTCTGTGCTTTCATTTCTTCCATCTTTATCCAACCATTCTTACACAAATCACTGAATGAATGGTGATTACTTGGGCAATTTCTCCCTGAAATAATAATTTATACTCAAGTAGTGCCTTCTATATGAAGATCCCAAAGTACTTTAAAAACATGTGAATTAATTAAAACTTGCAACCTCACTGGGAGGCAGAGCAGCATTATTACAGCATCTGTGTTTTACAGGTGGGGAAATTGAGATTCCCTGAAATTAAATGACTTGCCCAAATCACACACACAAACTCTGCAGCACACTGGGAATAGAATCCAAGAGCCCAATTCTTTCTGAACAGGATGTAGGTAAAACTCCCATTAAGATTAATGGGGGTTACTTCAACTCTTTCTGGGTGGGGCTGGAAAGGGATGATAAGGTCTACCTGATAAGGTCCCACTCCTGTGCCTTAAAGTACCAGGTTAAATGCCAACAACAGGAATGACCAACAATAGGCTGAAACACTAAAACTGAATGGGGCCTAACTTGAAGGTGGGCACACTGCAAAGGCTGAAAAATCTTAAATCAGCCTCCTAAAAGAATCATGCAGTTGCTTCAAATTTTAAAATACAGTAAACATTTGGGTCTTTGTATTTGCCTTTGGATTCCTGAGCCCAGAGGACTCATATTTTCTAGCTTTTCACCACAACCACTAGGGCTAGAATTGTACTCTTTTGCAAAATGAAAACTGAGATTCTTATGTAATCACTGGAATCCAGGAGCTGGGGCTTGAAGAAAAACAAGTATTATGAGACTGACAAAGTCATAAGAATTGTCAATGACAACAACTTATTGGAACAGCCTTTGCGTCATGTATAAGTACCTGCTGAATACTACCCAATTGATCTTAGGACTCTGCTGATGGGCTCAAAGCAATGGCATTCCCCTCAAACAACTGTTATAAGCAATCTGCTTTGAGCATATAAAGGAGGCTTTGCATTCTATGATCACTTTTTAATGGCATCCTTCTCAACTTTGCCATCACACCACTATACTGACAGCAGGGTTTTGTTGTGTCCCTTTGTTATTTTTCTATTAGGTTTGCAGTTTTAATGCCCTGAAAGAGTAGGTCAAGTCTTTATTCTTATTTGTTAGACCCCATTTGGACTTTAGCCCCTGGACTGCCACACAGAGGCCAGACATATCTTGATGCACTATGATCTGTAAAAGGATGTATAATTTATGGAAGCCCAAAGTTGCTGTTCTACAAGCTGAACATTGTGGGCTGGATTCTTCAGTGCCTTCCACCTTGTGCAGTCATTTACATTCAAAGATGTAAAACATCACCATTCTGGTTTGGTAGTATTTTACAACTAGTCTGCACTCACTTCATACAACTGTAAACAACTACACAAAGCACAAGGAGAGAAGAATCAAGTCCTATATGGTTTATAAATACTCAAAAAGTTACTACATAGCAACAGTTTACCTGTACATATTTGTTAATGGCAAATACTTGCAGACCTCAGGGCCTATTAATCTTTGCTTCCTGCCAAAAGACTAAAGATTCCTGTTCCCTTAGAAGTGTCTGACCATTCCCATCTTTCGGAATCCTGTTTAATCCTTCCTATTTTCACTGATTTAACTTCAAACTCTTCCCACCCTCCTTGAGAATAGGCAAGACTCCTTTTGAAGCTCATAAATGCTGCTCTTCTAGTCAGAAGGCTTTACTGATGAGCTCAAAACATTGCCATTCTCCCAGCGTTGAATGCACCACTTCGCAGGAATGCAAATTACAACACCCCCCCCACTCCCACCCTCATTGCCAGCATAGAAATATGGCTTTTCCCTCTGGACAGGGGTTGGCAGAACACACAGCATGTGACAGATGTGCAGTAGCATTACTTAATGAATCATCGGAAGGCAATGATGATGTAGCTGGTATAAACACTTACATAAAACAGAATGGAGCATTTGAAATCAAACCTGGATCTCCCACAGCTCATTGCAGTAACTAACCAGCCACCAGGTCAGTTGTGAAAGACATTCCTATCTCTCCTGTTTCGATAGTCTAAAATTTGATGTTCAGAGAATGCATGTCATGGTTTGGATGGCTATAATGCCTGTCTACTAAAAATGATCTTGGGTTCAAATTCCTGTCCTTACAGAAAAGTTTTCGAGAATTAATAGAGGGTAATTTTTTTTCCCCATAAAATCTGTAAAAGATTCAAGAGAATTCTGTAGCAGGAATATGTTCCACTATTAAACTGAATATATTGTTTGGAAAATAAATGATATAGAAAATCTCTCTTTTTTTTAATTAAAGTCAATGGAGTATATATAAAGTCTTTTAGACATTTATATACAAAGCTATTGCTTTCATTTCCATTACATTTTATAGGAATTTGCATATGGGCAATTATTTTTCTACAAACAATTTCCTTTACATCTAATCTTCCCAGAAAACAATGATTAGGCAACCTAACAAAGTTCAGTTTAATCATATGCTATCTGGACTTTTATTGTAAAGGTTACTTTTGTGTTATGTTCTTTTCTGGGAGCCAAAACCTTATTCAGGCATAACACTCACAGGTTTCAGTAGGAGTTTGTAGGATTATGGACCTCGGTATATGGCTCATGGTAAACAGACAAATGGAATATTCTGCATACTGACATAATATGAGTAATCTGGGTAGCTGATTCCTGGGTAATTTAAATGGTTCAGCTCACTCTAAAATGTGTTTTTGATGGGGAAAAGATGGGCTTGTCCTACTCGCTGAAACTCAGAGAGGTTACTCTAAGTGGATACAACATCTGTTCTTGAGATATTAACAGCCATTGAGCTGATAGCCTAGACAGCAGTGTCAGTGTGCGTCGCTACTGAGAATACTTTATCAAACGTGAAAATGTTACGTACTAACCTCCTTCCCACCTCCTGGTATCAAACAAGCTAGAAAGGTATTAAAAACCTAGGAATTTATTTAATGGGGCCTTCCATTCATTATGTCATAACAGTGAGAAGACAAAGTGGTTATTAGATGCATTTTTCTTGCCTCAAGACCAGTGTTCTACCACAGCTCCTCCCAAAGACAGTTGTGAAAGCCCTTGCTCTAATCTGGTTTCCCATTAGCTTTGCAACAACAGTGGTCACACTGAAAAAGAAAGTAGATAAATCCAATTCAGGCTAAGGGGACTAATGCAACAGTTAGAATTAGAATTTTATTGTCCATCACAGAGGGAAACCCTCCAACAGAGGTGCCCAAACCATGACTAACTGAGGACTGCATTAGAAAATTGCCAAGAGACCAAGTCACGATCCCAACTGTCACAAATGGAGATTGTAGCTACTCCATATTGAATATAGTCAAAAGTGGAACCCACAGAGTCTACAGCTTTTAATAAGCAATGAACCTATGTACAGTACCCTGGCCACATGCATCTCCATGTTGAGATAAAGATGGGAAGAAATGAGTTCCTGGCTCCTATTCCTAGTTCTGTCACGAGGTCCGATATGACTTCAGGTGACTCATTCAACATCTATAAGATTCAATTTCTCCGTCTGTAGAATGGAGTAATAATGCTGGCCTACCTCACAGTGGGGATTGTGAGGTTCACTGTAATAACTAAGGCCTAGCAAACCTACTTCACCTTGTGAACCAAACTGGTGGCAAGTTGGTAAAGATTCATGAATTGGTGCAATGCAATGTTATATAAAATTGTTTAAAAAGAGATTTAAGAAGGAGACAAAAAGATTGAATTAATTTAAACAGAGATGGCCTATTGATATCACTCTAGGACTATGCTCGTATTATAGATGACAAATAAGAGGAGTCGGGTACTGGAAATCAATGGACCAAACTGGTTCTTTGGAAATTTGGTCCAATTGGTAGATAAAGTAATGAGAGAATGTTCCATTTTCCCCACTGCATCTTTCTGGAGTTCTTAAAAAGAGTTTTGAGAGAGAGGGAGAAAAGGCACTTTTACCAATACCACAGCTCTGGCAGAAGGATTTTGTCATGACTCCAGACCCTGATACACCATTGGAAATGTTTGACCATCATCACTGTAACAGCAAGAACCCAAACTTGATACCCGCGAGATTCTGCTCTGACTTCCCATCCCTTGTGCATCCCTTGACATACCTAGCTTTCCTTCTTCTGTCCTATCTCTTGAGCTTTTTGCTGAATCAACTGAAATCAACAGAACTGCACATCACTAGCATGGTGAGATGAGACACACAATTTTGTTCTGCTTAACCTGAGAAGGACCAGTGAAGAAGAGGAACCTGACCAAACCAACTAGATGATGAACCTGGTATAAAACGACAGCTGTTGTGACTGGCCTGCCAGGCCATAGCATCTGTCCATGACCATCCTTTGTCTTCAGAGCATTAAGACAAATCACATTTCCCCCACCTTCACTACCTCTCTCTTCTTCCCATTCTGTTCAGCCGTTTTCTCAAAAGCTAGACAGTGGCTGTCATTTCTGACTCAACACTGAACAATAGAATCATTTCTTCCACCAAGGACAGTTTAATAGAAGAAGTGATTCTAACAACTCTTACGTCTCCCTAAAGAAAGGCTTTGGTAGATATTAATTAAATTTATTTTGTATAATCAATCCATTTCAGTTTTAATGTTTTTGCCTTGTTTTGAGACTTTTCTTTGTGTGTTTTTAAATAAATAAATTTCTAATCTGTGGCATGAATTTCCTAATTTGTATGCCAGGATTCTAAGCAGGCTGAGGTCTCTGTATACCAAACACCAAACCTTGTTTAAAGCTCTTTAATGTTGAACAATTACAGGGTCATGTTAACACCCTTGACTCTTTGGGCTCATGCATTCCATTTAAATGTAACGCATCATACTTAATTCATTCAAATGTTTTAAAAGCATTTTAAAAGCTTCATATGGATTTTATTATTGCAGGGGAGAAACTGGAGGGGGGAAATCCATCTAATCATTCTGTTATATTTATTTACATTGTAAATAGTCACCCATCCACATCTTGCTCTCCTGATGAAGGATTACACTCTAGGTAGACTTTAAAAAACAGCTTATTCTGTTGTAATATAAATAAAATTAACCAGTGACAAATGAAATAGGTACTAAGATCAGTAGGCTTGTCAATGGATTTTATAATTACGCATATTTGGTATTCTTGTCTTGAATTGTTTTGGTCCTTCTAAAAGAAGTTTGCTCTTTTTTATTTGTTGCGGTAGATTGTGATTTCTTCTTCTGGATTTTTTTTTTTTTTTTTTAGTTTGTAAGCTTAAATTATTCTTCATGCTATTTTTATGGCCATAAAACCAAAAACCAATAGACTACTTTGTTATGATCTGTTTGTCTATGACCAGTCCTATGTCTGTGTTTTCAATCCTCTGCAGGGACTGTATTGTTCTGCATAACTATCATCTACTACCTGAATAAAATTATAGAGGAATAAACACAAAAGACAGGTATCTCATTGACATCACAGGAATTAAAAAGACAAGATGAACACTAGGGTGAGCTGCTCACCCCAGCTGTGAGCCCTCTATGCTCACTATCAGGACCACAAGCAGAGAGGCCATAAATGTCTAGAACTGACTGACTGACAGAGGACTCCCTTGATGCAGGCAAAGCGGTAAAGCTGTACTTTAAGAACCCCTTCCAATCCCTGATATAGGCACTATGCTGGAGACAGGACTGTACCATCCAGCACTACAGAGACACTGGCCAGTGCTGCATCCCATATGACAGCCCAGGGAGGTAGTGTTTGACCCCAAAGCCATCCATCTACATTACAATGAGAGCTTTACCAGGGCCTGGAACAGCACAGCACTGGAATGACCCCAAGGTGCTTATAGCTACATTAACCCACCAAGTTCTGTGATGCATCTCTTGGATAACTCAATGACTTTTACGAAAAGTGCCATGGAATCTTCAATGACTACAAAAAGGCAAAAACCTCATTCCTGCACCTCATTGGAAAGTCAGCAGCAAAACGACTCCATGCACCACACTCTGAGGCACTGATTCAGTAATGCTTCAGAAGCAAGAGTGCTGCTCACTGAATCACCAGCATCCTGTGCTGCAGAACTCAGTGAAAGGTTTCGTATTTTACTACTGCTGAGCATCTATGTCCCCCAGTTAGGGGTTTGCACATTACAGAAAAGCTTCTTTCCCTCACCCTTCCTCTCTACCCTTTTGTACAAGTTTCAGATAATTGGGAAGACCGCGAGGGAAAGACAGGTCCTCTGTCTCCCTCAGGGCCCACAGAGCAACCCTCAATTGGGATGTCTAAATGGGAAAATGTGACATTTTAAAAGGTGTTAACAGAATTTTAAATATCACTTATCACATAAGTATGATTTAACACTTGTAAAAGTGGCTCTGGTCAACCTTCCGCTCCTCCCACTCCACCTCTCCTCACTTCAGTTGACCAAGATGATTTAACACCATTTTGTGAGGAGTTAAACCCTGTCTATCCCAGGTGCCAAGCAGTGGTCCCTCTAAGCTGTGTGGGTGGGCAGGCGCACAGCCCCCGCTGCTCACCCACACAAGGAACAATACCAGACGCACACTGCTGGCAGCCACAGCCCTTACCTGCACACAGTCTTCCAGCCAGGAGGGAACTTCCCCAAGCTGGGAGCTTTCAAACCTGCTGTCTGGAGCATGCTGTGACTGAGCATGCTCAGTCACAGCATGCTCCAGGAGGAGAAGAGGAGTTCGTAGCCTGGCTATGCCGTTCTGGCGGCCAGGTAAGGTGGCCTGGGGGCCGCCAGTAGGGAAAGGGCATAAGGGGTTGGGGGAAAGATGGGGTCAGGTCGGCTGGGGGGACGATTGGGAGAGCGGGCGGGCAGGTTAGGGTGGGAGGAAGGGATTGGGTTGACTGTGGGAGGAGGAAACAGACAGGGAGGGCGGAGTTAGCCTCCTAAATTGCCACGCAGCGAGCACCATAACCTGCTCAGCTGCATCAGCAGCTTAGAGGGAACATTGGTCTCAAGTGGTATTTAAAAATATGTCAGCTAACCATTTTTAAAACACCTATCTTCTCGGTCTAGGCAGGGCCATTGTAATCACCATCCCTCTGGCCTGGTCCCCACTCCACTCACTGGTAACTCATTAGTACCCTGCTTCAGTCAGCCAGAGGAGCTTCTGCTAAGCCAAGCAAGATACAGCAGCACTTATATTACCTTTGCTCTCCCGCCAGGAAAAATTTTCAAGTGCTCGTTATTATTTTTTGCATTATGATATTCCTCCCATGGAAGGAGCCCCTCCCCTGGATGAGGACCATGCTGTGCTAGACACTCTGCAAATCCCAGATCAGACTATTTTGCCAGTCCTCACAATTTATTGCTATTCTCTAGATTTGAAAGCCAACCAGCCACTTAACTTACCTTGCTGTGGTGTTTATGAGCATCATAACGGATCTGACTGAACTCACGGAGACCAAAAGACCCACCAATAATAAGGATCTGAAACATCAAACATAGAAAAAAAACTCACTAAAGAGACACAACACTGTACAAACACCCTGGACTACTACGAGAAAACATTGAATACACTGACCCAAACCCATTGCAAATACCATGAGGCTTCATGCTCTTCCCAAGGCAGGGAAAGACTCAAGAGGGCACATCTGATCTGAATATACATTGGAAGCAAGCAGGGGGCATCAGAGTTTTTGTCCACAGTAGCCTGTCTATGGATCTCACCAAGTTTCTCATTTATGTACAGATGACCTCAAGGTAACAAAGATTTTCTAAATGTCTATTCCCTGCCCCAGTCCCACCCTTACAATCTTTGTATGAAAGTCTCTTCAAATGGTTTCATTTTCTTTTTAAATACAATCTTCAGTTTTTGATAAACCTTTGATTTGTCAGCAGCAAAGGACACAGCTAGCAGATTTGTGCTCGCTATTTTCTTATCTATAACAGGGAAGTAACAGTAGCCAATCTGCTTATTCTTATGCCTGGGCATAAAAGGAACTACTTACGTTTCTGAACAAGGCTGCAATATTGGAACAATGGTCTTACTGTACTTTATTATGTGGCTGAAGAACTCAAACCCACTGCACCTGTATCTTCATTATTGCCCCACTTATTTTGTTGCTGTTCCCTCCACACCACTGAACCGTACCAAAATAAATAAATAAATAAATAAAAATAAAGGAAGGAATAGGCAAGGCAGATGCTCATCACAGTCTGAAGAAAATCATTAAATGATTTGCTCTTATGAGAGGCAAACACACATCACAACACATAACATCTCTTCATTTTAACCTTTACAGAGCCCTGCTATGCTCACACAAATTTAAAGATCAAGTTAACCATTGGACTGGCCAAGAACTCTACCTACCACATGGAAGAACAAAGCTGTACCTCTTGGTCTGGCCTGACAGACTCCTGCTGCTCTCTGTCAAGGCCCAATGGCTGATGTACCAAAGGGGAGAGTAAGGCTTCAAAAAGAGGCATGTCTAAAGAAGGCAATGGGAGAGGGATGCTCTGAGGACCCCAGGAGAAAAACTACCCTATATTCCTCCGCTCTGTCCCTACCCCCGTCCTCTCTGCTGGTTTACATCTCTGCAAGATGCTGTTGCTGCACCTCAAATACATGCTAGCAGGTCTCCATATAATGCTGACTGTTCAAATGAAATGTATCAGGCTCATAACACAGCTCTGAGTCTCAGATCTATTAAATCATGCTGCATGTCAGTGGTAAAAATGTGCCCCCTTCCTAACCAGCAAACTACTTTGGCAGATTATTTCAGTGTCGCAGCATTTGTTCTATTTTTTAAACGACCTTCCTTCTCAGTTTATTCCTCCTGAAAAGTGCTGGCCAAATTGATATTCTAGGGAAGACGAAGGGCTCCCCTACCACAGAAACAGCAAGTATCTGTTTCTCTCAGAAGCTGAAAGATGATAGATTGGTAACATTGGAAATTAAAAGCTTCTAGCCATATGCAGAAATGTGTACTTCTTCACAAGTGGGGATGAGCTCTAGAAGGAGTTAAGTCTCACAGCGCATTGTGTCTTGATCTTTCCAATAACAGTTAGACCCAAATGTAGCAGTGGGTTTTGTGACAGACAGCCCTACCTTCTAGAAACCAGATCCAAAACCATAGGTTATTTCACAAAGCCAATCAAAAAAACATCAAAAGTTTCAAAAAACAACTTTCAGTAGCTAAAAACCTGGACCACTGAACCAAACTGAGCCAAATTCCTGACTTCACCATTCAAGGAAGTGATGATGATGTCACAGACACCAGATCAACAAAACACAGAACACAGAAAAAAGGGATTTATATGAGAAAAAGCTTCTGCTCACTAACTTTCTTGGAAATAAGGTCTGAGAAGGACAAAACAAAAACAAAAATACATGCTGGCTAAAAGGGGTTATAAGGCTTGCCTGAATGTGGCATAGGCGATTACCAAGAAAAATCAATCTATTTGCCAAGTAAAGTCCAGCTGCACAAAACACTGAGCACTTCACAATATCAGGCAATAACTCTAACCAAATGTGGTTTGAGTCACAGCATTTATTCTCATTATAAACAAGAATCTCCTTGAAATTGGTCCTCTTTCATTGCTACTGTTTTAATTAACAACCTAATGATTTACCTCGCATTCTTAAAGCTCTAATAAAGAGACCACAATATTGGTTTCAATAAGTTTAGCGCTATACACACAGTAGTTTACCAATGGGAACCACACTAAAACACTGTCTGATGAATGGCTGTGGCACAGCTGAAGCAGCTGCACTAAATAAAGTACATGGCACCCAATTGTCAAACCAGTCAGAAAGCAATAATTAGTCTTGCTAGATCCATTAAGCATTAGTTTGCCCTGCAATGAACACTTAAAATTATACTACATTACGTATGTTCATTTTGTGTCTCATTAACAAAGATCTCTGGATAGCCTGGTTCTCATAACCCAACCCCTATCTAACAGAAAGTGGTCAGTATATTGTGGTGTGTGAAGCCAACCAAACCAAAAGGAAATGACAATACACACCCTAGAATACTTTGTTGTATCTGAAACATTGCAGATAATATGATTTAATAATCACCTGTTTGATTGTGCCATTACCATGGGAAAACACTCAGAAGATGTTGTCACAGTAGGCCTGAAAAGGTCAAGCAACATTGCAAATATATGCCCCAAATCTAACCTTTAAAGACACATTATAAGACAATACAATTGTGATGAGGGTCATTCCTTATAGGGCTGTGATATACATGTATATTGTTGGTAGTTATTTGATGATGTTTACATCTATCTTGGTAGAAGTTAGTAGGTAGATAAGCTGTTTTACCGTCCATTGCTACTGCTCTATTTGAAGAGGTCAAAAGGGAACATTAACATTTAGGTGGACATTCGATGCACCAATATAAACCATCCATTAAATGTGATAATGCAATTAATTACCTGCAGTGCCTTGGAGGTGAAGATTTTACTTCAAAGGACAATATACAGTACTACTCTCCACTCAAGAAAGTATCTGTGAGCTGTCATGAGAGGTTAAATGGTTATTGCTGACTGTATTGTCTGAAGAAGAACCCCCTGAGCAAAGGTCAAGCCTCAGCATTGCTCTCATCGAACCACAGATGAGGGAGTTACCTGAAAATGCCCACCTTGATACAACTATAAAGGTAGTTTTGAGCATAATCCTTTCATCTCACTTCTATCCAAGCTGCTCAGGGAAAGTTTGGACCCCAAGATTGATATTCCAGCCAGCACCTGCCTGGAATCACCCTGCTAATTCTCATGGGAGAATCAGAACAAACTGTATACATGGACTATTCAGTCTTCATTTCTCTGGACTGGATTTCTAACAACTGAAGCTGCAAAATAAAGGACTGAAAACCCGATTTATATGGACTTGCAAATCATTTGTATGTGTGTGATTATTTTAACCCTTTAACAGTTCTCTTCCAGTCTGTTTCTTTCCTTTTTATAATAAACTTTCACTTTTCATTACTAAAGGATTAGCTGACAGCATGGAATTTTAGGTAATCTGCAAACTTGTATTGATCAGATAATGTGGCTGGTCCCTTGGTGTCAGGAGAACCTTTGGGTCAAGAGCATGAAGTTGTAAAGAATGTTTCTCTTTACTGGACCCAGTGGTTAATTGGGGGCCAAACTCTGAAATGCAGTGAAGGAATCGGAGTATATTTTGTTTATAGCTTCTAGATAACTGGTGTGGAGAATCAGAAACATTGTCTGCTGTAAGCCTATATGCCTGCTTAATGGCAAAGAATGTCCTAAAAGTAAAATTTTGAATAACCGTGGTAAACAAAGGGTTAGAAGGAAGCCAGTCTGGCTAATCTAATCATTCTGTAATATAACATCCTGTGACCTTAAGCTGTAAAGCTTTAGGGTTGTAAATGATGGTCAATAATGAGCTGTTTCTGTTAAATCTGTTGTTTTGGGGGTTTTGTTGTTTTTTTTTAAGCAAAGCCTGAAAGCAATTCACAGATTATACATTTGGGAGAAAGAATCTCTCCCATTTATGTTAAGGATTTGTTAGTTAGCTGGTTAGAAAAGAAACTAGCATATCACTTTCTGACTGAAGAGTGAATGCACATACAGGTTAAAAGTGATCAGAAGACACTAGGAGGGAAGATGTGCCAGCTCCCAGACCAAGAGGATCCAGACGGCTGAAAAATCTAAGTAAGATTAACAGCAAAGAACAGAGGAGGCAACACCCACCTGAAGGGCATGGCAAGATAGAGTTTACAACAACAGCAGGACAATAAAGGCTTTATGTTTGTTACATCCATGACCAGAGCCGTAACACTCTGTTTCAGTGCCCCTTGCAATTAGTGGCACTTAGGGCTGGCAGCGCAAGACACACCCTTAAATAGAGCAGCTCTATTGAGCCGCTCTGGCGTGCCGGGGACAAAGCCCCATTTGCCCTGCCATACTTTCGGCCCTGTCTGTGAGAAACAGGTCATCACATCAAACATGAGAACTACATGACATAGCAGTTTTCATGGACTGGGATATGGTTTGGGCACTAGGAAAAGGGTAAAGAAAATGAGAGACTTTGGGTTTGTTCTGCAAACTGCAAAGAGCATCATGTCACAATGATTTGGCCAGTGGTTTGACTGGAGCAACACTGAGACTGGTAGCTGTCTCTCTCCTGCAGAACTCACTGGTGTGTGCGCACGCACGTGTGTGTGAGTAAAAAGGACATAATGCATCGGGCTTAGAAAACACTACATTTTTGTATTCAGGATAAAGGTGGCATAGTGCCTTATCCCCTGACTAGTTATTTTGAAGCAGAGTATGAATGGTGGTATTAACTGGTTTTTTTACATCTAAAGATCACCTTTAAAAATAAATAATAATAATTCATCCAGTACTCTCCTTACTAATGCTGAAAAAACCCAGTAGCACTGCTACCACAAACACCCTCTAAAATGTTCCAAACCGGATTATTCCTGTACATCTCATTATTATACATAAACCAACCCAACATTTTAATGTAATCATGCATGCACAGAAGACTAACGTGTTGCAAAGTAGAATAAAGGATAAAATGTGACATAAGAGAACCATCTGTCACATACATTCAGCAACTTCAATAAGCATTGGGGGGGGGCAACATTAAGTTCTCCTTTTTCAACCCCCCCCCCACTCATTCTCTTCTCCATAGAGAACTGTGCTATGCAAACAATTATGAATGGCAGCAGGCTGATTATTAAGGATGCATTTCAGATGGAGGATGCTAGTGCTTATCAAAAATTAGAACTGAGCTGTTCACTGACAGCCTGCAAAGGCATAAGAACTCTCTGACTGACTGCACTTCCCCAGGTTGTCCTGCACAATTTAAACCAGACACCCTTGGTCTCTTGGGTTAGCAAAATAACAAGGGGCAATTTCTCTGGCATCACCTAGCAATTTGCTTTATGACAGAATCCCCACTGCGAGAGAAACTCATTCCTGCTTTAGCACAGATCGTGAAAGCCAACTTAAAAAAATGACATCCCCTTTGTCATAAATCCCTAAATTAATCACATCACAATATTCATTGCTGGCAACTCGGATCATGCACTGGTGAAAAGGAAGCAGGAGAATGTTATGAAATATATTACTGGAAAGGTAATATGATAATTTTCAAGCCTCTTCTCCAAGACAGCTGCTGCCAAAGCCTCCAGCTATGTACTGAGCAACTGCAAAAATGGAACAGTCACATGAAATATTCTCTTCTTAGTTCACAGTGACCAGAGTTAAAAGGTTTTGGGGGTTTCCTTTTTTAAAAATTGTTGTGTATGCAGTTTGGTGCTGTGGAGAGGAGCCAGTCTGATAGCCCTGAAGATGAAATCCTTTATTCACTAAACGGGTGCAACAGCACTGCAAGCTTCCATCCCACCAAAACACCTATCCAGTTCTAATCTTATCTGCAGGGACGCTCCTCTAGGGCAGCAGTTCTCAAACTGTGTGTTATCAATGACCCCTGTCACACAGCAAGCCTCTAAGTGTGACCCCCTGATCCCTAAGGGATCCTCATTTGCCCTCCCCCTGAGCCCTGCACTGTGCACTTCTGCGCCCAACTGAGGAAACTAACCTGCATGTATGGTGTGTACACACAGCACTTGCATTGCTATTCATTCTCCCCTCTCATGCGACTCCTCCATGCCTCTTCTAGGGCTGGGAGGGACAAGGTAGGCAAGGAGCAAAGTCAGGTATCCCTGCATCCAGATCACTTTCCCAGGCAAGACCTACATAAAGGGAGAGCAGAGAGTACCATCTGATGCTGGCCTCACTGCACAACCTAGGTGAGGAAAGGGACCCTGGCATTGTTCCTTATCCCCCTTCCCCACCCTTAGGAGGGTGCAGAGGAAAGTTGGGGGGAGCAGTATCTGTGGATTACCCCTCATTCCCCCTCCATGTTACTCCACTAGAAGGAAGCAGGGAAGCTCAAAGCCCTGCACCTGGCTGGGATGGGGCTGCTCGCAGCTCACAATCCCAAGGGGTTGCAACCCCCTAGTCTGAGAACGAATGCTCTGGGCAAGGTGACAGTTTAGCTTCCATGGCCTTTTTATTTATTGACTCTGATGCTGAGACTGCTTAACAAGGTAGACAGTTAGTGGCAGCTGCAATAACAGTTTTGCACCATAAACATTTGTCTTATGGGAAATGCGTTGAGACTCCTAACTCATTTCATATGAGCAGCCACCAGATGGTAACACTGCATCACTAGATATTAAAACACACCATATCCCTAATGCAGGCAGAAACAGTAGTAAAGGAAACACAAGGTATAAAGTGACAAGATGTGCATGAGGTGATCTAGTACTAATCCCAGATGTGAAGAGATCTAAGAGAAGAAAGTGATTTAGGGATAAAACTCTCCTGAAACAAGTTTTATTTTGTCCTCCCACTGGTGATGTTGTTGCCATCAGGCACACAGAGCATGGGCCCCAAATGTGCTGAGGAGTACCCCAAGTCACACCTGGGAGTCAGCTGGGGCCTGCAGGGCCATTTAAAATCTCCCGCGCAGCTGTGCTCCCAGACACGTAGCTCAGGGTGGAGCAGGGCGAGAACTGTAATCAGTTGGAGCTCCTTCTGGGGGGCAGCCATTTCAGTCTAGTTCAGCAAAACAAAAAAGGAGTTTGGTGGCACTTATAAAGGCTATAAATTGATTTATCACATGAGCTTTCATGGGAGCAAATCCCATTTTGTCAGATGCTTGAAGATTGGAAATTTACAGAATGGGAGAAAAATAAATGCAAGAAAGTGTAAATCATAGAATCATAGGGTTGGAAGGGACCTCAAAGGTCATCTAGTCCAACCCCCTGCCAGAGACCTGGACCACTCCCACTAAACCATCCCAGTCATGGTTTTGTCCAGCCGGGTCTTAAACACCTCCAAAGATGGAGACTCCACCACCTCCCTCGGCAGCTCATTCCAAGGCTTCACCACTCGCCTAGTAAAAAAGTTTTTTCTAATATCCAGCCTCAACCTCTCTAACTGCAACTTGAGACCACTGCTCCTCGTTCTGTCCTCTGTTACTACTGAGAACAGTCGAGCTCCATCTTCCCTGGAGCATCCCTTCAAGTAGTTAAAGGTTGCTATTAAATCCCCTCTCAATCTTCTCTTCTGCAGACTAAATAAGCCTAAAGCTTTCAGTCTTTCCTCATAGGGCTTGTACTCCAACCCTTTAATCATTTTGGTTGCCCTCCTCTGAACTCTCTCTAGCATGTCCCTGTCCTTTTTGTAGTGGGGAGCCCAAAACTGAACACAGTATTCTAGATGTGGCCTCACCAGTGCAGAATAGAGGGGAAAGATCACATCCCTTGATCTGCTGGTAACACTTCTTTTGATGCAGCCCAGTATGCCATTGGCCTTTTTGGCAGCAAGAGCACACTGCTGACTCATATCTAGCTTCCCATCCACCATGACCCCCAGGTCCTTTCCTACACTGCTGCTACTTAGCTGAATGTTCTCCAGCCTGTAGCAGTGCATAGGGTTTTTCCGTCCCAAGTGCAGGATTTTACACTTGTCCTTATTGAACCTCATAAGATTTCTATTGGCCCACTGTTCCAATTTATCTAGGTCTCCCTGAATCCTGTCCTTTCCCTCCAACATGTCTACTGTTCCCCCCAGCTTGGTGTCATCCACAAACTTACTGAGAGTGCAGTCTATTCCATCATCCAGATCATTGATGAAAATGTTGAACAGAACCGGCCCCAGGACCGACCCCTGGGGCACACCACTCGTGACTGGTTGCCAGCTAGACGTGGATCCATTGATTCCTACACACAAACCGTTGATCTAGCCAGTTTTCTATCCACCTTATAGTCCACCTATCCAACCCATACTTCCTTAATTTGTCAATGAGAATGCTGTGGGAAACTGTATCAAAAGCCTTACTAAAATCAAGGTATATGACATCAACAGTTCTTCCTGCATCCAGAAAACCAGTCGTCTGATCACAGAAGGAAATGAGATTGGTCAGGCATGATTTACCCTTGGTAAATCCATGCTGACTGTTCCTGATCACTTTATTTTCCTCTAAGTGTTTAAGGATGGATTCTTTGAGAACCTGCTCCATAATTTTTCCAGGGATTGAGGTGAGGCTGACTGGTCTGTAATTCCCTGGATCCTCCTTTTTCCCTTTCTTGAAAATAGGCACTACATTTGCTTTTTTCCAATCCTCTGGCACCTCCCCCGTTCTCCATGCGTTTTGAAAGATAATGGCCAGCGGTGCTGCTATCTCATTGGCCAATTCCCTTAGCACCCCTGGATGCAGTTCATCCGGCCCCATGGACTTGTGCACATCCAGCTTCTTTAAGCAGTCCCTAACCTGACCTTCCGTCACCAAGGGCCTCTCTTCTTCTCTCCAATCTGCCATACCCATGGTAGTGGGCTGGGAGCTGACCCTGCCTGTGAAAACTGAAGCAAAAAAAGCATTGAGCACTTCAGCTTTTCCCTCATCCTCTGTCACGAGGATGCCTGCCCCATTCGCAAGGGACCTACACCATCCCTGATCCTCTTCTTGTTATTAACATACTTGTAGAACCCCTTCTTGTTATCCCTTACATCCCTCGCTAGCCGCAGCTCCATTTGTCCTTTGGCCTTTCTGATTTTATCCCTGCAGTCCCTAGCAATATCTTTATATGCCTTTTTGGACATCTGACCAAGCTTCCACTTCCTGTAAGCTTCCTTTTTATGTTTAAGCTCAGAGCAGAGTTCTTGGCTAAGCCATTCTGGCTGCCTCACATGTTTATTCTTTCTCCTAATTGGAATGGCAACTTCCTGTGCCCTTAGCAGCTGTCATCGGCATCTGAGGCTCCCCAGCTCCAGCAAGGGGAAGGGCTGGGCTGGGCTGGGGGGCCTCAGGAGCTCAGCATGTGTGGGGGGCAGGTGCTTGAGGCCAGGATGTACAGGGTTGGGGGCAGCAGGGCATGGAAATAAGCTCAGTCAGGGCCAGGGTGCACAAGGCCAGGGTTGGTAGGGGAAGGTATACATGGCTGGGTGCACAGGCCAGGGGAAGAGCTGGGTGCCAGGGTCAGAGAGAAGGGGTGCCAGGGAACGACAGGGGCCAGAAAAAGAGCTCTTGTGCTGGGGATGAAGAAGGAGGAACATCGAAAGGGGCACATGGCTGGGGTCAGCTAGGGAAAATGCACATGGTTGAGAGAAGGAGGGCAGGGAAAGTGTGGCCAGGAAAAGAGGGGACAGGGAAGAGATTAGAGCCTGTGCCCCATATCTCATTTCTGGCTAGCAGTGCCTCTGCTTCCCACTTTCTCCCCTCTCACTTGGGCAGAGATCTGCATGAGATCATTCAGCCCTGGTACTCTACCCACAATGGGAGGAAGGGCTTCTCACTTAGGATTCTTACTTCCCTTTGTTGCAAAAAGATTGACCTGACTTTCATTATAGGTCACATTGCCTCCCTTTGAAAGGTGCTGGAGTGCCTTGAAAATATATATCTGATGTGAAGCAAAAATTAAGAAAAAAATTAAGGAATTTTGTGTTAGCAGATGACCTCCAACAGAGAAAGGAGTGAACAGCATTACAGTGTATATATACTTCTAACTAAAAGGTCAACAAGAGCCACTTTTATGCTGTCATCTACCCAAGCTGAAAACAAGGGCCAGTCATGTTGAGAAACATGTTCCTTAGCTAACATTGCAACCTTCTGTTCTAACCTTTTCACCTCCTCTGGCCACTGCTGGCAGAATTTCTCTGAACTATTCACACAAAACTACTGAAGCACAGAAGGGTGTGTATATCTATTTCATGAGCAGATCAAATATATTAAGGAGCACACTAACAATATGCTGACAATCCCTAGGCAGAAAGCTGGTGTAGTAATCTTGGGAAGGAAAAGGATAACATTAAATCGAGACTATTGGTTCTTTTCCCATTACAACAGGTAATTTGACTTCAACCATCCTAGGGTTTGAGCCTTAACAACTGCTCTGATTTACTGTTACTATATGGCCTGATCCCATGTTTGACACTCCCTTGCATTTATTTTCATTCCACTCTGCAAGTTCCCCCATCTTCGAAGCATCTGACGAAGTGGGATTTTCTCCCACGAAAGGTCATGTGCAAAATAAATCTGTTAGTCTTTAAGTGGCACAGGCCTTTTTTGGGGGGGGGGTTAAAACTCTAGTCACTGAGTCCCAAGGGAGCCAGTAGAAAGACAGTAAAGGTTTTTGAATTGGTGCAGCAGCCTTGCCTGGGCCTGTTTGGTAGCAGCAGAGCTGCTGGAAGGATCGGGAGGCCAGAAGGACAGGACTGAAGAAGGATCCAGAGACATACTTGAAAAAGAAGCTCAAGTTTATAACTGACCAGGAGTGAGTAGAACGGGGAATGTTTAATTAAACTCAGTCAGGATTTTTTTTTTGCTTTTGGAGTTCTCTGTGCTGAGCACATGTCCCCCTCGCACTATCCTGTAACTACCTAAGTTGAGTGCCAGAGAAGCAACTCTGTGTTTCTTATCTGTCTTTTTTAACTAAAGATTTTACTTTTTAAAATAAGCTCTTGTCCTGTGTCCTAAAAGGCAAGATGTATGTATGTCCCTCAGACTGCACAGCCAGCTACTATAGGGAATTCTGTCCATTTTCAGCTGATATCCCAAGTGGGGTTCAATCAGGGTCTTGAGGGAGAAATAAAAAGTGATTGAGACTCCTCACAGGAAGAAATTCCCAAGTGCACCTTCCTGGGTTTTCAAGAGGTTTTGCATTTGGGTGGTGGCAGCAATACTAGTCCAAGGCCAGGAAATTGCTAGCCTTGGAGAGTTTTAAGACAAAACTTTAGGGCCAGTGGGTTTTAAGGCCTGTTGCAGGCCTCCACCTTCTGCACTCCTGGTTTAAAAAAAGCCTTGACACCTGGTTTAAAAAAAAGGGAGCAAATTGCTGTTGACATCAACGTTGAATAGACCAGATCAAGCCACAGAGATTGCAGGTCTCAGTAGACAGCACTCCATCTTGATCCCAGCAATCAAGTCACCTGGCTTAACATGGTGCACTGCATACTGGGACCTGTGATTTCTGCAGGTCCCATCACCATATTCATAGACTCATAGAAGATTAGGGTTGGAAGGGATCTCAGGCCATCTAGTCCAATCCTCTGTTCAAAGCAGGACCAAACCCAACCAGCCAGTTTTGTCAAGCTACACCATAAAAACCTCTTAGGGTGGCGATTTCACCACCCATCTAAGTAACCCATTTCAGTGCTTCAACACCCTCCTAGTGAAAAAGTTTTTCCTAATATCCAACCTAGACTTCCCCATTGCAAGTTGACACCACTGCTCCTTGTTCTGTCATCTGCCACCACTAAGAACAGCCTCACCTAGCTCCATTCTCTTTGGAACTGCCCTTCAGGTAGTTGAAGGCTGCTATCAAATCCCCCTCACTCTTCTCTTCTGCAGACTAAGTAAGTTGGATTCCCTCAGATGCTCCTCATAAGTCATATGCTCCAACCCCTGAATCATTTCTTTGCTCTCTGCTAGACTCTCTCCCCCATTTGTTCACATCTTTTCTGTAGTGGGGGCTTAGAACTGGATACTATATTACAGATGTAGCCTCACCCATGTCAAAGAGATGGGAATAATCACCACCCTCAATCTGTTGGCAATGCTTCTACTAATGAAGCCCAATATGTCATTAGCCTTCTTGGCAAAATATGCAGCTTGTTGTCCACTATAATCCCCAACTCCTTTTCTGCAAAACTTCTGCTAAACCAATTGATCCCCAGCTTGTATTCAAGATGTGAACAGCTGGGGGCCACACTGTAAAGCAACGTTCCCTCTAAGCTGCGTGGCCATGCAGCCCCCGCCACTGCCTGGCACAGGGAATACTGCTGGCCACACATGGCCGGCAGCTGTAGTCCCTGCCTGGCCGGAAGAGAAAGTGTTCCAGCTGGCTGGGAGCTGCCCTGAGCTGGGAGTTTTTAAAACTCTCACTCAGAGTAAGCTCTCACTGAGCATGTGCAAAGTCTCTGCGCATACTCATTGAGAGCTCCTCTGGCTGGAGGAGTGGCTGAGGGCCAGGCCGCATTGCTCCAGCAGCCAGGTAAGGGGTCTGGGAGGGGGAGGCGACTGGGGACAGGGCAGGGACAGCTGGCTGTGAAAGGGGGGGAGGGTTGGAGAGAAGACAGGGTTGTGCTGGCTGGGGGGGGGGCATGGGGAGGCATGAACGGGCTGACAAGGAGATGACCGGGAGAGCAGGGGGGCAGGATCAGGCCTGTGTGGGTGGGGCAGGGCACAGCGAGCAACATATGTTGCTCAGCTGCCTTCAAGCCTTAGAGGGAACACTGCTGTAAAGCACTGTTTTGTCACACACTTTAGATACCCCAGGTTTATTTCTTGACAAAACTTGTATGTTTATTAAAATATCCATTTCTGAATGCGTAGGAGAGTGCAGAAAAGTAGAAGCCAATCTCAGAACAGCATAGAAAAGATAGCAACGTGTATGTTCCTTTGTGCAAGCATTAGCAAAAATGGACTTTTCCAACCAGACTGTTGTCCTTTTGCATCATACACAGAGCATGAACTGGTCAGGTGACAAGTGAATTTCACTCAGCAGCAGCAGCAGCTGGGTGGAGAACAAATATGTTGTGATGGTCAACTGCAGCTTCCTCTTACAAATTAAACAACCCTCACCCCTTCTTTTAAAAATATCCTTGTACCATTTTAAAAATTAAAATTCTGTTTGATGGCTCTTTGGTGTTCTATAAGTGTAAAAAGAGTTGTTGGTGTAAGTTCAGTTACCATTAAAGGAATATCTGTACTACAAACACAAAAACAAACTGCCGCCTCGTTTGTCATTAACTCAGGGGTGGACAAAACTGGCTGATAGATACGTGCCTGCAATTTTACTTTTGGTCACCAGCTGGCGCTCCTCCATTACAATTCTGCAGTGGAGGTAAGTGAAAGGCTACTAAAACTGATTGCCATGGGGAGTACGTAGAAGTGTTCAGGCCTGCATTAAGTGTCCCTCTAGAGATCAGTATTAGGACAGGGGTAAAAACTGAACAAATCTGGGAACAGAATAAACTCCTGCCCCCATCCCTGGGGTTTTACCAGAAGGTGAGACATATTGCAGGGTTGTACAAACAAAATGAGAAGGAAGCAAGGACTGCAACTGTTCATCAGTGGTTAAAGTATAATTTGGCGGGCCCCGGAACCCTCCTAAATTTCTATTACCCCCCCAAAGCCTCCCCCCAGCTACTGTCCCCAAATGCCTGCCCCCACCCCTGCTACAGCCCCTCACACACCTACCTTCCATCAGACCCCTCTTTCCCCATGTCCTCCTCAGCCCCCATTCCCATTCCCTAAGCTCCCTGCCTCCAAATCCCCATTCCAGCCCCCCTAACCCTTCAACCCCAGCTACCCTATCTCCACCCCTTTCAGCCCCCCAACCCCCTCCACACCTTCCCCGCCCCTCACCCAGTCCCCATTCCAGCCCTTCATAGTCCCCTCCCTGCACCTCCTCTGACAAACAGACTCCCTGGTCAGACAGACTCACGCCCCCCGGCTAGAGGCTGATTCACTGCTCTGCAACTGGGCTCACCAGGCTCCGCCATAGCTGCCGGGCATGGGCAGGAGGAGAGCAGCGCTCTGTGATGATGTCCTCACTGTGCATCTGCCCCTTCCAGGAGAGTTCTGTTGCAATGGCAATGCAAAGCAGCCCATGGGAGGCAGAGTCTGTCTGTGGGCAGGCTGGGCAAGCTGGAGTAGGGGTCAGGGAGGGTGCATGGCCGGGGCAACGCAGCAGAACACTGCATTCTGACTGTTTCTATTTTTAGGGGCTCTGGAACGCTGGCCTCTAAAAACGGTGGGCCCTGGAACAGCGTTCCAGTGCATTCCCCCTTACTTTAACCCCTGCTCATGCCGTATCATTTCTGAGGGAAAACAGGACTTTAGTGCTCATGATTGTCAAGTTCAGTGCTAGCACAGACAATACTCTCCTGCCAAAAGAGCTACGTGCCCCTCACGTAGCTGGTTTTATGATACTGGTGGGAGAGCTCTCCCCCACCAACATTATGCGGCTTCACCAGTGCTTATGTCAGCAAAATCTGTGTTGTTCAGTGGGGTGGTTTTTTCCACAGCCTTGAGCAACAAAAGGTTTGGGGGCATAAACACCAGTATCGACAAGCCTTCTTAGAAGCCACTGGAGGTCAGAAAACCCAGGCAATTCTAGTTTGCCAGACTAAAACCACAGCTGCACCAGCCATAGAAGACCATTCAGATGTGCACACACAAGCCTCCAGTGTACTGTATGATAAGCTGTTCCAAAGGATGGCCTCACATGGAGCAGCACGAGACTACACAATGCATGCAGTTGTATAAGAGATTAGAAGCAGTGGTGCAGCAAGAACCTAGTACACACATTCATCTCATTGTTAGATTAGAGGAGCAGTGCTTACAGTAAAAATCACAGACACTTACCACTGATAGCATATGAATCAGTGGTTGGGAGAAATTGTTTTGAAGGGAATAACTGGGATGTAATGGCCTGGAGGGGCCAATGGGGGAACACAGGGGGCAGCATGCAAGGGGGGCAGGGGCAGAGGATAGCTGGCGGGGGAATGAGGTAATGCAAGACAACTGGGGTAGGGGTGTTATGGATGTGACAGCAGGAGCCCCAAAGCCTAGGTTGTTGCAGCTCACTGGCAGCCAGCTCTTCCACCCCTGCCTTGGGTGCTTGGATAGCCTGTCACGTTCCCCCCACCAGCCACACACAAGTGGGACACAGGCCCACAGATTCTCCCCAACCCCAAAGGGTATTGCTGCTGCCAATGACAGGCTAAGTGGAGGACAGTGAGACATGGGCCCCGGGTACCCCCCCCCAGTATGCTGCCATTGATGGGAGGAGGGTGCCAATGTAAGTATGCCTCCCCCCGAGTGCCAGAAACCCCACTGTCCTGCCCCCAGACTGGCTATTGGCCAGCCAAGAGCCCCACAAGACCTTAACCATGGAGCTACAGGAGTGTTAATCTGGCCCTGCATTTTGTTGCCCAGTCTTTCTGTCTTAAGATCCCTTTCTCCTCTAAGTGCAGAGGAGTGTGTACATAAACATCAATTTAGCAACAAGCCTCAGAAGACAGTTTGGTTCTCAAGGATAAACATTACAGCTGTGACGGAATCAAGCCTGAGGGCTACAAGAGATTTTGGAAAGTAGATATATTAGCCCCTGGCTTAATGGTTTCCAGGATAAGTAGGGCGGGGCTGCTCTGAAACAAATTAGAGCACCTGAGATCAGCTGGGGCTAATTGGCCACAGTAGACAAAAAGGCCTCTGTTGCAGGCAGGAGGCAGTGAGTTATGGGCATGATGGTTGGAGGACTGCATGGAGTGGAGTAGCAGAGTGGTGAAAACTGACTAGTAGCTGTTGCTGTGAACCAGAGCCATAACTGGGCCGGGGTGAAGGGGCAAAAGCCCCAGGCTGGGAATTTTAGAGGGCGGAGGGGATGGATCCAGCTTCCTGCAGCAGCTGGGGATGGATCCAGATCCATTACCAGTTGCCACGGGGAACCAGATCTGCCCCGAGCCCCCTAAAATTCCACTGCTGCCATTGGCAGCAATCTCGACCCCTCCCCCCATGCGGCTTGCTGGTGGCAGCGAAAGCTTCCCAGCTTGTCCAACGGCAGCTGGGGATGGATCCGGATTCCCCTGGCCTGCCAGTGCCAGCACGCTGCGGGGATCCAGATCTGTTCCCAGCTGCCACTGGACAAACGGGAAAGCTTCTGTCATAACTGGCAAGCCGCGGAGGGGGGCACAGGAGAGGGTGGATCTGGATTGCCGCTGGCGGCAGAAGCTTCCCAGCCCGTCCAGCAGCAGCTGGGGACAGATCTGGATCCCCACAGCCTGCTGGCAGCAGCAAAAGCTTTCCATCCCCAGCTGCTGCTGGAACAGCCGAGAGGCTTCCGCTGCCACCAGCAAGCTGCGGGGGGGACGGACCCAGATTGCTGCCGGCGATGGCAGCAGAATTTTAGGGGGCTCAAGGGATGGATCTGGCTCCCCTTGGCAGCTGGGAATGGATCCAGATCCACCCCCGCTGCCTTCTAAAAATCCCTCGGTAGGATCGGGGCCCCGGGCTGGACTGGGGCCTGGGGGGCAGGGGCGCATCTCGGGTCCTTGCCCCAGGTGCCAAAATTACTAGTTACGGCTCTGCTGTGAACACCTAAAGGTACAGTCAGACAGGCCCCAGACCCCGTGGTGTGTGGGGTGAAAAGTTCAGCCCCAGGGCAAAAGGCTCCAATAGAGTGCAGCACTGCAAGTTTGGAGGAGAGAAAGCCATGCTGCAGCTGACTGCCAAGCTCAAAGCACACAACCTACGGTGCCCAAGCAACCCCCTTCATCACAGAGCCTGTTCAGTTCTCAAATTCAATTCTAAGCATATGAAAGTTTGAATTCACTACTGGGTTTCATAGGACAAATAGTTTTGTAAACAGCATAGTCACAAGAGGCAACAAATATAAAGACTCAGATACTGTAAATTGTTAGAGGTCTTCTGTACTACTGGTTATGTTGGTAAAACTTATGTTGCTCAGGGATGTGAATAAGTAGACCCCTTAAGATCCTCCAGTATCCGCATCAGATCTGCAGCCATCCACATCTGCAGGTGTGGGTATCCACAGACCCATTGCTGCAGATTGGCCTGCAGATGCAAATTCTATTTTTATTTGCCCTGGGCACAATCCATCGTTTCAGCTGCTGCTAGGATTTGCCTCAACAGCACACAGGAGAACAAGGAACTGCTCCAGCCAATCCCAGCTCAGCTCTGATTGTAGTCTGCGAGCCAATCAGAGTCTCAGTCATAGCAGGCTACTACGGCTTGGAGAGCCACCGCTTGCTGTCAGGCAGTCAGCATGCTGGTCCTTCATTGGCTCATTCCCCATGCCTTCCCTGTCCACTTTTTCCTCTTCTTCTTTGCGATTCGCATGCCATATTGTCAATTAAAGATTTGATTGGTGGCCAAGGAAATCTGATTGACAGCACAGCATGCGAACTGCAAACAAGAAAAGGAAGTGGGCAGGACCCATGTGGGTCAAAAGCTGAAATGCTGACTGTAAGCCCATGCTTGGTTGTGGATGTGGTTACATATACACATAAAACATGGCATGCAGATTGCGAACCAGATAGATGCTGACACTGAGTGCGTGCAGATCAGATCCACATTTTTGTATCTGCATAGCAGTCTCAAATAAGCCACCCCCAGGCAACATGAATTACACCGATCTAAGCACAGCTGGTGGATTTATTATGCCAACTAGAGAGCTCTCTCTCATCAGCACACAGCATCTTCACCAGATCACTTTTAGAGTAGACTACCCCTTACGGGGACGCTTTATGTGAGCGTAAGGGTGACATTAAGTTGCCAGAACATGAAGAAGCAGAGGAAATAACTTGTATATTTGCAGAGGTAGTTTTGGCACTTAATGCAATAACAGAAGACAATGCGATAATTATCTTTGGGCATAAAAGTTGATGTCAGCAACATCACTCAAGCATTTTAATCACAGCAAGAATTTTTCTCGGTGTGTGGATATACCTTCTTCACTTAGATCCTACAAGATCATTGGCAAGTGTGCTCACCATACTATAGGATCAGGCATACAAAAATTCACCTACTTTTTAGAGTCTGAACCCACTTCATCACAAGATCTTCAGACAGCCACCTACATAAATATATTATAAAATAGGATGGCTTCACAAATCCATTTGGCCTGAAAGAGACTGTCCACCCAAAATACACTGCATGATAAGACAGGCTTCAGAATACAGAAAAAAAAAATTCTGAATGTTAGTCAGAGCCCCCAGATGACCTATATTTCAACAGGGGATAAAAAAAAACCAACCTCAAAATATATAAATCCAAACTGTCCTGCCAGCAGAATGTTTATTAAATCAAACACACAAACAAACAGGAGCCTTGCATACTACTGCCATACTGACTTTTATTCCACTGCTGCTGGTGTGTTCCTTCCTAGATGAACTCTGCTCCGTGCTATGTATGTGGCACAGATTATGTCTACTGATGGCAGTAGATTCACCACTATCAGATCGATTTATCCAGTTTGACGAAGTGGAGGTGAAGACCCATTCAGAAATCAATCTATTAAAGCCACCTCCAGAAAAAATGTAGCACTGCATCACTGGGTATGTATTTCCTGTCAGCCCAGCATAGAGGAGTCAGTGTTTAGAACAGAATTTAGGAAGTCGACGTAAGTTACACAAGCTACTCTATGTAGCCTGCATAACTTGCTTCAACAGCCATTGAATTTGCTGGTCAGTGTAGACCAGGCCATAGATAAAGGGCAGATGAACAACAGGAGTACATCCAGTGTGCAAGGCAATAATATCCCCAGCATTTTCAATACTAGAGGCAAAATTCAGAGGAAGAAGGGGAAAGGTATACGTGGAACTGCTGAAAGGCATTTTGATTATAGTAGGAGAAAGAGAGAAAATGGAAAGACAGAAAAAATCAGACAGGAGACTGGAGTACTTCAAGACGCTACTTTTGGGACTATATCTATCCATCTATGTACAGAGAGAGAAAGAAAGG
Organism: Podocnemis expansa; assembly: GCA_007922195.1. Taxonomy (NCBI): domain Eukaryota; kingdom Metazoa; phylum Chordata; order Testudines; family Podocnemididae; genus Podocnemis; species Podocnemis expansa. The sequence goes on along the minus strand of ML681963.1, from coordinate 91,346,234 downwards.
TACCAACCAGGATTTGAACCCCAGTCTCCCATATCAAAGAGCAGTGCTCATAACCACTATGCTACCCAGTCACCTAAACACATGCATGCACACACACAAATAAAAAGCTGCAATTCAAGATGCATTTAGAACAGGCCTACCTGCTAAGACTCAAATTCAGAGTATAAGGATGCTGTCTTTCTTTTACAACTTCTGAAGGCCAAGCAAGAGGCTCCACCTCTATATTCCTTACACAGATTTAGGTGCTTAGAATGTCATTGGCCATACCAGGCAAACTAAGAATGATGAACTTGAATCTCGGCAGGTATCTGAGCATAGGAGGAGGTGATTTGCAACATTCATTTTAAAACATATTATTTATTTGTAATTTTTAAATCTGAGTATGCATAATATTCCTAATCATTTGGAAACAATCTGTATTTGTCTAAAGGAAAAGCATTTTCAGACACCTTTTAAATGTGTCAGTTGCATTGGAGAACTAATTTTACATGCTTAGTGCCTCAGACAAGTGTATGATGCCAGTTTCATTGGTAGCCATGCCAAAGAGCCCTGGTGGTACAGGAGCACCTGAAAAGATCACAGGAGGATAGGACACTATATAACAGAGTGGTTCTCAACCACTGTGTTGGGGTACATTACTGTGTCACCCACAGTGGTAAGTGTGTTGTGGCGAGCCAGAGAGACGGTAGAATTTGGCCTGAGGGGTGGGGGGCAGTGATGTGTCCTGTAGGGTCTCAATGTGCCACCAAGTGTGTCGTGACCTGCAGAAGGTTGAGAAGTACTGGACACACATCCCTATTCAGGAAGACAGGGCTGATTCCAGAATAAGAAGCAACACTAACTGAAAGGAAAGACTGTTCTTCTGTAACCGACAACCAGGAGCCCTGTGGCACTTAAAGACTAACAAATCTATGTATTACATGAGCTTTCATGGCACACAGACATGCGTGATAACCTGCAGGTGGTAACAAGAGTTCCCCCTGAACCCTTCTGCAATGGGAAAGGGAGAGATATGGATGCAACAAGAAATAAAGTACAGTAACTAGATGCACAGACAGGAGAGTCTCTTTCCTCACAATAGCAAATACAAGTTACACACACAAGATCAACCGAGCTCATTCCAACATCTACATATATTTAAGCATCGCAGTGCTTCAGGATCCCACCTTGACCCTTTAGCATTCAGGGTGTTAAACACACTGTTCCATGCCAAGCTCCAATGGGGTAATCATATTAGTATAGGTCGGCAAAACAAACAAGGAGTCTAGTGGCACTTTTTAAAACTAACAAACTTATTTATTGCATGAGCTGTCATGAGACACAATCCCACTTTGTCAGATGCTTGAAGATGGAGAAGTGCAGATGGATGGGAGGAAAATAAATGCAGGAAAGTGTCAAAAATAAAAAACAAGGAGTCGTGTGGCACTTAAAGACTAACAGATTTATTTTTCGCATGAGCTTTCGTGGGAGAAAATCCCACTTTGTCAGATGTGGAAATTCACAGGAAAGTATAAGTTAAAGGTTCAGGTTAGCCTGTTACAGCAAATAAATGCATTGGTTTTGATTCGAACAGTAGAGAACAGCATGTTAGGGGGAAGGGAGGGAAAAAGGAAAGCAAAATTCCCTGTTGTAATGGGGAAAACAACCCCTTAGTGCCTATTTAACCCTAACTTGAGGGTCAAATCTGCATATGAATTCCAATTCTGCAGTTTCACTTTAAAGTTTTGATTTGTTATGCCAGGGGTCTGAAACCTGCAGCTCTGGAGCCGCATGTGGCCTTTGACTGCCCCCTTGCAGCTCCAGGCCCCCCTCTTGCCGCTGGGGAAACCGGCAGGCAGCCTATGTCGGGCTCTGGGCTGCTCTTGGTTCTGGGCTCCCTCACACCACCAGGAGACCCTGCAGCAGTCACCCTGGCCACAGTCTAGTATGCATGCGGGATGGCGGGGGTACCAGGTGGTGCCCTGAAACTAGCCTGGCATACCCCTCCCCCCCCACTTGGCCCAACTCCCAGCCTCTTCCCTGCCCAACCCGGAGGTGACACCCATTGCGGCTCTCAAAATATCTGTTGTGCAGCAGGTATAGTGGTGTAGTGTAGTTAGAACCGGAGAGGGCACGTGTGACTTTGGGTTAGCTACAACTCAGCTATGATTCTGCAGTGAGTTTTCATGCTTCTTTTGCTTTTAAATCAAGGAACCGATTTTGGTTCAAATGAGTGATATGGCAAGGCGTAGATGATGCATTATCTTACACTTAACTATACTGAAGTTTATTTGACATTATATTGCCCACCTGCACCACCCTATTACATTAGATCCTACTGGAGCTCACTAGCCTTTTCTAATGTTAGTTATTGTAAATAATGTGCATCATCTACACCTTACCATATCACTATACCTGCTGCACAACAGATTCCTGTATTGAGTGAAAGGCACCGCTGTTAATCCACCACTCAGAGTCAGTAGCTAAGTCAACAGAAGAATTCTTTCATCAAGCTAGCAGGGGACACAGCTAGCCAAATGGCACACCAGGCACGGAGTGTCCTCAGAGCCCCCATCACTTCATGTGTTAAACTTTTGAGTACCTGATAGTCATGAAATGGGCTACAAATGCAATAAGCTTTGATGAATGATTTGTCCTTGTCATATGACACATTTGCCCAGTAGGATCTGTAAATCTACAGTTAGTCATCCCATATATAAGCAAATAAAAACAATTTTCTCTGAGCTTATAGAAACTTTTTAAAAATAACTGAGAATTACTAATAACTGAAAATTACTAACTGAACTTTGCACCAGCATTGGGTGGACCCAGTTTTAAAAACACAAGTACACATCCACAGTTAAACAAGCTTCACAATACCGTAGTTGGTTTTCGCTTAACCTTAGTTCATTCTTACATCTCACTGACTGACCGGAGATGCCAGCTCCTAAGTAACTGCAAAAGCATGACGGACAACATTCCAGGAGATACAAGGAAAATGTAGTTCTCCCATCGCCTGGAAGGTTCCATGAGATTCTGTGAAGGTCCAGACTCCAGATCACCATAGCAAGTTAGTCATTTTTCACTATCTATGGAATACTTGAAAGATTTTACTTAAAACATTCTATTGTCCCTGTTGTCACTAACAACAAAAACAGCATCCAAGCTCAACACCCTGCACAGCTGCTTGTCCCTAAATCTGATCCTGAATGGGGGTTAGGTTGGACCAAGTATATGGCACAAGGTGCAATTTTTTTCAGCAGCCCTGAGCAAAGCAAGCTCCAAAGGGGTAGCTGTGTTAATCTAGTTCACCAAAACAAACAAGGAATCCTGTGGCATTTTTAAAGACTAACGAATTTATTCATCACATGAGCTTTCATGGGAGAAATATCCCACTTCTTCAGCTGCTTTGAAGATGGGGAACTTAGAGAATAAGAGTAAAATATATGCAGGCAAGTGTAAGTCATAGGATCAGGTCAGACTGTTACAGAAAATCAATGCAGTAGTTTAGATCCAAACAGTGGGGAATAGCATATAGAGGAAGATGCCATCAAATCACTTGTTGTAATGAGGAAAAAAAATGCAAAGTCCTTATTTAGCCCTGAAACAACAGCCAGATTTGCCTATGAATTCCAATTCTTGTTTCTCTTTGAAGCTTTGTTTTGTTATTTGTTTGAGCACAGTGCTCAGCAAATCATCGATCGAGTGATCCAGCATCTGAGAGTATGATTTTTCTCCCACAAAAGCTCATGCAATAAATAAATCTGTTCATCTTTAAAAGTGTCACAGCACTTCTTGTCTGCTGAGCAAAGCAAGTAGGTCAATTTAATTCTAAAGCACACATCCAGCTGTAGTTGACAGAACACCATCAACACTGTTTAAATGACTGATTTAAACTAATCAAATTTTCAATGCAGGCAGCCTTTTAACAGCATGCTCTTAAAGTCTTTTACAAATTAATCAGAGGTTTCCTGCCCCAGTAAATGTATCCCAGGATCAGCTAGCCACTGCTCCATGGAGGTGCTGCTGACTGCTACACTCAGCCCTGGCAGGACTACGTATTCAGCTTAGTCAAGTGGTGATAGGAGCCACAGAGCTGCTCACAGGATTTGAAGGCAGTAGCTGTGTTAGTCTACTTCAGTAAAAACAAACAAACAAACAAGGAGTAACAAATTTAGTTTTTGCATGAACTTTCCATCAGAGACTCATTCACCTGCTCTTCCACCAATGTGATTTATGCCATCATGTACAAGAGATGCCCCTTTGCCTTATATATTGGACAAACGGGAGAGTCTCCATGCAAAACAATAAAGGGGCACAAATCTGACATCAAATATCTCAATGCTGTAAAACCAGTGGGTCAGCATTTCAAGCTTCATGATCACTCTGATAATGATTTAACTGCTGTGCTCACACAGATGCCTACTAAATCAAGTTCCAGAGGGGCAGCCATGTTAGTCTGGTTCAGAAAAAAAAAAAAAAGGAAAGCTCCTGTGAAAAATAAATCTGTTGGTCTTTAAACCATAGAATCATAGGGTTGGAAGGGACCCCACGGGGTCATCTAGTCCAACCCCCTGCCAAAAAAGCAGGACCACTCCCACTAGATTATCCCAGCCAGGGTTTTGTCCAGCTGGGCCTTGAACATCTCCAAAGACGGAGATTCCACCACCTCCCTAGGTAGCTTATTCCAATGCTTCACCACTCGCCTGGTAAGAAAGTTTTCCCTAATATCCAGCCTGGACCTCCCCAGCTGTAACTTGAAACCATTGCTCCTCATTCTGTCCTCTGTTACTACTGAGAACTGTCAAGCTCCATCCTCCTTGGAGAAACCCTTCAAGTAGTTGAAGGTTGCTATCAAATCCCCCCTCAGTCTTCTCTTCTGCAGGCTAAATAAGCCTAATGCTTTCAGTCTTTCTTCATAGGGCTTGTGCTCCAGCTCTTTGATAATTTTTGCTGCCCTCTGCTGGACTTCCTCTAATTTGTCCATGTCCTTTTTGTAGTGGGGAGCCCAAAACTGGACACAGTATTCCAGATGTGGCCTCACCAGTGCCGAATAGAGGGGAATGATCCCATCCCTCAGTCTGCTGGCAACAGGACTCCTTATTTTTTTCTACTAAATCAAGGCATCAAAGGGAAATTGTTGAAATTGATTTCATTTGTAAATTTGGTTCCATTGCTTCAGGGCTTAATAGGATCACTGGATTTTTCTCTCATTGCAACAGGTGATCTGACCTCACCTCCCTCTGTACCCTGTTCCCCAGTGTTTGAATCTTTACAACCGCTTTGATTTGCTCGTACAGTGTGACCTGATCCCATGACTTACGCTTCCCTGCCTTTATTTCCTATCATTCTGTAAGTTCCCCCATCTTCAAAGCACCTGACGAAGTGGGATTTTCTCCCACAAAAGCTCATGCAATAAATAAATTTGGCAGTCTTTAAGTGCAACAGGACTCCTTGTTTGTTTGTGTCCCAGGATTTGGTGTCAGACACCCCCAAGGGGAGGCAAGGTGCATAGGGACAGCACCCACTCCTTGCCACGCATCCTCCTGGGCAGCCTCAGCCAAGGCCAGATTTCCAGCTCCTGCCCCCAGGCACAGCACTGCCAGCACCGCACCACACCGCACCCCCGGGCAGGACCAAACCAATAACGCCCCGGCCTCCCAGCCACCCCCACAGCAATGGGCTCACCCGCCCCTCCTCTGCGCCTGCGCCAGGCCGGCGGCTCCGCTCAGCCCGCAAGACGCAGCTGGCGCCGCTAGTGCCACGGACAGTCGGCCCTGAACCGCCGAGCCCCGCCCCCTGGCGGCTGCGGAGCCCGCTACAGGCCCCGCCCCCTGCCACTCACCATCATGGGGATCCCGTATTGCAGCGTCTTGTTCTTCGAGAGCGTTCGCAGCCTCGTCCTGAGCCGCTGCCGCGCGAGCCGCCACATCAGGCCGCTGTCCCGCACTTCCGGGAAACGCGGTCCGTCACCAAACCGGCCCCCATGGGGAACCGCGCCTCCTGCGCAAAGGTTCCGCCGTCCGTGCGGGGAGGGGCCGCCGGCTCAGGCGCGGCTGTGTCCGACATGCCGGTTGCCGCGGGCCTGACGCATCCCGAGAGGCCCGTGGCCGCATCCAGGCGCTAGAAACCGCTGCCCGTCGGCGCTGCTCAGGGAGGGGGTGGCGGGGAATGGGGGTGTAACATTAAACTGCGTCCCGCCGGTGCAATCTGCTGCAGGTGTAGTGACAAAATCTGTGGAAACACGCTTTTCCTCACCACACGGCTCCTGGCGGGGAGATTGAGTCCATACTGCAGCCACGACACTACACCAGTGGTTCCCAACATTTCCTCTGCCCTGGCACCCCTTGCTACCTTTAATTCATTTGAAGCACACCTGCTTAACATGCAGAAGGTCCTGGGTTCAATTCCCAGGGGGTTGGACTCGATGATCTCATGAGGTCCCTTCCAGCCCTGTGATTTGATTTGATCAACTAGTTTCCAAATGAACTCATGAATATTCATGAGCCCATCCAGAGCTCTCTCAGTAGTTTTTCAAAAAATTTTGTGGCACACCTGCTCAGACACACCTATGTGCTGTGGCACAGTGGGTTTGAAACACTGCTCTACACAACACAACAAAAGCTGTTCCGTGCAAACAGCGGGCATAGTTGTTCCTTCTTTGCAAGCTAGGCAGAATTGAAATTTTTAAAAAAATACTTTGGTGAATAATGTTGATCTTTAAATGTTCACGGGTGCACAAAATGAGGGTGGGATCAGATGCTATAGCACAGGTAGGCAACCCCCAGCACACGTGCCAACGGTAGCACTTGCGTCCATTTGGAGTGGCACAAGGCACCTTCTTCTGAGGCACCACAGATGTTGCTGCTCCTGCCAGCAAAAACCATTCCAGAAGTCTTTTTTCAGGAGCAGCTGAGACATGGGGCACCCCTGCCAAGCCCATGCTCTGAACATGCCATGTAAAGAAGCTTCCCGGGTTGGCTCCTCTCTACAGTGTGGTGCCATCAAAAGGAGTCATTCCAGGCAGCTTCGTGCCATGCTGTGCCTGGGGACTCCCAAGAGGAGCCTCTCCAGGCAGCTTCTTTCTGTGGCATGCCTAGGGACCCCTGGCCTCAGGCATGCCACTGAAAGAAGCCGCTTTGGGTGATTTTTTTCTGTGAGTGCTCATTTCAGAAGAATGCCTGGGACATGCCCCCACCACCATCACTCCAGCTGTGGCTGCCACTCAAATTTTAGGCGGGCACATGATGACGGTCAGGGTGCTGGACTGGCATTTGGTGAGCCCTCCCCTGGATGATCAGGCAATAAGTAATGAGAGCAGACACTGAGATTGAAGAAGGTAAATCTTTAGAACAGGCTTGTCCAACATGCAGCCCAGGGGCCAGAATCCAGCCCACCAAGGGCTTTTATCTGGACCACAGAGTACTGCCACAAGAGCCTGGGAGCTGGGGCTGGCTGGTGCTATCTGGAATATCCCATGTTTCTACATCAAGTGTGCAGGCAGACATTGACAATTTGTGCAAGCAAAAGTAATGCCAAATATCACACTAAACATTATTTTATTAAAGTTTATTAATAAAGATCAATTTGTATGTCTTATCTATCAAAAATTTTCTTACCAGCCACCCAACTGAAAAAAGACTTGCTATGTGGCCCCTAACCCAAAAATGTTGGACACCCCTGGTTTAGAACCACAACACCACAATTTGTTAACATCACAGGTCAAAATATACAAAATAAAGACCCACAAATCAAACTCTAATATTGAAGTTCTTGAGCAGCACTTTTCCTACTTTCCATATAACTAAATTTCTGTTATTATCAACAGAAATCATTTTCATGGCTTTTTGAGTGGTTTATTTGCTTGATTTATTTGGCAGGTCAGCAGCAGTGGAGAAGTAAGAGTGGCAATAGCATGCCATGTTCAAAAGGGGCAGCTGTGTTAGTCTAATCAAGCAAAAAAAACCAAGGAGTCCTGTGGGACTTAAAGACTAGCAGATTTATTTTTCACATGAGGTTTCATGGGAGAAAATGCCACTTGGTTAGATGCTTCAAAGATGGGGGAACTTACAGAATGGAATGAAAATAAATGCAAGGGAGTGCACTGCTATTGGCACTGCCTTCAGAGCTGGGTGACCATCCAACCGCTGTTGCTCCCTGGTTGCCTAGCTCAAAGCCAGGTCTTATTACAAAAATCCACTTGGGTGGTGGTGGGAGGGAAAACTCTGATGTATTGTAACCCTACCGTGAGGGAACACAGTCTTGGATAATACCACTGCATCGAACCTTTTATGTAACTTAGGACTCACAAGAGCAAATGTGCCTTGTTCACTCTACTGCAGTGGAAAATTTTAGTAGCAAAAGTTGAGATGTTAGGAACAGAGAAAATTAAACTCATTACATCTGGCAAAGTGGGTTGGAGTGCACGAAAAGTTATGCCCAAAGAAATCTGTTAGTCTTCAAGGTGCCTCAGGACTCTTGTAATTAGAAAAGGTGATTGTTCTCCATTTTAATCTTCCTGCTTTCTTATCTGGTATTCTGCACTGTTTGAATCCAAACATCTCACTTGATTTAATGAAACAATTCTGCACTGAATTGTGATTCATCCTTTTCTGCATTTATACATCCCCTTTTACACTGTAACTTCCATGTCATGTGTCTGATGAAGTAGGATTCTACCCACAAAAGCTCATGTAATAAAATTTGTGTTTAGAGGTGCCACAGGGCTCCTTATTTATTGTACTACTATACTTATTTCGCCACTAGATGGCGTCAAACATCAGTGCTTGTCTCCACCTTGTCTCCTTAAAAAGCTGCAGAAAGTTTCTTCCAATTGTGGAAAGGGGGTGAGGGGAAGGCCAGGGCAGATCCAGATAATAAATACAACCCTTTGCACACAAATCTTTCAATTACATTAGTAGACGTTGATGGTTATGTTCAGCTCTTAATTCTGTTTTGTGTCTGGGCACCATATGGTTAAATCTCAGTGGCTCACCTAACTGTGTCATCACACCCCCATCTGCTTAGGCAAAGGGATGCCTTTCTGTAAACTAGAGCCCTGCATGGATACAAATAAGTGGATCCGTATCCAACCTGCATCCGCAAGAAATGGTCCGCAGATATCCATGTTGTAGCCACGGATGTGGATATAATGCCGATATCCGCAGATATCCACATATTTGCAGGGCTCTAGCTCTGTGCAGATAAAAATATGTGGATCCGTATCTGATCTGCATCCACAACGAATGGTCGCGGATATCCATGTTGTATCCATGGATGCAGATACAAGGCAGATATCTGTGGATAACTGTGGATTTGCAGGGCTCTACTGTAAACAAATCAGGACACTTGAATTTTTTGCAGTGCAGATAGTTTCTCCTAACTGTGTAACAGATCTGGCCAGTCCTCCTTCCTCCCAGATCATTTGCTGTTGAACATCCAAGAATGCAGTACCCCATTTGCTTCTGCTGCTACTCTGTGCTCAAGTTTCCTGTTCCCTGAATAGCCTATTGAAGTTTCATGGGACACTCTCTAGATCTCTCCAAAATGCACTAAACCACTAATACTAACATTGTTAGGCAGCTGACATGCAAGCACAGTTGTACTGACCGAAAACGTACCAGTGTTGCTTATCGCTTGTTAAGATGACTGTGCCACTAGTGATCTACAAAATCACAGCAATAGTTATAGTATGGAAGGAAGCAATGGTGCTGCAAATTTGCAGCCACATTTTCCCTGCTCTCCCCTCTTGAAAGAGATTGAAGATAGCCCCAGACCAAAACCCTGAATGCAAATATCCCTAAACCATTTGGATCACATGTTGGCTCTGGTCTTCATAATGAACCAAAGCAGCTTGACTACCCACTGAATCCAAGCTTTTTGACTGGCCCATCTTTTTGTAAAAACACAAATTCAAATATTCTCAGAACTCTGGGAAAGTTCAGGTCCAGATCAAACATCACTACTGAGCCCTCTCTTGACAATGGTCCTGTCTTCAAGAGTCCTGAATCTTGGGAATGTTTGGATCCAAATCAGGATTTTGCTGTTTGGACTCATGGCTAATTGTAGCTGGATTTTACCTGGGGTTTGCCCAGCTCTATTCAAGACTCCAGCTTAACAACAGTATAGCCAGACTGGGCGGAAATGTGGAGTGTGTGACCTCATGTTAAGAAAAAGAAAGAAAGAAAGAAAGAAAGAAAGAAAAGAAATTCCTTGACAGCAATTGTGCTGGTCCTGCAGTGACAATTCAGCAGTTCTGGAGGCAATGGAAATCCAAAGACACCCATTATGGGATAGATCGTGGCAAAGCTGAGGCTGTTATAGGTTGCTGTACACACACACACACACACACACTTACCGGGATAGAGGGCATACAGTCTGATATGCTGTCACTTAGGGTGGGGGTTGGCGACCCAGGAGGGGAGAAGAGTCATTGCCTATCCCTGTCCCCCCCACCGCATGAGCCGGAGCCAGCCCATTGGCTACACCGTGACCCCCTAGCGCTGGTGGGGAGGAGGGGGTGCATGGGCAGCACACGTTCCCTCTCTCCCTCTGCTGGCGGGGCGGAGCAGAGGGGCAGCTGGCCATCCCTCCCAAAAGCAAACAGGGAAGACCTGGGGCTTGTGGAGGCAGGGCCCTGGAACAGCCCCTCCGTGGGGTTCAGGCCGATTCGACCCAGCCACCCCACGCCCTGGGGTGGCGAGGTAGAAGCAGCCTGAACTCTGCAAAGGGGCCGTTCCAGGGCCCTGCCTTTGCAAGCTGCAGGTCTCTCCTGGACAATTTTGGGAGAGCCGGCCGGCTGGTAGGCGGGGCCCCTCTGCTCTGTCCCGCCAGTGGAGGGAGGGACTGTGTGTGTGCTGCCTGCATACACCCCCCTCCGCTTCCCAGCGCTAGGGAGCCGCGGTGCAACAGCGGGGCGAGCTCCGGGTCGTGTGGTTGGGGTGGGGGGGGGGGTGAGCTGGGAGTCCCCGGGCACACCTGGCGCTGGAAGGGGACACTCAGTGAGCCACAGGTTTCCAATCCCTGACTTAGGGTCTGAGCCTGCAACCATATTCAGGAAAAGTTCCCTTTGTAAGTCAGGGAAGTTTGCCTTGAGTCTGAACCCCTTCCCGTCACAGAAGGAGTGATAGTCTGTTAGTATAACCCAGAAACTGATAAGGGGCTTGGTTCCAAGTGGCCAGATGGTTTGTCACAGAATCCCTCAGGGAAAATTTCCCTTCAAGTATCTCAAAGGAGAACAGTCTTCCTTATGCCAGCTTCCTTGAAAGTGCATCAGATCTATTGGCCAGAGACCAGATGTCATAAAAAAGGGAAAGCCTGCAGGAAACCATGGGAAGAGAATTAACATTTATGCATTGCTTTAAAAAAAAATCTGCCGTGAACTTTGACAGTTGTTACAGAATTCACAGCCGTAAATCATGGTACAACTCAGTTGTAAGTTAAAAGAGGTTTATTGATGAAGTGGGTGGGTGAGGGTTTGCGGCCTGCATTGTACAGGAGGTCAGACTAGATCAGGGGTCTCAAACTTCAATCACCACGATGGCCACAAGAGGACTAGCATAAGGGCTCGAGGGCCGCACCCCAAAAAGTGTCTATGGCCAGGGGTTGGATCCATCCCCAGCTGCCTTCCTGCAGTGGCTAGGGGTGAATCTGGACCCCACTGCTGGATGGAGCCATTTCCCTCCAGCTCTGCCACTGGCTTTCTGTGAATCACCCTGAGCCCTTCCCTAGCCCCCCCACACTGCCGCCAGCTCCCTGGGGCCCTTCCATAAACTCCCCCCACCTACAGCCAGCTCCCAACGCTCCTCCAGGTCCCGGCAGGGGGGCAAGCCCCCGCCCCCACTGGGCCCTGCTTGGTACATAGGGAAAGCACCCTCCAGTAAACTCCTAGCCCATACCTGGCCCTGCTCTGGCCAGTGGCAGCGAGGAAAGCACACCTCTCCCCACTGCCCAGCCCTGGTGGCCTTGCTGTATGGCAGGAAACTACCCCCGCAATGGTGCCAGCGGCAGGAACTCTCCTCCCCCCCGTGCCAGCCGTTCCATGCTGGGGACTGGGTGAGCTGGCAAAACGCGGTACTCAGCTCAGCTCTCCCAGTCTCCATTGCATCCCCCCAACACGTGTTACTTTTGCCTCCATGCCAGAGCAGCGGGGAAGGGGCAGGAAGCAGCTTGGCCCGGGTGTGGGGGGGTAGCCATACGGTTCCTGTGCTGTCTCCCCTCCCCGCTGCTCTGGCACAGAGCCAGAAGCAGCACGCGTTTGTGAGGGGGGGAGTGGAGACCAGGAGAACTGAGCCAGGCACCACTTTTTGCTGGCTTGCCCAGTCCCTGGTATGGGGAGGGGCAGCAGTGCGGGCCCCCCAGCACTGCCCGGCTTGGCAGGACAGTGTGGGCCCCCCAGAACTGTGGGGCCCAGGGCGATTGCCCTGCCCAGGGAGGGCCCTGTCTGGCCAGCAGTGGCAGGGAAAGTATCCCCCACCCAACCATGCTGGCCGTGTTGTGGTCAGAAATGGTGGGGAAGGCACCTCTCTGCCGGGCCCTGGTTGCCAGTCTGTGCGGCAGGGAAAGCACGCCACCAGCTCCCTGCATTCCCAAGGGCTGACTGCCCTCCCCGCCCCTACAGCCTGTCCCCTGTGGCTGCCTGTCCCCAATCACCCCCACAAGGCCCCCTCACCTGGCCTCCAGAGCGGCCACGCCACAGGCATGGCATGGCATGGCATGGCTCCCCCCCCCCCCCCCCGAGCATGCTTGTGGCAGCAGTTTTGTCTCACCCCGCCCTGGAAGTGTTGCTGATGCCAAGCTCCCAGCCAGCAGAGGAGCTCAGCACTTCAAAAGCCCTGCAGGTCACTTTTGACCAGTGGGGCGTAGGGGTTGGGGGCCCCTGGATTCTGGGGGATCATCATGGGCTGCAGGAGGTAATTCCAAGGGCCGCATGCAGCCTGCAGGCCAAGTGTTTGAGACCCCTAGACTAGATGATCATACCAGTCCCTTCTGATCTATGAGTCTATAAAATAATCTTATGACATTTTGCAGATAGGTGGAGTCTCATGGAGATGTGGGAGAAAAGGGCCATCTTTTTCAGCTAGGTTGACCTCTGGATTCTGGCAGTTTCCTAGAGCCAGTCTGCAGTTTGGTGTGATCTGTAGTCTGACTCAAGCCTGGCTCAATGGAGGGATATTCTAGATCAGCAGTTCCCAATTTTTGGTCCACGGGCTTTGATAAGTGCCCTGTGTTCCCCTCCTGCTACCTGGGAGCTGGGTTGAAACATAGTCCCAGCACACAACCAGGAGTCTGGCTGAGGCCCTAGCCTTTCACATGGTGCCTGTTCCCAGGTCTTCCAGCCTCCAGCAGACACCAGCCTTCTGCCCAGTGCCTGCTCCCAGCCCTCACCAACTCCTGCCTGATCAGGCACACAGTCAGTTGTGGGGGCTGCTGATGAGCGGCCAGGACCAATGGTTAGTGAGGAGGGGTGAGACTCTGAAAATTAAAGCCTACCACACAACTTTGAGTGGTTTGATGTTACTGGCAACCACTAACCTGAAGCTAGACATAGACACATTAGCTTCTGATCTTCAGTCACAAAAGTCATGTTAGATTAGAGTTGCACAAAATGAACTGCTTTTCACAATTTAATATCTTTTATATTTGCTTTGCCCTAAATTAGTTTATTTTCCTATGTAGAGATTTATAGTCTTTAATGGTGTACTGTATGCTAATACATCAATACTTTTTTTAATGAGCTGATAGCCTGATGGCCCTTCAGGGTTGTAAAAATGATATTTGTGGCCCCTGAGCCAAAAAGGTTGGGAACCACCGCACTAGATCAGGACTGAGATCCACTGATGAAGCGAGAGGAAAGCTATGCAAGAGAGTGGGAGGTGCTGTAGCTCTTGCGGAAGGAGACGCACTGGCTGAGTTGCGTAAGACATCTGGAATAGCAGGGGGTGTTTCAGTTCAGAATTTATGTACATTGGGAGACCCAGGAGAAGTAACTTGCACAGCATCTGTCTGCAGAGCCATAACTGCAGTGGGGAAAAAGGGCCAATTAAAGAGGGCGCTATGCCAGACCCTTCCTGGCCTGGAAAAGGAATGTGCCTTAAAGGTGCCTAACCCTGCCACTTGGCTCAGAGAGGCCAGGGCACCCCTTGCCTGGTCCTGGCTGCATCCCTGGCGATGGGGGAAAGGGAAGCCCCTGCCTGGCTTTCTGGCCGCAGCAGAGGAAGGCAAACCCTCCCACCCGGCCGTGGCCGCGATCGGCTGGCCAGCAGGGGAAGTCACCTGACCTCTCAGCCAGGGTGCTGGGGCCTGATCTGGCTGCACACTGCAGGGATGGATCGGGCCCAGCACAGATCAGGGCCCATGTGGGGGGGTGTGCCTTCAGGGCTGCTTGTCCCCGGGCGCCAGATAGTCTAGTTACCACCTTGTCTGCCTGTCCTATTTATACCCAGGGGCATCGCTGGCACTGGGCTCATTCATGGGTCTTGAGCCCCAAGTCCCAGCACCTGAGCTCCGGGTCCACCACCATGGCTGCAGCAGTAGAGAGCGAGGCCCAAGTCCCTGTGCACCGAGCCCTGGGTCTTTTCTGGGGCCAGTGCCACTTCCGTTTATGCCTGAAGACAACACTGTTAATCCTTCGTTTGATGTGCTGAACCGAACAGCATCTTTTTCAACCAGTAGGGGTAAGTTAAATGTGTATTGGCAGTTGGCCAAACACTGCTTTCAACTGTGCAACTGCAGCCCCAGCAGACTTTTGTAGGAGGATCATTCTTGCCTCAGTGGGCAGAATTTTTCCCTAATGTTTTACTTTCTATTAAAGCTCATTTACTAATGCAGGCCTCAGGCTCCAGCTGTCACCACAGTGTTTTCCATGTGAATCAACACAGCCATGAATAACAAAACAAGTTTGGAACTTTTTGCAAGCACTACCAAATCAAAGCTACAGAGCATGGCCTATCTGTTACCATGAGGTAAGCACACATTTTAATTTAGGTGCAGAACCACAGTGAGTTTCTACTCATAACCATGTGTGTCCTGCCACATGCACCAGGCATTTGGTACAAGATGCATGTCAGGTGCCAATCCCCTTCCACCACTGAGTTGTATTAACATAGAGCAGGGGTCTCAAACATGCAGCCCTTGGGCCACATGTGGCCCCTGAAGTTCTTTCCTGCAGCCCACAATGACACAATCGTTACCGATATTTGCAATATCATTGTATGGAAAGGTTTCAATGGTGCGGCCTTCAGGCTACTGTACTAATCCTCGTGTGGCCCTCATGGTGATTTGAGTTTGAGACCCCTGTCACAGAGTGTTGGCACAATGTCAGCACTTCACAGGAACTCAATTGTGTCAACAGCGAAGTGGTTCAAGTATACACCACTGGATTTGGAACTGACTGAGTCAAAGTAAGAGATTGAGAGTAAAGCCCTGCAGATCCGCGGGTAACCACGTCTGGGGCTGTGGATGCAGATATCCGCAGACCCAGTGTTGTGGATTAGCCCTTAGATGTGGATTTTATCTGCCCAGTGTGCAATAGAACGCCACAGCTTTTGCTAAGATCTGCAGTCAGCAGCATGAAGGGGAACAAGGAAGCGCTCCAGCCAATCCCAGCTCAGCTCTGATTGTGGTCTGCCAGCCAATCAGAGTCTCAGGCACAGCAGGCTGAGGCTTGGAGAGCCATTGCTGACGTAGTCAGTTAGCATGCTGGCCTTTGATTGGCTCATTCCTCATGCCTTCCCTGCCTACTGCTTCTTTTCTTGTTTACAGTTTGTGTGGCATGCTGTTAATCAGAGTTTTCATTGGTGGCTAAGGAAATCTGATTAACAGAACAGTATGCGAACCATAAACAAGAAAAGGAAAAAGTAGGCAGGAGCCATTTGGGAAATGAGCCAATCAAAGGCTAAAACTCTGACTGTGAGCCCAAGCTCAGTTGCGGATGCAGTTATGGTTACACATAAAACAGGGCACGTGGATCCAATAGATACTGACACTGAGCAGATGTAGATCAAATCTGGATCCACATTTTTGTATCCACGCAGGGCTCTAATTGAGAGCTCTTTTTGGACTGCCTGAACAGCTGGACATCAGCTCAAACCTAGCTCAGTTTCACTGCATCATTTACTGAATTAATTAAAAAAAAAAAAAGCTAAGTGCTGTGAACTCAGGGCCAGTTTTAGCCACATGTGGAAGGGGTGAGCACTGCTGGCAATAAGAAGGGGGGTAGAAAGAAGTGGAGCAGCAGAAGGAAGATGTGGGAGAGAGTGCCACCAAAAGGCATAGGGGGGAAAGCAAAGAAACTGCTGCTGCAGTGTTCCACAGGGGTAGCTGTGTTTGTCTGGTCCGGCAAAACAAACAAGGGGTATGTCCACACAGGCTTCTTATTTTGAAAGCACAGAGGTTGTTTTGAAATAAGAAGTGGCATATCCACATGATGCACCGTTATTTCGAAACAGCAGGACCCGTTGTTTCGAAATAACGGCTGTTATTTCAAAACCGTTAAACCTCGCATCTAATCAAAATAGCCGTTGTTTCGAAACGGTTGTTTCAAAACAATAGGGTTCGGACATGTTGTTTCGAAACAACACCATTGTTTCGAAACAACTGTTTTGAAACAACATGTCCGAATGGCCTTGTTTTGAAATAACCATTTTGAAACAAGGGCTATTTCAAAGGCTGGCTTTCCCTGAATTCGAATTAACAAACTGTTAATTTGAATTAACTTATTTCAAAATAAGGACTTTATTTCGAAATACCTCATTTAGAAATGTGTTATTTTGTAATAATGATGTATGTGTGGACATAGCCAAGGAGTTCTGTGGCCCTTAAAGACTAGCAAATTTATTTATTGCATGAGCTTTCATGGGAGAAAATTCCACTTTGTCAGATGCTTTAAAGATGGGGGAATTTACCAAACGGGAGGAATATAAATGCAGGGAAGTATAAGTCATGTGATCAGGTCATACTGTAACAGCAAATTAAAGCTGTTATTAAGATTCAAACACTGGGAAACAGCACATAGAGGAAGGTGTGGTCAAATCACCTGTTTTACTGGGAAAAGAATCCATAGTCACGATTTAATCCTGCTTTCACACAATTGAATCTGCGTATTAGTTCCAATTCTGCTGTTTCTCTTTGAAGTCAGTAGTCAAAAGGAACAACTAGCTGGCTCTGAAGATCCACATCAGGTCACAACAGTGACGAAGATGATGTGTCAACCTGCACAAATGCTTAAAACCCTACTAAAGCTGCTAATCTAAAGTTTAATCAGATAGTTCAGGGAATTTAATGTCCCATATGAAGGCTCCCCAGCTGTCTTGCGACCTGGCTAAATACAGAGTGAAGAAAAACAGGGTACTAATCATAGCAGGAAAAGATGGACAGATCTATAATAAACACTGAGTCTGTTCCCAGGCTGGGACTCAGGAATTCTGTTTTCACTTCTTCCATTTGTGTGACCTCGGGCAACTGACTTAAGCCAACATTTTCAAAGATGGAGCTCTAAAGTCAGGCACCCCAGTCCATATTTAGGCATCTAAATAACTGGCCTGGTTTCAGAGCAATTCAGGACTCTCAGTTCCCATAGCAGGCTGTCACCATTTATACAGCAGCATAGGTGAGAATAAAGCTTTCTAGACAAATAAAGATCATAAAGGAAGTATAAAACACAAAGCAGCTGACAAGATATGGCTTGCAGGATAAGGATCTCAGAACACTGTCCTGTTCCTGAAGAACTCGATGGTACACACCATTTCCAATTACTTTTAAGGTGCATGATGGGACTTTTTGATTGTTAATGCCACAGGGCAAAGATTTTGAGCCCAATTCAGTGCTGCCAGGAGCACAGTTTAGGCTACAAAGGCAGGAGGGATAGCCGTGCTAGAACTGAATGTGACTCTACCTTGTCTTCTTATGTGCTTGCTAAGTGGCATACACATCAATGGTGATGACTAAACAGCAATTATAGGGAGGATCCTGATGCACTGAAGAAGCACTCAGCAGTAGAAACAATTCTGCACTTGAATGGTGATTTCTCTTCTAATAGGGTCCTCTTTGCTTTTCTTTGTAAAAGAAGGGGGGACCTGTGCTTTAGCCCTAAGGCCCCTGCATGATCTGGTTCTTGCCATCCCCCACGCCACCCAGCACCAGCAGGGTCGTCCCAGAACCCCCCCACCTCCAGCAGTGCTGGGGGGGGCAGGGCCCTGGAGCCAGAGGCCAGACTCCACAGCCCTCCTGCCCTATGTTCCCGCTAAGGTGTGCGTGTGTGTGTGTATGCACGCGCACGCATGCACACAGGTTGTGAAGCCCGCACACACAACAAAATAAAGTGCGGACAAAAAAATTCAACAGTGCTAATATTTTTATGCTACTTTAAGAAGGCGGTTTCAAGCAGCGTGTTTCAAATAAGGTTTTGTAATTTATAACAGCATTTCCATCACCATCTCAGAATAAAATTTAGATATTATTTGCATCATACATACTTGCTTTGTTGTGCTCACAAGTTTGACCATACGCACTGGAGTGCATACAAATTTGGACAGTGGTTCCAAACATTTGCACAAAAGAACTTTTTTTGTGCAAACAGCCTATGAACAATTACAGGAAACGTTGAGTCCTGCCCTACCCCCTGCTCCGGCGGTCTGCCTCCAGGGGTGGGGTTGGCTGGCATATGCTGACTGTTTCAAAGGCAGAGCCTTCAGTCTGCACCAGAGACTTCACTGTGGGCCAGCCAGCCCATCCTTGGGGGTAGACCAGGGCTGGGACACAATGGAAGGTGGTCTCTGGCCCTGGGACGCCCTTCCCTAGCAGTAGCCCACCTGCTGGCCACCATGGTGCAGGGCCAGAGCCTCAGGAAAGGGGCCCATGATGATGGGGGACTGAGGCCCCAGGCTAGAGGGCAGGAAGCCACAGTTGTGAGCAGCCCATGGCCCCAAAGCCCCTTAATCAAGCCCTGGAAAGGGCACCCAAAAAATGGTGGGTGCCATTTTCCTTGAGGTGGGTCCAACCTAAGCTGGATGGTCTACAAGCTATTTCCATTTCTAGAATCAATGATGTTGTTCTTTTTTAGCATGCTAAAGTCTCGAAACTAAAATGTCATCAAGTCACTTACCGTAAATACCACATGTAGTTCAGTTCTTAACTGCAGAAGATGCAGGGCTGCTTAGCTGGGCTGACATCATCACAAATAACATTGCTTCTTGAAGTTACCAGCTATGCAAGAGCGATATGGGCCTGAACCATCACAACTCCAACAGAAAGTCTGGAGGGGAAGAGTCTGAGGGGAAGGGAGGCTGTAGAGAGGGCCCTCTATGAAACCAGACCCTATGTGGTGCTGAGACTGGCACTTTTCTCCATGTTGTCCCAGTGCAGTGGTATAAAATTAAGGGAATTAGCTGAAAGATGCTACACAGTTATTTTTTCTATCCTGTGGGCATTTCAGAGTTGGGGGGGGGACCCAAAATACTGGATCAGGAGAGAGAAGTTGCCCAGTGACAAGGCCCTTCTGAAAGAAATGTCTCCCAAAATTAGAACTGGCATTATTGAAATACAGTTTCTGAGAGCAGTTTCTGTTTATTGCTTACCTCTATTTCTCTAGTCTGTTCTTTTCCTAGAGAAGAATTGTCCTCTTGGATGAATCTTGTGTTTCAACATTAGTGTACCATATCTGAACTCTTATTACCTAACCTCTGCAAGTCTAGCTCTTCTGTAAGAAGAACCACTCCTAGCTGTTAATACCAAGGCACTGAGATGGCTTCTCCCTGTCTCCTTTTTAAAGGACTTTGTCACGTGTTTTTGACCCCCACTTTATTTTTTGTAATTAAAGGAACAAATTGATGGGGAGCAACAAAATGTTATGAATAAGAATATTTTCCAAATATGCAATCACACAGACATTTCTTTTCAGGTGGAAAATGTTTGTATTTAAAATGTTCCTGGCTGTGTTAGGAGCCCAAATAACAGCACTGTACAGTACAGTAGAAATAGGAAGTATGTGACTAAAGACAGAAAGTTAAATTAACTAGTCTAAGTTCACTCTCTGAAGGGTAAACAAAAGTGCCCAAAATAAACAAACTACTGTATGGAGAACAATAAATTAGATTTTAAAAACTAAATTTTAATAATCTAAAATGCTGTTTATTACACATGTAGAGATAATATTAATATACTTTTCTATTTCCAGTGTCACTTTCTTTATTCCGGTCACTGTTGATCAACTAGCTTGGACAAGGAGGGAGGAAAGCAACAATCTTGAGGACTGTCGCACATTCGGAGCTATGAATTAGCCACATTGATGGTTTGATTCTCTGCCACTTCCTTGCCCCCACTCAGAGCTGTAACTATGGCTGGGCCAACAGGGCAAAGCCCCGGGCAGCCCCGAGTGGCTCAATGGAGCTGCGCTATTAAAGGGGCAGCTTTGCGGCACCAGGTCCAAGTGCCACTAATGGGAAAGGACGTTCTGATCAGAACGTGCCCTGGGCGGCAAAACACTTTATTTTGCTGTTTAGTAAAATATTTAGCAAAAGAGTTTCCATTAAGGTATGCCTGTTTCCACCTGGAACTTCCAGTGTGATGCTTTATGTGAGATCAAGTGCAAGGTGGCAGATTGGGGTGTTGGAGGAGTGTCAGTAGTCTGGGATTATTTACTATAACCTCTTTAATCTGATGGCAGTGTTCCTCTCTTAATGAAAGCTCTGGGACACCGCTCAGTTCCTTCCATCACTGTACATAACTGAAATTACAATTGCTGGGTTTTGGCAGAGACCCTGGGAACGTCAGGAAAATGGAGATTGCACGGCTGGCTTTAGGCAGGGACACTAGTTACTGCAGGGTGACTGGGTGTGCAGAGCTGTATTATGTTATATTGATTTTGGGTACCAGCAGCTTGGGCAGTTTCAGCATTTTTGAGAATCATGAGGGTGATCCTAGTAAATCATCACAAAACAAAGCAGGGTGATAGAGAAGGTGAGGCTAGCTCTACACTGCCACAGAAGGAACCCAGGAGAGAATCATAGAATCATGCTGGTTCTGGAGAGTTACACTGAGAGCAGTGGAAAAATTGATGATATGGCTCCAGCTGTTGGCACTGGCTGGGGGTAGCCAAGTCTAAGAATGTGACTTTGGTACTTGACCGCCCTTGAGGAACTACAGGTGTTTAATATTCATTGTACAGGATTACGAAACATTAGAAGCATGCTATAAAGGTTTCATTGTACACCTGTGCCCTGCTATAAGGGAATGAGGTTAGACTTTACCATAAGGGTTGAATTCTGGCAATCAAAAGCTCCTAGAGTTTGCTACCTTGACAAGAATGCAGCAGTGTCCCTGGCAGACATTCCAATCTCTTCCCCTTATTCTCATTATTTCTCAATCTCTCTGGGCACGCACGCACACACACAAAACTGAGGACACATATGTATAGACAACAGGCATATGAGTGGTGATCAAACCTGGGATTTTTAATATTAAAACCATCACCTCTATAAACTTGAGCTAATGTAATAGCTTGTTCAGTTATATGCAGTTAGCAGCCTGTCATTCTCACTGTGGCTGATCACCAGAAGGAGACATACTCATCTGCACCAACAGCCTAATTTTCAGAGGTGTTGAGCACCCACAGGTTCTGCTGACTTAAGTTGGAGTTCTTGATGCACACTACTTCCAAGAGTCAGGCTCTAAGTCAATACATTACACATGCATCCTTATGCTCTTTTGTTTTGCTCCCCTGTATAACCAAGAGGAGCTAGTGGGGTAAAAGAGAGTTAGATTTTAATTTTCCATGCTGGTGTAGCTCCTGAACAGAACTCCTGGTTAGGTGATTGAATACTGGAAATAGTGTACTCGCTCCCTTCTCTTCCACCTTTCCCCCATCACAGAGACCATCAATGTGGGTATAATACACCTGTGAACCAAAGTTGGGACAGTTGGTCAACCAGTCTTGTTCCTTTTCTATCCCGCATGACTGAAATAGAGAGTGTTATTTAACAAAAGACACCAGGGTGAGCCACATGGTGCAGCATCCTCAGTGCTTCCAGAGGGTATCCCATGCTGCCTTCTCTGTCCCAAGGCAGCCTCTGATGGAACAAATGTAAGTTCTTCTGGTTTATTCTCTGTCTAGATAGTTTTCACTTTCCTGAGTTGATTTGAAATGTAGACTAGGTGGTTCTGGGAGGAAGGGCTGCAGGAAATAGAAATCTGCCCAAGGGATTCCCTCTTTCCACTTTCTCACTTCAGAAATCCCTCCCAAACCACAGGTTGCAAGAGGCAGCTGGATAGCCAATCAGAAGGCAGATTCCCCACCCCAGTGAGAAGGGAAATAGCAAACCAGGTACGTGAAATTGATGATGTAGGTAGGGGAACTAAGAAGTCTTTGCCTAACAGTACCAAAGGCCACCCATGAATCCACAGTAACTGTCCCCAAGCTTTAGTCCTTCCCCCTTGATTCCAAATAAAAACCACCTTTACACATTTGTTTTCTAAGTAATTTTGGTATTGTTGTTGGGGAGAGAGCAGTCCTCCAACCTCAAATCCTAACACAGAAAACTGGTGGTCCTAGAAGAGTAGCACCTTTCTCGTGTCCTTCGAATGATTTATAAACCTGGTAATTACAAAAGGAGGATCCGTAGGAGCTTGTTGCTGGTCTTAGAGATGAGAAAGTCAAGCTGAAACTCTGCTTCATTCATTTGGTATGTCCAAGAGTTATGCTGTAGGGGAGTGGCAGCACTCGCAGAGCTAGAGAGGAGGGTTATGGGCAGGAGATGGAGGGAGAGAGAAAAGAATAAAATCAGTTCCAGGCAAGGAACTGCACTGCTTGGTTCCCCTCCAGTCCCCGGCCCAGAAAGTCAAGAGTCCTCTGTGGCTGAAGGAGTAAAGGGGCCTTGGGAAAAGAAGCCAGTTTAGCCACCACGCTTGTCAGCACAGAGCTGCCGTTCAGAGTCATTTTGCTAAGCAACAGTAGGGGCAGGTCTTCAAGAAGGGATCAAAGGTTCAATTCCTCATTAAAGGGGTTTCCCCTTTGTTCTTGGATGAAAGAAAGTTGCCATAAGAGAGGAAATGAGGAAGAAACCCAGAGAAGAGAGAGGGCACTTAAGAGCCTGTTGGGCACAGCTTAGACCCGGGTATGTCTACAGGTTCGTGAAGTGCCCGAGGCTGAGGCAGCCCCAGAAGTGGATGGGGATTCGTCATCTGTTGTGTCTCCCTGCTCTTCTTTGTGGAGGCCGAGGCTGATGTGGCTTTGCAAGGCTGCTGGGGTCAGCCACTCCTTGGGGAGGCAACTTTGAAGGAAAGGGATGCATGAGCTGAAGTACGCCAGCCGGTTCACCCAACGGGGAATTTCTTTCCCACACAGGATCTGCAGAGCAAACAGAAGAGGAACATGGTTACCAGCACCAAGCACATGTATCATGAGGTGTTATAAAGACCACCACTACCTCCTTTCCAATGAGTCAGTGGTCTGGATTCCACAGTACTCAGAAGAGCCCAGTATGATTATAGGGGCTATCTTTTGAGGTCAGCTTCTTGGGGTGCCTTAGGCAAACTCTGAGTCTCTGGCTAGCCCAACCTGTCCTTTAATCCGCAGGGTCAAAGAAGGTGAGGCAAACTACTCCTTGTCCTAGTTCTCCTCTGGCAGATCCTGTTCTTATTTGGGGCTCACAGATCAGAAAGTCATTCCTAAGCGTTGCTCTCAGAACATAGCTGATGCCATTTAGGTATCCGTTTCTCTCTGTAATGTCAAAAGATTTGGACTGATGTTGGCTTTAGTTTCATTAAGCTGACAGTTGACCATAGCCAAGTGATTGGAGGATGGTGAGAAACTATTCTGTCTGCTCCCCACTTTACCAAATGGTGATATATGTGCAATGGAAATTTTTCCTACAGCACTTTGAAGTTCTTTTCTTATGGTAGCTCTTAACCTCTCCATTCTCCCTGCCTGGCGCTGCTTAAAAGAAACTACTGAAGAAAAGAAAGAAAGAAAGAAAAAGAAATGCCCGGCCTCTTGTAGATCCTACCTATGGAGCCCTGTGCAGATACAAATACATGGATCTGTATCTGATCTGCATCCGCAAGAAACGACTTGCAGATATCCATGTTGCATCTGCAGATGCAGATATAATGTAGATATCTGTGGACATCCACATATTGGCAGGGCTCTAGCTCTACGCAGATAAAAATACATGGACCTGTATCCAATCTGAATCCACAAGAAATGGTCTGCAGATATCTGCATTGTATCCACGGATGCAGTCATCCATAGATATAGTGCAAATATTCATGGATTGGAAGGGCTCTACCTACATATAGGCATTGTTTTGTGTTGCTTCTGTGACATGTGTACTGCCATGTTTTGTTTTGTTGTGCTAATAACCACACAAAATCTGACATGATGGCATGAAATGGCATAGGGGGATTTTTTTAATGACACAGACCCTTTCTATCTTAGGACCTGAGTCCTAATACATTTTAACTAAAAAACAGTAACATTTTGTAGTACCAAGTGTTAGCATTTGTAGCCTATGTGTAAGAGTTGGTGCTGTCAGTCCAGTTCTGTCAGGACAGGTATAGACAAGTGTCCGCATCACAAAAACACTATTGCTTCTGGCACACTCAGATGAAATACAAAAAGATGATCATTTAGGGTGAAATCCTGGCTCCATTGACTTCAATGGAACTAGGATTTGACCTTTAGTATTTAGTGAGTACTATTAAAGTATGTGACTGTCCCAAGGAGTTTGCAGTCTAAATTAGAAATAATGGTCATATAAATAACACTTTTCTCACTTTCTGACATGGTCCCTGCAGAGGAGGGGTGAGACACATTGGCCAGTATGCAAGTTTACAGTCCTGTGACCCCACTATCTAGGGCTGTCAATATGGCACTTTACACTCTTGCTCCATTCCCTCACTCTTCTTCCCTGCCAGTCTGAAATTTATCTAACTAACTTCTCACTGCTTCAACTCTCACTTTTTAGCCCTTTCAAGGAATCATTCATTGAAACTGGTGCTATCAGCAATGGAAAAAGGAGTCCAACATTTTAGGGGCTTAAGGTAAGAAGTATACTAAAGACCATTACTCTAGCACTGCCTGTCCTAAAGAAGATTCCCCAGAGAGAACCAATCCTAGGCCTCACTGGCAACTGGCCAGCTCTGTGCATCATGCTCTGTTCTACCAAAAACATTTCAAACCCATTCCAAAAACAGGGCACACTGGGCGCACAGAAATGAATGCAAGTCTGTGCACTGGAATCTCCATTAGAGTGTCACGTTAAAGGCATAACCAAGTCATGAATCTGACTAGGGAGTTAGAATTATTTTGGACACACAGAACACACTAGTGTAGAGCACTGGTTCCCAGCCTCTTCTCTGCCATGGCACACTTTAATACCTTTAATGATTTTGAGGCACACCACCAGATGGTCTCCAAATGAACTCATGAATATTCATGAGCCAGTCCAGAACTCCTTGAGTAGTTTTTCAAAAAATTCCACTGCACACATACTCAGGCCTGACAGCACACCCATGTGCCATGGCACACTGGTTGGGAAATACTGGTGTAGACACAAATGTATAAACTAAGTGCATTAGCGCCAAGCATCAGAGAAGTGATCAGAACCAGGTCCCTCCATTAGCTATTTTGCTGCCAAAATTACTCATCTTTCCCACTGTCTCATAAGTTACAGTCTGAAGGTAGTTATTTCAACTCTTGCAAGTTCCCTTTGGTTGACCTCAGACACTGTTGTATATGAATCAGTAATTTTCTTTATTTTTTACTTCAGGAACAAATTCCTACATCAGTGGCTGCCTCATGGAATCACTGCCTCTCCCATATCTCTAGACGCCACTGCCAGATCTTCTCATGAACCCATATCCCTACTACCCGAGTTTACAAACAGTTCACAAGAAGGGATCTGTACCCCCAGACTGATTCACAAATCACACTTTGAAAACCACTGAATTAGATTTTCTCAGCAGATTGGTTCCATCCAGGATTTCAAGAAAATGCATTTTTAAAATTATGTTAGATAAATTTAGCCCAACACTCCCTTTGAAAAGTAAATATTTTACCAGTCAGTCTCCTTGAATCCTGACCAACAACACCAAACAGCACTATTATAGCCTCCCTTTTTGGTTGCATTCCCCCAGTCCCTTTTCTGTCTGGTAGCTTTAGGGTATGTCTATATCGACAGTGGCAAATTCACTGCAGTCAGTTTGCCCTTCCAGGAGTGGATCGTGGTGAGAATGAACGCACCATGCCACTCCTGAAAGCCGACCCTGGAAGTCCAGGGGCGCGGGGAAAGTCAACTGCAAGCAATTTGTGGTCAGCTTTCCTCTAATGTGTAACAGAGACTTAGAAAGTTGCTGCCAGTTATGCAAGGAATTTTATGTTCCTTGTGTAACCAATGGTTGACTGCCATCAAATTTCCCCAAAATGTAGACTAGGGCTTAGTAACATATCGCCTTCAGGGAAAGTAAATAGATAAAATAAGGGGCTTTTTTTAAAAGTTTTCATTTAATTCTGGTGAAAGGTGCAGGATCAGAGCTAATAAGGAAATCACAAAAATATCATTAGAACAATAAACAAAGCAGTGTAGCCTTTGGAAAATTAGCACTAGAAAAAAAACCCACAAAAGGAAGGAGTGGTTCAGCTGCACAACTGTTTCATTTGATGCCTTTTCCTAATCAATTCAAAAAGCTGTAACAATTGCCCCTGCTGCCCCCTGTGTGGAAATGACACTGAGGCCTTTTGCTTTTGTTAGCTTTTTCACAGGGCGAATCAGTCAAGCCAGGAGGAACTGTAATATGTACTTAAAGACATGTGCGCATCAGTCCATCAATCGCCAAAGGGCAGCTTACAGAGCTTGAAGGTAATGATGAACTCTAAGACCAGGTCTACACTGTGGGTGCTACAACAGTACTGCTATAGCAGCTGTGTAGTTCAGATGCTTCCTAGAGTGACAGAAGAGTGTCACAGGCCAGTCCACTGGGTGTCCTTCCAGGCTTTAATCACAAATCAAAACCACTCTAGGTCTTCTCTACCACTATTGTGTTTTACTGGGTTTTTCCAGCAGGCCACACACTCTAGCATTATTTATGTGCATTTACAGTCCAGAGCCAGCTTCCCCACTTGCTTCTAGGGCAGGAACCAGTACTAGCAGAAGTCAGTCTTGAGGGTTCCACCTTGTTTTAGTTCCCTGCTCTTCCCCAGCACTTCTTTCTTGCCAGCTTATATAAACCCAGGTGTTGGGGTTGCTTCCCTCTCAATTAGTTCTCCTTGGTTAAGCAGCACACTCAGTCAATTACCTGCCTTCCAATTAGATCCCAATTAATATCCACTGGTTGGGACTGGAGTGACAGGGTGCCGAGTTAGCTCCTGGCTCAGCACACCCTGTTACCAAGGGGTTTTCCATTGCCATAGGTAATCCATCTCTTCAAGTGATTGTAGCTGGGGCTGTGGAAGAATCCTACCATCAACCTAACCATATCTACACGGGGGGGGAGAATGCAGATATAGCTGCAGTGTTCAGAAATGTGGACGTGCTGGAGCTATGGCCATCTAGTTGTTAAGTGTAGACCAGGCCTGAGTGGAATTGGAATCTCAACAAGCTAGCAAAGGGGACTTCAGGAAATCCTAACAATACTACAGCACTTTCCTTTGGTGTGAGCTGCCCGCTTTACAATGTGTTTGGCTGGGATAGCAGTATATAGAACAATTCGTAGGTAATAGAGAAAACTGTATTTTAATGAGAATAGACCAACTGAACTTAATTAAAGCCTTATAAGGAAAATGAAGAGGGAGTTTACTCATCCCCCCCACCCCCCATATATGACATGGCATCTGAATCCATGAAAATTCTGCCCATTGTAGCTTCCCTGGAAAGCTGTTATAAACGTCACACAGGAGAACAACTCATCTACTCTGATGGCCAGGCAGTGTTTCCTGCAGTTTTACCTTTTCCTGAGTGTCACACATGCTAGACAGCAAGGCACCTTTTTTTTCCTGAAAGTGAATTTCTTTTTGTGGAGGGATGTGTATAACTCCTTTGAGACTCAGCAGGTAAACTGTCTTAGGTCAGAAACACTGGTCTTGATTTCTAAATCAAAATAAACTCCCATCATCCTTTCAAGAAGCACCCACTGGCTTCCCTAGAAAACTTAAAACATTTGTAATGAATCTTGATCTGGATTCCTGTCAGGATCTTCCAAGTCCCTGGGACAGAACAATTGAAAAATGGATGAAGTAAGGAATGTTGTCTCCTTCCAGTTTGTCAGAGGCTTCGAGAAGGCAGTTGAGGCTACTAGCTGACTCAGCTAATTGAGGCAGGGAGCCTTGTTGCACCAAATAAGTCCTTGCAGTTAACTATAAAGATGTTTATCTCCCCTCAGAAAAGGGAAGACAGGGAGATGAGGACTCCACCAAGCTACATTACACTGAACTCTAAAGAGATGGGGATGCTCAGGCTTTCACCTGAGGAAAAATACAGGTTGGGTGACTGTGTGATTTTAAGTTACTAACGTACCTCTCAAATGTGCCTTGTTTTAAGGAACATCACCCTCTTTAGTCCCAAAGTTATCAACTTTCCATATAAGTATGGTGTCCCTTCACTTTCACTGCTGAAAATTGTTTCTGTCAATAATAAAGAATCATGGAATCATAGGACTGGAAGGGACTTGCAAGGTCAACTATTCTAGTCCGCTCTACTTATGGCAGGACCAACATAATTTAGGCTGTCTCTGACAAATTTTGTCTAATGACCTGTGACGAAAATAAAACAGCTGTAAATAAGATATAAGTTAGTATAAGCACAAGTTAGCCTAACTAGGGCGTTAGCATAAGTGGTTCAGGCTGTCAGGCCTACTCCAATTCTAGAATTGGCTCATCAGCAAAGATACGGACACTGGGCAAGAACAATACAAGAACATGGAACTTGAGTACAAGAACATGGACCTGGCTAGCAGTTTGCCATATAAGGTGAAATACTTTCAACAAACCAATCCGAATCAAGTAAACAACTCTGATCATGCAGACTATTGAAATCTTGTGGAGAATGTACAGGATATATACGTGTAGTGTGGCTGTACTCGAGGTCCTCCCAGTAACTTCGGTTCTGGGGGCACCTTTGCAATTGCAAATAAACTGGCAGATGTAATTCCTGGTACTCTGTTTGATGTGCCTCAGCCTGCCATGAACGGACTGCGTGGTCTAGGACATAATTCGCAACAGATCCGATCTTAAAAATCTCCAATGATGGAGATCCCACAACCTCCCTAGGTAGCTTACTACTGTGCTTAACTACTCTGACTATTAGGAAGATTTTCCTGATGTCCAACCTAAACCACTCTTGTTGCAATTTAAGTCCATTGCTTCTTCTCCTATCCTCAGGGGTTAAAGAGAACAGGTTTTTCTCCTTCCTTCTTGTAACAACCTTCTATGTCCTTGAAAACTGTTTTTATGTCACCCTTCAGCCTTCTCTTCTTCAAACTAAGCAAACCCAATCTTTTATAATCTTCCCTCACAGGTCATGTTGTCTAAACCGTTAATCATTTTTGTTGCTCTTCGCTGGACTTTCTCCAATTTATCCACATCCTTCCTGAAATGTGATACCCAGAACTAGACACAGTACCCCAGTTGAGGCCAAATGAGCACGGAGGAGCGTGAAAGAATTACTTTTCATATCTTGCTTACAACACTCCTTCTAATAGCTTAGTACTGTCTGCAAACTTTAAGTGTACTTTCTATGCCATTATGATCAAAGTCATTGATGAAGATATTGATCAGAACTGATCCTGTGGGACCCTACTTAATATGTCCTCCCAACTTGACTATGAACCACTGATGACTACTCTCTCAGAATGGTTTTCCAGCCAATTATGCTTTCATTGCATCATAACTCCATCTAGGTTCTATATCCCTAGTTTGTTTATGAGAAGCTCATGCGAGACAGTATCAACAATCTTGTTAAAGTAAAGATATACTAAATCTATGATTTCCCCTCATCCACAAGGCTTGTTACCCTGTCAAAGAAAGGTATTGGGTAGGTACTGAACAAATCCATGCTGACTGTTACCTGTCACCTTATTACCTCTTAGGTATTTGTAAATTGATTGCTTAATTATTTGCTCCATTATCTTTCTGGGTACTGAAGTTAAGGTGACTGGTTTGTAATTCCCTGGGTTGTCCTTGTTTTTCTTTTTATGGATTGACATTATATCCACCATTTTTTACAAGCAAAGACTTGTGAGACAGTGATTATAAGAAGAGCCCATGCCATCAAAGGAATGAATTCCACTTCATTTTAAGTTTCTTGCTTCACAGAGTTTTTTTTATCACTCATTTAGCATCTAAGTCTCACATTGTGTCCTTTAATTAATTGGTCTGTGGTATAGTGCTCTAAATACACACTCCAGGAACATATAAATCCCCTCTGAATTGTGTCCTTTTACTGCTGTTGGCCATACATTTTTCACATCTTTTTCTATTCAAGTCTGAGTTAGTCTTCTTGCCCACTACATTTTGGTGCCATGCTCACCGCCAGTCTCCTATAGATGGAAATCCAACATCATGGGCTAGTGAGAGTAAGGATTGGAAGTCATTGCTTAGCCCCATGCATGTTGTTGCATCTTCTCTCATCTCCCTTTGGGTTAATGGCTCAGTTCTGCTCAGTCCATCCATTGCCCCCATTTAAGGCAGGCACTTCTGTAGCAATTGTGTGTACTCACTGCCACCACGAGGGGGCATTTTATGGCAGATACGCCACTTGCTGTCTGGGGAACCAAGTAAAAACACAGTTCAGACAGATAAAGCAGAAGCCAGAAGTGAAGGAGAGATGGAAACTGACAGTCTGAGATCTATTTCCAGGGAGCTGTCAAATCCACACCAGCACTTCAGCTCACCAATCTACAAGTGATGTGTGGAATAAAGAAAGCCTCTGAGCAACTGAAGTCAGGCACATTTCCCAGATATCTGCGGGTTGAATCCATTTAACCAAAGGAGAATAGCAAAGATTTATAAGCATCCACCATAAGTTTAAAGCACATGGTATTGCTGGCAGCTGAATCCTTTACTACTGCTAAAACTGACAGCTGGGTAATCTTACCCACATCCACCCGAAATGCTATTTCACAGGCAGTAGGCTAGTGATGAAATGTGTGATAAATACCTGGAATGATGCAGTAGGAAACAGTCATCCCAAGCTAGTACTGTGCACTTAACTGAAGAGTTCCCCAAGTATCACTGATATTTAGATTTATACTAATATTCCCAAATATCCCTGTGATATTTTGGGCATCCAGAAATATATGAGGCACCTGAACATGATAATGGAGATAAGGAGGGAGCAGTTAGCAGGAAGGTGAGAGAAAAGCCACAAGAATGATTAAAGGACTGGAAAACCTGCCTTAAAGTGATAGACTCAAGGAGGTCAGTCTATTTATCTTAATGAAGAGATGATTAAATGATGATTCTATTACAGTCTACAAGTGCCTGCATGAAGAACAAATATTTATCAATGGGCTCTTCAGCATAGCAAAGAATGTACAAAATGATCCAATGCTGTAAGTTGAAGCTAAACAAATTCAGAGTAGAAAAATATTCTTAACAGTGAAGGTGATTAACTTATCAAGGTTCATGGTGGATTCTCCATCACTGGCCATATTTAGATGCAGATTGGATATTTTTCTAAAAGCTCTGCTCCAGGAATTATTTTGGGGAAGTTGTCTGGCCTGGGCTATACAGGAGGTCAGACTAGATGATTACAGTGCTCCATTCTGATCTTGGACTCCAAAAATCAGTGGCAAGTAAAAGACAACAGGATCTTCTGTTAAATTACTGATCACAGCTCAGTAGACAGAGGGAACACAGTAGGGGAATAAATGTGATTTTGCTGGGGTCACCTAATAGAGGTCTAGTGCCATGGATGACCTTTTTGTATAATAATTGCATCTACCTAAAGTTAAGTTCTCTTTTAGTTTTAATACAGGAACACCAGCTTCAGCAAGATCACTCCAGCTTGTCAAGAGACCCTCCAATGAAAAGAATAAACCTCTAGTACCAGGGGTGTCAAACTCATAGCCCATGGGCCGGATCAGGATCAATTTTATTTGGCTATGATCAGAAAATGGACTGCAAAATGACACTTTCTTGCTCTGAACATGGAGGCAGAAAGGGCTGGGGAACGTGTGCGGCCACGTGGCCCGCAACAGAGGTCCCCCCACACTGAATGCACTTGAGTGGGTCCAGTCTTTTCCCATCAGCAATACATCTTAAAGAGTGACCTGATGTCTAGAGAGCCTTGCTAATGGAAAAGAGATCTCAGTCAGCACAAGGGA
Organism: Podocnemis expansa; assembly: GCA_007922195.1. Lineage (NCBI taxonomy): Eukaryota > Metazoa > Chordata > Testudines > Podocnemididae > Podocnemis > Podocnemis expansa. The sequence continues at coordinate 91,313,942 of ML681963.1, read as the reverse complement.
ATGCTATCCTACTTGTCCCAGGAGGTATACTTCCATCTATTTTGCTGCTTCCTTTTCTCTGTCACCCTTCCTCCCCCTACCCCCGCAACCAGTTTTCATGTACTCCTCCCTCTGCAGATCTCCTGAGGGCTGAGGAAGGGAGCCTTTGTCCTGCAAACCTCAGGACCACTCTAAGGGGCTGGGGCTGCAGGGAGAAGGGGAGCTTGAGCCTTTTCAGACCCTGACAAACTGACTTTGCCTTGACAGAAGCCTGAGAAGCGGACAGTGTTCCTCAACCTTTAGTGGACCACAGAACACCTAAAGGTATAACATACTTTACACAGAACAGCAGATGAACGCTTGCTCAAAAAAAGCTGGCATATACCAACTGTAATGTTCATAATATCTGTGTACTATGCATTCCTGCAAAAACAATTCCGGAAACTGAATTAAATCAATTTTACGACTATAATATGCATTTATTTCTTTTTTAAAAAATACATAATGATTATGCACACAACTTAAAACTGATAATATTTCTCAAGTTTTAATGGGAATTTTAGGCCTACATGTTTGAAAAAAGTCCATCTATCTTAGAGTAATATTTGTTAAATTCTTATTGTGGAAATTATGTCCAAGCTGTGGTGTCACGGGGGCTGGGCACGCAGGGCACATGCCCCAAGTCCCAACACCAGTGCCCTGGGTCTGGCAAGGACGCTGAGCTCGGCTACCACTGGTGGCTCAATGCACCCCTGCTGGGGCTGGGGATCCAGGGCCCACCCAGCTGCAGCAGTTGGATTGAGTCCCGGCTGGCAGGGCCATCCTTGGTGGGAGAGGCGGGCAAGAAGGACGATTTCCCCTAGCCCCACAGTTCTGTGGGCCCCGTGCTGTCCTGCCTTGAGCAGGGCAGAGCGGGGCCTGCACCATTGCCCCCCATGGCCACCACTGTCCCCTGCCCCCTCCCTGCTGCCTTTGGTGTGGAGCTGAAGGCAGCAGAGGAGAGGGGTGCCAGGAGCACAGAACCAGCCGGTGTCTGGGTTGGTCATCTCTGCCCCTAGGGCAGTGAACAGCCAGCCCAGGGGCTGAACGGGTCAGCCCAGAGGCCAGGCTGTGATCTCTGCCCCTCCCCTGGGCTGGCTCTTCTGCCCTAGAGGCAGGGAGAACCAGCCCAGAGGCAGGGTGGGAGAGCTGAGGCCTGCCCCCTGAGCGGCCTGCTCCATCCCCAGGGTCAGAGTGACTGGCTCAGGGGAGGGGCAGGAGTGTGAGGTGGTCTCTGGGTCATCCCACACCATCCCCCCAGCGCAGAGGGGACATGGGGGGACCCCCGGCATGGCAGAGGTGGGGGACCCTCAGTGTGGCGGAGGGTGGGGAGGCCCTCAGTGTGCATCTACCCAGGGAAGCGGTGCAATCTCCGTCTTTGGAGATGTTTAAGGCTCGGCTGGAGTGGTCCTGCTTTTTTGGCAGGGGGTTGGACTAGATGACCTCATGAGGTCCCTTCTAACCCTATGATTCTATGGTGCAGGCCCTGAACCTATTTTGGGGACAGCGATGCCCCTGTGTCCAAGCAATTTTGATACCAGCAGCAATAGCAGCATGAAATTTAAAATGCTTCAGCTGCAGCAAAACAGCAAGGCAGAGGCAGACACCGATGTACACCTGGAAGCTTTGCTGCAGCTGGGGCGGAGGGTTTAGGGTCAGTCATGCAATACCTTCACTATGTCTTCAGAACACCAGCTGAGAACCTCTACTATGAATCACTAGAGGCAGGCCTATCTCAGCAATGTGGGCATGTATTATGTTTCAAAAATGCCAGTTGCTAACATTATCCTACCATTCTCATGCATTAGGGGTAAACTTACACTTCACCTATATGACCCCCCAAACTACCTTAATGCTGTCTCTTTACCAAGGCTCTGAGAAATCAGAAACTCCTATTACCTAATTAGTCATTACAACAGAGTTTCCCTTTATCAGCGACCACAAAGACTAGAAAGCCACAACATTAAATGTGTAATCGTTGTACTGCTCTATGGCTATCTTTAGGATCAGACATCAAATACATCCAAATTTTACAAATTTCTGATTAGACAAGTAACACACTGAAAGCAATAATTTCCCATATCTCATTGAGGGCCTGGTCCAAAGCCAAGTGATGTCAACATGAATCCTTCCATGGGCTTTGGCTCAGCTTCTGTGGACAAAATCCTACAAGAAGCTGAAGACATTCAATACATTGCAGGTTATTCCCAGCAACCTCTCCAAACCAGGTCCTGGGATTCTGTATGGCAACCAGTTAGTTAAAGAAGCCTGGGTACCCTGTGGAGAAGTGCAGCTTGAACTCTGTGTTTCCTAGCTGTGTAATGTGGGGGTTGTTTGTTTGTTTTAAACAATATTCCTGAGACGTAACATGCCATCAGGAATGAAGCCACAACTTAAGATGGAACTGAAAACCTAACTTTGCATTAGAACAGTGGTTGTCAAACTTAGGGTCGGGGACCCAGTACTTGATGGCAGAGCCCCCTGCTACCACCACCAAAAGAATGGAATTCATTGCTCAAAGATGTAATTGTTAGGTCACGGGCATAAATTATTTTTTTTCAACTGCGTCCCAAGGAAATAAGTTTGAAAACCACTGCATTAGAACACGAGAACTGCTGTACTGTTCATCTGGACATCAAACCTGCACTGTGATGATGCTTTGTGTGAAAATCCTTGAGAATAGGATATTTAAATACAGCAAGTAGTAGCTGCAGGATGACAAGACAGGTAACAAGTGGTCTCATAACAGAAGGCCCTCTAGGGACAGCTCAGTATAAGACTGAGATTGCTCATGACACTCATAATAATGTCAAGTTCCAAAGGCACAGCCATGTTAGTCTAGTTCAGCAAAACAAACAAGGAATCCTGTGGCACTTAAATGCTAACAAATATATTTATCGCATGAGCTTTTGTGGGAGAAAATCCCCCTTCATCAGATGCTCAGAAGATGGGGGAATTTACATAACAGGAGAAAAATAAATGTAGGGAAGTGTAAGTCATGGGATCTGCTCATACTGTAACAGCAAATCAAAGCAAGGAATCCTGTAGCACTTAAAGACTAACAAATTTATTTTAACAAATTGATTTGCTGTTACAGTGTGACCTGATCCCATGACTTACACTTCTCTGCATTTATTTCCTCCTATTCTGTAAGTTCCCCCATCTCTGCCGTGCTGGGGCCCTCCCACGATCCCTCTGCACTGAGGGGGTGGTGTGGGATGACTCAGAGACCACCTCACACTCCTGCCCCCCCCCCGAGCCAGTCACTCTGACCCTGGGGATGGAGCAGGCTGCTCAGGGGCAGGGCTCAGCTCTCCCACCCTGCCTCTGGGTTAGTTTTCCCTGTCCCTAGGGCAGAAGAGCCAGACCAGGGGAGGGGTAGAGATCAGAGCCTGGCCTCTAGGCTGACCTGTTCAGATCCTGGGCTGGCTGTTCCCCACCCTAGGGGCAGTGGTGGCTAGCCCAGACAGGGGCTGGTTCTCTGCTCCTGGCAGCCCTCTCCTCTGTTGCCTGCAGCTCCATGCCAAAGGCAGTAGGGAGGGGGCAGGGGACAGCGGTGGCTGTGGTTAGACAAACACCTGTCAGGGATGGTTTAATGGGGGTACTTGGTCCTGCCATGAGTGCAGGGAACTGGACTCGATGACCTGTCATAGTTCTTTCCAGTTTCTATGATTCTAAGACTCGGAATAGCCACAAGTCATAGCTTCACCCCTTGAAGCATGATTTCCATTTTGAACATGTCTAGGCCAATCCCTTTGTGTGTTGTGCCTGTTTTTATGGTAAAATTGACCTTTACTGACAAAAATTTAGTTCCTCCAAGCCCACCTATAAGGATCAGGTTTTTTCCTTGCTATCTAGAACTGTGTGAAAGCAGCCTATGTTTTCATGCCATTCCACACACACAAGAATGCATGCTATTACAACTGGGAAAATTCGGGTCAGCTCCAGAGCTAGTGTAAATTGGGATAGTTCCTATGAATTATCACAAAATTCCACTATTTGATAACATGCAACTCTTTTTAGTGAGATATCTTCAAAACAGCCACATTCAAGCGAAGTTTAGATTTTGCATTTATTATTTAAATTAATTCCAAAGAAACCTTTAAATTTGATATCATTTGCTGGACAATCGAACCTCTTTAAAATGGAAGTGTGCCGGTTAAAGGTTTTCTTTTCTCAGTTCAAATTTCTTACCAGGAGTGTGAGATATGACTACTGAGGCTGAACTAAGAGTGAGTAGAAACAATGATAAGAATGTAAGAATGGTCATACCAGATTTCAGACCAAATTGGCTGAACAAGCATCTCAAATAGACTATTAAGAAAGAGCAGAAGGCCTATAAAGAATGGAAGTAAGGCTGGATTAGCAAGAAAAGCTATGTATTGGAGGTCAGAAAACGTAGGGGGAAAGTGAGAGCTGCCACAACCCATGAAGAACTGGACCTTGCAAAGGAAATACAAATCAACAGCTAAAAATTCCTTGCCATATAAGTAAAAAGAAAACAGGGAATGAAGTGGAACCACTGAGCACTGAGGACAGGATAAAGATTAAGGATAATCTAGGCATGGCCCAACACCTATATGAATATTTTGCCTCAGTTTTTAATAAAAGTAATGTGGAGCTTGAGGGTAGTGACAAAATGACTAATGGGAAAAAGGTTATAGAAGCAGAAATCATTACATCTGAAGTGGAAGACAAACATTTAATGGCTGTGTCTACACTTAAGAATGCTAGTTTGAACTAAATTAGTTTGAATTAATTAATTCAAACTAATTGTGATTAATTAAAACTAACAGTTCAAATTAGCATGTCCACACTAGAAACCTAAATTGAACTAGCATGTCCAAGCACTGGACTTGCTAGTTCAGCTTAGGAGGGGGGCACCATGGGAGATGTGGCAACATGGCACCCAAGAAGGGCCATGCCCCCACCCAATCCATAAAAAGAAGGAAGCACTGTAGGAGGAAGAAGGTCAAACTGCCAAACTAATAGTTTTAACTAAAGGCAATTTTACAAGTTCGAACTAAGGAATTCCTTAGTTCGAACTAAGGAATTCCTTAGTTCGAACTAAGAAAAGCTAGTGAGGCCATGGACTAATTTAGTTTGAATTAAGCCTCCTTAATTCGAACTAAACTCCCAGAGTAGACATAGCCAATGAGATTAGATAGTGGAGCCTAGATAATAGCCATGCACTAATATTTAAGGAACTGGCACATAAAATTGCCCACTCAATAGCAAAGGATTTTTATTGAATGTGTAAACTTGGGGGTCAGACCCTATGACTGGAGAATTGCAAATGTAGTGCCTATATTTAAGAAAGGAAAAAAACAATGACTGGGAAACTACAGGCCAATGAGTTTTATCTCAATTGCAAGCCAGGACTTAGAACAAATTTTGGGGGGAAAAAAAAGGTAGTTAAGATCATGGATTTAAACAGTAACTGGGATAAAATACAACATTATTTTACAAATGATAGATCATGTCAGATCAATGGGATCTCTTTCTTTGACAACATAACCAATTTTCTAGACAAAGGAAATGTAATAGATCTAGTTTATCAGATTTCAGTAGGGCATCTAATACAGTTCCAGACTAGAAACTTTCAGTCTATTAGTTACATTGGAAAAGATATGGATTAAGGTAAGAAATGAAAGGTGGATAAGGATCTGGTTAAAGGGCAAACTACAAAAGGTCATACTGAAAGGTGACCTGTCAGCCTGCACGGAAGTTACTGGTGGAGTTCCTCAAAGATCAGTCTTGGGACTAGACATATTTAACATTTTCATTAATGACCTTGGCACATAAAAGTAGGAGCGTGCTAATGCAATTTGCAGGTAACGCAACATTGGTAGGTATTACTAAGATGGACAAGGATCAGAATACCACACAAAAAGATCTGGGTGACCTTGAAAACAGAAGTAATACAGATATGATGGAAGGTAATAATGTAAAGTCATGTGATTTGGGACTAATACTAAGACTTTTTGCTATAAACTGGGGATGTATCAGTTGGAAGTGACAGAGGGGTGGAAAGACCTGGTTGTATTGGTTGATCACAGGGGAACTATGAGGTGCCAATGTGATTTTGCTATGAAAAGGCTAATGCAATACCAGCATGCATCCCACCAAGCATTTCCATGAGAGATAGGAAAGTGCTAATACTGTCATTTGAGGCATTAATGAGACCATCTGGAATTCATTCTGATATGAGATTCTTAGCAGCAGCATATGCCCTATTTATAACTGCTTTTAGCAAATATCTTCCATGACTGGAGATGGGACTCTAGAACAGGAATACTCTGAGTTACTACAGAGAATTCTTTCCTGGTGCATCTTGTTGACATGCTCAAGGTCTAACTGATCACCATATTTGATGTCAGGAAGAAATTTTCTCTCAGTTCAAACTGGCAAAGATGCTAGGGATTTTCATCTCTCTCTCTAGTGTGGAGCAAATTTACTCACTGGAGTAAATGGTGGATTCTCTGTAACCTGAAGTCTTTAAATCAAGATTCAAGGATGTTAGAAGCTCAGCCTGAGGTTATGAGCCTGTTACAGCTGTGGGTGGGTGAGGTTCTGTGCTTGCAAGGTGCAGGTCAGACCAGATGATCATGATGAAGCTTTCTGATCTTCTTGTCTATGAATAAGCTGAACAGCTCCAATCTTTATAGTTTGTCTTTTTATGTCAGCTCTTCCATACCCTTAATCATCTTTGCTGCCCCTCTCTGAACCATTTATCTGTTAATCATTTTCATTGGGCTGGAAGAATCACTCAGTGCAGCCAAGAGTGGAAAAGTTAGTGATGAAAGAATAAATTCCTAGACTTTATAGCATCTTTCATCCCAAGGAATCCTAAAATGCTTCATAAACTTAAACTGATTGAGATGGCATATCTAAAAATCTTCTCATTTCACTGCTTTAATGTAGCCAAACCTGAAATAAAACAGCTGCTGTATTCAATGGCAAAACTACAGAACCTTACAATAGGAAATAGAGAAATTAGAAACAATGGAAACTGCTGGAAGATTTTATGGATACAGAATGTTATTATTAATTAGCTTCTGTAAAGTGTTATAAATCAAAATGGTACTCAGCACAAGAAAAATATATAGCCCCTGTCCCATATAACTAACAACATCCAAAGCCCCATGAAATCAGCTGGAGTTTTACCATTCACTTCCATGGATGTTGTACCAGGCATTAAGCAATTAAACACCTCCTGATATACTTAGGTTTCCTTGTTATTTCTTCCTGACGCCCATCCCTCATGCTAAATGTCTCTGCCTCCTACCAACCATTAACCAGAACTGCTCATAAATGTTTTTTGAACAAAATGCCATTCCAACACACCCATGCTGTGAGCCCCACCTTTGCAGAGCAAGCCAAGAGTAACTACCAATTGAAGAAGCCATGGATATTAGAGTGTTTGGGGTATACTCAAGTTAAATTTCCAAAAGCAGCTTCATCTTTGAAATCTGACACCAGTGCATTCAGCAGCAACCCATATACCCATCCCAGCACTGAAACCTCCAATGACTTCCAAGCTAATATGGGTTTCCTGTTTCCTAACTAATCATAATGTTAGAGCCTGTACTCTGCTAAGCATGGGTCTGAAAAACTTTGGAGGTGAATCATTCACTGATGGCTAAGAGGTTGTTTTCTTGTCTGACCATTCCTAGATGCAGCACACCTGACCTTCTGAGAGAACTTGCTGACAATCAACTTCTAGGGAAATTGAGATGCTGGGATAAGTTTGTTCCACACATCAACAGGTTTGCCTTGGTGTAGAAAAGAAATGCAAATAGCAAGAAATAAAATTAATATGCTCTAGCCATCAGCTCCTCAATACAGCTCTACTCATTGATAACACACACCAGAACAAATTCTGTCTTCCTGACATGACTTCAACTGCCATTATGAAGGACAACCCATTTACCCAACATACTGAAAGTGAAAAACATAACTCCTTCTGCCCACATAACAGGCATCTTAAGCCTTAACCTCCCTCACCCACATCCCACCACAGCTTCAGTTACACCAGGCACAAACCTGTTCATCATGACTCTATCAACCAGTGTCTGTACCACCACCCCTTCCCCGCCACACACATCCCTCCAGTTATCAGTAGGGTAGGCCTTTACCCAGAATGACAGGGGCGAGGGGACAGGATTTTATCTGTTGTCTGGAAATGGTTCCACCCACAAATCTTCTAGCATCAGGAGTCACCAGATACTTTCCAGAGACATGATAGATGAGATAATATCTTTTATGGGACCAACTTCTATTGGTGAAAAAGAAACTTTCGAGCTACACAGAGCTCTTCTTCAGGTCATCAGATGCAAGCTCTCCCCAGAACTGGACACATCAACTCAAAGCAGCATCAGACCCTGCCAGAACAACAGATGCAAAATCTGCTGTCATGTTCATTGCAACAATGATGAAAACCTCCTAAAATACACCTTTCTAGGTCCATGAGTCTTACATATGCCTATCACAATATGTGGTGACCCTCATCCATTGCATTGAAAGCCCTGATAACATCTGTGAGGGTGAAACCACACAGTCACTGTGCTCTTGAATGAATTCATACAGGAAAATGATAAAAGGAAAAAAAATCACCACCTCACCTATAGATGGACATCTTTCACAAGGTGACCCTCTATATCTAACCAATCAGTCCTCATTCCCAAAAGAAACCTGCACAACTCCTTCAAAAGACAAGCCTGGGAGCTGAAATTCATAGTTTTGCTAGACACTAAAAACATGGCCTTAATAGAAACACAGGATTTTGGCCTATTAACATAACTTGAAACCTATTAACTCAGCTTTTTCTCCAGTTACTAGAGCAGTGGTTCTCAAACCTTTTTTTTCTTGGGACCCAGTTGAAAAAAATCATTTATGGCCATGACCCAACAATTACATCTTTGAGCAATGCATTCCAGTGTTTGGGTGGTCGCAGCAAGAGGCTCCGCAACCTAGTACCTGAGAGTCTGCGACCTAGTACTGGGTCCCGACTTGTAGTTTGACAACCATTGAACTAGAGGGCTGTTAACAGGCCACATTACCTCACACAGTTCCTTAAAATAGATGGTAACTACTTATCTTTTCAATCCTGTACTTAGCTATGATATTCTGCCTATGTCTACATTAGAAAGCTTAGTTCAGACTTGTTTAGTCCAAACTAAGCAGTTCCAGGTTGGTTCGAACTACCACAGCTTTTTAGTTCGAACTAGCAGTGGTTTTTAGTTCAAACTAACTTTTTAGTTAGTTAAAAAAAAATTCAGTTCAAACTAGGCAAAGCCTAGTGTAGACAGGGACCAAATTAGTCCAGATTAAGCCTCCTTAATCTGGACTAATTTGCTAATGTAGACATAGCCTCTGAGTACCTTTCCCAGACCCGATGAACAGCTCTATGTAGGAGGAATGCTTAATTCTACCTCATCATCCCAGAGAGCTCTTTCAGAACAAGTCTCTCACCACATGACTAAATTTTGCTCTCATTGATTTAAGCAGAATTACTTCCCATTCACAAAGGCATATGTGAGCAGCCTTTAGCCCAATAGCTGTCAGGGATTTTCTGTCTGCACCCTGGGAGACCTGACCTGGTTGGATTGACTGATTCAGCCTTTCCGTGCCTGTCCCCATTAATTTAAAAAAAAAGTGGGGGGGGGAGCAGAAGCATTTCACAGCAACTGTGAGACAGATAAATAACCACAGGCTGGGAGGCCTACAAGAAACAGAAGGTTGTGACCTTTTCTGTGGCACTTCAGATAAATTATACATACAAATCAGAAAGAAAATGATTCCCTTTTCAAGAGCAAGGAGCAAAGCACCAGTAAATGAACCTAGCACTGGCTCTTCTATCACTGCAATCCTGCAGTGTGCTTTCAGCATGAATGCCTTTCAAAATAAAACAAGTTTGTACTTCTCAATCTGGTCCTAATTTATAAGGACATTAGCTCAAGGGTACATCATCAAAAGGGCAAGTTTGGAGCAGTCATGGGTGATCCATTGAAAGGGTCACAGAGCACACTTTTATACAGTTTAAGACTTATCTCTGCCCTATAATTTGAAAAGGAAACAGGTTATTAATAAGAACAGAGCAATTTGCTGTGAAAATCCCTACTGGAAGCTGCCATAGTCACTGATTTCCCACTCTCTTCCCAAATGAACATTTAAGGGACCACTAGGGGCAGATAAATGGGATCTAGATGGAGCTGGAATCATTCAGTAGCCCAATATGTGGGTTCAAACCAGCAATTAGACATCTAAACAACATCAACTGCATTTACAAATATTTGCATTCACACAACAGTGGCATGAAAAGGCAAGACAAGTTGAAGTCTTGTTGAAAGTAAACCTGTCTTACCGTAATTAGAGAGGTTGAAGACCAAACATATACCCCCCCCCACCAACTCCCTTGACTTTGGAGTATTTATAAAATTGATCCCAATCCGAATATTATAGCTCAGAGAGGCCCATTTCTGATTGTAACCGAGCTTCTGTCTGACAGAGCTCAATCAACTTGGGCCCAAACAATGGGAAGAATGGGAACTCAGAATCAAACTCATTCTCCATGGGGAGAAGAGAGCTCCTAGTCTTTTGCATCCTCTTGACATGACAACATGACCTCTGTTTGCATAATATCCTATGGAATCTGCCTTCAGTCCATTTGACCAGCTGGTATCCTCCAAACTTCCAGCCAGTCAGTTAACTGTGTAACATCTGTATGGATACTAACCAAGAGAGCCACAGCCAAATGAGGAAATTAAAAAGACCAAACACACTGATCTTAAACATGCCCATCTATCTGACCCGCAAAGCCCACCAGACATGTATGTGAAAACTAATGTTAACTCTTACACTGCTAGCTGGCTTTTGGGTTGTCTCAGCTCATTCTTTCCGGGAGAGAGAGTCTTTCCCTAACTTTACAGTACTGTCCCTGATTTTGGGCTGATCTACACTGAGAAAGCAGGTTGATCTAAGGAGACTTAGGTCGACTTTCTACAGCCTGTGTCTTCACTGTTAGTGCTGTAAATTCAAACTAAGTGCCCCTGTAATTTGACCTTGTAACACCACCCCTGCAAGTGGCATAGGACTTTGGTTAAATTCAAAAGTTCGAATGAAGCTGAATGTAGCCAGGAGAGATTAGCAGAGAGCTGTCTTTATGTGAGCAGTGAAATTGACAAGGGGGAGAGAAAAAAATATAGTATGCTGTGATCCCTGACTGCAGCTCCTCTAGGGCTTGCCAGGGACGCCGGCAGCAGGGAAGCTGAAGCTCCTCTGAGAGCTGCGCTGGGTCCCAACGGCCAGCAGGAGACAGTTACCTGGGGCTCTGCTTGGTCCCAAGCAGCAACATGGCTATAGCTGCTAGGCACTCGGCTCATCCTGGGCAGCAGAGCGGGGCAGCAACTGGCGCCTCTTCTGGGTCCCTGCCAGTAACAGGGGGCAGGAGTCGCCGCTGGTGCTTGGTGGCCTGGGACTGGGACAAGTCCTGGAATGGCTGCAGCTGCACTGCCACCTGGGACCAAGGTGAGCCCCAGGGGGGTGGGCAGCAGGGACCCTGTGGCCTCCCTGTGGGAGCTGTGAGATTGCTCTCTCAGCTCCCCCACACTGCTCCTTAGGTCAGTGGAAGTGGGCTTAGTGAGGACGCACTCCACTGACCCAAGGATGGCAGAGTGGACGTCACCCACCCATATAATTATAGCAGTTGCTGAGTGTTGACAAAGATATGTCAACACTTTTGTGCAGTGTACACACAGCCTGTGTCTACACTGAAAGTGCCACATACTCTGATCTCATCAGATATCCCAACTAGTACTTGGCCTGACAAGTAGTAAAAATAATGGAAGTAGAAGTAATCCCTAACTCTTATCTGAAGTAGATCCCAAAGTGCTGTTTAAAGCTGGCGGTGGTGGCGCACGGGGGGGAGGGGGGGCGGCGGCGGCGGCACGTAATTAGTCCCAGTTTACAGATGAGGAAACTGAGGCACAGAGTGGTGAAGAGACTTGCCCAGCAAAAGTGCCAGGAATATTACCCAGGTCTCCAGAATCCAAGTCCGATATATACATCACTATGCTGCAGTGCCTCTAAGGAACAGTCGGGGTGCTGTAGGAAGTGGTGTTGGTAAGGTATCACTCTTCTCTCCATCTCAGAAGCGAACAAATGCCAAACATGGTGTAAGCACACAGTACTTCTGAAAGTGCCATCTTTGGGATGAGAGGTAGAAAGAGATTTCCTTACCACTTGTACCCACTTGAGATCCTCAGGGATTTTTTTTTTTTGCCAGATTAATCTGGTGTCCCTAGTCAAATCCCAGTCTGAATGAGTAATTACATTCTGCTGACCTAAATCCCTATGACAATTTTTTCTTGGATGTTCTCTTTTACTGCCAGTCCTTCAATTGTGCATAACGTAGCTATGAATTATTAAATAGGTGCTGCTTTCTGCCCCAGAGGAGTAGGTTTTGTGCAGGTGGGGCTGGTAAGGCTGACAGGGATGGACAGAACAGAGGGGGTAACTAAGCCGAAGGTACGTAGACTCAGAAGAGTGGAGAGACAGAAGCTGGGGGATAGGAGCTTGAATAAGTGGAGGAGAGCTGGTGGCAAGGTGAGGTGGAGTGGGAAAGGAGCACAGGAGGAGGATGGTTGGAGACTTGGGATGGATAAAAGCAGAAAGGCAAGAGCTGGGGTATGAAAGACAGCACGGGGCACAGACACAGATTAGGGGGACAGGGGCAGAAGGGCCTATAATCACTATCTAACATACCTCTTCATAATCTGAAATTAAATCCAGGAGTTCTGAATCTCTAGAAGTTGTCTGCTCTTAGCAAATATCTGTGAAACCCACTAGCAAAGCATGTTTCTCTATCACCTTCTACTGACTGGTCCGCAAAAAGGATAAACAGCCTATGTTGTGGATACAAAGGTTCAGATCCTGCTGATGACTCCTTTGGGTCATCAATATGGTTACACATGATGTAATTTGGTTTTTTTCCATTTGTTGGTTCAGTAGGAAATTACATTAAAAACCAACATGAAAAGAATATTAGGGCTGCACAGTCTAGCACTCAATAATTAGGAAATGCCTAAATTAAAAGTTGCCTGTGCAACCTTAATTTGCCCCCTTCTATGTATGCAGTTTGAGAAAGAAATAATGTACATGAAAATGCCACCTTATATAAACTTTAATTATTTTTAGTTTAAATGGGAATTATCTTGAGGAGCTTGAAAGAGAAAACTGAAATTTCCAAACAGACAAGCTGCATGATCTATCACTCGGTTTTAAAACAGGAAGGTTGCCAAATTACCAAGTTTACCAAAAGAGATGGAGAGCACTGTCAGAGGATGTCCATGTGTATTTTTAATGTTGTTGACAGATATATGTTGAAAGGCTGGCATTTTTGCTAAAGTCTTTGCAATCAGCTGTTGTTATGGAATTTTTATCCCTCACTTTTGGTAAGTTGGTGTCAGATGTGAGTGAAGGATTTCTCCCCTGAAGGCAGTGGGGTGGAAAGGAGGATAAATTAGCTTCCTCAAAAAGGGTCTTATGCTCTTTCCTTTTGGATATTTTTGGGGTGAAATCAAAAATTCACAGTGCTTCAGGCATGCGACAATAAATATTTTTTAAAACAGCTAACTTAATAGGACGTTTTCAAACTACTGCTGGCCTAAAGATTACCTAACTCTGATCCAGTTAGGCCACTCGGTCAGCAGTACTTTGTACCTGATTTGCCCAAAGACCTCAGAGGGAGGTGCTGAAAGGCAGAATGAAAAAATCGCAAACTATAAAAATAAAGGTGAAAGCTAAGGGCTTTTGTTCATCAGCTCAACAAGCCCACAAAGGGAAGACTGACACTGCTAATAGGTAAAGCAGGCCACCTTTGGGGAAAAGAATTGAAGAGAACAACAAACAAGCTATGGTAGCTTTTACTCAGTCTCCGAGCTCCAAGAACTGCACCAGCTGTACCAATACTGGTTATCTTACATATTGTATTTTTCCTTTGTCAATTTTTGTCTTATTTTATTAAATGGAAGGGAGCCCAGTCTTCATGGCATTTTAGAATATGAAAGCATGGCTGTATATACGAGTGCCTAGAAAGTTCACATGGAGAACCAATTGGAAAGAAATTTTAGACAACTCTGAAATCAGTCTTTTAAAACCCATTTATTGAATGCATGTTCAATATTGTGTGTAGATTCTCAAAATGCTTTAAAACTGCAAGCTATAAATTAGTTCATAAGAGTTGTCAAATTTCTTCTCATCAAAGTGCTATAATTAAGGCATATATTTTCTGTGTTGGAAGAAGATCATGGTTAGCCTTCAAATAATGGAGAAATCTAAGGATGAACTTTTAATTGGTTTTGAAGTTGTGGTTTACATATTAGACAGTAGTTTAGATGCAATATCAAAATGTTTAACAAGCTCAGTTCTGATTGCACTGCCTTTACTGAAGTTCTTTAGTTGGGGTTTATAACCAAACAAGATAGATATACCTCCTGAGATTCCTTTTTGGGACTTGGAAGATTGATGAACTGTTGCATAAATCCAATGATTTGACTCCAATGCAATATTGCTGTTAACTTGTTTGACTCCAATGCAATATTGCTTAATTCTTAGTTAAATTTAGCAGTATTAATATTAGTTTAAGTTTTAGTGCTATGCTTTCCTGATTCTTGTTTATTAACACTAATAAAATTTATATAATGGATACTGAATCACCTCCCCTTCAGTAAGCAATATGGACCAGAACCATTGAAAATCTGAGTGAATGTCAGCCAGTCCACCTAAAAAGCCTCAACACCTCTCTCCTAAATGAACCTTTGGTTCCTACAGTTATGACACTCTTAATTATATGAATACATAACATTTGTCCACAGGACACATGGGACACAGAATGGACCTATGAGGAGCAGTCAAGATTGTGTAGTGACAAAGTCTTGTGTTTTAAGGACCCCTGCTTCATTTGTTGCGGAAGCTGGAAGGTGTGTATTAAATCAGTTAGGGGAACACAGGAAGAGAATGGACAGTGTCATGGTTTAAGGGAGATTGACTGGAGCTCTGGAGAACTGGCACAGAGTTCCTGTGTGATGCTGGGTAAGTCAGTTAAACCAAACCTAGCACAGGTGGGCACTAATTGTGTATTCCTCATCCTCTATGTGCCTGCCTTCAGACCCTAGGTCTGATCTGCAGAAAACGCTGAATACTTCAAGCTATAACTGACGTCAACGTTTCTTGTGATTTAATGTATGAAGCTGTCTATAATGCAATGCACTCTGAAAAAATCAAATCATGGGGTTTCAAATTGGGCATCCAAAATTAGTAAATAGTTTTTCCCTTTAATCTCTCTGTGCCTCACCTCCCCACCTGTAAAATGGAGATGATCATTCCTCCTCATCATCTCACAGGGTTATGTGACAAATTCTTGTATGTTTGTCAAGCACTCAGATACTACAAGAGGACTGAATAGCATAGACAAGCCCATGAGGAAATAAATAAGTCACTCTTCGGTACTAGGTTTGAACAGTGTGTGGCAGATGAGACCTGGGGTCACACAGAGAATATATAGGATAAAAAGAAATAGAGAATAACTACCCACTCACTGAATGAGACTGAGGTCCTGGGGAAAAAAAGCCACCCTTTAAATACAAACAAGGAATCTGGTGGCACTTTTAAAGACTAACAAATTTATCACATCGTGAGAGAAAATCCCACTTCATCAGATGCTTAATGATGAGGAACCTTCAAGTGTCCGACGAAATGGGATTTTCTCCCATGAAAGCTCATTCGATAAATACACATTAGTCTTCAAAAGGTCCACCAGACTCCTTGTTTGTTTTGCTGAACTAGACTGACATGGCTTCCCCTTTGAAACTTCTCAGCTTTAATTACATGATCACATACTGTCATATAAAGCGTATGCACAAGGGGCTGAATTAAGGTTGCATGGGCAACTTAAGGTGGCCAGTACAGTGCGTCTACAGCACTATTTCAGGTCCTAGTCTTTCTACTATAAATACATAAATTTATGGGTGAGCAAATACAGCCAATACCTACTTATGATTAATCTGCTGTACTGGGCCTCACTAGCATCTTGACCACATGCTTTTAAACACTTAAAAACTGTTGCAACATCACAAGGACCATTAAAAGCAGAGGTCAGAGATTTGGTTATGTCTGTGCTGGCCCCAGTTCCCACATGAGCACTGCCATGGGTCTTGAAGCAGTAAAGAGAAGTAGGAAATAGCTGCGCCAACCTCTGCAAGAGCACTGGAGAAGTGATTGCAATTCTTGTGCATGAGGTGGTATGCGTTGCCCTTGTACTCCTTGCCCAGTTCTTCTATAATCTTATCCACGTCCTCTTCTGTGAAGTCTGTAGTGCCCAAGGCAACAGACTCTCTAGTTAAAAAAAAAAAAAAAGGAAACAAATGAGAAGACACAGTGAAAGAGGCTGAATGGACACAAGCTAAAGAGAGAGAAGATAAGACAGTGGTGAGTCATTTAGGCTTTAAATGTGGTAGGATCGGTTTACATGTACAGCGTGCTGGTGAAAGGTTCCCAAATAACAACACTGAAGGCTACATACTCTGTTTATCCACAGAAACACATGCAGTCAAGACAGCAGCACTGAGGGCATCCCTAAACATTGCTGGGCAAAACTACCTAAACTCTGAGCTGCAGGGACCAGTTCTCTAACCATGCAGTCCTTGGTCCACTGACTGAAACCGCCAAGAAGTTCACTAGTTATGGTGGTGCTTTTTGTTGTGTGGACCTTCTGATGCTAGATACTGGACTGAAATTCCCCACTATCACAAAAGGATTTCAGGGTAAAATCCTCGAGTCTGTCAATTTCTTCTAAGATAAATTGAATCAGTGGAAGTGAATCAGAAGGAAGGCTCTATTTTCCATTAACTGAGCCATGGTCCCAAAATCTGATCATTTTGACTATTTGATAATGGGGCATCTAAATACTCCCAAATTCTGCTCTAGAAAGTAACGTATTCCCACTCTATCAACAGAGAAAAGACAAAATTGTTCCCCTTTTTGTGGAAAGCACAAAAAACAACATATGATGTTCTTATGCTCCTTCTACTGGCTCTGCAGCAGCTACCAAGGTATTAGTCTCAGAATTTTGCTGAGTGGCAAAACTGGAAAAAACAAAACAACCCGATTAAAAAGAGAAATATATTCATGTCAAACTGTACTTGAAAACAGAGGAGGAAAACACTCAGAACACTCTCTCAGACTTACTGCCCCCCACACACGTGCACAAGCATCACCCACACTAAGAGTCCTGTTGGACTGCTTTTGAAGCAGGATCAAGTGGAAACAGATGGGGGTGGGAGCAGGGAATGGGAAGATGAGACTCAAATCTGCAAGGCAGGATTGATCTCTTGATCTTAAGGAGGCTTGTTGATGACTGCAAGATAAGGAGTGTGTGGAGAAGGGCCCTTACTTGAACTTAAAGGTCTCGCCAAGCTCTACCGCACTGCCAGGTGTGATCTCGAAAATCCCACTGAAAGGGTAAGGATGCCCTCCATAGGCAAATTCTGACAAGGAAAGAAAGAGACTGTGAGTAATCAAATGAAGCTGTATTAGGGAAAGTCCATGGCATCTGTCTGCACAACTTATCAGCAGCATTGGCGTTAAAGCCGCGGCCAGAGTCACTAAAATCCATCCTCCTAGTCCAGTTATCAGCCCCTGGATACTCTCAGTACCCCCATTCACAATCCGACTCAGTCTCTGCTAATACTATTAGTTGGCCATAAGTCCTAGAAAATCCTTGTATAAGACTATCTGAGCCTGCCTGCAAAGCTCATTACTAAGGTGAAGAAATCCTAAAGTAACATAGGAAGGTGGCAGGACTGATACCCAGTTAAGGAAGCTCCTCCATTCATCAATAGAGCGGAAGGTTACCAAACATTGCTCAGCAGCAAGACACACAGGCAGTTTGCCAGGAGTCTACACCTGATTTCCAAAAAAAATGGAGCTAACCACAGCTACGCTCATCTTTAAATGTGCAAGTCAGACCTACAGAAATGACAGGACCCATTATGTTATGCTCCATCTCAAGTCAACTGTAAAAGCTGCTTGGCTCAAGATGGACCATTGCATATTGGGATGCGTAATCTCTGTCACGTAGCAACGGTTAAAAAAAAAATTACAGAAAGTCACTCTCTTCTAACACCAAACAAAGAACCTAATTCATATAATGGGGAAAAATGACCCCCTAAAAACAGTCTGCTTCACTCTGCTTCACTGCAGAGCTCCTGTCTAGGACCTTCCATTCAACCAGCCAAAGGTGCGACTTGATTCTTCTGTAGCAATTACTTTGATCAGTTTCAGCCATGTAGGATCTCAGACTGAAGCTATGTCCAGTTACAATAGCTGATGTTGTCTCAATGTTCTCTTCCTTATGTGGTTTTATCAAGTTTGGGTCTCCTAGTTCAAAGCTGGATATGCTTTGGGCTGCATTCCAACAGTTAGAGAAGAAAGCCTCTTAGATTTGGCACCTCTCAGTCACCGCAAAGGACTTCCATGGTGCATATTCTGCAACAGGTTTAATTCTCAAACAATGCATAAGCAAACTCTGGCACCTAAGGGCACCTCCTCTAGATCTTTACTGTTTATTGAAGGTCTGAGTGGTTTGTGGTCCATCTCAAGCATCAAACTTCCAAGACCCTTCATGTCTTTGATCTTCAAACTTGACCATATGCTTGCCAAATGTGCACTCTCTGTTTTTGTTTTCGGATCTGAAAGCCATCTGGAACAATATGCTAGGGTGATCAGCTAACAAACATGAAAAATCAGAAAAGAAGTGAGGGTAATAAGCACCAACATAAGAAAAAGGCCTGAATATTGGGACTGTCCATACAAAATTGGGTCATCTGGTCACTCTACTCCAATCAGCATCTCACTGTAGCAGCTTAAATGTGTGGATATCCAGGATCTGGGTACCAGATTCCCAAGTTTCTTCTCACATTTAGTTCCAGCTCCATATAGACATGGTTGTTTTAAGGTGTTCATAAAGAGCTCAGCTTTTTGAGACTTGATTAGGTAAGAATTTTCTCCAATTTTTTTCTCAAAATGTTATCATAGCAAGAAACCATAATCTCAAGTATGTTTTTAGGTGGTAGCATTTCAATTACACCTTTAACTTCTTCTGGATGGCTATGTCTACACAGTAACTTTTATTTCGAAAGAACCCCTTTCGAAATAACCCATTTCGAAATAAAATCCTTATTTAGAAATAAGTTAATTCAAATTAACAAAATGTTAATTCGAATTAAGGGAAAGCCTGCAATCCAAACGGCTGTCATTTCAAAATGGTTATTTTGAAATAAAGCCGTTTGGACCTGTTGTTTCAAAACAACAGGTTTAATCAGTGTTATTTTGAAATATCCATTTCAAAATAACGACCATTTTGAAAACATCAGGGTTTAACTTTTTTGAAACAACTATTCTTATTTTGAAAGGATGGGATCCGTCCTTTCGAAATAAGAAAACGTCATGTAGACTAAATTTCTTTTATTTCAAAATAACGAGTGTTATTTCAAAAGAAAAGTGCCGTGTAGACATACCCGATCTGTCCTCACCTATCAATAAGAACTGTAGCTGAGTTTGTAGTTGCATTGCCTCCAGAACTTGCTGCAATATTATGCTATGTGCTTTCTCTGACTTCCCAGAAGTTATAGAATCATCCCCCAAAGCTTCCACACTGTCCAGGCCTTGCAGGACCCTACTCTTTTCCATGGGAAGATTTCTGGGGTGCTTGCGATCCTGACTGGCAAGCAGCAAAGAGCAATATCTTCTGATAGCTTTGTAGAAAAGTTGGTACTGTTGGGATGTAGAGGAACTTGTCTGAAAGCTTGTGAAGAGTCCATTGTTGCATCCATTAACTTGGAGATGGTATATTCCACAGTGAAAAGAATATTCCTTTCCCTCCTTACTGTTTTACTGAGTCTCTTTAGATCCGTGCTAATAGTTTTCTGCCTTCGCTCATGACACTACGAGGGCACATCATTCCAGTGGTTCACTACTCCCCTTTATTGTGCATCTCCTTTCCATCCAAATCAGTTTTTCCTTCACTTCAGGAGCAGTTGGATGGGCATTCTCCAGTCAGTAATGCACACATGGGTACATCCCCTCTTCCAGTAGGATCTGGGATGGCTTTGTTCCCAGAGGCTCTGTCTGTTGAACACCATTTCAAACTCCAGTTCCCTGAGGGTCATTTCAATGACTGAGCTTTGTTCTAGTTTACCTGCATTAACTTCATGAACAGCACATGCTTCTTGCCTTTTAGGCAAGTATTGGTTTTGAATTGACTGAGATAATGGATGTTCTTTTTGGCTATTGAACACTGTCCTGGGCTACTATGAGATAGGACTAAGGTTTATTATCTTAAGGTTTGTCATCTCTTTACAAAAAAGTCATGTCTACTGCTGAAATCAATTTTAAGTTTAACAACAGTGTTGGAGATCTTGAGATTAGATCCAAATCTATTCACGAATGATGCTGTTAGATACAAATTCTGAGAAACATAAATTGTTCACTGTTGCTTGTACTTTCCCCTTGATCCCTTTGCTTTGATAGCTGTTCTGCCAACAAGGCTCTTTCCCACATTACCCTATGCACCTCCACACCTGTCCTGTGGCCTTCCCAGCCACCATTCTGTCCAGGAACTCAGCATCCTGAGGAGACATTATCATACGTCTTTCTCCCACCCCTGCTATCCCCTGGGAATTTTTTCTTTGCTACTTCTTGCATGTTGCTTCACCTGCTCCCTTGTTGGCTGACTTGCATTTTAACTAGTTGAGGCAGCCATATCTGTTGAACCACCTTGCTCCAGAGCAGCTCAGACATGTAGAGTTTTTTAAATCTCCTTATTTAAAATCCCAACTACTCCTACGTGTTCTCTCTGACAGATACCAAAGTCATGACATTCTACTTTTTCACAGAAATGCAATAAAAGCATAGCCAGTCATAGTACATTTGTTTTTGGAATCAAATGCTCATCACACTTTTAAAAGGCAATGTAATAGTTATTCTTATAGCTTACTCAGTGAAGGCAAATGATTTTTAAATATTTTCAGTTTCACTCCCCACTTCATAAACTAATGAGCTGACTTCTGTTTTACCAAGGATTCCCTAGTAAGCTTTGCTGAAGTTCAATAGCGAATAAAGTGGTGTGCCCCTTTTCCTCAAGCCATTCCATGGACTTATGAAACTCAGTGGCTTGGGCAGGGTTGAACTTTGGTATTTTCTTTTTCTTATATTTATGCTGATGCAAAATGGCTGAGTTTCTGAGGCCATCTCATTGAACAGGGGGACAAAAAAAAAAGTCACAGAAAAGTGGCTTTCTTCTAACATTGAACTAGGAAACATTAAAATAAGGGAAACTGTATTATCCTTGAAACTACTCTCTGCACGTCTCTCTTTTTGCTTCACTGTAGAGCTTTTGTCTACAGTATCTCCCAGTCCCCTTTTGCTTGACATCCTGCTGCAGCGTTGAAGAAACAGAACAGTATTTGTTGTTGGATTCTCTGCACCTTGACTTTTTAAACCATGATTTGAGCACTTCAGTAACTTAGTCACAGATTAAGGGTCTATTACAGGAAGGACTGGGTGAATTTTGTGGCCTGCAATGTGCAGGAGGACAGACTAGATGATCATGATGGTCTCTTCTGATCTTAGCATCAAGGAGTACTCAAGCTTTTCAGATGGCATTTCTACATTGAAAATCAGATTATTTTCAGGGTTCAAGAAAGAATTGCATGAGCTGCAATTGGAACTCCAGACCATGCTTTGGTCGCCCTAGTCTAAAAATAATTGGCTGAATTGCCACTCCTCAGAGCCCCTTCACTCCAACAGAGGTACCCAATTCTCATAAGACTGTCATAAGATCAGTAGAATTGTCCCAGAGATTCAGATGTAACGCACACACACACAGAAAAAAGCTTCATACCTCTGCCATAGATCTCGATGCCAGAGTGGAAGACTCCAATCCCCAAGGTAGAGGTGTATTCATTTATCCAGTACTATGGTGAGAAGAAAGGGAGATTGGGAAGAATTAGTGGAGCATAAACACAGGACCTTAGTTTATTACGTATCCCAGTGTCCTTTCCTCCAATTTAATTCTCTGGCGCCTGGCCAGGACCAAACAAACTGAAACTCTCCACAGGCAGAGCACCATCCCCATGGATGTAGGAGTCATGTTTGCACAACTAGTTGAGGTGGCATCCCAACAAACTGTTTACCTGAACCTCACAGTGTGGGACTTTTCCCTTGGGTTTAGTTGTAAGTATACCCTATGTGCTATGAGTCCTCCAAGAGCCAGCTGCTGCAGTAGGGGACAGGTGGGTGCATATTTATTTTTCTCTGCATTTTAACAAAATTAGTTAACTCAGAGTTAAGACTGTTAACAACTTGCACTTTTTATGTTATCCTCTGCATTCGAGGATTTCAAAGCCCTTTAAAAACACTAACTTATTTAGGTTCCCAAGAGCCATGTGAGGTATACAAATCTCTCTCCATTTTCAATTTTTTTTGGAGTAAGGCATTTTTGTATGTTTACTTAGATAGCAAGCTGGGAACATCTCTTTTCACATGTCTATAAAGCACCATTCCCTATAATCTGGGCTACATAGATAATTTTGTGGAACAGATGAAAAAACAAAAGCACAGTGAGGTTAACATCAGCAGTGCCTGCTAATATGAGGTGCTTCTCTGTTCAGAAGTATTGAGTACTTGGAGCTCCAAAACCAGCCCCAGGAAGTCTCATCTTGTGTACCCAAAATCAGTGGCCACTCTCTGAAAACTGACTGAAAATGAGATCATTGCTTCTAACGCCAGGACTTCTGCATTGCACCAAGGGCAGAGGAATACTGCAGTCCAGCATATATTTACTCTCTTTCTTCTCCTCCCCTGGACACTTCCTTGTGACCTAGAACATCATTGTCAGAGTTTCTTTAAGCCCTTCCAGGATAGCTAGCCTCAGTCATTTGTCACTCGCCCTGAATAATCCCGAAATGAATTTGTTACTATACATATACTACAACCCCCCAACTGCTTCACAGACCCTCTAACACTAATACCAGAAGGAGACTCTCACCCAGCTAGCATAGTAGGGAACCTGTGTTTGTGAATATCTGAGTTGTATCCCTTCTGTCTCTGCATGGTCATGACGTGCCACAGAACGGTATTATCACAGTTGTCCAGTAACCACAAATTTGTTACACTTAACACACTTTAAGGATGCAACTTGCATAATGGGTTATTGGTGATAATTGAACACTAACTGTACTGCCTCTTGGAGGAATCTGGAGCTGCATTTGACTCCTACACTGTATAAAGTGTTGCACTGTTATACGGGGGAGAGTCCCAAAGTTGACTAGGAGGAGGCTCAACCCAAATACTATAAATTCTTAATTCCAAAACTCCTCACCAGCAGTTTATCAGTCATTACAAACCTCTTCCCCCTGTGAAGAAGCCCCCTAGTACTTCTTTGTCTTTACAGATCTTTGCCTTAAGGAGAGCAAATGGGCAAACTCCATGAGTGTTTGTAACCCCCCAGTCAACCTGTCACCTTTCCCATTACTAAATCCCCCATTTGTCTTATCATTAGGCAGGCTTTAACACTGACCCTGTGAAGTGCAGCATTTATGGAAGGGATGGCTTAAGAGCATGGAGCTGGAGCTAGGTGAAGGTTGGGAACTTCTACCTGTGTCCCTTGGTCTTAATTAGCACTAAACCCTTCTTTTGAGCAACAGATTCTCTATTTCAGGGAAGGAAGGGAGGGTCCCCTAGCTATCATCCCATTCCACAGTTTCTACCCTTTTCCACCAACTTCTTTTTCTGATACTGAGCACGCCAGTATTCATCCACTATGCATTACTATAATAATCTTTGTACGAGATACACCATGAGAGATATAATCTGAAAACTAATAACTTGCTGATCATTAATACTCTTGTGCAATGTATGTATGCAATGGGTATTAAGAGTTACAGTTATATGCTAGAATTACAACAGAAGTGTTTGTGAACCAAGAAGTTGTTAAACAAGTCTATCCTAAACAAGGAATGTGCACTTACCTCAATTTATATGTAAGCAGTAAACAGAACTACCAAGCTAACAAAGGCTATGTTTACACTACAGGACTCAGTTAAGTTGACTTCATAAGGTTTACTTAAAGTCAACTTTATTGACTTGACTTAGTGAAGTCCTATTTGTTTAAGCCGACTTTATAAAGTCGACTTAAGCCAGGGAGACCCATTTAAAGTCAACTTAACCTTTAAAGTCAAGTTTAAGGGAAGGAGTTATTAAGTCAACTTAATGAACTCCAAAGTAGCCAGGGAGTTGCTTAAGTTGACTTAAGCCCCTAGCGTAGACATACAAGGAGTGGAGGCAAACCTCACACTAACAAGTGGGGTGAAGACGTTGTGTTATCTATATCCGAGAGGAAACAAAAGCTTGATCTGGTTTTTACTTTTCAGAAACATCTATTTCAAAGGTTTACTGGACTATAAAAATGAGGTAGGGGCCTGATCCTCCAGTGATAAGCGACTGGATCAACTCATTGTTTATAATATCATTGTATTATGAAAGTGTGTAAAGTCAGGTCTTTTCTGAAAGTTCATGACACACAGGTGATAAATATCATGGTGAAATGTATCTATTAACATGATGTAAGGAATTATGGATACTCAGCAATAGTACATGGTATAGTGCAGATGTCACAGCTTTCTACCTTTCCCTATGTATATTAAGCGTGGTGGAATCAGAAACAATGGAAAGACCCATACACAGAAATCATGTAGGGAGATCGGAAGCCCACTGGAAGGGAAGAACAGCATGAGATCATTTTACCTCCTGAAGCCAGGTCACTGAATTTTGAGAGAGAGAAGCAAAGACAGAAGCTACCTTTGGCATCCATCACTAGACAGACACAAGAGATAGAGAAACCACCTAATATAAACTAAACCTCAAAACCTTGGAATGAAAAGGAAAAGGAAAAGCAACAGTAAGGGGATTGCTCTGCCTGGGAATAAAAAAAAGGACTGAGTCAGAGTGACAGGCTGCTCCCCGGATCTGGTCCACTGTGCCGCTATGACCCCCCAATTCCCACTACTGAACCCTATTTTCCGCACTTTGTCAACTGACCACTCACTCCTGAGTCAATCCACTCCAGCCCCTCACATGCAATCGCTCCCAAGCAGTTGGTGTTTGCTCTCTGGCTAGTTGAGGGCGGCCCTCAGCAAGCACCCCTGGCTCCAGTTACCACGCCAGGAGTCCCTGTCTACAGAGATTGGGACCACTCCCAACCACCACACACTCAAGTCTATTCCTTTAACAAAGAAATGGATTGTGCCCAGCCCTCCTCACTCACACCCTCTAAAGATCACACAGCTTTAGATAAAACAACTACCAGTTTATTGATCAGATTATAATTCTAAGTGAGAATATGGTCAATCATGGCAGAATCATAACATAAATGAGTCAGGAGAGACCACAAGGAAATAAAAAGTAGAACATACATAACTAACCTAATATTTCTAACTGACCTCATAGTCCAAGTTTAGGCTCAAGGTGTTCAGCTGTCAGATGTTTGTACAGCCAGTTTCTGCCTGAGGCCAGGCAGGGCCCAGATCTTGCTTAGAGTTGTTTCAAGATGGAGATTCCTAGGCAAAAAGCCCCAAATTCCTCCAGGTGTCTCTCTTTGTTCCAAAACTCCCCCGACCCATCACTTCCTGATCAGAGGTGATCCCTTTTACTGGTCTGAGCCAGGGAATTCAATTAGCATATCTTTGTTGCCTCCTCCAGGTACATGCTTGCTGCTAGGAGAGGACTCTGTCTGTTTCCACCCCCCCTGAACCACATTACATACCTGTAGACATGCATGAGGCGACCAGAAACATATCATAGTAATCATGTAGAATAGGTTATGAGCATCCATAAAGAAACCTTGTATGGCAAAATTGGCACAAAACACATACAATTCTATTGTATAAGTGAACAGAAAAATCATATAGATCATAG
This sequence comes from Podocnemis expansa, assembly GCA_007922195.1. Classification (NCBI taxonomy): domain Eukaryota; kingdom Metazoa; phylum Chordata; order Testudines; family Podocnemididae; genus Podocnemis; species Podocnemis expansa. Next base: position 91,287,890 of record ML681963.1, on the reverse strand, counting down.
CCCAGGGTGCAAAGATGTGTACTCCGTGACAGTCAGTATGTCACAGGGTGAGGAAAGGTGCTCTAGATCCATTCACTGAGGAGGTACCTTGAACATTTTTGCCAGAAAATATTGCAAAAAACTCAGCATTGGAGTAAGAATTTATTTCATTAGCTAGGTAAGGTAACTTAGTGGGTGTAAGGCTTGTATTCGTTTTATGATTTGTTTTGTATATAACCATTTTGTTTCCATCACTCACATGTGTTTCTGTTTGAATTTCTGTTTCTTAAATTACACTTCCTTGGGTATTAAGTGCTGGTCTAAGCTAAAACAAGGGAACACTGTTTCTTTGGAAATAAACAAACACGGAGTCTTCTGGCACTTCATGACTAACAAATATATTTATCGCATGAGCTTTTGCAGGAGAAAATCCTACTTCAGACAAAGTGGGATTTTCTCCCATGACAGCTCATGAAATAAATACATTTTTTAGTCTTCAAATGCCACAGGACTCCTTGTCTGTCTGTTTTTCTGAACTAGACTAACACGACTGCCCCTCTGGACCTTTGGAAATAGGGAATCTGGGATTTCTGGTAGTATCCAGTGATCAAGGCCTGGATCAGTGGTTCCCAACCTTTTCTCTGCTGTGGCACACCTTGATTCCTTCAAATTTTTCGAGTCACATCACCATTAAAAACTCATGAATATTCAAATTAACTTAAATTACCTATGAATATTCATGAACCATGGCACAGTGTTTTGAAAATGCTCTGATGTGGGGTAGTGGGGGTAGCAAAACATGGGAGGTCAGGAGTCATGTGCAATGGCAGGAGTGAGTGTGGGGAGCAGAGCAGGGCAGGAGTGGCAAAAAAAGGACAATGGCAGCCATGTGGGGAACAGTACAAAGGTGGCAAGAGCAGAGAGAGGAGGGGAGAACAAGAGTGGCTTTGTGGGGGGGCAGAGAGGAACCTGGGGAGTGGGAAGGTAGGGCAGGGGAGCATGGTGCAGCACCCACTTCCCCCTTCTGCACAGGGGCTCCCTGCCACCCAGGGCAAATCCTCTCCCCACTGCTGCTCTCTCCCACTCCAGTGGGTCCCATCTTCCCTTCCCCCAGCAACCTGCTGCCTGTGATGGACCCTCCCATCACTGCAGCGGCCAGAACTAGTCCTCCAGCCCCCAGCTAACCCCCCCCACAGCCACCCCAACCAAACAGCCACCCCACAACTCCAGCTACACACCCTCTGCTACACAGCCACCTCACCCACCTCTGCTACACACACACACCTGCCCCACACAACCCCCAGCAGTGCCCCCCCCCCAAAAGCCCTTACCTGGTCTGTTTGCAGGCTACCTGACACGAACTGCTCTGCCCTGCAGGGGGAGATTCACACACTCCCAGCCTCCCGCCCCTCTCTGCTGGCTGGGCCTAAGGTGGAGCCACTGCAACTCTGCGTTCAGGCTGCTCCTGCTATTTTTAGGGGGATCCCTGGAACTCCACATTCCGGTGCCTTCCTCTATTTTTAGAGGGCCAAAAGGCTGCCTGCCTAAAAATAGGGGGCACCAGAAATGTCATGCCTTCCCCCTTCCTTTAACCCTTGCCTTTTCCCAGCCCTGCACAACCCACGTGGCTGGGCTGAGGAGAGAGGGAACTTTAACTCCAGATCTTGGGGATGCTTGCAGCACACTTTCGGTGTTGCCGCAACACACCACTGTGACCGGGCACACTGGTTGGGAACCACTGGCCTGGATACCACAAGGGAATTCTTTGAAGGAACTCAGAGACTGGAGTAGCTCTACTGTCAACCAGCGTAGCCCGAGGGAGAGTGCTTAAGTGGATAGCAGGTTGGTTGTTTAGGTGACTAATGCTGGAGGAAGGGGACTTCAAAGTGACTCACAGCCATGAACATTCAGTGAAGCATCACACTAACCCTTCTCCAGGTCAAGGGAATAATGTTCCATGACCTCGAAGTAGCACATGACTCTCTCATGCTTTTGTCACACGGTGTCTGCAAAACTGGACAATAAATCTCAAGTAAATGGATTTAGGCAGTTCTGTCTCAGTCCTATCTGGAATTAAGATACGCAGATAAGCCTGAAAATGAACGAGGAAAGCACTGGGGAAAGCAAACCCAATGGTTTCAAACATCCCAAAAGCAGAGAATGGCATTAGATGCAAAATTCAAATCCAGATCCAGAACAGGAACCCAAAAAAGATCCAGGTTGTTTCAGTTCAGGTGTTTGATTCAGCACACCAACAAGGCAGAAATTCAGAGATTCTTTGGTACTAGAGGCCGGGTTTGAGATCAGCTCTAGTCAAAAGGCTTGTAATATAGTTTAAATTTGGGGAGAATGCTCAAACCGGTTCTTTTTTTAAACCAATCCTGCAACCCAGCTCTAGTCTGCAGATACAGAAGTGCAATGGAAACCCGAATTGCACATGGATTTGACTCACGTTAGGGCACCTCAGAAAAGTACAAGAGTGAGAGAAACCAATATTTTGACGAGCTGCAGACAAGACTGGTCTAGAGAAACAGAGAAGGCAGCAAGTAAAGATTACTTTGCTCTGCTAGGTGTCAGGAAATGTGAGCACCTGTGGGCTCCTACCAAAGTTCAATGTTCCCTCTAAGAGATGGTGGCAGCTGAGCAACTCATGTTGCTCGCTGAGCTGCCCCCCCGCCACTTGCTGCGCTACCCCCCCATGGGCCTGGTCCTGCCCCCCCCACCCCCACAGCCCACTCCCGGCCACCCCCCTGCCCCCTGCTCCCAGCTGCCCCCCGCTCCCGGCCGCCCCCCTGCTCCCAGCACAGCTTAGAGGGAACATTGCACCGTGCCATGAGTAGTTGCCCATTAATATCACCGCTCACACCTACCAGCAATTTGAGTTTGCATCTCTGACTTTAATCCCGCTTCATTACCTCTGACCTCTGTCCAGCATCCTTCATCTAACATACAACGAGTCACAGAAATGTATCCTCCCCTTCTATGCTAGACAGGCTGGCTAACTAAGCCATTAGGGTCTGTCTACACTGCAGTGAAAAACCAGAGTTCAAACCCAGGCTGAAGCCTAATCCTCCTTTCATCTATCCACAAATTTTGCTAACCCAAAGCTCAGACCCAGAGTGCCAGGATAACAAGATGGAAAGTCCAAGTCAGAGTCAATTTGGGACCTGGGGTCTCAAACCCTTGCTTTAGCCTAAAAGGTTTCCTTAGGCTCCCAGACTGGGGAGTGTGCCTCCTAGGGGGCACAAAGAAAATCCAAGGGGGATGCAAGGTTGTTAAATTTTGGTAATTCTTCCAATAATGGCCCTAATTTCTTGTTAAAAGGGTGTTGGAGCATTGGACAATTGAGAGGTGGGTGGCATGAGAGTTTCTGGAAAATAAAAAGGGGGCATGCTGCCAAAAAGGTTGGGAAACCTCTAAAGTTTAGAGGGTAGATACAGCGCCACTAGAGTCATGCTTTAGGTTGGAGCCTGCCAGAGGTATCTGATAGTCCCATGCACTGTCTTCTGAACAGTCATATTTGGTGGACAGTCAAATTTTCCCACATTGCACCAAATACAAATAGCTAGAATGGCCACAAGTTGTGTAGATGGTGGAGGCCAAAGTTGGGACCCAAGTTGCAACAATTCCTAATTTAGGGTTACAAATATATGTAGAAACTCAAGCCTAAGTTAACAAACCCCAGGCCTATGTTAATAAACACTGCTAACTTGAGTTCTACTAGCCTTGGACTTACATTGCAATGTAGACATACTATTAAAAGCTACACATCACACTAGCTACTATGACTACATCCCCCATATTTCCTTCCCCAAGTGGTCCATACACTAAACTCTCTTCCCATCCACCACCCCACCCTAGTTTGGATGCACCTCTGTATTACATTTATTCTCCTCTTTGTGGTTAGCAACCCACCCAGACCTTCCCCAGACACATCTGAACATGGAGGCCCCAAACCCGCTGCATGGTATGAGACTGCTTTGCTTGAGATAGGATGCAAGAGGAGTGCAGATCAATGTAAACCCACTGAAGACAAGATGAAGTGAAGGCATTGAAAGACGCTAAAAGACAATTCAAATTTAATTCAACAGGGATGCCTTAACTTTCATTCATGTGGCAAGTGAAGAATAAGTATGTGGAAAGGGAAAACGGTGCTAATGCTGGTATCTTGATGTTGGAGGTATGTAAAGCAAATGGCCAGACCGCTTTGCACTTCAGCCATCCTTAGCCCCTCTGGAGTTTTGCAGCTAAGAGTCACAAGCTTCTGAAAGGGACTGTGTGCCTGTTTGTGGCTTGTTTTAAAATAATTTTTACTGGAATCCAAATCATACAGAAATCAAATGACGAGTGTGACACTGCATAGAATATGACTGATCATTTATAAGATTACTGATCCCAATATTACAGAATAGCAACAGAGTATCACATAGGATATGCCATGTAAAAGACCAATGGAAAAGTCTTAATTTGCTAAGATCGATAAGCATGTATCAGGTTTGTATTATGATTTCTAAATAGGAATGGTGTATATATATCTATCTGTATTTCAAATTTGTGCTGTGTTTCTGAGTAACACCCCAGGCAGCATGGCAGCAGCTCTAAGACTGTTTAATGACTCAACAAGGGAATGCAAATGTACATGTCCAGTGAAAGAACCCAGGGGCTACACCTTGTGAGTCACCAGGACATGTAAGAACATGCATCAGCACAGGAGATCGTGAGGCTTTTTTTCCCCATGCCACATGTTGTGTGTCTGTATTTGGGACAATGGAAGGTAACAGGCCTCATGGCAAAAGCTGTAAAATTCAGCTTCACCATCTCGTTTTTCCTGCTTCCTACCTCTGAGTCAACTCATATACCACTGAAGCTGAGAAACAAAGGACAGAGATCCATCCAGGTATTGGACATATACCAGAGGAACTGTACAAGCCTGCAAACACCACAAGTCCATTGAGAAGCTGATATATATGGATTTTGAAGTATTTGTACGTAGTTGGTTGCTTTGCCCATTTAATATCTCTTTTTTGTTTCCTTCCTCTTATAATAAAGCTTTATTTTTAGTTATTAGAGATTGACTAGCAGCATGGTATGAGTAATATCCAAACTTATATTGATCTGGTAATGCAGTTGACCCTTTGAAGACGAAGAACATTTTGGTAAAGGGAATAGAGGTTTAAATAATTTTCCCTTTACTGGGTCTAGTTTCTGGTTGGGAAACTGTGATTGAAATGAGATAAAAGGGACTGTTTTTCTTGTTTTGGCTCCTTCATAAGCAGCGTTTCTGGCCAATCAAGAAATCTAACTACAGCGTTAATCACCAGTTTGGGAGAATCCATTTGCCTTTTGCAGCCTGCCCTGCCCTTGTTATTTTAAGCTGGCTACCCTAGGCAAAAACAGGTCACACTGAGTCTTCCCCCTTTGCAGACATTGGTGGCCTTCTACAGCTCCATAGCTCACTAGCAGCACAGAGAAGAAACAAGCTGAGAAGAATGGGGAAGTTGGTGATACAATGAGGGCAAACTGCAATGGGATCTATTAATGTGTGGATACAAAGATTTAACCTCTCCCACCTACTGGCCACACAAGGGTCCTTAGCTGCTACCGCAATTTATTGGCTGCACAGGTGTTCCATGAAAGATACAAGGCTGGCAGAGAGTATTTCTTACCACACCAGACTCTCAGATTCTCTGTGACAAGTTCATTTGCTTTGTCAGTGTGCAGGGACAGGTTGGGCATTTAGGCTGTGTTCACACAGCACTCTTATTTCGAAACAACAAAGGTTGTTTCAAAATAAGAAATACCCTGTTCACACAATGCACAGTTGTTTCGAAACAACTTAAACCCCATTTGGGGGCGAAACCATGCAGTCTGAACATGTTGTTTCGAAACAGTGACTTGTTTCGAAATAACTGTTGCCTGAAACTGCTATTTAGCTTTGAGCTTTCTTCCTTAATTCGAATTAACAAACTGTTAATTCGAATTAAGTTATTTCAAAATAAGGTATTATTTTGATACAAGTTGTTTCGACACAACTTGTATCGAAATAATGCCTGTGTGTGAACACAGCCTTAGCGCTTGTTGTGGTATTTGTGAGAAGTGTATATATATATGCACTTGCGTGTTTGAATGCATGTGATTAGTCACAAACACTCACCATGGGAAAATCCATTAGTGATGGGAAGGTTAAAACCAAAAGCCATTAGCAAAGCCAGCGCCAGATTGATTCAGCAGGCCAGCCAAGGGAGTGCTAAAGTAATGCCTTGACATTTAGTACATAGGCTGTATTGATCCAGCCATGAAATATGATAGTATGAAAGAAGAAGCTAGAAGGAAAACCTTGTTTTAGTAGGGGGAAGCAAGACAATCATGAGCCCAGGTGTTCCACCATATGGGACTAAGGAGAGGTTTCTTCTAGCTAAGCTTGGTTTTAGAGAGCCCAAGCTCTAGTTAATATCAACGAACCATTTTGGTGGAGGCCTAGAGTGTGATGACTTCCCAAGAACATGTGAGACATGAGTTTGAGACCAGAGATTCATGACAATGTTGCCTTGGCCATAATACCACCCTTAAAAGGCATCTGAGAATTCCCTCAGTATGTCTTTTTCATCTGTGAATCTAAGAACTGAGCTGAAAGATGCTTCCTCTCAACTGTAGAACAAAGTACTGACAAGAAGAAAACAAAATCACATCCAGCTCTTGCACCATTTCTGGCACAGGGGATTATCACAATCCCTCCCATTCTGTTAAGGATCTTTACTGGCTTGGATAAACCCTCCCTCTGATTTTCAACCAGGCTGAAATCATACTGTGTAATAGGGTAGCAGAAATAATAGTGCCACAAACAGATTTTGCTTTATATTGATTAGCACTAGAAGGCTGATCCTACATCCAAATTTCAACTCATTTAAACAACTGCTACCATGCATAAAGGTGGGAACAGAACAAAAGAAGTGATTGCTATAGAGTAGATTTTAGCAGGCACTTAGGCCCCTCATTAGAATGAGCCACAGACAGTAAACTAGAGATCAGCCTCCCTCCAGCCTAGTCACCGACCTCTTATTTGGGGCAGGTTAGCAAACAAAGATGTCTGTCAGACTACTTCCCTAGAACCTGACATAATAAGCATGGACCTCTTTGGAGAGAGCAAACAGGGATGACAGATGCGAGATGAGAAACACTTTCCTGAGTCTTTGCTTAGACAGGATGAAAAATGCAGTCTAATATAATGGTGAATTTGACACTGCAGGTCTTTCACCAACACTTAAGCTCCTAAACCAAGGTGAAAATGTAACAATCCCTTCCTAGTAAACAGATGCAAGAAGTCTCCAGTTATGAGGCTATTTTGATCACCATGACACTGCTTTGGCATCATATTAGCATAAGACAGACCTGGACAACTGTCCTACAGACCTAAGTGCCAGGGCCAAAACTGAGGTGCCTAGACGTGCAGCACGATAGAGGGCTCCCACCACTGAAAGGCTGCTGCCACTCTTGGTGATGGGGCAGGGCAACGTAGGACGCACACACCCCCACCTCCACAAAACCACTGCTGTCATAGACATTTGTAGCAATGGTCTGGGGCGCAAAAGCCCTGCTGCCACCCCAGCCACATAATGCTGAAAGTACAGAATTTTTTTTTTTTTTTTGGTGAAGCAGGGGTCATTCCACACCTTGTAGCACCGCAGCGCAGCTAGGTGCCAACATTCAATTCCCCAGCATCACGATGACCTACTACTCAGCTTTTATTGAGCTCTGGCAAAAAGGTCCCACTCTGTTACAACAAACCCATACAGAAAAGAGAGAGTATAAGGGTTCAAATGTACAGAGACATTTGCTAATACTTAGGAAAGGAGACCCTCCACATGTGAGTTCTGAGAAACAATATGCTTTTGTTCTCTAATAAGTTTTTTCAGTAGCATGTACCTGATAATCAAATTAGACCAGGATTCTGTAGCCTGCTTCTGTATCCCCTGATTTTTGTCTGCACAAGAAACCAACCCACTCTTTGAATCCACACAGTTTAAAAAAAACTGGCTGTTACTAACCAGCATCATATAACATCTTGCACTTGTGTCTGGACTGTATTGTCAGGCTCTAATTTGGAGTGTAAGCTCCTTGGGGACAGAGACTGTGTACATGTTTACAGAGCCAAGCATACAGTCAGTACTTAGAAATAAATCACTACCAAGTTGATTCACAAAAAGTAAGCACAACCGAGTGGTAACAGTGGTGATTAGTGAAGGCGCTGCAGGTCTGCACAGACCTAGCTGATTCCTCAACCTTACCAGCTTTGGCAGCAGAGCATTTCTCATTATGGAGTAGAGATGGTCCAGTTGTTAAGACACGGGTCTGGAATCCAGGAGACCAGGAACCAATTCCCTGCAGTCACAGAGTTCCTGTGCTATCTTGAGCAAGTCACTGCATCTCTCCGTGCCTCAGTTTCTAGCTGTATAAACTGGGGATATTTAGCACTGCTCTGTCTGACAAAAGTGCTCAGAGGACAAATCTGTTAACAACCGTGAGCTGCTCAGGTAATGGGTGTGCTATAGTCATTAGGTAGATAGGAAGCTAACTCTAAAACCACCATTTATGTAGCACATCCACCTAAAAACTATTAACTTTGTAGGGGCATTCAGATCCTGATACCCAGGACTAGAGAGAGCGCCCAAGATACTTCATTTGGAGACAATACCATGTAACTGGTACAGCAAAGGCCTGGGAAATAGGAGCTGTATGTTCTATCCCTGGCTCTGACTTGTGAGTGCCCTTGGGCAAATCACTTAAAATGTTCAATGCCTGCATTTCCCCATCTATAAGACCAGATTATATTTAATATACCTGCTCCTCTTGGGTCGATTATGAAGCTTAATAGATGATTGTCTGTAAAGTGCTTCAACATCTTTGGTACTCAAGAGTGCAAGGGACAGTCAAATGTCAGGACTAATTTTTCAAGGGATAGAGCTGCAGAACAGCATGCAAAACAATGCCTGCAGAATTGAAAAAACTGCAGTCCCAAGTTGGGTAAACATCTATGCAAATAACTAATTGGGTGCCTAATTAGCTGTGTCATGATCCAGTTTTCATGCACATTGTATTAATTGTGCAAAAATGGGTGCCCAAGCATACTCTCCTTCTGTTTGGACATCTACCCTCATTTTGCAAATGTGACCTGCCCTGGCATAGCATTAGGCATTTAGAATTGCCCAGTGTTGTGAAATCATTGCTTCAAGCATTTCATAGGCAGGTGGCACCACAGTGGCAATGACAGCATCCAAGACAGTAATACCCTTTGGCTCCAGGGGATTAACGGATCCACTCAGCAAGGTCTATAATGTAGGACCAAAAGTAATGCCCAGCCTACAGGACCAGCATGTGCAGCCTAGACAGTCTCTGTCATAGAAAGGGCAATGTCCCTAGACTCAGGGACATCAGGATTTAGATTTATTGCCTCCTGCTGCACACCACTGTTATCAATCTCAGTCACTCCCCAGGGGAGAAAGGGGGAGCCCCCTCTTTAGCTGTTTACCCACTGTGCAGAGCACCAGCAACTTGAAAAGCGTGGGATACCTGGGTGTTTTAAAAACAGGATAGAAAATAATGTAATACCATTAGCCCTGACCTCACCAGGGTCCTGGCCTGTTCTGCTGTGAAACTGACCTATGGTCTAGAGTGCAAAGGTCCTTGATGAAAACTGCCTCCCTTCCTGTAGAGCAGAACTGTACTTCTTCCACTGCCAACGGATAAATCCATAGTCTCAGAGGCCAAGGCAGAATTACCTCATAATTGAATATAATGCTATTTTTGCCTTCATTTGGAGTCCTGTATCCAGGCCTCATGGTCACATCTTCTTAAGAAAAATAAAGCAAAGATTGAAAAGGTCCAGAGAAAGGCATAGAAAATGGGTTACACTAGAATGAGATTTACATTGGAAGAGAGACTGCAAACACCCTGGACTGGTGAAGAGGAGAGATACAGGGGATTCAATAAGAATATTCAGGGCAGAGAGAAAATGAACTAGAACCCTCCTTTTTATGCATCTCTAAAAAGGGACAAAGACTCACCTAAATAATTTAAGATCACTAAGTTTACATTTAAGCCCAGTAAAACTTAAATTTTAACCTGAAGTTAAAGGAAATAGTACTGCTTCATGCAGAAATGTGGTCAGCCTGTGAAAATGAAGGCCACTGGAGTGGCTTTGGATTTTAAAAGGACGGGGATATTTCATGGCTGCCACCACCACCATTTGTTATGTACTATAATGAGGATAATCAGACGCCATCAGTGCGGGATTAAGGCAGGTACTATAGGGACTGCAGTCCAGGGCCCCATGATAATGGGGGGTCCCACAAAAATTCAGACCTGGTTAGCTGTCCCCTGCTCCCAAGGAGGCACTGCTTGGGGGGAATGTAGGAGAAACCTTCCTACCTATCCCCCTAGAGCCATCCTTGAGAGGGTGAGAGGGGTGACTACCCTGGGCCCCATGGTCCCATGGGCTCCACGCTGCCCTGCTGTGAGCAGGGCCACTGCCCGCTCCCACTACCATGCTGTCCCCTGCTCTGCTGCCTTCAGCGGGAAGCCAAAAGCAGTGAGGCAGGGTGGGAGTACAGAATCCAGCCGCTGGGCTGGCCCTCCCTGCCCCCAGGGCAGAACAGCCAGCCTAGGGGCAAGGCAGACAAGCCCAGAGGCAGGCTCCACTCTCCCGCCCCATCCCTGGGACAGCTGTTCTGCCCTGCAGGGGGGGGCTGGCAGAGAGGCAGGGTAGGAGAGCAGAGCTTGGCCTCTGGGCTGGACAAGCCCACCCCACCACCTAGCAGAGCCCCCCCAAGCCGACTGGCCCTGATCCCCACTCCACCTTAGGGACAACCCTGTACACCCCTGCTTCAGGTAGCATAGCCTCCTGGTCACAACCTACAGCTGCAGGGGGAGAATTTAGCTTCAGGCTGCTCCCAGCTGAGCTGACTGCAATATCTCTGCCCCAGGAAGCTACCAACTGCCTTCGTTTGCAGGGCAGGGGATGCAGACTGTTCAGGCTTGACTCCTGGGAGCCAGAGCCGCAAGGGGCTGAGGAAAGAGATGTGAGGGGCAGGAGGAGGTGAAGGGGAATGAAGCAGGTAGGACAGCACAGTGGGTGGCTGGAGGGGAGGGGTAAGGTGATGCAGGGGAATCAGGAGCCAGGGAGGTTACGGGCTGGGGAAAAGAGGCTGGAGCAGAAGCAGATGTGAGTGTGGGGGATAATGTGAGAGTAAGCAGAAGCCCCATGCCCCCAGGCTGTCAAAGCTTGCAGGCAGCAAGGGTGTCCTCTGACCTTGACCTGGGTATAGAGAGGGAGCCGTGGAGAGCCTGTCACAGCTGCACCACCACTCCCACAGCAGACGGAGAGCAGGACAGGGACCCACAGACTCTCTCCACCCCTGCATGGTGCTGCCACTGCTGCTATTGGGGGCAGAGTGGGACATGGGCCCACAGACCTCTCCCACAGCACAATGCCATTGATGGGTTGACACCAATGCAAGTATGCCCCCCACCCCAGTGCCAGACCCCCCACAAAATCTTATAGCCCAGCACACACAAGGGTGTTAATCCAGCCCTGGATACTATACATCAAGATGTAGAGAGTCAGGATGGAATTCTGAATTATCCCTGCCACTCATCACATACAGCTCTGCTTAGCTGGCTAAGTATATCACAGGGCATTCTGGCCTTCCTTTTTGAGCTTCATGTATTATCCTCAGTCAAAAATAGGATGCCGAACTAAAGGGCACCAATGACCTGATCCAAAGAAAAAGCAAGTCCCCCCGAAACATTAGATATATGGAGGGTACATCTCTTCTTCAGACCTATGTACATTGATCAAGCCCAAGTAACAGAAGCCAGGAACTCTGTATAGTCATGGTGATGGGTGGAGATGAAGACTTCCCTATAGAGTTCAGGCTATTCACCCGGGAACCCTGGAGCCATAACGTTTGTTGGAACTAAGAGCTGTTCTCCATTCCCCAGGCCAGGATGAGCAGTGCCAGCAGATGATGGGGCCCGTCTACCATTACTAGATGTCATGACATTACCTTGGCAGTTGAAAGCCATGAGAATAATTTGCCATACAGAGCATTTATATCTGCTACAGGCTGATTACCCATCATGTTATTGCTCTACGGCAAACAGAAACTCAACTCCAGGAACTGAATTATTCACAGTCACTGTCAGCTGAGCTGTCATCTGACCAGTGTTTTATAATTAATTTGTCATCTTATCAGTAGGGCCTCTCTCTTCCCACAAGTAAAACTACCATTTTTAAAGCAAGTCTCCTCTAAGAGACACCTTCTTCATCTTCCTCCTGCTCCTCAGCAATTTCTTGCGACAGCAGACTGCCTCTGCAATCCCATTGACATTTAGCTTAGTTTCATGGCTTGGAGTAATGGAAAACCTGTGCAGCCTCCTGCCTAATGATCCTTTCAGTCACACTCTGACCTCTATTTACACTGTACCATTATCCAGGCTAAAGTAAATATAATCAAATCTTACACTTCAGAGCATCAGCCCATCAACTGCCAGGATCAGAAGGGACTGTCCCCCAACACCATCTACAAAACAGTTATGTAACTAGCCACTTGTGGTGGTGGAGGAGAAAGGCAGCACTTTGCTCTTGCACACCATGCAGTGACCATTGGTAGGGGATGGGGCTTAGGAGACCACAGATCGATCTGCTACAGCAAATCTGTCTTCCTACGATGTGAGCGAGCAAGCTTAGTCTGGACTATTTTAGCCCTTGGCCACACTAGGCTTTGCCTAGCTCGAACTAAGAAATTTCTTAGTTTGGACTTGGCAAAACTTAGTCTGAACTAATGAGACCTGCTGGTTAACCCAGACTTACTTGCTTAGCTCAAACTTTAGTTTGAACCAGACGCACGTAATACATGAACTAATGGTTAGCTTGAAGTTAAAAAGTTTGAACTAAGCCATGCGTTCTAGTTTGAACTAAAAGTTTATTTCGAACTAGAATACATGGCTAGCTCGAACTAAAAAGCCATAGTTAGTTCAAACTATCCGGTGGTTAGTTCAGACTAACCTCGCTCTTCTTTAGTTAGCACTAGCAAGTCTGAACTAAAATTGGTGATGTAGACATAACCTAAAAAAGGCTACTACAGAACAGGTACCTAGAAATCATAAAGAGGAGGAGAATTCCCAGGCGGGACAGGAAAGAAGAATGTCGAGGAAAGTTTCTCCACAAAATTCAGAGAGTCAATGGTTCCTTTCAACTCTGTCATAGAGTAGGGGATTAACACCACTTTGAATCTCTATTCTTCAATCCATATGAAAGTTGAAAGCACTTTGCAAGCATTAAATTGTTAAATCTTGCCACATTTGTGGCAAGGCAGGAAAACATTATAATCCCCATTTTAAAGACAGAAAAATCCTGGCAAAGAGTGATTTCAATCTGGCCAAGGTATCCCAGCCAATCAGGAGCAGAATTGATGACAGAATGTAGATGTCCTGAATCAACGCTCTGTGTTTACCTATGATACATACCATCTGTCAAAATGGAACTGAGTGCTTCAGCAAGCAAAGTGTTTAGGCAGACACATCATAACGTCCAAAAGAATGAGGCCAACCTGCTTATTGCAGAAACAAGACCCATACTGGCCTCCTTTGCCAAGAACAAAGGTTCTTCTTCGAGCACTGCTTGGATACATTCAGAAATAGGTGTCTCCATGCCGGAGTGCCAGATTGGTCAGAACTGTTTGTCCTAGCCTGTCAGAAGAGGGGAGGTGGCCACCGCCCCCCACGCCACCCTGTGGCTATATATGTGGCCGCCGCCCGACCCCTCCCCAGTTTCATTTCTTCCACCTTCACGTCGGTTGTGGAACTGGCTGCTCCTTGCAGTTTGCAAGCAGCCTGTCTTCGATTTATGAGTTTTTCGCCCGACTGGGAGCACCCATTTGTGGGCTTAGTTCCACCGAAGACAGGCTCCCCTCTTGGGCCGGAACACCACGTTACTCCACTGTCCACCGTGCCAGGGTTCAAACCCTGCACCAAATGTGGAAAGGCCTTCCTGCAGGATGCCCCACGAGAAGTGCCTCCGGTGCCTGGGCGAAAGCCACTTGGTCACCGCATGCTCCATCTGTCTGTCCTTCAAGCCGAGGACAATCAAGGACAGGGAGTAAAGGCGCCATGCCCTGGCCTCCGAGCAGGCTCAGCACACCTCTCCCGAGGCTTCCGGACCTCCTGCGGCATCGGGTGCTAGTTTGGCACTGGAACCCACCCGGCACCGTGCTGACAGGGGCCACAGGACAAGCTCGGTACCAACCTCAGTACCACAATGCCAATGCAGCCCCGTGTCTCCAAGACAGGACTCTTCCCAGGATCGGTTGAGTTCGACCCTGGCACCCCGGTACCAATATAGCCCTGCGTCTTCGATGCAGGGCTCCCCCCCCAAGACCCGTCAGGCTCGACCCCGGTACCATGGTGCAAACACAGCCCCGCGCCTTCGACATGGGGCTCCTCCCGGGCCCGGTCATGGTCGGTACCGAGCCCGACAACCCTGGAGGCAGTGGAGGCTGCCAGGGCCCTCTTCCTACACCTCCCTCGCCAGCACCAGTTAGAAGGAGTAAGCTGGCCTTCATATCGAAGGCCTGGGCCCAACACAAGCAGCACCGCTCTCCTTCCCCGCCACAGGCCCTGGGTTCTGAAGCTACAGAGCCCATTACACCCTTGGGCCCCAGTACCATGGAGCCATCCCCGCAGCAGCATATCACCCTGCCATCTCTGGTACCGCCTCATGGGTCACAAGATGCTTTCCCCTGTTTCAGCCCGGACGAAGGGGCCTCAGAAGGCTCTAAATGGCCCTGGCACTGAATCTCAGCGCCATCGCCCTTCCAGTACCACCCACAAGAATGGTCACTGCACGAGGCCTCTGTGACCGTGCCAATACCACCCCCGGCACCGGAGAGAGCCGTAAACCCAGTGCCATCTTCCTACATGGGTGATTTGTCGGCACATTTTGATCTCATGCACCATGTCTCAGCCCACATGGGAATGGAGGTCCAATCCTCCGAAGTGCCCTCAGACACTTTATTTGGGCCAGTGATTTCTTCGGAGGAACCAGTCACGGTTCCCCTTCACCCGAGCGTCGGGGACCTGGCCTCCTCCTGCTGGCAAAACCTGGGTTCCATCTCCCTGGTCTCAGATACGGCAGGTCTCAAGTACAGGGTCCTGGGGTCAGAGTTTCCCTCACTTGCCTACCACCCAGTCCCACCTCGAGCAGTGGTGGAAGCGGTCTTAGGGCCGGGACAGACCTCCCACAATCCCCTCCTGTCATCAAGAGATGCAAGGGAGTTGGAGCTACTGGGTAGGAAGGTATACTCCTCCTCGGCCTTCCAGTTGCAGGTTGTGAAAAACCAGGCCCTAACCAGCAGATACACGTGGGATGTGTGGGAGGAATTAACAGATTTAGACATTTACTCCCACCAGAGACCAAGGAAGAGTATGATGCCTTGGAGGAGGGTAAAATAGCCTCCCAGGACCTCCTCTTGTTTTCATGGGATGCGGTGGATACGGCGGCCCGCACCGTGACCTCCGCAGTAACCCTGTGCCGTGCGGCCTGGCTACGGGAGGCCAGGGTGCCCCTGGCCTCTCAAGAGATGGCCCTCAATCTCCCTTTCGGGGGTGACGTCCTCTTTCCCTCAGAAACCTCGGCCACCTGGGGTACCGCTCGTGACCCCCAGGAGGAGCTCAAATACCTTGGCCTTCTCCTGAAGGGGCCTCTTCCACACCCTCCAGCCCCACAGGGCCCATGGCATCCTGCCCCCCCCTTCCCTTTTCTCAGTAGTACTGGTGAGGACTCAATCCCGACCACCACAACTTCAGTTTGAAACTCACCTAGGGGACCACCCTGGCAAGATCCCTCCCCGTTCAATTCTGTGGAGAGATTCTGTCAGTTATTCAGCACCTTTTATAATAAACACAGCTTCACTGTGAACCACCCAAACCTTGCCGTGGAGTGCAATGTCTCGAGAAATTGAGGCCTGAATGAAGGGTGGCTGTCCAATCTTCCCACCACCAAATAGCTGGCCAATTTGCAGCCTCCTGCTTTACAGGCCACAAAGGGTGCAACCTGTGAGCAGACCTCCCTCTAAGTGTGGGCAGACGACTCAGAAGTTAAGTTGCCTCTCCTCCTCCTCCTCCGAGTAGGATGAAGGTTCCACCCCTGCCCATGCTCCTGCTGCTGACCCTAATGTGCCCCAAAGGGGCTCAACCCTCTAATCATTCTTTAGAGAATGGGTTTTGTTCCTAGGGCACTATCACACCCCCACATAATGCCCCCCTCGGGCGGCATCTTCTCACCCTTTGGGACACTCAGAGGTTCACAATACACACTCCAATCATCAGAGCATGCTACCCCCATCGATCCCTGTTCCGAACCAGACAGGCCTTTCTGCTTACTGCGCACATCCCCACACCGAGGAGCGTCACTTCTGCAGGCTTCCCTGTGCAGAAGGCCCCCGTCCTACTCTCAGATCAGACGGTTGGAGAGCCCTTGTTGTTTCGTTTCCCTCTCATAAAGGGCCCCCACCCCGAAAGGTGAAGGGCAGAAGGAGCCTTCCCTTCCCTTTTGCAAGCCACCCTGGCCAATGCCTTAAGGTTTATGCCTCTAACCCGGGATACTGCACCCCTTTTGACCCCACAGACCAGGCATATTGCTCCCGCCTGTCAATACTGGACTCGCAGGCCGGAGCTTGGCCAGCGGTCCAGGCCCTTGATAACTCGCTCATGATCTCCACACCGGAGGTAAAACCCTACCACTCGCTACTACCAGCCTGGGGAACGACTTGGTGAGGGGTCTCAACAATTAGACCCCAGCCACACCTTCTGCCTATTTTCCCCCACGCAAAGCCGGGTATCTCCTTTCCTTTGACGAAGTGGATGAGCGTCACCTCTATCGGGCCATGGCCTTCAGTGGAGATGACATAATACGACCGATATTTTCTCCTACCACTTCACCACTCACCCAGAGGTGAAGAAACTCATTCCTCTGCCTTTCCCCATCAAACTCATGGTCAGTGTTACTGGCACAGTCCAGTGAGTAGCCAAGAGGTCTTTACCCTCAAAGTAAGGGGTCCAAGACCTGGGCTGGGTACCCTGAGTCAGGCAGGGTACGAGTCTGACCTCGGTCATCAACCCCTTCCAGAGTCTACCCAGCAGGGCCCCCTTTGTAGCTTCCTCCCTAGGACATCATAACACTGGGGTCACCCCGGTCTAGTTCTGGGACAGCCCCGCTCAGATATCCTGTGGGTGCAACTCCCTCTCCTCATCACACTCCGAAAGTTTTCTAACCACTGCAGTCATGAATGGGCATTATGCTCAGGCCTAATTGACCACTCGGGGTCTTTCTCATTGACAGACCTCTTATTACACCGGCCAACATCCCAGACATCGACTGGGAATTCAGCAGCTAGCCATCCCCCAACGGAACCCACTCTCAGGATAAGTTTCAATAGCAATAGCACGTTCGTAAAAGGCACCTCAGATAACCGGAAGTGTCTTAAAGGAGGCTGCGGGATGTGCACCTTCGGAGTGGCGAACCTTCTCTGCTCCCTTGGTAGACACTGCTCCTTCCTCCCCCCCCCAAGTAAGTCCCAGTTGCCCTTAGGGGCCCTTCCTTCAGGTTCCCCAATCCGAACACATGCCTCTGTGCATCGCCGAGCTTAAAAACTAGACCAAGCTTAAAACGGGCTCCACACTGGTTGGACTCTTCCCGGAGCTATGAAGTCATGTAGGCTAATGTGAGCCTAGTCCCCTAGCCCATGGGACTCGAGACTTGGGACTACCGTCCTCATGTGCCCTCCCCTGGGCTTCGCTTATCGCAATTAGCTCCTTGCCACCTATACTCCGTCTGCCAATTGTCGGGGGGGGGGGGGAAGAAGACAAGGGAAATGCCAATAATACCACTCCCTCGTGTCGACACAATGTTATCGATACATGCAGCCCTATTCAACGGGGACTGCCACAGTGCCATCGATGGGCTCTCATAGGCCTGGGATATATTCATCAGGTTCACGGGAAGTTCTTCTCCTGGCCTGCCCTGTATGGGGCCATCCAGTCGCCAGACATCTGCCTTTCCCCACAGCGACCCAGTGCTTCATTTGTAGTGTGCTCTCAGATGTCATCGGCTGCCACCTTTGGCTGTTCATCCTCCCTCCCTCAACTTAGGATGAAGTAGCCCTCCTAGTCCCTACCCTACATGCTGGTGGCACACTTCTTCTACGGGACATCAAACACCCCAGATTTCCGTAACTATCGGCCTTATGGCATGGAAGTGTCCCATACTGCTGGACCGAGGGAAATGCGGTCTACCTTCCCTCCACTGGTTATGGCAGTGTTGGTGCCCACCAGTGCCAGCCAGACAACCCTACTGCCTCCTGAATTCCCTTATACAAGGTACGTTAACACGTGTTACTGCCAGAACTCTAATCTTCTGATTTTATCCCACCTGTGTCAATATGCCTTTAAGCAGAGTGGTTAGAGTCGCATTCCTCGACTTTAACCACGATGCATTCATATCTCATTTATGTGTAAGGTGACTTCAGGCCCTCCTGCTTAAGCGCCACAATACGCGCTCGGACAAACTGGGCCTACTTTCTCCACTGGGTTAAGTCCTGCAATCCCTGCTTATCCTTGCTGGGGCGATGGTCCTTGGGTCCATCTCCTAGACCCCTCCAGGACCCTACTCGTTGAACAAAATACCCATGTTGGAGATACACCATGCTGAAGGTGGAAGAGCCAACTCCACCCATCATCCATCAGTATGGCTAGCAGTCACCTATTTCTGAATGTATCCGAGCAGTGCTCGAAGAATGGTGGGTTACTTACCAGTAACCATCCTTCTTTGAGATGGGCTGCTTGGATTCATTCAGAACCCTCCCCCCATTCCTGCATATGGAGTTGGCGACTCTTAGGAACAGGGGAGGGATCGGGTGGCGGCCACATATATAGCCACAGGGTGGCGGCCGCCTGCCCTCTTCTGACAGGCTAGGGCAAAAAGTTCTGACCAATCCGGCACAGATCCACCTATTTCTGAATGAATCCGAGCAGCCCATCTCGAAGGACGGTCACTGGTAAGTAACCCACCACTATGTCTACACTTACAAAATTAATTCAAAATAGTTACTTCAAAATAACTACTTAGATTTTAATTTGAAGTAATTATTTCAAATTCGCACTACTTCAAATTTACTATTTTGAACTAGGAGTCCAGGGAAGACTCTCTAATTCAAAATAAGGTAGGAGTTATTTTGAAATAGAGAGTTCACTAGACTCTCTAATTCGAAATAGGGGAAGGCAGGCAGGCAAAAGAATAGGGCCATTATTTTCAACTAAGCCTATTTTGCTGCTTAGAATGGCTTATTTCAAAATAATTTCGATTTAAGTGCTCTTTCGAAATATGTTTTATCATTTCAAAATAGCGCTTCATTATTTCAAAATAAAGAAACGCTTAGCTAGAAATAACAAAATGCATGCATGGACAGGAAAAAAGTTATTTTGAAATAAGCCTCCCTTATTTTGAAATAACTTCTAAGTGTAGACATACAATGTGATCCCAGCTAAAGGGGACTTCTTCTTCGAGCGCTTTTCGGATGCATTCAGTAGTAGGTGTCTCCTTGCTGGAGCACCGGATTGGTCGGAAAACTTTGTCCTAGCCTGTCAGGAGAGGGTAGGTGGCCACTGCCCCCAACGCCACGCAGTGGCTATATATACAGCCGCCTCCCTACCTCTCCCCAGTTTCATTTCTTCCACCTTGCACATCGAATCTGGAACGTCCGCTCCTTGCGAACGCAAGCAGCCTGTCCGTCTTCTATGAGCTTTTCACCCGACTGGCAGCACCTTTAAGTGGACGTAGTTCCACCACAGGAGTCTTCCATTGTTGGGCCGGAACATCGCAGATCGCCTAACATGACAGGGTTCAAACCCTGCTACGAGTGCGGCAAGGCCTTCCCCCTGGACAATCCCCATGGGAAGTTCCTTCAATGCCTAGGCAAAGACCACCTGGTCTCAGCCTGTTCCTTATGTTTGCCCTTTAAACCTCGGACAATCAAGGAGAGGAGACAAAGGCGCTGTGCCCTAGCCTCTGAACAGGCTCGGCACTCTCCACACGAGGCTTCAGGTTCCTGCCCGGCACCATGACCTAGCTCAGCACCGGAGCCAGCACGGCACCATGCTGCCGGTGGCCATCAAAGAACGACCTCGGTACTGACCCTGGTACCTTGGCACCAATCCAGCACCTCGGCACCTCCACACCGCTTGAGGCCACCCCCAGCGCCGCAACCCCAGCATAGTCTGGTACTGCCGGTGCAGGGTTCACCCCAGCACCGACTGCGGTCACCTCCAGCACCGCAGGCTTGGCATAGCCCGGTACTGACGGGGCAGGGACTGTCTCAACCAGGCAGCCCTCTCTCCCTGGGTAAAGACTTACCTTGGGCCTGTTCGGAGTCGCTCCCAATACCGACGACTCCGGAGACAGTGGAGGCTGCTCAGGCACACCACCTTCCCCGACACCGGTTACGAGGGGCAAACCGGCCTTTATATCCAAGGCCTGGGTCCATTGTGGGCTTCGCCACTCTCCCTCACCACAAAGCCCTCCATCTTCCACTCCATTGGGCCCCAGTACCGTAGGGCCATCCCCACAGCAACATATCACTTTGCCGTCACCGGTACTGCCCTTAGAATTGAGAACTCCTTCTCCTGCCCCAAGCCTGGAGGAAGGTCCATCAAGGGGCTCTAAGCTACCCTGGCGCCGCACCTTGGCGCCATCACCCTTCCGCTTCCACCCCCTAAGAATGGTCCCCCCACAAAACCCCTTCTCCTCCGTGGTGGACACCCAGTACCGCACTGTCCCCGGCACCAGGCTCGTATACAGGCAACCTATCGGTGCACTTTAATTTGTTGCACTGTGCCATGGCCCACTTAGTGATGGAGGTTCAGCCCCCCAATCCTCCCTCAGACACTCTGTTTGGGCCGGCCTTTGCCTCGGCATAGCCGCTGACAGTCCCACTCCACCCAAGTGTTTGGGATCTAACATCTTCTTGGTAGGAGAACCAAAGCTCTACCGCCCTGGTGTCGGACACAGCAAGCCTAAAGTATAAAGGTCCCCGATTCGGACTTCCCCTCCCTGGCCGACCACCCAGTCCTTCCTAGGGACGTAGTGTAAATGGCGCTAGGCCCGGGTGAGCCTTCTAGAGACCCCCTCGCTGTTTCTAGGGAAGCCAGGGAACTGAATCTCCTGGGGCATAAGGTCTACTCCTCCTCAGCTACGTTCCCTCTAAGCTGTGCACGTGTGCATGCGCACACAGGTTGTGAAGCCCATGCACACAACGAAATAAAGCATGCACAAAAAAATTCAACAATGCTAATGCTTTTGTGCTACTCTACAACAGCGTTTCAAATAGCACGTTTCGTAATTTATAAAATCATTTCATCACCATATCAAAATAAAATTTAGATATTATTTGCATCATACACACTTGCTTCATTGCACTCACAAGTTTGACCACACTCACTGGAGTGTGCACAAATTTGGATACTGGTTCTGAAAATCTGCACAAAAGAAATTTTTTGCACACACAGACAATGAAAAATTAGAGGGGACATTGCTCCTCAGCCTTCCAACTTTGGGTTGCAAATAATCCGGCCCGAGCCAGCAGATGCTTGCTGGACGTGTGGGAGTCGGTTGCAAAATTCAGACATTTGCTCCCACCAGAGGCCAAAGAGGAGTATGACGCATTCCTATAGGAGGGAAAAATAATTTCGCAGGATCTCCTCCTCTCAGCCCGAGACGCAGTGGATACAGCTGCCTGCACCATGGCCTCGACTGTGACTATCTGCTGAGTGGCCTGGCTTAGGGAAGCCAGGGTGCCCCCTGCTGCGCGGTAGGCGGTGCTTGACCTGCTTTTCAGGGGTGATATCTTGTCCACCCCCCCCCCCAAGACCCTAACCGTGGTGGGCACCATGTGGGACCCTAGGGGAGAGGTCAAATACCTCAGCCTCCTTCCATTGGGGCCTTTTCCTCCCCCACATAATCTATATGGGGTGACAACCCCCCCCTTTTTCTTTAGATGACCCTGGGGCAGGGAATCAACCCCTCCGCACCGCCCTCAGTTCAGTTCTGGGGTGTGCTGGAGCCTCTTCCTCCCTCCCCTCACCTCCAAGGAAGGTGCCTATCCCAATTGACTGCCACCTTCATTCCCATAACATCTGTGACACGACCATGACTTCAGTTCACCAGCGGAGAGGGCAGCTGATGCCCCTTCCTCCCTTCCTTTAGTGGGGGAACGGGAAGCTTACCGGGGCCAGCCCTCTGTCAGTATTGCGAACAGGGGTAAGTCAGTCTTTGGCTTTGCCCTCTGGTCGTGGAGGAGACATTGGCCGTGTAACCCAAGTCCCTCTCAGCCATCAGGACATCCACACTGAGGCCCAGCACCCAGACAATTCTTAGCCATTGCTACTCTTTGGGCTCTTACTGGAGAAAGGGAACAAGAGAGGCCCCCCCCCCCCGGTGCTCCTTGACTGATGATCCCTGTTCTTGTAAGCGTCAAAGGCGACCCTTGAGAAGCCAAGGAGCACATCATGTAGTAGCTCCTGCCACAACTGCAGATACTCCCCGTATGCACAGACACATGTACCCATCCAGACACGTGGAACCCTCCCCACCTACATCAGGTAGGATCTTTTCTCGTTCCCAGGATGGGAAGGGACACCTTGGACACCTCCCCTCTCTAGCATACTGGTCAGTACGCTGGGCTAAGTCAGCCCCGTTGGGATCTCTACGGTAGGGGAGAGCCTCCACCACCCCACCCACCAGGTGGAAATATGATATTCGTACTCTTTACCACAGGGGGTTCAATGCCTCAGGGAAGGCCAAGGCAGAGCCGTCCAACCCCTGCCTGCCCTAATCCGATCCCCGCCCCCCATGGGGGGCAGAAGGAAAAAGCCGATGGTAAACAACCACCTCTTCCCTTTCTTCAGGACACTCTTGGCTCTATCAGGACATCCCGGACTGGGAGTCCTTGTCTAGGGCCCACCCTACCAAGGAAGCGGTGGTGAACCCTCTCTATCTTCCTCTCTTTCTACCCCTGAAGTAACAACTTCTGTATACCTGACCTGGGGCTGGTTCTGATCAACATTTTCATCAATGATCTGGAGGATCAAATGGACTGCATTCTCAGTAAGTTCACGGATGACACCAAGCTGGGGGGAACAGTAGACACGTTGGAGGGCAAGGACAGGATTCAGGGAGACCTAGATAAATTGGAACAGTGGGCCAATAGAAATCTTATGAGGTTCAATAAGGACAAGTGTAAAATCCTGCACGTGGGACGAAAAAACCCCATGCACTGCTACAGGCTGGGGAACGTTCAGCTAAGTAGCAGCAGCATAGAAAAGGACCTGGGGGTCATGGTGGATGGGAAGCTAGATATGAGTCAGCAGTGTGCTCTTGCTGCCAAAAAGGCCAGTGGCATACTGGGCTGCATCAAAAGAAGTATTACCAGCAGATCAAGGGATGTGATCATTCCCCTCTATTCTGCACTGGTGAGGCCACATCTAGAATACTGTGTTCAGTTTTGGGCTCCCCACTACGAAAAGGACAGGGACATGCTAGAGAGAGTTCAGAGGAGGGCAACCAAAATGATTAAAGGGCTGGAGCACAAGCCCTGTGAGGATAGACTGAAAGCATTAGGCTTATTTAGTCTGCAGAAGAGAAGATTGAGGGGGGATTTGATAGCAACCTTCAACTACTCAACTGCTCTAAGATGGAGCTCGACTGTTCTTAGTAATAACAGAGGACAGAACGAGGAGCAATGGTCTCAAGTTGTGGTTAGGGAGGTCGAGGCAGGATATTAGAAAAAACTTTTTTATTAGAAGAGTGGTGAAGCCTTGGAATGAGCTGCCGAGGGAGGTGGTGAAATCTCCATCTTTGGAGGTGTTTAAGGCCCGGCTGGTTTAGTGGGAGTGGTCCTGCCTCTGGCAGGGGGTTGGACTAGTTGACCTATGAGGTCCCTTCCAACCTTATGATTCTATGACCTGGAATCTCCCAGATCGTAGAGCTCATGGGAGAGGCGACAATGTCTCTTCCCCATGCAGGTGAACAGCAGTGGAAGGCAACCCATCCTAGGCCTCCCATGCTAATGTCTAGCTAATCACGGCTTCAGCTCCCTGACAAGCTCCATGTGCAACACTGCGTTCCATGCATGGCTGTCCCCCTACCGGGGTGTTCATAAATGACTTACCCTCGACCACCTTGCTACAACAATCATTCATATCTCGGCCTGGGGCATTGCTACCTGGGCATCTGGTGAACTTGTCACAGCCTCCTTGGGGGACCTGAGGCCGAAAACCGTTGGGTTATCTCCACGGTACCCTCACCAAAGGCAATCACCAAGGCCATTGTGCTTCCTTTGCTCACTTGAGGGAGCCCAGGTTAAAAAAAAAAAAAAAAGAGAAGAGGACTCTATATCTGACGTGCCCAGAAATCCAGAAGTCTGTGTCCCCCATGTGGGATAACGCCCTGTATAAGATCGCTTGATTAGGGATAAACCACCCTTGTTGGTTCTCTAAAATCTAGGGTACTCCTGCAGCACCGCAGTTGACACTCCAGGAGTAGTATTACTTCCCAGGTGGTCAGCGAGGAGACCATCCCTTCCTCCTACAACCCATATCATTCAGAAAGGTAGTCCTTATCTCTGGCGACACTTAGATGCAGCATAGTTGGGACAATATCTCTGGCGGTGTCCCCGGGCACACGAAAATCTCAATCATGATAATTCTAACCCCATAAGCCCTTTGGTCATCTCGACTAAGTGGCCAAGTGGTGGCATTGCATTCCATTGCCCCGCCCTCCCTTTCTCCCATCTTCCCCCCTGTTCTCCAGGCAGTCTTCCTGGTGTCAGATTCCTGAAGAGAATATAAGGCTCAAGAGGATGTCCCTCTCCGTGAGTCTTCACGCATACCAAGGTACTCATAGATACCAAAGTCAACAGCACCTCCTAAGGCCATCATGCCGCCTCATAGGTGCTTAGAGTTCTGAAGTGCCCTTCCTTTGGTAACCCTCCGGGTTCTTACACTATACACGGCTGGAAGCATGTGCTGCACGTTCCTAGCCTAGGGACATCTGGTCCAATATGCCATGTGCTGCTCATCGCACCACCACTGGCTTTCCTTTCTCATTTCACCAGCATGAAGTGTCTTTCTTTAGACTCTTCTCAACTGAACTCGGTAGTCCTTGTTTCCTTATGCTTGCTAAGTACTCTAATTCTTGCACTCTCCAGGCATGTACCTTCGGGCCTCGTCGTGGTCAGTTCAAGCGATAATGTTCATCCCTTTTATGGTTATCTGCATAGGTGCAGCCGTCGTGGCTAGCCCATAACCCTTTGGCTTCCGGCGCTTCTCTTGTGGGTTCATGCTGGAGATTCCTATGGCCAGTTATTTACCCTCTAGCCCTCATATCTTATGCTATACCTTCAGATAAAGCAACTAAACACATTTCCTCCGCGTTAGTCATGTTGCATTGATTCAACTCCGATTTAAGGTGACGTTAGTCCATTCAGCCTACTCATGCTTTGCTGTGGTTGGATTGGACCTACCCCCTGCTTTGGGTTGGCCCCACAGTCGTTGGTTTTCCATTGTCAGGCCAAGAGCCTAGTTGGTCTCTTGGTCCCTGGTAGAACCTCGTTCGCTGGGCTTCTTCCCATCTGGGGTGGTTTTACTGTGCTGTAGGCGGAAGAGCCAACTCCACCCACCATCTGTCAGCATGGCTAGTAGTCACCTATTACTGAATGCATCGGAGCAGCGCTCAAAGAACGGTGAGTTACTCACCAGTAACCGTCCTCCTTCGAGATGGGCTGCTCGGATCCATTCAGGTCCCTCCCCTCCATCCCTGCATCTGGAGTTGGCAACTCCTAGGAACTGGGGAGGAGTTGGGAGGCGGCCGTATAGATAGCCACTGGGTGGTGTGGGGGGTGTTGGCCGCCTGCCCTCTCCTGACAGGCTAGGACAAAGTTTTCCGACCAATCTGGCGCTCCGGCACTGAGACACCTATTACTGAATGGATCCGAGCAGCCCATCTTGAAGAAGGATGGTTACTGGTGAGTAAACTACCGCTGCCTTCCTCAATTGTAAGAGTAAAGAGCATAGGAGTAAAAAAGCAAAGAACTCCAAAAATTCAGTCGTGAAACTGAAATTTTTAATTTCAGATGACACTTTCTTCTGTGGAAGAGTAGCTTTAAAGAGCTAGCAAACTATAAAAAGAAAAAAAGAAATCAAGTCTCTCACCAACAAGATTGCCTTAGCTTCTGCATTCATCTGGCATGCCTCAATATAGATTCACAGAGATTTTCATCAGGGACAATAGCCTCTCACACAGTCTCAAGGAGGCAGCACCTGTCGACATCATAGAAAGGAAATAGCTAGCTGAGTTCCTAGAGAGTGACTACTTGGAGAAGGTTAGATAACAATCATCACAAGAGGATAAGAAATCCCTTTCTTCATCATGTGAGTCAAAGGAAGGAATACAAATTGCACAGGTAATCAGTGATGGCTTTTGGGGTTGGCGAAGCAGGCAGCCACCTAGGGACCCAAGCAATAAGGGGCCCTATCTTCAATTTGGTGGACAGAAGTGAAAATATAGAAAAATATAGAAATTGTTCCCATCTAACAGAGCTAGTAGGGCTGGAAGCGTAAGCACTTTTCAGTCTTGGCTCATCAAGACAAGCTATCATTAGGATCAGTGCTTCATCTGAATTGCAGATTTCACCATTATCTGCCCATCACCTTCACACTGACATTCTAAAAAAGCAGGAGCAAGCAATAGGCAGCACAATAACAGGAATTTTTCCAGTGGCCTCATCTTTTAATTCCTCAATGTGGCAATTTATTCTGCCAAATATTGCCTTTTCCTTTTCTTTTTCACCTTTTCCTTTGACTTTGTGACAATTTTTACTTTGGCTTTGGTTAGCTCAGGTTACCAGGTAGGTCCATATAGGCTGCTACATATAAATACAGTGCTGCTCTTAGGCAATCATTACAGCTGTGTGTGATGTCTGTGCTGTATATCTTTCTTTTGGTTAAGTAATTTTTTAGCTTCTGCTGTGCCTACTGTTCAATATTTTTGAGGGGGGCAGACTCAAAGTTGAGTACTTCAGAGAATTTCATTGAAATGTAGTGTTTTTCTTTTATAGCTACATACTAGAAACCTTCTTTTCACTTATTTTTATTTATTATAATTAATCATATTAAAATTCTAGTGCATGTAAACACAAACATATATGAAAAACTTGTAAGATATGATTGCCAAAATTTTAAATGTGGTATTTTAGTTATTTTTGAGCCATCATTGATGTTACCACTTTTTATTTGTTAATTAATACTCATACTGTTTACAAAAATTTAAAATGTTCATTTTAACTTTGTAGTTCAGCATTAGCTCATTTATGTTAAGTGAAAGATGATCAACTTACAAGCTTCATGATGGGAAGACCTTTAAAAATATCATACCCAAGAATAACTTACGAATTCCAGAGGGACAGTCATGTTAGTTTGGTTCAGCAAAACAAACATGGAGTTCTAGGGGGTGGTGTGGGGCAATTATGGGTGCAGGGGGGACTGAGGTCACAGGGAGGGCAGCAGTGGAGGCCTATAGTGGGCACTTTAGGGGGCCCCACAATGGTCTTTCACCTAGGGCCCCCAATTACCTAAAGCCGCCTCTGCATGTAATTGGATAAACAGTCCCTGTGTACCACTCATTATTACAAATGGAAGAGAGAAAACACCAACTGGGAATGGTATTTGGAATCAGGCAGGAAGTTGAATCTGTCCAGACACAGATGTCTGAGGGCCGAAAGATGTCTTAATGGCTCAGGTGCTCATCTCAGACATGCAGAGGTGGCCTTTGGCTACAGGGGGCCCCAGGCGAAGGCCCATCATGGTCCTGGCTCTCCACCACCCCCGCACCCTCCTCCAAGCCTAGCTCCTCACCGCCGGATCCCAACCTTCCCCTGCCACCAATCCCAACTCCCTGCTGCTGGCCCGAGCTTCTCCTCCTGCTACCAAGTGAGGCAGATGCAGCTTTTGGGGTAAGCAAAGCAGGTGATGGGGCCCCTAACTGCTCGGGGCCCTAGGCGTGTGCCTGCCTCGCCCACCCCAAAAGCTGCCTCTGCAGACACGGGAGAGCTGTGTTTAGTTCCCAGCTCTGCCACAGATTTACTCTGTGTTCTTAGAGAAGGCACATACATTCTGTGCCTCAGCTCCCCGTTTCTTAAAATGGGGATAGTGCTTCCCTACCTCTCAATGTTACAAGTCTATATACACTACAGATTGCTAGGTGCCCAGAAATGGCACTAATGAGGCCAAACATGTACCTCAGACAAAGGTCAAGAAAATTCCAATGTATGGCTACCCCAAGGAGATTTCTGCATCCTATGAAAGGCTGATGGTTATCCATGTGGTTTGCCATTTCCAAATTAGATGTATTGAACAAATGGTAGCTGGGAGTGATAGGACTACATGGAGAAGTCAAAGTGGAAATGATTCCTAATAATCACTTCAGATTTCCAATCTCTTCAAAGAAGATGGAAAAACTGGAATCTATTAAAATACTGGTTTTCAACCTCTTCTCATTTGTGGATCCCTCAAAAAGGACCACAGGTTCAAAACAACTGTATTAAACCAACCCTCAATACAGGGAGGAGATGCACACTGTGATCTTGGAGTGCTTGTTCAGCTATGACTACATTCTGCTTTGATCTTTTAGATATAGAAACAATGGGATCAGTCCCAAAACAAAAGAAATCTATTGGTCTATACACAAGCTTTTTTGTAGGAACAACAAAAAGGACAGAGGATTGATTAACAATAGGGCTCTTCCTGAAGTCCCCGAACAAGTGCAGCATGCAAATAATGAGGGAAGAGTGCATAAGACACCAGAGGACAGTGAGGCACCGAACTCCTGTTTAGGACTTTGAAAGTTTCTCACAACGTCATCACTTTTGGCAGTCTTTGAAAGAGCTAGAGCAAGCTTATCTTTGTACCCAGACAAGGGCCAGCTATCAGAGGTTCTTGAACATCTCATACCAGAACTATCACTTTCAATACCAATCATTTGTACTGGGAATTCCATGGCACCATTCCTATGCACAGAGATCCTAACAGCAGAGATAGTGTCATACCATCAAGGTCTACATGCTTATTTGTTATTAAATGACATTCTGATAAAATAGCAGGTCCTTAGAGTCAACAGAAAGCAATAAAAAGGCCAATTTCTCCTTTCATCTTTGTTATATGCCAGTCTTACTAAGACTAAAATCAAAATGACCAAATGCTTAAATTTCACCTGAAGACATCCCATTCTCTTTCATTTTCTAGGTCCATGTTTTTATGTGCACCTGTGCAGAAGGCATTGACAGCAACACTCTTGGGGAAAGCTGAGAGTAGAAATGTACTCAGGAAGAATTCTGAAGGTCTGTCTTCTCTGCTGGGCTTGTGCCTGAGAAAGACAGTCTCCCTACTGGCCTGGATAGTTCACATTCGAAATGCCTCATCAGTGACTCAGAGAATTGGATTGGTGCCATCATGTGGAGTTCATGATTGCAAAATCAATATCCATCTCTAAGCTTCCAAAGAGGAAATAACTTTTCAGAATAGGAGGGGAAACCCAGCTCCAGCATGACACTTATTCGGAAGTGTTTAAAGGCTGTGTTGATTTGCAGTCTCCAGTCAGCTCAGCCTAGAAGGATGCATGCATGAGCAAATGGATTCCCTCAAATATTAGTTTCTGCTTCACTCCATTTTCTGTCTTGTGTAAAAATCCCTCCAATACAGTTCCTGTTGCTGCCAGTCTTGGATTTACTTCCATTTTACTACATTTCCTGTGAAGCAAAGGGAATAAATATATTTTGTTCTCTCCTTCCCATATCACCCAATTACTGCAAGAGTGGATTAGATCTAGACCCCTGATATTCCAAACTGGAAAACACAGGTTGGAAGATGGGAATATTTCTGTGATAACAAGGAGGCAGATCCCACCAGGAGTTTTCACAATTCAAAGTCACAAGCCACCTGAGTTTCTTGCTGGCCATCTCAAAATGAAACTTCAAATTAACCAAGGACACAAAGGCACAGGACATGGTTTTTACTGGATCAGGTAACAGTGGGTTACTCACCAGTAACCATCCTTCTTCAAGATGGGCTGCTCAGATCCATTCAGTAACAGGTGTCTCCTTGCCGGAGCACTGGATTGGTCGGAAAAGACTTTTGTCCTAGCCTGTCAGGAGAAGGTAGGCGGCCAACGCCTCCCACGCCACCCAGTGGCTATCTATATGGCCACCTCCCGACTCCTCCCCAGTTCCTAGGAGTCACCAACTCCAGATGCAGGGATGGAGGAGAGGGACCTGAATGGATCCGAGCAGCCCATCTCGAAGGAGGATGGTTATTGGTGAGTAGCCCACCGTTCTTCGAGCGCTGCTCGGATGCATTCAGTAATAGATGACTACTAGCCATGCTGATGGGTGGTGGGTGGAGTTGGCCCTTCCGCCTTCAGCACAGCAAAAACACCCCACATGGGAAAAGCCCAGCAAACAAGGCTCTAGCAGGAGCCAAGGGACCAATTAGGGCTCTTGGCCTGGCAATGAAGAACCGTCAACTGTGGGCCCCACCCAAGGAAGGGGGTAGGTCTAATCCAGCCGAGGCAACGTGTGCGTGGGCTGGGCAGACTAAGGACATCTTAAACAGAGTTGAATCAATGCAAATGACCACATGGAGAAGATGCATTTGGTTGCTCAACCTGTCGGGTATAGCTCAAAGTATGAGAGTCAGAGGATTAATGTCTGGCCATAGGACACTTCAGCACGAACTTACGAGAGAAGACACTGGAAGTCATAGGGTTACGGGGTTGACCATGATGGCTGCGGGCTACGCAGATAAACAGTAGAAGGAATAAACCTTATCCCTCAAAGTGTGCCACGGCAAGGCCCGAAGGCACATGCCCGAAGTGTGTAAGAATTTTTCCCCAGCTAAGCGCAAAGAGAAGGACTACTGAGTTCAGATGAGAAGGGTCTAAGAAAAGACACTTTGCGCTAGTTAATGAGAAAAGAAAAAGGGGCCAGAGGGTGCGATGAGCACCACATGGCATATCGGGCAAGATGTCCCTGGACTAGGAGGATGCAGCACAAGCCTCCAGCCATGTACAGTGTAAGAACCCAGAAGGCTACCATTGGGAAGGAGCGTTTCAGGCCACTAGGAGCCCATAAGTCGTCATGGTGGCCTTAGGAGGTACTGTTGACCTTGGTCTTTATGAAGACCTTGATATTTATGCAGACTCACAGAAAAGGACCCCCTCTTGAGCCCTATGTTCCACCTCAGGAATCGGACGCAAGGAAGACTGCCTGGAGAACGGGGGAGGGGAGAGAAGGGGGAAGACGAGGCCAACGGAAAACAGTGCCGCCATTGTGACAACCGAAAGATCTATGGGGTTAGAAGCACAGTGATTTAAACCTTGTTTGCCTAGGGGCACTGCTAGGAGCGATATCCGCCCCAACTACACTGCACCTATGTGTGCGCGGGAGTTAAGGACTCGGTGACAGAAGGACTAACCTTCTAAATGGTATGGTAGTAGGAGAAGTGAATGGTCTCCTCCCAAGACCCCCCAGGAATATGGTATTCCCAGAGTGAAAACAACAGCTCTGTAGGAGTACCTTGAATTTTAGAAAATCTGACAAGGGCAGCTTGTCTCTATCTAGCGATTTTATCCAGGACCATAACCCACCATGGGGAAAAACAAATTTCCGGGTTCCGTGTGGGTTGGAAAACAGGTTTGCTTGGTTTTTTTTTTTTTTGATCCACTTGAGCTCTCTCAAGTGAGCAGAGGAAACACAACAGCCCTTAGCAGATGCCCATGGTGAGGGTATCATATAGAGGCTACCCAATAATTTTTGATCTCAGGGCCTGAGAAGGAAGGCATAATATGATTGCTGGATGCTCAGGTAGTAGTGTCCTGGCCCCAGATATGGGTAATCATGGTACCAGAACGACCTAGGGTGAGCCATTTATGTATACCCCAATTGGGTGACAGTCATGTGTGGGACCCAGTGGTGCACATGAAGTATGTCAACGAGCTAGCCCCACGGCTAGCTAGCAGTTAGTTTAGGAGGCCGAAGGTGAGTTTCTTTCACTTCTGTCCACATGGTCAGGAAAGAAGCCTTGTATCCTCTCCCATGCGCCTTACTAACCTGGTTAACTACAAGTCAGACATATAGAAGCTGATACTTCAGGGATAGAGAGAGAGAAAGGAGGGTATCACCCCACTTTTCTGGTAGTCTGGGGCCTAGCTAGGGACTTCCAATCAGGGATGTCCTGGTCAGATATGAGGCCACCCCTAAGAGGCGGGAGAAGCTGTTGTTTACCATCGGTTGTCTTCCCCCTCTCCATGGCTGGGGGAAGGGGGGCGATTAGCTAAATAGGGATTGTGAACAGTTTTGCCTCAGCCTCCCCTCAGGCATCGAGCCGCATGCGGTAGAGTGTACCGAGTATCGTATTCCCACTTAACAAGTGGGATAGAGGGCGGGTTCCCATACCGTAGAGGTGGCTGAGGACCCTCCAGGACCGACTCAACCACACGTGCTGACTGGTTTATTGGGGTGGGAAGATGCCCAAGGTGTCCCTCCCCATCCCAGGTGCGAAGGAGATCCTACCTGATGTAGGGCAGGTGGCAGGCAGGCGGGGAAGAGGTTCCACACTTCTGGGTGGGCACATGTGTCCGATTTGTCCTTCGGTTTTAACAAAGGCCACCCTTAATGTTTACGAGGACAGAAGGAACCATTGATCAAAAGGGTACCTGAAGGGCTGGGGGGGGGGAGGTTTCCCTGTTCTGTTTCCTTCAATAACAGCTCCAAGGGTAGCAATGGCTGAGAATTATCTGGGACATGGGCCACGGTTTGGATGGGTCTTGGTAACTGAGAGGGGCCCTTGGTTACATGGGATGCACCTCTTAGAAGGTCTGGGAGGCAAGGCCAAAGACTGACTCACCCCTGTTCGCACTATTGACGCGGGGGGGGGGGAGGCGACAGCCCTATTGAGCTCCCCATTCTCTCACTAAGGGAAGGGAGGGAGAGGGGCATCAGTCACCTTCTCCCATGGTGAACTGAAGCCATGGCCATATCCCAGATGTTATGGGAATCACAGTGGGCAGTAAATTGATATAGGCTCCCTTCCTTGCAGAGGAAGGAAGGGGGCAAAGGCTCCAAGAGGCCCCCAGAATAGAACTGAGGGGGTGGCAGGGTGGGGCTGGGTCCCTGCCCGATCTCATTCAGGAGGGAGTGGGAGGGGTGGTTTTCCGCCCCACATGGTTTATGTGGGGCGAGGGTAGGGCCATGATGGGAAGAGACTGAGGTATTTTTACCTCTCCCCTAGGGTCCCATGCAATACCTACTACAGTTAGGGTCTTGGGGGAAAACAAAGCGTCACCACCGAAGGGCAGATCAAGTGCCACCTGCTACATGGTGGCAGACGCCGTGGCTTCCCTAAGTCAGGCTGCTCGGTGGATGCTTACAGCCAAGGCCATGGTGCGGGCTGCTGTATCTACCGCATCCCAGGCTGAGAGGAGGAGATCCTGGGAAATTATTCATCCCTCCTCCAGGAATGCATCATAATCCTCTTTGGCCTCTGGTGGGAGCAAATGTCTAAATTTTGTGACTGATTCCCACACATCCAGCATATACCTGCTGGTTAGGGCCTGATTATTTGCAACCCATAGTTGGAAGGCCGAGGAGGAATAGACCTTATATCCCAAGAGATCCAATTCCCTAGCTTCCCTCGAAGCAGGCAGGGGGTCACTACGGGGCTCACGCGGCCCGAGCGTCATCTGTACCACGCCCCTAGGAGGGATTGGGTGGTCAGCAAGAGAGTGGAAGTCTGATTCGTGGACCCTATACTTGAGACTTGCCGTGTCTGAGATTGGGGCAATAGAGCTTGGATTCTGCCATCGGGAGGATGTCAGGTCCCAAACACTTGGGTGGAGAGAGACCGTAAGCAGCTCTACTGAGGAGAAGACCGGCCTGAAAAGGGTGGCTGGGGGGGGGGGGCAGAGGGCTGGGCCTCCATCCCTAAGTCAGCTGTGGCGCAGCGCAACAGATCAAAGTGCACCAATAGGTTGCCCGTGTATGAGCCCAGTGCTGGGGACAGAGTAGTACCAGGAGTCCACCGCAGAGGGGAGGGGGTGTCCTGAGGGGACCATTCTTGAGGGTGGAAGAGGAAGGGTGACAGCACTAATGCATGGTGCTGGGGCTGCTTAGAGCCCTTCAATGGACTTTCCCCCAGGCTCGAGCAGGGGGAAGTACCTCCTGATTCTTGAGGTGGTACCAGTGATGGCAAGGTAGTATGTTGCCACAGGGATCGCTCTATAGTATAGGGGCCCAATGGAGTATAAGGTGGAGGGCTTTGGGGCGACGGAGATCAGCGCCGCCCATGATGGACCCAGGCCTTGGATGTGAAAGCCAGTTCACCCCTCCTAACTGGTGTTGGGGAGGGTGGTGTGGGCAGCAGGAGGAGTGCATGAGCGGCCTCCACTGACTCCGGGATCGTCAGTATCAGGAGCAACCCCAAAACGAGCCCGTGGTGAGCCCTTAATCAGGGAGACAGGACTGCCCTGAGACAGGCCCTGCACCATCGGTACCAGGCTATGACGAGCCTGCGGTGCCGGAGGTGACTGTGGTCGGTACTGGGACTGTGGCACCAGGGGCAACCTTGAACAGTGCCAAGGTGCTGCTTCAGTGCCAAGGTACCAGGGTCGGTGCCAAGTTCATTCTTCAACGGCCACCAACAGCACGGTGCCGAGTCAGGTCTCGGTGCCAGGCGGGAACCTGAAGCCTCGGGTGAACAGTGCTGAGCCTGTTCTAAGGCTAGGGCACAGCGCCTTTGTTCCCTCTCCTTGACAGTCCAAGGTTTAAAGAACATACAAAGGAAACATGTGAAGACCATGTGGTCTTCGCCTAGGCACTGGAGGCACTTCCTGTGGGGATCGTCCCGAGGGAAGGCCTTGCCACATTCGGAGCAGGGTTTAAACCCTGGCATGTTGGTAGACGATCTCTGATGTTCCAGCCCGAGAGTGGAGGATCCCTGTGGTGGAACTATGTCCATGAAAAGGTGCTCCCAGTTGGGCGAAAAGCTCATAGAAGACGGACAGGCTGCTTGCGTTCGCAAGGAGTGGATGTTCCAGATTCGACGTGCAAGGTGGAAGAAATGAAACTGGGGAGGGGTGGGGAGGTGGCCGTATATATAGCCACTGGGTGGCGTTGGGGGCGGTGGCCGTCTACCCTCTCCCGACAGGCCAGGGCAAAAAAGTTTTTCCGACCAATCCGGTGCTCCGGCATGGAGACACCTATTACTGAATGCACCCAAGCAGCGCACGAAGAACATCATTTGGTAACTAGGACACATCTTTGGACAGAGAGGTGTCTCAATTAAGGGTTCCTGAATAGTCAAATTCAGCCCTCAATTTAATTTTTCTAATAACCTTCCTTTATAAAGCCTAAAACTGACCAAAAATGGTTTCCATGAAAATTTGAAGTTCCCATGTAGACAGATTTGTGGGTTTTGTGTTTGCTTTTTAAAGGAGATGTTCCTCTGCCGTGTTCATGACCCTAACAGTTCAACATTGAGCTAATGCATGAGAATCTGAAGACTAAATTGGTTAGGAACTGACTGAAAAAATAAAAGTGAAATGGACCTATTTTCAGAGTGCAAACCAAGAGAAATACAGATTATACATATATTAAAAAAATAAGATGGTTCCATTTTGAATATTACCATATATTGTTGGCTCAACAGGAAAGGAAAATGTTCACCCATTTTTTAAGATGTAATGCTTAGCCTGACAATATCTCATGAACATTCCTAATAACAGGGGGCTGTGGTTTTCAGAAAGGATAAAGTAATACAACTCACAAGGGGTATGTCTACACAGCACTTATTTCGAAATAAAAAGATATTTGGTCCACATGATGTTTTCTTATTTCAAAAGGATGGATCCCATCCTTTCAAAATAAGAACCATCATTATGAAACAGGTTAAACCCCAATTGTTTCAAAATGGCTGTTATTTTGAAATGGTTATTTTGAAATAAGGCCAATAACCACCATTGTTTTGAAACAACCGTTTCAAAACATGTCCAAACAGCCTTATTTCGAAATAACAGCCATTTTGATAGCAGGCTTTCCCGTAATTTGAATTAACATTTTCTTAATTTGAATTAATTTATTTCAAAAGAAGGACTTTATTTTGAAATAACTCATTTTGAAATACTTATTTCAAAATAATGATGTGCGTGTAGACACTGCCAAGGACTGGCATACAGATCTATCAGCCAGTCCTGGTTGGCTGAATTCTGGCTTTCCCATTGGGTAGAGAGTTGCTGGCAGTATTCTGGTAGCCTGAGCCAGTCTGTGACTTAGGATTGACACAAACAGAATGACTCACAGGGGAGTAGCTGTAAGTCTGACACTTTTTTGAGAATCAGAAAGTGGTAAAAAGGCAGAGCCATAACTAAAGAATTCCGCACCTGGAGCGTGTTAATAGTTGGCACCTAGGGTGAGCAGCGCAGAGTGCACCCATTAATGGAGCAGCTCAATGGAGTGGCTCTGGTGCACCTGGAGCAAAGCCCCATTCACCCCACCATAGTTACTGCTCTGTGAAAAGGCACACCGCATTAAAAACAATCCTAACAGTTCATTTGTTGTAAACTTCATTACCAAAGCAATGGTGTTATGCCAGGCAAGACTTTGGCCTCCTAGCATGTCTCTCTCTGTAGGAGCATTTCATAATATGGCACATTACTGAACCGCTCCAAGAAATCACTTTGTAATATGTAATTATAATATATAATTCCATGCTTGTCTCCGTTTGTATAAATGTAGATGCAGTTAAAGCTGTTACTGAGTCAAAAAAATTTATGCAGATAGAAATTTTAGAACTTCATGCAAAGAACAATTTCAAAGCCTCTAACACAACAGGGCACTTTAAATTCTTATGTGCATGAGAGGTGGAATTAAAGTTCAAGTGCAATTTTTTTTTTTTTTAAAGAGTGCTTCGGACTCTTTCCATTATCCTCCATGGGGTTGAGGTGTCCCATTAAAACTGATTTTAAAGACTATTAAACACATGAACTCAGCCCCAAGTTATGCATCCCAGTTAAAGGAGCTGAACTTTCCCCATTAAGTGACCTAGATGGTAGGCACCGATCCCATGGCAATGAGGGCATAATAAATTACTGCAAAGCACAAAGAAGAGTCTAGTTCAGGTGTGGCTAAACTGCTGCTCGCGAGCCGCATGTGGCTCTTCAAATTAAAAATGTGGCTCCCCGGCAGGGAGCTGCTTCAGCCTAGGGGAGTTAAAATCTCCACCCTGTTAGGCAGCTCTGTAGCCAGCAGCTCGGGGGGGGGGGGGGGGCGGGGGGGCGGGAGCCAACAGCTCAGAAAAGGGACAGGGGGGAGCGGGGAGCAACAGCAGCCCTGGCTCAGAAGAGGATGGGGAGGAACAGCTGGGCAGCTTCAGAAAACGATGGGGGTGGGGGTGAGCGTCTCAGAACAGAAGGGCACTTCAGGGAGTGAAGGCAGTGAGGGAAGGAACTGAGGGGATCAGGGAGGAGACAAGCTGTAAAGGACTTAAAGACTAAAATTATTGTTATTTTCTGTTTCATAGCTTTCAGTGTGGATTTTATTTTGCACTGCTTTATTTTTGTGTTATTTGTATTTTTTATTGTCTTTTGGTCTGGTTGGTTTGGGTGGATTTGTTTACTTGTTTGTTTTATATTTACCTTATACCACATCCCATGGCAGCCTCAGTCCTGTCCATAGCATTTAACAAACTTAGGGGCACCTCATGCACTCCCTTTACAAGTATGGTTGTCAAGAAAACGGGTTAAAAAGTCTTCCATTGTAGCAGAGGGAGAAGGAATAAGATAATGAAGAATCCTACTCCTTCTTGCCAACTCTACAGAAACCTGTAGATCGAGCTCTGGACAGTTAAACAAGGAGTTTTGTGGAACTTTTAAAGACTAACCCATTTATTTATTACATTTCTCCCATGAAAACTCATGCAATAAATAAATGGGTTAGTCTTTAAAAGTGCCGCAGGACTCCTCCTTTGTTTTGCTGAACTCGACTAACACGGTTATCTGCTTGGAGCTCTGGACACTTGAGGCTTTTCAGAGACCCTGAGGAAATGGGAATAGGGTTGAGCTGTTTTCCATGGCATCCTCCCCCTTCAGAATTATATAATGCAGAATCCTATTCCACAAAACCAAGCCTGTTTAGAAAGACAAGTGTTGGGCCATGCATGGAGTAGGAAAGTGTTTCCCAGGACAGTTGAGTTATCATGGGAGACAGGAGCAATGGTCCTTCTAAGGTGATGATGCAGCTGACCAAGTTATGGATGCACTTGGGAAGCCGATGAGCAAGGGGCCCAGCACCGGCTCAGGGAACTGGGAGTGAACTTGCTCAGCTGCATCCAAAAGTTGCTAAGCTGCATCATCAGCTTAGAGGGAACATTGCAGGGAAGGGCAGCATGGCTGGAGACAGCAGGAGAAGTGAGCAATGTTCGGGGACAGCAGAGAAGCAGCGGCATGGTAAGAGGCAGCACTGGGGCTGGGGGGGAAGCGTGGCATGGTCGGGGAAGCTGTGGCATGTTTAGATTTTCTCATAGGCCCTAATGCAGCTTACTGCTTTGTTAAAATTGTGTTTCACAAGTCCTAAACATGACATGGAATAATAAGAAACAAAAATAAAAAGGAGAAAAGTTTAAAACCGAATGTAGATTACTGTCAATTTTTAGCACAACTTACTGCTGTGAAGCATTGTATTCCACGTTGAAATTTGTTAAACCAAAACATTGTGCAATACTTAGAGATCAGCAGCTGTGAGAGCTTCTACATACTGCATTGACAAGTTACTGTTCAGTTTTTAAAAAAAAAAAAAATTGCGACTAGCCTGCAGTGTTCTACATCCAGCAACAGCTAAGTTTTTACTGTATAGGCCAGGGGTGGCCAAACTTATGGAACTCAAGAGCCACACAAGTTTATTATTAAACCTTCAAGAGCCACACTGAGGCACATAGCCATATTTTACCTACTCCAAAATTACTAAGTTTAAAATTCATTGCATACTTCAATTTTATCATAAAAAGAGGGCAAATATTGATCCCACTAATGTCAGATTCTAATAATTACTTAAGGTTACCATGAAAAGTAGGCCTACCTCTACAGTAAAAACTTAGTTTCTCCTCACCATGCCACCGCTTCTCCCTGCCCTCTCTAACCATGCCACCACTTCCCCCCACTGTCCCAGCCCTCTCCCTAGCCCCAGGCCCTGATGCTGGCTTCCCCAGGCTGACCCCCTCTCCCCAGGGCCCCCTTTCCTGGCCAGTCCCACAGCTAGGCACAGGCTGGGGCTCAATCCCCTCGCTTTAAGCCCTGCCCAGGCTGAGAATCCAATGTGGGTAGGCATAGGATGGGGCTCCTCCTGAGCATGTTCAGAGCATGCTCAGGGTGGGAGATCTAAAACTCCTAGGCTGGGGCTGCTTTCCTCTAGCTGTCTTCCAAAAGCCACACTTTTTCCTTCAAGAGCCGCATGCGGCTCCCGAGCCACAGTTTGGCCATGCCTGGTATAGGCCTAGTTTTCATGGTAACCTAAAGTAATTATTAGAATCTAATCATAAATGGTACCATTAGTAGGATCAATATTTGCCCTGTTTTTAAGATAAAATTAAAGTGTGCAATAAAGTTTAAGCTTAGCAATTTTGGAATAGGTTAAAATATGTTATATGCCTCAATGTGGTTCTTGAAGGTTTAATAATCAAGTTGTGCAGCTCTTGAGTTCCATAAGTTTGGCCACCCCTGGTCTAGTCAATTACTGGACTAAGCAACAGGATGCTCACACTTCTCCTGTGACACAGGGCCAAATATGTATAAGTATTTCAGCACCTAACGATGCAGTGAGCACCTAGTCAGATTTTCAAAAGGCACTGAGCACTCTTGGATATTAATGAGAGAGTCTATGCTTTTGAAAATCCCACTAGGCACCAACCAGCATCTTTAGGCACCCAAACACCTTTAAAAATCCAGCCCCAAGGGCTTTTGGCAGCAAGGCTGTCTACAGCACTGGATCATTCCAACTAGTGATGGTCCCAAGCCATGAATTTCAGCAGACACGGGCCATTTAATAAACTCTGAAACAGGAAACACAGAGATCCAAACTTCCTCAGACTCTGGGTGTCTTTGGATGCAGAGTTTTGGTTCAACCTCATCTCAAATTAGGACTAACCTGGAGGGGTGAAGAAGAGAGACACAAGAGATGCACCAAAGTGATGGCAGGAATGTTTAAAATGTACAAATTATGCATGAGAGCACATAGAAAACCAGACAAAAATCCTATAATCTCATCCCTGGGGAAACCCATCCTTGGGATTAATTTGTTCTCCTTTTGTCTCTCTCTCTCTGTGTATGCCAGTGGTTTTCAACCAGTGTGCCACAGCATACTGGTATGCCCTGGGAACTGCCCAAGTGTGCCATGAAAATCAATGTAAAAGAAACAAACATTGTTTCATCTTAAACGATATTTTATCCAACCAAAATTACAACTCATAATACTTGTGAAAATCATCAACTTAAAAGCAAGGCACTGCACTTCTGATTCTGAAACATGACCATTCAAAATGCAGGTGGTCAAAAGGGCAAAATTGAGATGATGTGTATTGTTTTCCAATGGATGTGAAACATTAATGCATTTGACCCTTCTTTAGCTTGTTGTATGGACTGTGTTGCAAACTTCTCTAGTAAGACAGTAACCATAGCAAAAGTAAATAAATTTGACATTTATGAGCAATCAATTCAGCTGAAAAAAGAGTGGGTGCACAGTGGAATTGTTTGTCTCATTGAAGTGTGCCATGTTACTGAAAAGGCTGGGAATCACTGGCATAGGCTTATAATGTGGTACATTTTTAAGCACTCTAAGCATCACCCCCCTAAAATGGGAGGGCATGCCATACCACTTGATGATACAGCAGGGCAGAACTACTCACCTCTTGTAATCTGAGGTTTGTACTTGTCACAGAAGAATTTCCAAATAAAAAAAGCAAGCCATTTATAGAAGTTTGCCAGACCACCTCCAAAGGTTTTGTCTGGTAAGAAAATAGATTTTAAAGGAGAGGGGGAAAGGGTTCTTCTTGTGAACTACTTGGGTGATCCATCAAGTATATAAAATGATCACACAGCAAATAAGACTGCACAGAAATTAGGCTTCACTCTATTATTCCCACAGGTTACTAGGATCCCAAGATGCACACTGTCTAGTTAGTTGTATGCTACACCACATGTATCATCATATATAGAGAAACCAGGATAGATGATTTCTGACAGAACATTTATCATTGTGAGTGAGGAAATGACAGATAGCCAATGTCAGATAGCATAGTCATAAATGAACATTCCTATATTCCCTCTCTAGATACAACAAATGTCATAATCAGAGATTTGCCTTCATTTGCATGTAATGACTGATAGCGACATACACACAAGTTGTATCTTCTCTTCCCATCATTTTAAATATAAAGTTTTTTTCAGTGGTTATTAGGGAAAAACAGAAGTGCTTGGAATATACGTGAATCAAATGTACTATGTTTTAGTAGTGTTACACCACCAACAGAACTCATACTTGGGCCTTAAATCGAGAATAAAGAAAGCCTGGAGACTGGAAACTCTTGAGTTTTAAGCCTGGCTGGCTGCTACTCTATCTGCACCATTGGCAAATCAAGTAAGGCTCACTACCTCAGTTTCCCAACCTGTAAAACAAGAAAAGACATATCTCCTCCCTCATGAGATGGGCATTTGCAAAAGCTTTAAAGATTAAAAATGCTACCTGATTTCAAGATATTATTTTATAGCCACATAAGTCCATGTAATTCCCATAAGAGTCAGGTACTATAGCTGCCTGCCATGCGAAGCAGGGGTTCTACCCCTCCCTTCCCTCAGAGATTTTTCAAAGCTTGCTGGTTTTCCAGTGCTAGGGAATGGATGTGCTCTGAATAAAACTCTACTCTTAGGGTCAGTCCTGCTCCACTGAAATTAAGAGAGTGGAATCAGGTTCTTAAGAGTCTGCTGCAACTCTGGGACATGAACACAAGCTCTCTGATTAGCAACTGCCACTCATTCTTTTGACTAGAGATCATCACCCCATCCACAATCTTGTGTAGGGATAGAAAGACGAATCTATCTCCACTTGCTAAAGTGCTGCATGAGATTCTCATTTCCTCTTGGCATTGCTGCTTTGATCTCTTTCAGCAGAGCTTCCTTTTATCAAATAAGCTTTTCTGGGACTCAACCCACACACCTTCTCCTGGCCCTTGTTTTAATTGACTTTTCGCCACATACAGCATATCAAGTATTTAGCTCCAGCCTCCGTTTCTTTCATTAGCAGAGTGATTCACTGGAGGGTGGGGATTGCTGGCTTGTTGACAGCTGAAGCTAGATGTTGAGGAGGGAGGCTTTTTACTTCACTACACTCAGATGAGATGACGAGAGGGAGAAGAAACAACAACTCACTGCAAATTTTCTACATGCATGTGTTACACACACACACACACACTAAAAACCTATACAAATAGTGATGAATTCTGGGCCAATGCAATCAGGAAATATTCTGCCCACAAAGATAAAATCAGTGAAGAATACTGCAGAGAGCACTAGCTAGCCCTGTCCACCACAGGGTTCAAGCACTTCACAATCTTTAATATATTGATCCTCCCAACATCCTTAGGAGGTAAAGGAATGCTATTTTCCATACTGTACAGATGGGGAACTGACACCCTCCATCTTCTCTGCCCTGGAACAGGCACCCTGCTGAAGAGGGCTCTTCTCCTTAGGCCCCTCCTTAAGAAGATCCTAGTTGTGCCTTGCCTCTGCTTGCAATTTGCAACTGGGACTGCTCTCTCAAGTCAGGTGACTAAGCCAGGTCAGTCCATTCTTATGGAAAAAACAAACAGATGGGTCTCATATACCCAATGGCTAGTGGTAATGGCACTCACTTAGGCTCTAGTAGACCAGGGTTCAAATTCTTATTCTGACTGATGTAGGGCAAGGACTTGAACTCAGATATTTCACATAGCAGATGAGTGCCACTAGCATGGTGCGACTCCTCACCTTTATGCCACCTGCTGGTTATCTGGGGAATGAGCCCTCAGCAGCACCCATGCCTCTTTCTGCAATATCTCATGCCTGTCCCTGCTCAACCTTCACTCTTGTGACTCAGCCCTCCATTCAAATAAGAATCTGTGTTTTCTTACCACCACCACCACCGAATTCTGCAGTCCATCCTAGGCCACTTCCCACGGTGGCCACTGCAGCGTGCACGCAGGTCATGAAACCTGCACACAAACAAATTCAATAGGGCTAATATTGGTGCTCACAAAGAAATGTTTTTGTGCACACAAAGAAATTGTTTGCGCACACAGTCTATGAGTAATTAGAGGGAACATTGGCTACCACTGTTATGGCAATCAGGGACTGGGGAAGAGACCTGGGCCTATCCACTACTACAGGCCCTGGCCCAGGGACTCTAGCTGCAGCAGCTTTTCACTGCATCTCCTCCAACTCCTCCATACCATTCCCTAGTCTGCTTTCGCACAGCCCCAGTAACTTCTCCCTCCTTGCTTCAGGGCCTTTGGCTCTGCTGATTCCCAGCAGCTAGCCACTGTTCTGCCCGGGGTACTTACTACCAGTCTTCTTTGAGCTTCTGGAAGGCACTGTCTTTCGCAGGCATGGCCAAACAGTGGCTTGGGAGCCGCATGTGGCTCTTGAATGAAAAAGTGTGGCTCATGGAAGAACGTCATTAAATGAATTTAGTAAGTAAAAGTACATGACTATATGCCTCAGTGTGGCTCCTGAAGGTTTAATAATCAACTTGCACGGCTCTTGAGTTCCATGAGTTTGGCCACCCCCGGTCTTTAGGCTGCTTTGTCACTCCTTATATCCTGACCTCCTGGTCTCTGATTGACTGCCATACAACTCCTTCCTATTTGCTGCCTTTCCAATGGCCCTCTTCACCTTTTCCTGTCAGTGAGGGCCAAGTGCCCCATCAGAGTACCCTAACTGCTAAGCTATGAAGTCATTCTTCAGCTCAACAGCTCTATGTGACCAAGAACTCTTTAAGCACTTTGTATAAAGTGGGACAGACTGTAGCATTGCATAGACTTTAATTCAAGCAAAACTGATCTATAAAAAAAAAAAAAAAAAAAGATGAAGATGCTCTGGTTGCATTTTAGGCCAGTTCTGAAGGCATTACCCTGACTAGATTACACAAGTTACCAGCAAGCTCAACAGCTAGTTGATTTGAAAATTGCCTTTGTTTTGCATTTAGGGACCATCCATATAAAGATCTCCACTGGAGTTACTTGACCTCCAACACTATGATCTCCAAGTTTGTCAATATTAGCACTTAGTTCGCAGCAGGCTGGGGTGTCAACTTACCTTATTCTAACCTGCTATGTATCAGGTGTTCCTGTGGACCCCGCTGCCATGCACCAGAAGTTCCTTAGCATGCTTTGATCTACTCATACTCACTTTGAAATTGGAGTAGATCATCAAAAAGAGCGTTAAGGGAACTTCCAGTGTGCAGCACCATGTCCATATGGACAGCTAGTTCACTGCAGGCTAGCGTGGAATAGCTTTGCACTGCAGCCTCTAGCAAACCAAAATGTTCACACAGGCAAGCCCTTATAAAGTAGCAGTACAGAGCTACAGCTACATGTTGGATATGTGGAATGGCCACAACTACTTTC
Source organism: Podocnemis expansa (assembly GCA_007922195.1). Lineage (NCBI taxonomy): Eukaryota > Metazoa > Chordata > Testudines > Podocnemididae > Podocnemis > Podocnemis expansa. The sequence continues at coordinate 91,243,055 of ML681963.1, read as the reverse complement.
AGACACATGCTAGGGAAACAGCAACCGGAAGGCACTCTTTGAGGAGGTAGTACTGTAGTTTAAGAAAAAAAAAGAAAAAGAAAAAGCACAACTCTCAATGCACAGTGATCTGGATAAAGATGCTCTTGCTCTGCCCTTAATAAGCACCAATCATCTCTACAAGTTAAACAGGTGGCAACTGGGAAAAGTGGTCTTGAGAATTATGTGGGTGGTGAAAAAAAATAATTCTAATGAACTAAAAGAGCAAATCCACAGCAGGCAGAGTGATTTGGATTTCCACCCTGCAGGACATGCAAGAAAATCCCTTTTCCAAGTGAGAGCTAATTGGTCAATTATGATTTAATCTGGAAACCTTTGCTCAAACTGTATTCTGACTACAGCTTCCTTTCTCAACCACCCACAGAACACACATGTGGTCTACCAGATGGGAGCTTGGAATGAATGCTCTCCTTGCTCACTCTTTTCTGAGGGAAATCTGCCTACTCTTTGCTCCACAGATGCAGAGAGTCCAAGGTGAGGGAATTCATTTGCCTAAAATTATATATTTGTGCATAAGTTACAACTTGAATAATGACTACACCCTTTTTCAATGTATTTGCAGCACATCTCAGCTCCCCCATTATAATAAATGTCAGAGAGGCCATTCTTACTTTATCTCTGCACAAATCTGAAGACACATATGAGAATGTGTCCTCAGGAGAATCCCAGGCTCCCTGCCCAGTTTTGCCAAGCCAAAGACTGGGGCAAGGTTAGAGAGGGATCCCAGAATTGCACAGTCTACCTGAATCCAACTTCAGCCATTTGGAGGTTTGCCCCTCCTTATCTTTAGGCTACACAATTTAACATGTCTCAACTTTTTCTATCCCTGTGCTAATATACAGGCATGCTTAGTCAGCCCCACAAGGCTCTGCATTACAAAAATCTTTGCACTCTCTTCAGAGCATCCCACTCAGCACCCACCCAAACATCTTTCAGAGGGTCTCCTTATTCCCATCCCTCCACTGAACATGTTACTTCTCTTTGGCCCTCCTTTCCACCTCCCTTTGCATTAGCATCACCATTGTATAGAACATATATTCCTTCCTCCACCTACTCCTTCAGATTTGACTTCCTGGCACATCATCTTTCCCTCTTCCCGTCTTGCAAACAGGAAGCCTCTGAATGAACTATGTCAGTGGTTCCCAACATTTTCTTTGCTGTGGCACACCTTGCTACCTTTAATTAATTTGAGGCACACCATCATATAACTTCCAAATGAACTCATGAAGATTCATGAGCCAGAGCCAATCCAGAGCTCTGAGTAGTTTTTCAAAAAATTTTGTGGCACACCTGCTCACACTTGGCACACTAGCTGGGAAACACTGAACTATGCCTTCAGTAAGGAGGAAGGAAAGGGGGTGTGAGTTGGAAGAGGCTACAAGACAACACCAGGATAACAGCTGCTTACCAGTCTCAGTGCAGATCAGTACTTCCCTTGAATACTAACACAACAGCAAGATTAAGAAGGTTAGAAAGGAAGACAAGATCACCATTTGCCAAAGAGGGAAATGAGATTTGGTGGATGACTTGCATTTATACCTCAGCAATCCATCCATGTCTGATTACAGGGAGATATGTGCTGGTGCAAGGGCAGGTCTAGCTACTACACCTGTTCTCACTGGCTCACAGCTTGCAAACAAGGGGTTGGGGTGGGGAGGAAAGACAAATACACGGGCAGAGCAGTGGCACTGAAACAATATTTATAGTTGAGGCATTGAAAGGGAAAACCCATGCACTCATGTTGTTATTACCACTGCATCCCTTAGCTTGATGCAGTATCTCTAGCACCCCAAATTCTTGTACACAAGGCAAGGAATGAGATGAACCAAGAGGAGGATGGGAAATTTGCTTCCTTTTTGTATTCACCTCTCTTAAGGATAGCGCCTTCCACATAAGCTATTAACTGAGGGCAGGTCTACACAGTAGCAGGATTTCAGCAGTTGTCGAAAGGAGATACACAAAGTACTTAAAGGGAGACACGCAAGGTAGTTTTAAATAATTTGAGCATCTCCCTTCAACTGCCTACCTCTGAACTGAAGAGAAATGCCCTCCCTTGGACTCAGCACTATTCCAGCTGCTGGGGTTGTCTTCAGCAATCAACTTCCTGATCTGCTGAGCCAGTCTACACAGACCTGATTAGTCAATTGGTAAGACCGATCATTTGCTGCTGTCAGTGAAGACTAGCCCTGAGAAAAATGGGCTTGGTGATTTTAATGACTTTCCATTATCAACCTGAGGACAGGTGGCTATGCTGGGAGGAAGGGAATGGTTGTAAAAAAGTTGTTTCCATAAAGATCTTTGCAAAGTTAAAACAATGACATTGCACCTTTCAAAACCTCTCACCTTCACACATTGGGCCTGATTCTGAAGCAGTTCCATTAACATCCATGGAGCTACTCCAGAAGTGGTGGAGGGCAAGAAAGGGGTCAAACTGATGTATGAAATCAGATCGGTTGTCCAAGTCATTCTTACCCATCTATTCTCTATGCTCATGCTTTTAACAACAGCTGCTTATCATTAGTTGGAATCAATGGCATGAAACAAAAAGCTACAAAAACTATTTTCTGAAGCTGCATTAAACAGAACATGTGGGATACACATAATATACACACATTCAATGTGCACTCTTTGTCTAAGTGTATTTGCTCCCAAAAGACAAGTTATCCTTCTCCTACTTACAGTAGACAGGAAACATTGTACTCTGATACTTCTCATGAAACTATCATTATTTATTCACTGTATTACCAAAGCATCTGGAATTCCCATGACAGTGACTAGGTTCCTATTGTGCTAGGAGCTATACAAACCAGAACTAAAAAATGGTCCCAGCCCCAAAGAGCCAGCCAGTCTAACGTCTTTTAACCAAGACCAGTGGCTAAGCCTACTGAATTGTCAGGAGATTCCAAACAAGCACAAGCTCATGTAATAACATTTTCTGCCAATCACAAGAAGGATGCACCTCACAGATGCAGAGAGAAGAGTTTGTCTCTAATGTATTGTCCTATAGGCTATGTCCACACGTAGGGCCCTGTTTTGAAATAAGTTATTTCGAAATTACTTACTTTGAAATAAATAAAAGCCATTTTGAAATAAGGGAAACGAAATAGCACTCCACACAGTGGATGTGCTATTTCGAGTTAGGGGAGGGGGGGAGGGGCTTGTGCAGGGCCGGCGGCACCCCACCCCTGGGATTCCCCAGCACACTCCCCCCACTTCGGCCAGGGGCGCCCCGCGCCTGGGATTCCCCAGGTGTGCCCCAGTCGGCTTCCCCCGCTTTCCCTTGCCCTGGGCAGGGGGGCAAAGGGGCTGAGGCGCCGGACCCCCCCCTACTCCCAGCAAGGGGAAGCAGTGGGGGAAGCCGGCTGGGGCACCCACCGCCCCCCCCCAGCACTCCACTGATCCCTGGCCAGGGTGCTGAGGGGGGGTGTAGGACCTTCCTCCCAGGGTGCTATGCACCCTGGGAGTAACGTCCGTGTTATTTCGAAACAATCCTTGTTTCGAAATAACATGTCCAAATGGCATTATTTCAAAACAACTGGTTTCAAAATAACCCTCCTTTCGAAATCAAAGTGGTTTAAGCTGTTTTGACAGAAGGGCTCGTTTCAAAACGAGGAGCTCCCTCCTTTCAAAACAAGAAAACGTTGTGTTGACATAGGTACTTCTATTTCGAAACAACCAGTGTGGTTTCGAAATAAAAGCCTCGTGTGGACATACCCATAGAGTCTATTCTCTTTCTAGAGATGGATACATTGATTTTACACATCAATGGCTGTGTATACTGTTTCTTTTTCATTGGGAGCAAGTCTGAGCAAGGCTGTGAGGTATCAATAGGTAGTGCAATGACAGAAATTGCATAAAGTACCAAATGCAAAATTGGGAACACAAGAAGAGTCTTCTGGAAAGATGAAACAGAGTAATCTGGTGGGGGCTGATCTAATTCGTATAATAAATCTCCAACAAACATTCATCTAACACAGACTGAGGCAGAAACATAGCACGACTGTAGAGACCAATCACAGATCTATCCATCTCGCTAGGCACTTACGTGGCTCCCACAGCTGCTGTGGGAGAGCACTTCCCAAGTATAAAAATAGAAATAATCTCTTTCTTCCCTCCCACTCTGTAGGATAAATAGTTTAATTAGTTTATAGGTTGTGTATGTTTGTCTTTACTTGCTTATTTGTGTGCAAGAGACAGAGAGGGTGGGTGGGTACTTACTGAGGGAAAGCTAAATGGAAGCAGTGAGTTTTACTGTTATTTCTACAGCCTCTCTTACAGGGGTCAATTCCCATAGTCTAGGCCCAGCCCTAATGTTATCACATGAAAGTTTTGTTTCCTGAACTCAAGAGCTTCCACTATTGGTTGTCAGTTTCATAGTGCTCGGGGAGATCTTGGTGTCAGAAAGAGACTTGTGATCCCTCTGATCCACTAGAGGCTATGAATATCGAGACAGAGGCCTTTCAGTAGATAGCCAATTCAAAGAGCAGAACACTAGGGTGATACGTGCCTGGTGAGCTGCTCCTAAGAGAACTGGTTACTATGTTTTGTATCAACAAAAACTGGAGCCTTTACAGGGTGTGCAGCAGCAGCCCTAGATCTCAGTTGCAGTAATCATATTGGGTGGGAGGGGTCATATATCCACATATCAGCATGGGCGTGTCTGCACTGGCTAATAAAATGAGTTGTCGTTACTAAGCCAGACACACCTGAAGTGGACATTTGTTTGCTGCCTTGGCTGTTTGACCATCCGGAAGCACTATGGAGTCCAAAAAGACTCCAAGGCGGTGGACTGCCTTTCTCTGAGGGTAGATGCCTTCAGTAATAGGGGATGCTCCAAGAGCAGTGATTCCCACCTTTCTGAGAGAAAGCCCAACTTGTTGAAACATGCACCATCACCAACCTATCCCATCAACAGCTTACAACTTACATCAGGGGTCTCAAACTTGCAGCCCACGGGCCACAGGCAGCCACTAGTTATTTCCTGTGGTCCACAATGACACTATTATTGATATCATCTGAGAAGGTTTCAGTGGTGCAGCCCTCAGGCTAACGTACTAGTCCTCATGCGGCCTTTGTGTTGATTTGAGTTTGAGTCCCCTGACTTACAATGACAATATGCAATTTGACATTATTATTTAAAGAATAATAATGAATTACTCTTACTTGAGTAAGAAGATAAGTCTTCCCTGGTGCAGCCACCCCCCAGCTGCCCTGCCTCTTCCTATCCCTCAGGGACTGAAGGAGGGTCACGGGGGGTTGGCTGGGGCTGCTGCTCTCTGGCTGGACATGGGGCCACTGCAGGGCTAGGGGAGTTTAATCCTCTGCTCTGGCCAGAATGGAGCTGCTGGTGCCTTGGTGGTGATGGGGGGCGGGCATGACACAATCAGACTGAGTCTGAATAGAGACTCAGAATGGGTAGCACATTACAAAAAGTAATTGTCCCTGTTCACACATTCTCTCCTTCTAATCATCTCTGAAGTTTTCCCTGGGTTCAGTTAATCCATGTGCTCTATGTATAGGTCAGGCATGGACAAACTGCAGCTTGGGAGCCACATGTGGCTCTTGAATGAAAAAGTGTGGCTCACGGAAGAACATCAGCAAATCAATTTAGTAGGTAAAAATATATGGCTATTTGCCTCGGCTCTTGAGAGCCACACAAGTTGATTGTTAAACCTTCGAGTTCCATAAATTTGGCCACCCCTGGTATAGATGCTGGCTTTGACGAGACACAGAGAACTACAGATGGGGTAATTTATATACCATAGTATGAATTTACAGCCAGCTCCTTTGAGCTTAAACAAACAGGAGCCAAGACATATCTGCAGTTTAACTTAACAGATAGCTTGTATGTATAGAATCATGTTACACTGAAAAATGAGATAAGAAAAAGTAATAGGCACAATGAAGCTTATACAAGGGAGCACATTTATTAGGCAGTTACTGTCTTCGGAAGTCTCACCGAACATTGTGAGTATGTTCTGCAGCATCTTTTTTAGATGAAGCTATCCATAAAGAAACTAATTGGTCACTCCCTTAAGAGTCATTTCAGACATGTTTTTAAGTAGACAATATACAGAAGTTTGGTTTGGAAGCTTTATTGGTAGGAGGTTGGAATAGCTCTATTGCTTATAAGGAGTTGCTTGCTAATCTAGCAGGGAGTTGTGTGTAGTTCAGCCCAAATATTTATGTGTGTGTGTCTCTCTCTCTCCCTCTCTCTCTCTCTCACACACACACACACACACACACACAGTCTCTAAATCTTCCCTATGGAAAACACACACATTTGTTTGTGCGCTACCCATTTTTCACATGTGGCACATGCTTGTGTAGTTTTCTGACAGCCAGTACATGGGCTGCATAGCTGAAAGAGCCCTCCCCATATATTTAATACCAAATTCTTTTCGGCAGAAATGGCATTTCCATAGCACATGATGCTGCTGATTTGTTGCCAGGCAGTGTTGCTAAGTGTGATCTCTTTCAATGATGGACTGGCCACGGAGTGGCATTGCAGAGCCACCCACGCCATCACATTCATTAAATAAGACTGCGGGAATCCTTGAAGTAAAAGGAGGAAAAAACCCACTCAGCCACAATAAATTACAGCAAGCTACATCACAATCATGAAGGCACTCCTACAGTTTTACGTCTTCCCAACCATCGTGACATACTGCGCCTGTTAGTCATTTCTGTTGCAACTTCCAGTGATAAAGCACCCTTAAGGCAGCCTGTCAGCCTCCAACAGTCAAATAGCAACTTACGCAACGAAGAACTGATGATTTTGGTTTCCAAAATGCCCTTGTTTGACACTGACCTCATTAGTCTTAAACCAAGCAAGTAATATATATATATCTCTACATACACGCACACGCACACGCCCAGCTCTTCAGCTGGTGTGTACACAAGTTACTCTATTTTGCCTCCCAAAGGGTTAACAGAAGGAAAATTGCCAGCTCCCTTGTCTAATGGATATCCATCATACTTAAAATGAACAACGGCATAGCAGATGGAATTACAGCCAAGAACACTGAGGACTAAAGTTATTCAGTAAGTATGCCAGGTGAATGTTTTCAGCTTGGGATATCAGCTAAGTAGCTCTTGCCTTTACAATTCAACTCCTCTGGAATTGTAAAAGCAAGAGCAGTTATTTGCCCAAGGCCAGACAGTTTCTCAGAAGCTGGGACCTGAACTCAAAAGTCCTGCCTCCCAGGCCTGTTCTCATACTATTAACATGCCCTGTGTGGTAGTTCCTACATGAACTGTCCAAAGTCATGCAGGGTCAAAGCTGGAAGACAACACTTGGCTACCTGAGATGGAGATGGGACAGGAAGCCATCAAATTCAGTGTGCCAGTCGGGGGACAAGAAGGAGGGAAGAGAAGTAGAAGGAAATGAAAAATGGAGGATTTAAAGTGTTTGGCCCTTCTAAGAACTACCAGAAGTTCCCAGAAACAGATCAGGTTCAAAGATACTGGAGTCTGGTAGTTCATAACTACGAATTATTCTCTCTGTCACAAATCCAGGGGAAATTCTCTCTTGACCTGCACCATGATCTGCAGCTTGGCATTCTGTGTGGCATTCCTAGCCCATTGTTCATATACTCACAATCCTATAGCAATGATTAGTGCTGGTAATTAAAGCTTTTATTAGTGGCAAAGGAAATCTTTATCCCAGGGAACCTGTTAATAAGGCTGCAGGGAAAGAACAGTGGCAGATCTGGGGTTGAAGACCAGAAAACTGTTACTCACAGTTCACAGCATGCTTTCTCAACTGTGCAAATCTGCTCCAGCCTATTCCCAATGCCAGATCTTTCATTGCTGTCTGGTAAGTGCCCTGTATCTTGGCCTGACAGGGTAAGCCCTTTTCAGACAGGCTTCAGTGCTTTCATCATTCCAAACATCCTGGACCTGCTTTTCTCCAGAATTAAATGGGGATCTACACTATAATACTTTGCCTTTTCTTATTACTGCTTTCCCTTGTTCAGCCTGTACATCAGTGACCTTGCTCCTAACCCAGTCACAGAAGTTCATTAATGCAGGTGACATCTGCTGAGGGCAATAGCTCTGACTTTCTCGGACCAGGAGACAACTTTCAGTGATGATGCTTAAAAACTGGTCAACTACTGTAGGACATGGCACTTTCAACCAAGCACCAGCAAGATAGGATGGAATGTGCTGGAGACTATCATGCCAACACTAAGAGGGAACTAAACATCATAATGAATGGCTAGAGGCTAAAACATGAAGCACACTCATTTCACTGAGGCATGATCCTTGACCAAACCCTGACATACAAAACCACCTTCTCAGCAAGCCAGCAGGTTCTTCATGGGGAGCAGATGCTCCAGCCCTAAGGACCTCAGCATTTACCATGTCGTACTCAATAGCAAAGAACCGTGCACTAGTGTGGAGTCGGTCAACAAGCACTAAGTTTGTCGATGTGTAACTCAAACACAGCAATGTGCATCATTACAGGAATTCTCCAACCAACTCATCTCTCGTGGCTACCAGTTCTGATCCACACTGTTTCTCCTTACATCAGAAGGGAGCTTAAAGTTGCCAAGCTGTTTGAGAAGATACATGCCAAACCAAGCTTGCTCTCATTCAGCAGCCTTTTAGCTCACCAGCTCTACATCCTTCATCAGGACACCCACAGTGGTTCAGACTGCTATGCCAGGACAGGGCAGTGGAGTCCCTATGGCAAGAAGACTGGTGCTTCACACCAAGCACCCCTCAGTTCCTCCTCACAGATCCTACCCCTCACCTGCCTGGCTTTGATTTGCTATGTTGTGAATGGGCCCTTCTTAACAGATTGCAGACTGGGAAAGGCCTCTGTGCAGCCAATCAGCACTAATGGGGCATCCAGGACAATCCAAGCTGCAGCTGTGGTGCAGATAAAAACCACACCACGCTGTCAAGCATGCCTGCTAACCATATTCAGTGGTGGGCTCCAAGAGCTCCACTTGGCCACTACAAAGACTATTGCTTGGCTTGGCAAATGCACAAACATTAAATAAATAAATACACACTACTACTTTCCCAACCCTCGATAACTAGCTATAAGTTCAGCAGTTTTCCTCTCCTAAAAAGCCCACGCTGCACAGCCACAAAGTTTGCTGTGGCATAAGGAATGCCATCAATTCATAGGCATGTTGCTCTGGTAATAGCTCTATCAGCATCATGAATGCAAATGATTTACATACGATACTATGAACCCATTTTTCCCAGCAATATAAACTAGCTAAGTAACAAAATGATACAAAACCCAGGAACTTTGCTTCTCTTTCCCCTTCCTGCACTGAAAAATAAATCCATTTTGGTGGCTGATTCTCCTCCCAACTGTCTCTTGAGTCATACACCTGCATCATCCTGATTTTCTGGATGAGAGCAAGAAAGCCCAAAAATCCAGCCTTGACCAAATATTGGGAAATTGGATGATTGAGGGGTAGCTAATGGGGACATTCAGCTATAGACACCTGTTTAAATTCAGCTCAGGTCCAATGCAGTTATCTGAAAATACTCAGATAACCGCACATCATCATATTAATGGATAGATCTCATGATTGTTCAAGTGCTTGCAGGCAGTGAATTAACTGAGAGCTTCATTTCAGTTCCTAGTGGGCAGGTGACCAGTTTGCCAAATACTACTAGTTGCTGACCAATGTTCCCTGTAAGCTGCGCTGGCGCACTGCAGCACAGCCTGCCGCAGCCGCCAGCACAGAGAAGGCTGCTGGCAGCGCACGGCCGGCAGCCAGAGTCCTTCAACAGAGCTCCTGTGGAGCAGGAAGTTTTCAAAACTCCCACCCAGAGAAGCTCTAAACGGAGCATGCCCAGAAAAATCTGAGCATGCTCCATAGAGCTTCTCTGGCCCAGGAGTTATGGCTGGGCCCTGCCGCTCCAGTCCAGCCCCAAGGTAAGTTTGTGGGGGCTGGGGGGGGCCGCCAGGAGTGGGAGGGGATGATGCTGGGAGCAGGGGGGCAAGCAGACGCGAGTGGGAGCAGGGGGCTGCTGCCGGGAGCGGGGGGGTTGTGAGCGGGAGCGGGGGGGGGGCTGCGCAGCGAGCAACAGGAGTTGCTCAGCTGCCCTCTCCCCTTAGAGGGAACATTGTTGCTGACTTGGTACCTGTCGCGGAGTGTTTTAGCTCTGCGTGCTCTCGAGCCGGGCGGCTCTCAGTCTAAGGCCGGATGGCCCTAT
>ML681963.1:91217213-91232818 GCA_007922195.1 Podocnemis expansa | reverse complement strand
CGGGCATATAGGCCCGCTTCAGTGCGGGGCGGGCCTGCCCCGTCACATACCCCCCCCTTTATGACGGATTTTACGGGGGCAGTTTCTGTACCCTCCTCTTCTCCTATCCTAGAGAAGAAGTCTGCATTTTTGTGTTTTGTACCTGGCCGATGTGCCACCGTGAAGTTATAGGGTTGGAGGGCCAGGTACCACCTCATTAGTCGGGGGTTCGTGTCTTTCATGGACTGCAGCCACCTTAGGGGTGCATGGTCAGTCACTAAGGTAAATGTAGATCCTAAAAGATAGTAGCGGAGCGCATCTATGGCCCATCGCACCGCCAAGGCCTCCTTTTCAATAGTCGAGTAGCGCGATTCTCTGGGAAATAACTTTCTACTTATATACAACACGGGGTGCTCCTCCCCCTCAATCTCTTGAGACAATACCGCCCCCAGGCCTACTTCTGAGGCGTCCGTTTGCAATATGAAGTCTTTGCTAAAATCAGGATGCACGAGCACTGGCTCTCGCATCAGGCTGTGTTTCAATGCCTGGAACGCCTTTTCTGTTTGGTCCGTCCACTGAACTTTCTTGGGGGCCGCGTTCTTGGTCAGGTCCGACAGCGGGGCTGCGAGGGTTGCGAATTCGGGTACAAAGCGGCGGTAGTAACTCGCCAGCCCCAAAAACTGGCGTACCTGTCTTTTAGTCCTTGGCCGTGGCGTCTGCGCCAGGGCTTGAACCTTCCCGATCAATGGCCGCAGCGTCCCCCCTCCAACGATGTACCCCAGGTAGATTACCTCTCTTTGCCCCAAGTGGCACTTAGCGGGGTTTACCGTGAGGTGGGCTTCTCGGAGCGCCGTGAGGACGCGGTTAAGATGTTGTAGGTGGTCGTTCCAGTTGTTACTGTAGATCACAATGTCATCGATGTAGGCAGCGGCATAGGTCTCGTGGGGTTGCAACATCTTGTTCTTGTTCATCAGCCTTTGGAAGGTGGCGGCCGCTCCGTGCAGCCCGAAAGGCATCGTGATGAACTGATAGAGGCCGAAAGGGGTAGAGAAGGCTGTTTTCGGACGCGATGTCGGTGTGAGAGGGATCTGCCAATACCCCTTGGTCAGATCCAATGTGGACAGGTACCGCGCCGCGCCCAGTCGTTCCAGCAATTCATCTACCCGAGGCATTGGGTAAGCGTCAAATTTGGAAATCGCATTGACCCTCCTGAAATCGATGCAGAAGCGCGTGCTGCCATCCGGTTTGGGGACCAGGACAATGGGGCTTCGCCACTCGCTCCTGGATTCCTCTACGACTCCCATCTCCAACATCTTATCCAACTCCTGTCTCACCGTTGACCACATCTTTCGTGGCAACGATCGGGGGTTGTCTCTCACCTTCTGTCCTGGCAGGGTAGCGACATGATGACTAGTCAGCGGGGTCCTCCCTGGGCGGGTCGACAAGACGTCGGGGAACTGATCCAGGAGTTCCCGTAGTCGACCCTTCTGTTCGGGGGTCAGCTCATCCCCCACTGTTGGGGACCCGACGTCCCAGGTCTCGTTGGTTGAGGGCCCGAAGTCTGGTTCTGGTGTAGGCGGGGCTACCCACATGGCCTCTCTATCCCGCCATTGCTTTAATAAATTTACATGGTAAACCCGGGCTTCTTTCCGGCGTCCTGGCATCCGGATCTCGTAGTCTACTGGGCCAACCCGCCGGGTCACCTCAAATGGGCCCTGCCATTTGGCCAGTAGCTTAGACTCGCTCGAGGGGAGGAGCAGCAATACCCTGTCCCCAGGTTGGAACACCCAGGTCTTCGTTCCCCGGTCGTATTGGCGTGTCTGTGCATCTTGGGCCCTTTTCAAATTTTCCTGGGCGAAAGCTCCCAGGCTACGCAGCCGCTCTCGCAGCTTGATTACGTACTGTACCGTGCCCTGGACCCGAGTCTCCTGGATCTCCCAGTCTTCTCTTAGGAGGTCCAATATCCCCCTAGGCTTCCGCCCGTATAACAATTCGAAAGGGGAGAACCCTGTGGAGGCCTGTGGGACTTCCCTTATAGCGAAGAGGAGGGCCGGTAGTATCGCATCCCAGTGTCGGGGGTCTTCTTGTACAAACTTACGTAACATGGCCTTTAAGGTGCCATTAAACCGTTCTACCAGGCCGTCTGTTTGGGGATGGTATACGGCAGTCCTGAGAGATCTTATCCCCATCAGCCGACACAACTCACCGATTAGTCTTGAGGAGACGTTCGTACCTTGATCAGTTAGAATTTCTTTCGGGATTCCCACCCTGGAGAAAACTTTCAACAATTCACTGGCGATGTTTGCCGCCGTTGCTGTCCGGAGGGGCATGGCCTCCGGGTACCTAGTTGCATAGTCTACCATCACTAGGATATAACGGTTTTTCGTCTTGCTCTGCTCCAGCGGACCCACCAGGTCCATGCCCATCCGTTCAAAGGGTACCTCCACAACCGGCATCGGGACGAGGGGGGCCTGTGGTACCCCTGCTGGTCCAGTCCTTTGACACTCTGGGCAGGATGCGCAGAAATCCCGTACTTCTCTATGGAGTCCCGGCCAGTAAAACCGCTGCCCCACCCTCTGGAGGGTCTTTTCTCGCCCCAGGTGCCCGGCCCAGGGGATGTCGTGGGCCAAGTGCAGGATGTCTTGCCGCAGCCGCTGGGGTACCAATAGTTGGTAGATGACTTCCTGCGTCTGAGGTTCATGCGTCACCCGGTATAACCAATCCTCCCTGATCTCAAAGTGGGGCCCCTGAGGCCGGGACTGATTGCTGGAGGGCTCCACGTCGGGATTGGCAGCCTGCTCCCAGGCGTGCTTTAATGTCGGGTCTTCTCGCTGGTCGCGGAGGAAGTCCCCATCTTTTTCCAACTCGCCCTGTGTTTGCCTCAGGGCCACCTCGGGGGGTTCGTCAGGGCTCTGGGGCTCGTCTGCAGGCCTCGACGTCTCTGCTTCCGGCTCTGTGGACCCTTGGCGTCCTAGCATACCTACATCACGGCGGCTCGTTGGGGCCACACCCAAGGGGTTTGGGCCCTCTCTCCTCAGGACTTCGTCGAACCCGGGCCAGTCCCGGCCCAACACCACCGGGTACGCCAACCTCGGGACAACGCCTACCTGGAGTCGCGCCGTCTGCTGTCTGACCCTCAGCCGGACTCGGGCGGTTGGATAGGGACGGGTATCCCCATGAATGCACTGGAGCTGGATGGTTGGCCCCGACGCATCTAGGTCCAGTATCATACCCTCCCTAATGAGCGTCTGGCTGCATCCCGAGTCTATCAGGGCCAGGCCTTGTGTATCCTCCACGCTCACGGGTATTACCATTTTCGGGGCGGTTCACTTTCGGGCCCGGTGTCCTACCACGCCCACCTGTGCATACTCACACTCCATGTAGGGGCATTCTCGTCGGTAGTGACCTTCTTCTCCGCACTCCCAGCAGTGGTTCCGGTCAGCGCTACGCTGATCCCCTCCGGTAGGGGGGCCGACCTCCGCCCGGCGGCTCCCTGCCCCTTCCCCTTGCTGCCTCCGAGCTCCCCCTCCGGGTTTTGGGGGGCCCAGGCCAAGGGGTCTGGATGTTTCCCCTGTTTTGGTTCGGGACGAGTCCAACCCTCTTTTACGTTCCCCTTTTGGTGTATCGGGTTGTCTCCGTGGGCGGGGCCCCGGTGCCTCGGCGGCCATATAGTCTTCGGCTAGTGAAGCCGCCTCCGCTAGGGTCTTCGGGCGGTGCCGCTGGACCCACTCCTTCGACCCGCAGGGCAGCTCCTGTATAAATTGCTCGAGGGCCACCAGTTCCGCCACCTCCGGTCCCGACCGTCTCTCCGGCTCCAACCACCGCCAGCAGTCGTCTTTAATCTTCTGCGCCATGGCCCGGGGACGAGTGTCGGCCGGATACCTGGTGCCCCGCAAACGTCGGCGGTAGGCCTTGGTATCCACCCCCATCTGGTCCATGATTGCCTCCTTGACTTTCTCATACACCAAGGCGTCCTGGGGATCTAGGTTTCGATATGCCAATTGCGCCAGTCCCGTCAGGTACGGCGCTAACAAGGTAGCCCAGTGTTCGGGGGCCCACTGTGCCGTCGTGGCCACCCTCTCGAACGTTACCAAGAAGGCCTCTGGATCATCCCCCGGGCCCATCTTGGTCAGTTGTAAGGGCAGGTTGGTCCTGCCTGCCCCTGTCACTGAGGCCCCAATCCCTGGGCTTATAGGGGTGGGTGTTTTCAACGTCGCTCCCATCTGCTGGACCAGCCGCTCCTGGTGGGCCTGTTGTTGGGCAGCTAACTCCCTCATGAATTGTTGCAGCTGCTCTTGTTGCTGGGAGGCTTGCGTTTGTTGTTGGGAGGTCACCTGCTGAAGCAGCTGTGCATACTGTTGCTGTTGCTGCTGCTGTTGTTGTTGTTGGCTCTCCAACAGCCATTTCAGGACCTTCTCTGTGTCCATTGTCCCTTGCGAGATAAGCACAAAAAAAAACGACCCTCAAACACAACACTGTCCCGGGTGGGGTATAACCCCTTTTCTATGACCCCGGCTCCGGGGTCCGATCGAATGCCCGCATTCTCCACCACGTGTCGGAGTGTTTTAGCTCCGTGTGCTCTCGAGCCGGGCGGCTCTCAGTCTAAGGCCGGATGGCCCTATGGTTACCGACCCTGTCCACGGGGTGCTTTGCGGGCAGGGCGGTATGGCTCGCTGGCTAGAGTCAATGAGTCCCAGCCCTTCTCATCAGGGCAGTGCGGCCCACTGGCCAGAGTCAATAAGTCCCAGCCCTTGACGTCAGGGCAGTGTGGCCCACTGGCCAGAGTCCATGAGTCCCAGCCCTTAACGTCAGGGCAGTGTGGCCCACTGGCCAGAGTCAATGAGTCTCAGCCCTTAACGTCAGGGCCGTGTGGCCCACTGGCCAGAGTCAATGAGTCTCAGCCCTGGCTGGGCGCCCTGAGGGATGTAGGCCCAGGTAGGGGGGTTCAGGCCCTCCCACTCCTCTGAACCCCAGCCCAGGGCCCTGGGGTGTACGGGAACCCTGGCCCGGTCGGCGGGGATCCAAACCGCAACGCGCCGACTGAGGCCCGGGTGTGGCCAATGCTCACCCCCGATTTACCCAGCCCTGGGCTACTTCCTACCTGGCCGTTATGAGGTGCCCCACCTGGACTCTTGACGTCCACCTGGTCAGGTGCCTTGTTCAGTCGGGGTCCTCGGATCCTCACGGCCGAGGACGCCTTGGTCAGCAGTGCCTTCCGAGTTCTGTGCCTCTAGCGTTCCCGGCGTCTGCCCTGTTGAGGCAGGAGCCAGACCAGAGTCTGAGCGAGAGCCTCTAGCCTGCGTCTGCTCCCTCCGCTGGCCAGCCTCCAACTGAGGGGAATCACAGCCTTTTATAGCTGGGCAGCTGTTTGAGCATGCCCAGCAGGGCCTGAGGGGCGGGGCTTCCCTTCTCTTCCGGGCATATAGGCCCGCTTCAGTGCGGGGCGGGCCTGCCCCGTCACAGTACCCTATAGGCCAGGGGTGGCCAAACTGTGGCTCGGGAGCCACATTGTGGCTCTTGAATGAAAAATTGTGGTTCCCAGAAGAACGTCAGAAAAATCAATTTAGGAAAGCAACCTCAGCCTAGGAGTTCAGGAGGGCATCGGGATGGTGGGGAGAAACGCAGCATAGTTGGGATTTTAAATAACTTGCCACTAGCCTGCAGTCTTCTACATCAAGCAGCAGCTAAGTTTTTTTACTGTGTAGGCCTAATTTTCATGGTAACCTTAAGTAATTATTAGAATCTGACATTAGTAGGATCACTATTTGTCCTCTTTTTGTGATAAAATTAAAGTGTGCAATGAATTTTAAACTCAGTAATTTTGGAGTAGATAAAAGTATGTGGCTATAGGCCTCAGTGTGGCTCCTGAAGGTTTAATAATCAACTTACGCGGCTCTTGAGTTCCATAAGTTCGGCCACCCCTGCTATAGGCAGTCTCGGCACAGAAGGTAAAGACTGAATAAGCCACAGAGAGTGAATTCCCTTTTTGCCCATAAATGAAGTCCCTTCAGGTGAGGGATGAAACCTGTGCATAGGCAAGGCTTGTGTTGCCACAGCCTATTCAGTATCTGTTTGGTGGATAAAGAAAGCATTAGTCTCTAGCAGTGTGACATAGCAGCTCTCATCACCACCAAATCCACCAGAAGATTAAATAGATATTTCAAAGAATCTTTCAGTAACACTATGGAGTTTGTCATCCTTACAGAGCAGAGTTTAAATCTGGCTACCAGAGCTAAGCACAGTCTGCTTTGAAGTTTGGGGTTAAACTAACCCAAAAAGCTCAAAGGAAAATGCAGCTGAAATCAAGTTTCATATGGCTTCAAAGCAAAACCACCAGTTGCCCCAGGCTTGCTCAAAACTGAGCCCAGATTCATGGGAGTGGCTTCTGAACCTTTTAGTTAACCAGGTTTGCAGACAAGTTCTGTGTGAGTTTTGATTTTGCAGCATGTTTCATATGAGCTTCACATTACAGATGGTCCAACCAATGGTTCTGGATCCTACCTGAATCCTTCCCTTCTAACATGCCCACGCCCCAGATTTCAGGACAGTACAGATTTGATTACTCTGCTTTCCATCAGAGAGATATGGGACCAGTTCCTCAGCTGGGGTATGTGACAGGTTGCTACCCAGATCTGGTGCAGTATGCCACTGTGACCCCACAGAGCTCCACTCCTGAACCCTGATTCACCCCGCTTTGCCAGGTGACCACTCACTCCTGAGTCAGTCCGCACCAGCCACCTTCCCGTGATCAGGCCCAGGCAACAGGAGCGCACCCTCTGGCTGCTTTGGCAACGGTCCCCTAGTGAATCCCTCCAGCCCCAGATACCACAGTGGGAACTCCTGTCTTACAGGGATTGGGAACCTTCTCCAATCACCATGCACTCATGTCCATCCATCTAACAAAGAAATGGATCGTGCCCAACATCATCCCTCGCTCATACCCTCTCAAGTCCACACACCTTTAGATAAAACAGCTAGCTTATTCATCAGGATATGACTAACTGAGCTTAGAGCAAATCAATGCACTGTCATTTAATAAATGAGTCAGGAGTTACCACAAGAAAATAAAAGATAAAACACATACTACACTGCAACACCATTTAGGATCATACTTTAGTTTGTTCTCATCTTTCTTACCTCCAAGTCTGACTGTGATGGTTTTCAGCCAGACCAGGCCCTCCTGGCCACATGGGGTAGGCTACGTATCTTGCAGTTATTTCAGATGGTGTTTCTCTGGCCCACGCCAGCAGCTTCTCCCCATTCAAACTGCCTCTCTTTGTTTTTCAGTCTCCTCTCAGTCTCTCCTTCTCTGTGCTGCTGTGTGATTCTCCTTACTTCTGAGTCAGAGAGTGCATTTGCATAGCCTTTGTCATGCAACTCTCTGGCCTCTGTGCTACAGATAGTCCTGAGCGTCTATGCTATGTAACATGCTTCACATCTGTATGCATACATTCTGCTGCAGGAAACATGATACTACAGTAATCCTGTAGAATCTTATAAGCATCCATAAAGGAACCTTGCATGGCATACAAGACATCAAACCACACAATTACATTGCAGAAGTGAACAGGAAAGTTACATAGATCATAACCTAGAAATACACCAATGTGCATCCTGTGACAGGGAACATGGATATAACTCCTTTGCTTTGTGGAGCTATGCAGATTTACACAACTTGAGCATCCAGCCCATGAAGTTCAGCCTCAGATGCAAAGTTCAGGCCTGGGGTTACAGTCTGGGTCTCCCTACTGTAGTTAACTTTCATTTGTATCAACATCTGGGAAGGTAGAGATTCTCTGAACAAATGAGACAAATCCAAAGCAAGACATACTTTATTTAAGAGAAGGAAAATCTCTCCACAACAGAGACCCCATTTATGGATGAAGAAGAAGTGAGACATCCCCAAGATTGTCCCAAATAAGTCTTTTTAGGTTACCATTTTGGTCTTGGACAACAGACCATTGGATCAATCAGATTTGTAGATGACCTCAATAGCTGAGCAGAACACCATGGGCTAGATCCACAGAAGGCACTTTAACTCAGCATTTCAAACACCTCACTTTAAATTTTTGAGATGTTTAAGACCACATTTGAGACCAAAAGTCCCTCACACCTAGCACTGAAGCAGGGACTCGAACATGGCTTCCCACATTCCTGCAGAATACCCTCTAGTCACACTCTCTCTCTGTGGCCCATTGAATATTTCAGCATTTTATATACAGTAGAAGAGTTTCAACCAGAGAGACAGAGCCAGGCCCCCAAAATACCCTGTAGCCTAATGGTTAGTGTGCTCTCCTAGGCTATGGGAGACCTGGGTCCTTGAGCAGGAACTGGAACCCAGGTCTGCCATAGAAGCATACATCATATCAGGCAGAATGGAGATTTGAACCAGGCTTTCCTTGGGTGAGTGCAAACCCTAGGGAATACCACCAAGGGTAACAGGGAGTTTGAGTA
The DNA here is from genome assembly GCA_007922195.1 of Podocnemis expansa. Classification (NCBI taxonomy): domain Eukaryota; kingdom Metazoa; phylum Chordata; order Testudines; family Podocnemididae; genus Podocnemis; species Podocnemis expansa. The sequence continues at coordinate 91,224,385 of ML681963.1, read as the reverse complement.
TTTCACCAGGGATTAGGTGCTGGGCATCAGGACTGAGATGGCTTTGCACATGCCCCTGGAAGAAATAAGCACCTACAGGGTTAATTGGTGGGACCAGGAGGAATAAGGATCTAACTTTTGGATTTAGGCCAAACATGGTGGTTAGGTGCCTAAATCCCTTTATGGCTCTAGCCCCTGCATGTCCAAACAAGCTGAACAGTTGAAAGAAACTGAACATCTAGCATAAAAGCTTATGGCAGTTAGCTGGAGAACTATGATGCTAGAAAATACAGACATAACTGTTTACATCACAGATGGGTAGTCAGCTTGTAAAACTAATGACAAAGCAAACTATTCATCGATAGTTGACCCATTTCCATGAAGTTGCTAAGCAAATAAAAATCTGTTATGCACAAATGCACACATTTTGCTGTTGGATTCATTAATGCAGGCCATTCGACTTATTCTTTTAAGCTTCTAATTGGTTTATTATTGGGAAGTTTAAATCAGATACTCAGCATGCTTTTAATTCCTTCTACTACTTAAACTAATGGATTCATTTTAACTGCTTTATCTCTACTTTCATTGATTGAGTTCCTCTCTCAAAAAGATACAAGAGAAGAGAGATGTCCAATTCCATCCCATCATTTTATACAGGACCAGTACAGGAAGAATATCTGGCTCAAACTGAATACGACAACAACAGTAAGAGTACTAGGGAAAGAACTTGCCAGCTCTTGAAATCACCTTCCACTTGAGGCATCCGTCTTCAGGTCACTGAGACAATCTACATCCACAGTATCCTGTGCTTCTGAAGACACAAATAGCCACCACTATGCAAAATGCCCCTTTCTACCTATAGCTGGTCAGGACACCCCAGGTCATCCTGTCAGCTTCCAGTTCAGCTAGGGTAATTGATGCATTTGAGATTTCTAAGACTGATCACTGCAATTTTCTGTACCTATGTCTGCAAACAGCCACCTTAAAAAAAAAAAAAAAAAAAGCTCCATCTCAGAGTGCAGCAGGTCTTTTTCTCAGTAATACAGTCTACTGAAAGCACATTGATCCAGTGCCCCATTCTCTTTATTATCTTTCCTTTGACTATCAGGCCACACTCAAAATTTTGGCCTTCATCTTCAGAGTTCTCCACAAGACTAGCCTGATCTAACAAATTGCCTCATTTTGCACTATCATGATCTCCCACAACCTCTGTGTTTCACAAGAACAAAGAAAAATCAAGAGTAACATCTCTATATACAGAAAACAGTTTTCTTGGCAACCAACCTGTGAATCTGGAACTCACTCCTGAAAACCTCAGCTCCTACAGAACAGTATACAATCCCTGCTTCAGCTTTGGCTTCCCACAGTAATACCACAAACACATGCAAAGTAACCCCCAAAAACCTGAGGCTTGGTTGACTGCAATGGAGAGGGGAAAAAAAAAAATGTGTGTTTCCTTTGCAGTTTCAGGACCCACTCACATAGCAGAGTGATGTGTGCCATATAAAACCTACATACAAACACTGGCAGTCTGACATTCTATAATCAGCTAAAGGCATGAGAGACTCGTGCATAAATTTTCAGTGACAGCCCCTTGTTACCAACTGTTGGCTATCAGCCAGTTGGATTACAAATGATTAAAGGACAGCTGGAAAATGCAGAGAAGCCAATGGTTCCCCATGGTGAAATAATTACATTCTGGCTACCATTCTGAAGGTTGCAAACATGGGGAAAAAGTAAGATTAAGTCTGCCTACTCCACAATTGGTTAGATTTTACTTTCCCTAACTCCACTGAAAATTAGGAGAAACTCCAGTGAAATGAGACCGTTGTACCTGAAAAGAAACTCAGACTTTCAAGAAACATGCAGATCAAGTGCTACAGCTCTCCCCCCCCCCCCCACAAGCTGGCAGGATTGAGCCTCCATTGCACAGCATCTAGTACAGTCATTGACTCCTGGGCAAAGTGGTACCAAATGCCACCTTGTCTTTCTAAGACACAAGACTGCAGAGAATCATGACAATTTTAAGAACAGAGCAAGAGAGCAGTGATATACATGAACAGCTGTTAATTTAACAGCACATATGTGCCATTTATCCAACTCAAGACATTATGAGATAGTCTGCTGACCTTAATCTGTGCAAAACTGACAATTCATTAGAGAAATGTTTGGCATGTCATTGTAGTTAACCTACGAGATATTTAAACACTTTAAAGACAGTCAATCTTTGCTTCAGTAAGATGATCTTAACTAAGTTGATTTAGCCGGCCATCCAAAAAACAAGCCACAAAATATCAAAGGAAATTCTCGGACAGTCAAGAGACACAGGAATGGACCGGTTGAAACAAAACTAGCTACAAGCGCACAAATGTTTGGGCTGCATAAAATAGTTTAATCATCCCCTCTTCTTAAAGTGAGGGAGCCCTTTCAAAGGAGCAGTACCATTTAGGCCGCAATCACCCCCACCCAAACTTCCACAAACCAGCTCATTTCGTGCAGCCATCAACTACCCTCTCAAACAGACTAAACTGGGCGCCTGGAGATTAAAAGGTTGTGAACCCCACAACCAGTTGCTGAGCCATGCAATTGCTTTAGATTCGCGTTTTGAAATCAGTTGGTCAATAGCCCACCTATTCTATTCTTAAATTTTGTGTTGCAGTAAGGTGAAGTTCCCTGTGAACCAAACTCCAACATCCTCCTATAACTTGTGCTCTTTAAGCAGAGATAAAATGTAATACGATCCCCATCTATATTGTAAGTGAGTAGAATTGCTTTTTATTGAAAGTAAGTTGAGCACTTGGAAGCACTATTCAATTTTTATTCAATTGTTTTGTGCTGAAAAGTCTTCTGAATGTGGCTACCCACTGCAGCTATTTTGCAAAACACCTCATTAAATACCAGCATTATTTTCTAAAGAAGCCCTGTATATTTCCAATGGGCAAATGGCAAGTGACCATAATCTTTCAATATACAAGACTACAAAGTGGATATTTCATATCTGCAAAGAGGGTCCTTAATTGAACGTTTGCCCCAAGGCTGAGCTTTCGTATAGCTAAAACGCTCCCTGATGCCATGCTGGGGTCATGTTCCCTGTCAGGAAAGCACAGTTTTAAATTCTACGTAATTGTTATCCACAGCTGTCTTCTGCTTTTTTTATTAATAACACTTTGATATCAGTTATTTATGTGTGTGCAGTTGTGTCCCTGATTCTCCATAATTCCCCACCACAAAGTAATGAAAAAACATGGATAAATCCCACGCTCAATCATAGTACCAGTCAAAAGCATACAACCCCGGTCATTATAATTTAGAAACTAAATTGTTTGCGATTCAGTGATAAGGTATACAGATGGAATATGAAATCAGAATAGTTTTTATCAAGTCATTAAGTTAGAGGTAACCCAGAGAATTAATAATGAGGAATGGAGACTTTCACAGTTTGGTAGAGATCAAAAAGTGTTAAGTCTGAATTCAATTTGCGGTCTCAGCCCAGTTCCCTGTGGACAAACAGGCGGGGGTGGGAGGTGGCCTTAATAAGCATCTTCTTTGGTGACAATTGCAGGAGAAAAGTCACAGACTCAATGGGCCATGGAAACTGGCTTCCCTTAATCTTCAGAGGTGATCCTTTCAGACCAGGTTTGAGGCATAGGAAGAATGGGGCATTAAAGGAACACTTACACTGTTATCGTGTTGTAGCACTGAGAAGGAAAACCAGCAGAATTCAATCTGCAGGGCTGTGATGTCGACACCTTTCTCAGGGAATTCACTTATTAAAAAAAAATGAAGGAACCAAATGGAGGTGATGTGACTCCCTCTGGAATGAACTCTCCTCTGACACTTCACTTTTCCCAAGCCTTAAATATGACGAATCCTACTATGTTGTCCCAAACTAGCCACTGTTTTGACCTACCGAGCAAATTAAATGTGGACTACAGAGGGCTGCATTCCAAAAAGAGATGAATTTATGTCAATGTCGTTTGTTAAGCAGAGAGTGCCTTCAGCTGAGACTCAGGACTCCATAGGTCAAGTCAGGTCAGCTGGATTCCTGTGTCCTTAGATTTAGGTGTTACAGTTTGAACATCACTTTTCTCCCCCAATACTTTAAGGCTTCCCAGCTGACAGAGAATCACTTAAGATTTGCTATAAAAGCCAACCCTTAAAGTCTCCCATTACTACTATTTTAGGCATTCATGATGGTAATACCCTCATCGTAATTCACTTGGCATGAGTATTATATGTTCCATGGACCCTCTGTTGGAACCTAATGTTAATTACCATTATACGGCATTAAAATGAAGTATCACGCCATAAATTCTTAAACAAGGAAGTTATGATCGAGTCTGATATTAGACCTAACAAACGTATATTTTCCACAGAAAAGTTGGTTTAAAAATGTGAGTCTTGAAGAGATTTCTTACTTTTTAGGGCATAAAGGACAAATTGGGAGAAACGCTTCCTCATCAAAATGTCCCCAATTTGTATGCTACTCTATGCCGATCATTTAAGAGGGCGCTGGTACAACTCACACGAGCATATGGGGCAGCCAGAAATAAAACTATTTGTTCAAAGCCCCCTTATGTTTTTGAGGTGTAACAGGTTTTGTCTGAGGTGTCTGCTTTGTTTTTTGCTTTTAGCATAACTAATACCTCATTCCTCCCCAAAGAGGCTGACAAGGAGAGCTGTTAAGGGAACATTTCCAGGCCTGATCCTGGAGTGCAGTCTCTTCCTCTGCCCCCTGGCTGAAGCTTCCTCAATGAAAATTGTTCATCACTCCAGCAATTACTTTAACCTTTTAAAAAAGCTACCCAGTGTCATTTCTGCAAGTCTTTTCCTCCTGAAAGCCTCCCTTCAAATGTGCCCAGCATGTGAGATTCAGATTTGGGAGCTTAATCTCCAAAAATATTCCCTTAGTGTTGCTAAAACTGTCTCCCACTCCCCCACACTCTCCCTCTCCAGGCTGGCGCTTGATAGCCTTGAAAGTCAAGGGCATCTAGCTCCGGAAATACCAGAGGCCGTGGCAGCTCTCTCTAACCGGGACTCTGTAAATCAAAAAGTCAGTTTCACTAATCCAGCCCAGTTTTCCCCTGAATCCTCTGCAAAAACGAAGCCAGAGCCAGCAAAACCCCTGTCAGCTGGAAGACGACAAGCTCGGAAAATGCAGCCTCCCGGGTGCTAGACGCCAGGCTCCTCAATTTAGCATTTCCGCGTCCAATCACACGCTGGCCTCCCTGCCCCCAACAGCCTCTTTTCTCCCACTCACCATATCATAGACGTTCAGGATCACCGGTTCATTGGCCATTGTTGATTGCGGCGGAGCCCGGCCCGACAGCCTTCAATCCCCGCCAGATGCGGCGTTGCCCCGGGCTCTGCTTTTACCCGGGGTGAGCCATTCCGGCTGCCCGCTTTGGGGAGCGGCGGCGGCGGCGGGCGGCCCCAGCTGGCTGGCGTGTCACCCCCCGCCAGGCTCAGTCCCGCGTTTCTTTCCGCTCATGGGGGTGGCGCCACGCGGCCCGCCGGCCGGAAATTTTGGGGGGCTCCCAGCCGCACGTGCCCAGGCTGAGGGCGGGAAGCCGGCGGGCGCTGTCCAGGTGCTGAAGTTTCTCTTCACGGCTCGCTGCCGGCCGGACGCATGGGCCGGGGAGACAGAGGGCGGGCGGCGGCGCGAGTCAGGCGGGCGCCGAGCGCTGCGCTTCCCGGCCGCCGAGCCGCGCCGAGCCGCCCGGGGGCGCGGGAGCCTCCATGGCGCTGCCCGGCCGGGGGCTCCCTCGCTCCCCCGGGGAGCGGCCCCGCCGCGATGAGCTCATCGGGAGGGGGGCGGCGCCGCGCGCCCTGCCGCCGCTCAGCCAATCAGCGTGCACGGGCGCCGCGGGGGGGCTGTGACGTCAGCACAGCCCGGCGTTCCACGCCCAACCGCCGGGGAGCGCTCGCGGGGCCGCCCGCCTCAGTCAAGCCGCAGCCCGCCAAAATCCCTCCCGCGCGTTCTATGCCCGGCTGGGATGAAACGGCCTGAGGCGGTGCAAGGCGCTTCCCTAGCGAGGGCTGAGGCGCCAGGCATCGTCCCAGCTGTGCTAGCAGAGGGGAAGTGTGTGTGTGTGTGTGTGTGCAGGGATTTCCCTGACAGCCTCTCCGGTTCTCAGCGGCTAATAGCGTTAGACCAATTTAGTGAGCACCCCTCCGATTTCAAGGCCGGGGGAGAGCACTGTGCACGTGGCTGCTGGTCTGGGTCCCTGAAGGGCAGCCCTGTTAGTCCAGTTCAGGAGCATGGCTGCCTCAGGAATAGGGTTATGGGATGTCAGGCAAAAGGAGGTCGTTTTCCAAAGGGTGGCCCTGTTACTCTAGTCCAGCAAACAAAACGCAAGGAATCATGTGGCACTTGAAAGCTAACATTTGTTTTTCACATGAGTTTTCGTGGGAGAAAAGCCCACTTCGTCAGATGCATCTGACAAAGTGGGATTTTCTCCGGCGAAAAAGGAGGACATGTCCTCCTTTCTACTTTCATGTCCTCCGTCTGGCAGGCATTTTAAAATACATGATTTTGTCTGGCTTTTTACTTATAGGGGTCAAAGGATGCTGGAATCCCACAGAATACCTTATTTTTAGGGGGAAGCATTCCAGGACCCCCTAAAAAGAAAAGAATATTGCATTATTATTCCATTTTCTCCATGTGTCCTCCAATGTCCTCCTTTTCATGCTTCCCTGTCCTCTTGTCAGGCTTTGGTATATGGTAGCTCTACCAAGGAAAAACCCAGGGCACGGGCACAGGCACAGCCCCTGCCCCCCCCCCAGCCCCAATTCTCCTCTGGGGCCCAATTTGGCCTTGGGCTCCTGCCACCGCCTGCCTGGCCCCAGATCCCAGGGCAGGGACAGAGATGGGAGAGGCAGGTCCCACCGCAGGAAGGCCAGCCTGAATTCCCAGCTGGGGACTGGTGGCCAGGCACCGGATCTCCAATTTCAAAAGGGATAGCCGTGTTAGTCTAGTCCAGTAAAAAAAACAACAAGGAGTTGTGTGGCATTTAAAGACTAAGATTTATTTTTTGCATGAGCTTTCGTGGGAGAAGATCCCACTTCCTCAGATGCTTTGAAGATGGGAGAACTTACAGAAAGGAATGAAACTAAATGCAAGGGGGTGTAAAACATAGGATCAGGTATGTTTTACACCCCCTTGCATTTAGTTTCATTCCTTTCTGTAAGTT